>JALPQD010000028.1:7376926-7976926 GCA_023101885.1 Typhlomys cinereus
TGGCTCAGGGGTTAAGCCTCTCCTCAGAAGCAGAAGGTCCCGAGTTCAGAGCCCAGGTCCCAAGTGAAAATACTAGGCAGAAACGGTGGTGGCCTGCACTCCCCGATCTGGAAGGCAGAGCCTGGGATACTCCAGAGCAAAGCAAAGAGGAGGTAGAGGCGATCCAGGGTGATTCCTGAAGTCACCCTTGGGTCTCCACAGGCACACACAGTGTTCTCTGATATATACACACACACAGAGACAAACATGTAATAGTAATAATAATCATAAAATGACCAAAGTCATGGCATATCCAAAAGGCAGATGGGCATCCATCCAAGGAGCCAGAACACCAGTCAACTGTCAGGGTCAAAGCTAATAAGCATTGGAGCTGAGAGACGACCTAGTGGGTAAAGTGCTTGCCACACAAGCAAGAAGACCTGAGTTCAATCCCCGAGACCTGCCTATAAATGCTGGATGAGGCATAGACATCTGTAATCTGAGCCCTGGAGAGGGAGAAACAGTAGAGTCCTTGGGGCTCCCTGCCCAGCCATGCAGATGGATCAAGAGTCCCACAACGCAGCCACTGCTCTGGAACCAGTCTCCTCTTGCTCCCACCCTGTCTCAGCCCCCAGACCAATCACACGCATCTCAGCTAAGAGCTTACTTTCGCTTCAGAATGACACTATCTTTTGCCCTTGGCATCAGCCAGACTCCTACACACGTGAGTTTAAGGTGCCCAAACTGACATCACTTCTGTTTTCTTGGCGAGCAGTTTTTCTTTTCTCCAGTTGCTCTTAAAACACAGCTGTGAACACACAAATAGGCCCGGGGCTTTCCGGGGAATCCTTATCACACTTGCTTCCAAAGTACTGAAGACAGAAAGATGCCTTTGGATTGCTTTTGGGACCCTTGTCCCCACCCCAGAGCCATGGCTTGAGTCACACACACACACACACACACACACACTCTGCCTGCATGGGCTTAGGTTGGGGAAAACAGTCTTGGTTATAATTAGCAGCACGCTTCATGTAAGTAGCTTAAATCCTACCCACCGCTTCAGTGATCCATTCACCACCTGCACACAGCCTGCGGGACAGTCTATTTTAGGAGCATCTTAGTGGGGAGAGAAAGAAGAGACCATAGGACCAGCCACTGGCTGTAGCAAGGACTGGCCAAAGGCAGAAGGACAGGTCTCTCCGACACAGTTAGATACAGGTGTCGATTGGACAACTGAAGGCTGGAGCTCTGGGCGAAGCTGTGAGGAGTAACTTGAGTTGAGCCCTGAGCAAGCCTGCAGGGCCAGCTCATGGTGGGGGGACCATTCTCAGGCAGGTGGCTAAAATGGAGGGGGGCTTCAGTCAGTTGGCATTTGTCAATATACTTGGACAAATAGAAGTTTGCCCCTCTCTCACAAGTCCTGTGGCTATCGCGTGGTCAGTACCCGGGGCTCCTGGTGTTAGTGTGGGCTCTCCTGCCAAGCTGGGTTACGCACTGTAACCAGACAATAGCGAACCAGAATAAAACCTCTTGTTCCCCCCTTAAGCCATCTAGTAGGAAATTTATCTGCAACACGCAGACAAGCTGTGACACTCTCCTTGGCCAAATGATTTAGGATCAGAGGCCAGAGAGAGCCAAATGGCTCTAGAATGAGATGCGGTGCTCTCCTCTGGACAAAGAGCCCATGAATCTCAGCCCTCCTACTCTCCCAGAGACTAACAACTGTAGCTTCCGCCTCAGCCATTCAGACCATGAGACCCACAGAAACCACAGTAGTAAACACTATGCACCTGTGCTGAATGCCCGAAATGAGGCACATTATGCCGCACAGATGAAAAGCAAGGGCAAATGAACAACAGAGTAAGAAACAGTGAATAGGAGGAAAGCAAAGGCTGAACTCTGGGAAGGCCGAGGAACAAGAAGCTGGAGCTCTCTAGTCTTTTAAGAACTAGGACTCAAGCTAGGGAGGCGGTTCAGTGGCTAAAACTCTTGCCGCACAAGCAAAAGGACCTGAGTTCAGATCCAACGCCTGGTGGGTGCAGAAGCCCATCTGTAATTTCAGCCCCAAAAGACAGATCCCAGGAATTCCCAGATGAACTAGCCAAACAGACTAGAACGATGGCCTGTCACAAGCTCTGGGCTTGATTAAAGACACTGTCTCGAAAACAAGGTGGAAGTGCAATTGAGGATGGTTAATATCAACTTCGGGCTTCTATATGCACATATAGACCCCCACACAAGCAAATACATAGACATGCACATACATACCTATATCCACAAACACACACACACACACACACACAGATGGAAGGAAAAAGAGAAAAAGGACTCAGTGGATATGTATCCTCCTGAGAATGTCTGTCTCTAATGTAGCCAGAAATGAAATCTTTGGTTCCTTGTTTGGAATCATATAGTAACATGATACATGAGACCTTCTGAGAAATTACTTATAGCTAGGGGATTTACAAAAGTGCTTAAAAGCTGTGGAGTAAATGTTTTTGTTACTGCATCAAAAATGTACAAGGATAGTCTTTTCAACTGGTGGTGCTAAGCAACTAGATACCCATGTGCAAAAATTACCAAGTTAGGGCTGGAGAGATAGCTCAGGGCTTAAGCCTCTGCCTCACAAGCAAGGGGCCTGAGTTTGGATCCCAGCCCCGAGGTAAAACACCATGTTACAGTATTTGACGGTACGTCTTTCCTTTCTGTGGCTAAAACTCCATTGCATGAATACACTATATTATGTTCATCACCTGAATAGTTATTTTTGTCTTTTGGCTACAATGAACACTGCTAGCATAAACATTTGTGTGCAAGCATCTATATGGCCGGTGGAAATGGCAGCAGCCCATGTGTCCACTTCCGGTCCTGGAAGGCAGAATCTGGGAAACTCCCGAGCAAAGCAAAAAAGAAGAAGAAGAATCCAGGATGATTTCCAAAATCACCCTTGGGTCTCTATAGGTACACACAGGGCCCTCTGGTGCACACACAGAGCGCTGGTACACACACACACACACACACAATACATTTGTATGGACAAGTTTCCTCTTTCCTGATTATATACCAACCGCAGAATGGTTAGGTCACGCGGCACCTGCATGTTTAGTACTTGAAGAAACTGCTTCCGTGTTTCATATGAAATATTTTCTCATTGTAGCCAAGTAGCTAGAAGGCACGAATCTTCATGGGGTAAAGTGATCGTCTGGTGCTGGAGAGCCTAGGGGAATCGCAGCGGACTGCTAGTGCGCAAGGAGTTCGTGTGTGAATGATGATGCCCCAAGGTTGCAGCGTCGGTTGTACAAGTATGTAACTACAGGAAAACCAACTGCATGTGCATTTTTAAGTGAGTGATCTGATAGAGGGTCTGACTCACGCCAGGACCTAGTGCAAGTTACTCTCACAGGAAGAAGCCGGATGGCTCGACACAGGCAGCAGCTGGGCTAAGAGGTGGGAAGGAAGGAGCCATGGGCAGACCTGTTGCAAGCCATGGGGCTGGTCATGTCTGTCATAAAGACTGAAGATGTCCAGAGCCCGGAGAGCTAAGCTCAGAGCGAGCGGTGCTGTGTGGACCCTGTGGCCTGCCATAGAGGGACAGAGGGAGGGTGTGTGTGAGTGAGAGGTGACAGAAGGAACGGTCGCCGGCAGCAGGCTGCGCGGGTGACGGTGTGGTGGGTGAGTCACCATTCTTAAAGGTGCCCTGAGAGTCTCATTGCTCCTGCTGGGGCTTCCAAGGCTGGGGAGGAAGATGAAGGCAGCCTTGGAAGAAGATGGCAAGAGGTGAGCAGAGACCGCAGAGACAGCGGGTACGGCTTTGCCACAGACCCCGTGCGCCGGGCAGATGCTGTGACCCCAGTGCACACCAGCCCGTCTCTGCAGTGCTCACACATGACCTTGTCCTGGGCACGTGCAGAAGCATGTGGCCTGGTCAACGTTTGCTGGTGCGTGACAGGTGGGAGGTGGGTGGACAGATGGGTGATGTGACAAGTCAGAATAAGAAGCCACATGTGGTCCACTCGTGCACACAAGTGTCCCGCTGGGGGCTCCATTAGCGCATGGCTTTTTGCCAGTGGCCCTTCTTTACAGCCCACGAAGGTGCTTTATAGATGGCTCTGATTTGCAGATGCCAAACACGATACACACCCTTGTTCCTCTTAACTCCCCAACAGAACTGTAGAAATAAGCTCCCATGAACCTCAGGGGAAGAAAGAAAACCAATCCCAAGAAATTCACTCATCCCACAGGGAGAGTGGAGACTTCCAAGGCTGGTAAGACAAATGCACCCCCTTTTAATGTCACCTTCAAGAGTTATCTACACCCCTTTACTCACTCACTCCACCCCTAATCATGTGATGGGACACCCACATAAGGGCACCACTCTCCTCTACCCACTGCTAGAGGCTGTGGCTTTGGGCTTACATAAATGCTCTGAGGGGAAATGCTTGCAAACATGCAAAATGTAAAAAGAATAAATGTATGATATGACACTACTATTTTTAAAAATTTTAAGAATACATGCAAGAATGTGTGTCAAAGTTATTTGCTGTCCATTATGTGGGTGGAAATAGAAATTATAATCATAAAAAAGAATTAAAACATTAAATACAGTATTTAATGTTTATATATATATAACATATGTATAATGTATATATATAAAGTGTGACTGTCAACCATGAAAATCAGGGCTGGGGAGACGCTTAGTCAGAAGTGTTTGCCGTGAAGGCACGAGGTTGTGCGCTCAGGTCCCCGGCACCCATGTGAAAAGTCAGGCGTGGCAATTCACAACTGTAACTTTCTTCCTGCTTCTATGCTTCGATTGCCCGATTCTTACCTACATGTGCATATTTAAGGCATCTTAATCTCAACATCCTTGAAAAACTCAACCAGCTAGGCCAATGAAAATGATGAACTTCAGGTTCAACGGGAGACCCTGTCTCAAAATAAATGTGCAGAGCCTTTGAGGAAGATGCTCAGCCTTGACCTTTGACCTTCCACATGCAAACACACCCATGCACACGCCTACACTGACAAAGATACATACCAAACCACATACACATCATCCATCAACACAGCATACCAAATTTATAAATAAGTAAATAAATCCCAAGACTCAAACAAGGCGAGAGGCCTGGGGCTACTGGGCATCACAAAGGACAGCTCCGTTACATTCAGTGGCCGACTGCCCTCAGCTGACCAGCAACACATCTCCTAAATGCTACGTGCAGGTGACACTTGATGCAGCACCAGCATGGACGGTGGTCTCTGAACGAGCGATCCTTTCCCACCATCTCAGAAAGAAAGTGTGGGGGGCACTGAGATGGCTCAGCAAACAAAGACACTTGTTACCCAATCTGACGACCTGAGTTCAATCCCCAGAACTCACATGGTGGATGAAGAGATCCAGCTCTTCCAAGTTGCATTCTGCCCTCTGATGCATGTACACACTGCCCCACACACACGCACACGCACACGCACACACGACAAATAAACAAATGGGAAAATAAAAGAAAGGGCTGCCTTCAAATAAAGAGACGAGGCCCCCATGTGAACACTGAACTGCTCAAGTCTGCACTCCTGAAATAAAGGAGTGCAGACTTCCTTCTGCACTAGTATCAAAAACCCCACAGTCAACCTGGTATGTTGTGATTTAAATAAAACCAGAACCTCGCTTCATTTAGCCACAGTGAGGGAAAGGGAAAATGTTGCCACGTGAGTGCCGCCCAGCACGCAGGAACCTCACAGTCAAGAGCAAGACGTGCTCCCCATGGCAACAGGAGGCACCTGGCCCGTGTTTTCACATGTTCAGTCACATGGGAACATCCTCACAGCTGACTCCGTGAGAATCTTAGGATGAACATCTGTTTTGAGGACAGGTCCTGAGCCTTCTTCCAACTTCTGTGCTGTCACTGCCCGAGTCTCACCTACATTTGCATATCTAAGACATCTTACACTGAGATGTCACATATCCAAACGACTCGGACCAAATTCCCAATTTTACTTTTATTTAAATGGCATCCATGGGGGCTGAAGAGATGGCTCAGGGGTTAAAGTTTAGATCCGCAGATCCCACGGAAAAATATCAGGGGAGGGGGCATCTGGTGGTCTGCCTGTTATTCCAGTCCTGGAATCGGAGAATCCCCAGAGTAAGCCAGCTCAGACTAACCCTAATGGCGTGTTCCTCACTTAGAGACTCAGGCTCACAATAATAAGGTGGAAGAGAGACCGAGGAGGATTCCAATATCATCCTTGGGCCTCTCCAGGCACATGCACTTAAGTACACTTGTGTACATACACCCGCACACATATGTGCACACACCCCCACACATATCATAAATGTACATATATAAAAGAAAACTGAGTCCTGTGAACTTTCCTGGCCCATCAAAATGGCTCACCGCATCATGCAGGCATCTGTCAATACGGCTCACACCCTGCAGGCATCCCCCCTCCGCCCCCCCCCCCGCCTGTCAATACAGCTCACACACCCTGCAGGCATCCCCGCCAGTGGACATGGCTTTCCACCAAGGTGCACGGGAAGCGGAGGAGCACAGCTGAACTCCACGCCTGTGAAGATACTTTGCCAAGTGGACTAGCAGCACACAGCTGTGATCCAGAAATAAGGAGGCCAAGGCAGGACTGTGAAATCAGGGCCAGCCCGGGCTACACAGTGCAATGCAGTGACTCGCACCTGGGAGTCTACCGTTCAGGAGGCCAAGACAGAAGGACCTGGAGTTCAAGGACAGCCTGGGATATATAGAAAGTTCTAGTATAATGAGGCCAGTCTGCGCGACATAATGAGGCTCTGCCTCATAAAAAAAAAAAAATAGCAAGACAAAACCAAAACATTAATGTCTGTGTGTATACAAATCATGCATATATACAGAAGTATGTAAATCTTTGAACTATATTTACAGACATTCCTGTATATGCAAATGTATGTAATCATGCACACATATACAAATACATAGATCTCCGAAGAAAACCCTTTTGCCAATTAAAACTTCACTCTTAGAAATCGGCAAGGCAGCAAATCAGGGCTTGCTCCTTGTCTCTGAACACCAGCCCAGAGAGGCACGACCCAGCGGAAGGGAAAAGTCAAGGCAAATTCTGCTAAACCACACAGCCAGCAGCACACAGCCCACATGTCCTCATCCATGTCTTTCTGATTGACAGAAGCTGACATTTTACAAGGTGAACAGTCATGATTTGTCATAAAGCATGAAAACAAGAAATAGATGAGTTTTCGCACACCACAAGCTTTGCATTAATGAATAGACATATACTTCTGATGATACTCAATAGAAAGCCTTTAATAAGAACTTCCAGCTGAAAGCTACCAAGGCACACACGCACACGGGCAGATCCAGTGGTCATCGGGCGGGAGCGAGGGCAGAGCCCTGTGCACACCCCGCCGCAGCTGACCAGGCACGTTTGCCCTCGGCACTCTGGCGAGCCACTAAACTGGGTGCCCGTGCACCGCAGAGCGAGGACTCGCCCGCTGCATCAGCATGGAGCATGTCAGAAATGCAGGATGCTGGGCCTCTGTCGTCTATAACCCCAGGCAGGATGTGCTGAGCTTGAAGGGAGACCTCTGCAGGCCTGCTCAGGAGCCCGGGGCCAGCGTGAGGTCAGACCACACGTGCACAGGACACAGCCAACAGCCTGAATCCTCGCCGTGCATCTTGTGTCACGGCTGCATATCTCCATCATCTCGTTCCCCCAGGGACAAGGTGACGGGGCAGCTGAACTGTAAGTCACGGGCGCCTGTGATGCTGCACTTCTGCCATGTTCACAGAGGAGAATTCATAGCATCTTTCTAGTAAGGCAGACACGGGATCCATCAGTGAAGTGGGGTGCAGGGCAAGGCTGGTGGACAGATGAGGAAGCAGAGACCTGGAGAGGTGCCCTGAGGCAGGATGACCCCCAACTCTGACCCTTCTCATGCATTCTGGTGAACCTGGGGCCGCCCCCCCCCCAAAGCCTGGTGGAGTGAAGGTCCTCCAAGGAGGGCCGAGCGGGTAGGGCTGGCTCTGCCTACACTCCCTGCAGGCCGACAGCAGGGACGTGGCAGAGGTGGGGTAGCTATCAACCCTGGATGCTCAGCTCCCATTTCTGTATGGAGACAAGGAAACGCCCTTGTAGCAGGCAGGCAGCTGATCCCTAAGAGGAGCAAACGCTCAGCATAGGTGGTGTGAAACCAGGATGAGCCCTAGGTGCTGGGCCTGCTTACACAGTGCCTCTCAGTCCTGGCACCCCAGTGGGTGCTGGGCCTGGTTACACAGCGCCTCTCAGTCCTGGCACCCCAGAGTCACCTGGAAAGGACACTAGGGCCCTCAGTGCCACGTGGGGTCAGATACCAGGTCTTCGGGGCGATTGTTCATGCCTTCCACCTCCATCAACAATATCCCCAACTTTCGCTTAAATGTCTTCTACTGGCAGATGCCAACCAGACTGTAGACAATTGACAAGAGTTAGTCTCATGAACTCTGTCATTACCTGCTCATCTTCTCTGTGGATTTTCATGCTTGTAGGTGTTTTCTTCTTACTTCCATTTTCCCATGTGTGTGTACACGGGGTGTATACTTGAGTGTATGTGTGTGCTTTTTGTATATGGGCACACGTGTATGAAGTATCCAGGCATGTGAATGAATGTGTGTGTGTGGAGGTCCAGGTGTTATTGGGAATCATCCTTGATTACTCTTGCATCTTCACGCTTTGAGGCTGGATCTTTGTCCAAACTCAGTTCACTGTTAGGGCTAGTCTAGCCAGCCAGCTTGTGCTGGGGATTTCCAGGCTCCGCCTTCCAGAGCTGGAATTACAGTCAGGCTACCACATCCCAGCATTTTTTTACATGGAGTCTGGTGATCCAACATCTGCTTCTTTTGCTTGCATGGCACACTCTTTAACCGCTGAATCATCTCCCCAAACCATTGTGAGACTTTAGTGAGGCATATCTGTTACTGAGAAAGCCTGAGCAGGCCGAGTGTCCCTTATCCGAAATGCTTGGCGCTGGAAGTGTTGCCAGTTGCTGAAGTTTGGGACTTTAGACTATTTGCATATACATAATAAGGCAGCTGAGGGAAAAGGATCTCTAGTCTAAACAGCAAACTCAGTCATGCTGCATAGACGCACCCACACAGCCCGAGGGTAATCTTTTAGAATACTTTAAATAATTCTGTGCATGAAACTAAGTTTCATGGTGTGGAATTTTCCATTCAGAGCATATGTCAACACTCAAAAAGTTTGGATTCTGAAGCATTTGAATTTCAGATCTGGAAATTAGGGATGTATTTGTGAAATACCCCAAGCATCAAAAGTGGCTTAAATATCCCCATTTTAGTGGGTGAAAGGAAAGGACAATCTCCGACTTTAAAAGCCATGTTTTTAAAGGTAGAAAGGGAACGGGGGGTTCACAAGCGAATCCACCTTTCTAATCAATATTCCCAAGCGCATGTGCAACATCCTATTCCATTCTGAAGGAGTCTGGGGAGAAGCTGTAGCCCGAGAGAGCACTGTTGGAAGCAAGGGGAGACAATCTGAGAGATGCCCTCCCAGCACCCTCCTCTTGGCTGGGGCTTTTCTGGCTAGAACCTGCCTGTTCCAGTTCTGGTCTTGGAGAGAATGTTCACAGAATGCTTCCTAAGAGCCCGGGATCACACACTCGGTAACCCCAGGGCCTCTTCCTAACCAAACGGTCCTGGAAGATTTTCACTCCATTGTCGTGGCTTAGCTGAGCCTACGCAAAGGGAGTTTTCCTGCGGCCCTGCCAGCTGGAGTTCCCAGCTTGCCTCCTGCTGGCCACAGCCCGGGCCAGGCCAAGTCGCCTCTCGGCAGATGTGAAACACAAGATGCCGCAGCTGATGGAAACTCACTGCGGTTCTAAAGCCTGAAAATCAGAGAGAGAAAGAGAACACACTATGCAAAGCTTTCTCCTACTGAGACACAGAGGAAGAGAGAGGTTGAAAAAGATGCGCAGCGTGATAGCTGATGGAGGAAAAGTAGTAGTATGCAAGGGCGAGTGGGGAAGATGGAGAAACATCAGGGAAAGAACGGAACAAAGTCACAGGACAGCTACTTCCAACTTTGCTACTTGCTAACTTTGTTACTTTGGACAAGCCCCTCTTCCTGTCTAGGATATTTCTATATTCATCCATTTATTTTATTTATTTATTTATGTGTATATTTATGTATGTATATTTTCATATATACATTTACATGTGTTATTTTTATTTTCAGGAATGTATGTATATTCGTGCATAACATGCACACATATATGTAAAATGTTTCATTCAATGTCAGCTCAAAACATTTTATATATCATGTTTCACACATTTTTAATAATGTGGTATTCATAATATGAAACGCTTATGTTGTCCACATTTGTCACGTGTGCAGAAATTGGCCCAGAGAAATGTGTATACAGAAAGGACAGAGGCCACAGCGAGTCCTGGGCCTGCTTGTGGGCAGCAGGACCTCTGACCTGCCAGGAGCAAGTCACACTTGGCCTTGATCTGGCTTCCGCACTTCTGAAGTTTTGACATGTTTCCTGCTTTTAAAAGCAAAAGGTCAAGTCCAGGAAATCTGGGACCACTCTAACCCCAGCCGACCCCAACGTTACTCTCATGTTTTCCTCTGTTCTCAGGGATATCTTCAAGTCATCTTAATTTCAAAAGCACCATGCTTAAAACAAGTTGTTTTTGTTAAGCTGTGTGTGAGCATGTGTGTGTGTGACTACACATACGTGTAAGTGCATGTATACCATGACACACGTGAAGGTCTCATGACGATTTGTAAGTTGGTCTTCTCCCACCATAGGGACCTCAGAAATCAAACTCAGTCATCAATCTTGGCAGTAAGTACCTTCTTCAGCCAGTGAGCCCCCTCTCTGCCGCCCGCCAATAGTCTGGTTTTAAAGAAGTTTTTAAAAGAATATATTAAGAGATTGGAAACACATATTCACATAGACACATGTCCACAGGTTTATTCAGTAGTCATCACCCTATGTCCGTATACTACAGGAGCAAATATGGTATATCTATACAATGGAATGTTAGCTGACCATGAAAAGGAGTGCTCATCCAACTTACAACATACATGAACCTTGAACTCATTACACTAAATGGAAGAAACCACAAAGGCTGCATTGTATGATCCCATCTGCGCAGAATTTCAGAACAGCAAACAAGCCATTGAGGCAGAAATTACATGTGTGCTTGCCAGGCGCTCGGGGAGGGAGAGGAAGGAGCTGCTAACAGCCCAGCTGAGGTTTCCGGAGGGAATTTAACACGTCCTGGAACCAGAGACACTGGCGTAGGCTGTGCAGCTCTGCACGGATCCTGAATGTTTCTAAAAGGACCGATTTGGGGAGATGTGACCTCCCCCCATAAGTGTTATTCAAGAAAAGAGCAAGCAGCCCTGCGTGTGTTGAACCCTCACGGTTCAGCTGACTGCACTGCTCATGTTGTTCAGCATGTAGTTTTCCTGCCCCTCGTGTGGGCTTTGTCCTGGGTAGAGAGCCGGGCGCGCTGCATTGAGCCCAGTGTGACAGCGCTAACCCTCCTGTTCACACACGAGGTGACCCTCCCAGGCAGCAGGCCCACCAGGACAAAGCTGAGTGTCCCCTCACCAGCTCATTCTTGAACAACAAGTGGGCAAGATGGACCTGCAGATCCGTCCATCCAGGGATGCCGGCAACCCAAGCTACACAGCGGATGAGGGTTCTTACCTGGGAGGGGTCCACATGGAGAGCCAAGGGTGGGGGGACCTGTGCTCACAGCTTTCCAGCTCTCTATCCATCCTTGTGTCCTTGCATCCTCTCAAGAACACAAGACCATCAGACGCTGTTGCCCCCCCCCCCCGCCAAGCCAAGGCTCAGACAGGTACATTGGCCAGCCAAAGTCACTTATCAGCAAGAAATAGTCTACAGCGCCCAAACCCCGAGACCTGCCTTCTGAGTCCAGCGCCCTGAAACACACCTGCCAAGCTCCCGGAGGTTGGAAAGGTGCCAATGCTGTCCCAGCTGTGGCAACACAAGACCTCAGGTAGGGTGGGTAAGAACAAACTTCATTGCTAGAGGTGAGAAAGCCCAAGTTCAAGGCTGCTGCCAGCTAGTGTCTGCCAAGGGCCGCTCCTCACAAAAGCGTCCTTGTCTTCTGTAGACAGAAAGGGTGAGGGGCTAATGAGCTCCCTCAAGTGTTTGTAACAAGGCCACACATCCCTGCAGTTTCTTGAGATGGGCACTGAGTATCACAAGATGACCATGTCCTGAAGACAGGCCACAGGACAGTGTGAGTGTACTTGGCCACACCCTTTCGATGGTCAGTTTCATGCACGCATACTCTAACTGAAGTTAGACTACTGCCTACTTGTCCTATCTGTCACAATGCCCCAAGAGGGTGGGCTTCCTCCCTCTTTGTCCCATCATCCTACAGCATCCACAGCTGATCACACTTCCCACAAGAGATGTGGATTTTGTTACTTCAGACTCACATTCTGCAAACTCTTGAATTTCAGTAAGTCGGGGGACATCAAGCACTTTCAGGAGGACGTCCCCACTCCAGCATGCAAAGGAAAAGTGGCCCCTGCCCCTTGTCACTTGCCAGATGCACAGTTAAAGCCTACAAGGATAGGTTGCTAATTCTACAGACAAGGATCAGAAGCTACGGAGTCTCCGGATGCACACTGGACAGCTGGGGGCTCAGCAAAGCGCTTACTGTGCACGTGTGAGAGGCGCTGAGACCCTGGGCCCAGGGCAAAGGCCAGCACAATGGCACATGCCTGCAATTCCAGACACCCTGATAGCTCACTGACCAGATAGACAGGCCAATGAGCCAGTCTGTCTCAAAGGAGGCAGACAAGTGTTTCCAAAAACGACCCCCAGGGTTGTCCTCTGGCTCACATACACACACATGCACATGCATGCAAACACACTGGAACATTCTAAGGGATCAAGAAGCACTCCCACCCTTAAAGCACAGCATTATGCGACACGCTGCTGGAAAGAAGACTGTCCATACCCCTCCCCCACCTCTGAGCCTCCCCTGAGATGCCTTCAACATCCCAAGAAACCTGTGGAGTTCACTTTCCATTGGCCAGACATCTTCATTAGCAGAACAGCATACATTTAATGAGGAAAATATGTTGTTAAGATTAAAAGCATACTTAAAAATAACCTTTTAAATTCCTGCATTTCATTCATTCTCCGTAAGCTGGTGTCTGAAGACGTAGCAGGAAAAGGCTCCCCACATCCACTCTCCCCATGGAAGACCTAGAAAGCCCCAGTTTGACTTCCGATGGCCCTGTGGCCAGATGAGAGAATTCATTTCCCTGATTTCCAATAGCCCTCGTAGCTCCATGATTCAGCTGTGGCCAATCAGATGGAGGTTATAAGAGTTCAGGGAGAAATTCTCAAAATGCCTCTAAAAAACACAGGATGGGACTCTGCTGTTCCCCTCTGCTGCTTAGAACTCAGAAGGGAAGATCGTAGCCCCAGCAGTCCTCCTGGAGTGGGGTGTGGATTTACTAAGAGTAACAGCCAATCAAAGAACAGGAACCACATGCCTGAGCCCCGGATTCTACCACAGACTCCCTGGAGCAAAACTACAGGCCTCTTCCACATCTCAGAAAAGGAACCTCTATCCCAAGCCATCTACTACTGTTTGGAGGGTACATTACCTAAAGAAAGACAGAATCTAACAATTTTTAGGAAATTCTTTTAAAAATGCAATGAGAAGAATTCTCCCTTCTCACTGAATTCATAGAATTTTTCATGAAGATGGAGCAATGGTGGTGATGTACTTTCCCCATCTCGCCAGACCCCTGCTGAAGGGCTGGTGGGGAGTGTCCGCGGTAGTGGGCTGGCTCTAGGTTCAATTCCCACCACAATAAAAGCTAAACAAGGCCCCACAAAAAGTTCAGCAAACTAATGGGTGACAGGGCTGTAAGAAATCCGGGCTGTCTCTTGTAACTGAGTCTCAAAATAGATTTCATTTCTTGTTTCTAAAAACCATCTTCAGTCAGGCAACCGGAGAGCAAAACAAAAGTTCTATAAACAACATTGAAAAGAAAATGACAAATGCAAAAATACAAGTGTGCGAGAACCAAGTCTCCCAACACTAAAATTTAAGTGGGTGAGGACAAACCACCGACAGCCTTAAGATACGCACAGAATTATGATCTTTCTGCGGGAAATTGAAGGGAGCGATGGGGCATCTGGTCAACCTGAGAACAACAGAACCAAAATAGCCCGTCAGTGTCCACTGAGAAGGATGGCCAGCCAGCTGGAACTGCAGCTGAAACTGACAGGGGTACAGACGGACTCAACAGCCAGAAAGCCCCAGGCCCATGGCTCAGAATGATGGCTCTGGGGTGGCCTGGTCCCCCCATAGTTCACTTCTAAGACAGGGAAATCTGCTGGGAGGGACATCAGACAAAGAGGGGGGGCCAAGTGAAAGGGAGACATGCAAGCTGAGAAGGTGGGCAGCTGAGATTTGCAACACTGTGCAGAGAGGAAACGAAAAGGACAAGTGAGGAGAGAGAAGCCCGTCCTGAGCTACACGTCCTGAAGTCGGGGGCACCGGATCCAGATGAGGGTGCACCAGACATGCCGGCTCATCTCTCCAAGTCAAGCACTAGGGATTCTTTTTCACTAACAAAAACGGGGGTCACAAGCCTAGAGGAGGTGACACCTAAGACAAATGAAGCATCTCACTCCACCGAGAACTTTGGAAACTCTCAAGAACTCTCGAGGTTCCAAAGTCACCTGGGGTTCCGGCGGCCAAAGACGAAAGAATTTGAGCTTCAAATATAATAAACAACTGGTTGAAATCCATGAAGGATATTGAGATCTCTAAGGTCCAACATGAAGTCAAAATCATTATCTTGAAAACTGGTAAATAAAGGAAAAGAGGGGGGAAAAATCAAGCCTTCTTTTTGGTTTTTTAATTTGAAGTCACTGGGTAATGAATGAAGAGAAAGAGGTAACTGGGTAGCATCTAGTTTCTCTTCGTAAAATTATTCCAAGTAATTGGTTTAAGAGTATGATAGGATTGGAATATCTGTTTTCTGTAATGCTGCTGAATTTGTGACTTACACTAAGCATTACCAGATACTGGATGCTAACAAGACAGACAGACACACACACACACACATACACAAAAGAACCGCTCCGATTGTTCACTGGGAGACCAGCTGAGTCTTTGGAAAAAAAGAATTTTTTTTTTCAAAATTCCGTATCAACCAACACCACTACTTCTGAGAATACACATTTGGCTGACAAACCTACAAGAAAACATTCTTTAAAAGCAGTTATGAAAATCAAGGTAAAGGTTAGTACAAGATACAGACAGGAAGTTGACCCTGCAATTTCTGAGAGCTTCTGGGCTCTGAGGGTGGCAGGGAAAGTTCAGTCTCATGATCTGGGGGTGCGATGGGAATCGGAAGATTGGTCCGTCATATAATAAACTCATTAAGGCTATGCATCTTGTGCGGATCTCTGAATCTATTTTTTATTGAACAATAAAAAAGTTGTCCTAAGGAAACAGCACCCATCCTTTGCAGTCACTGCCAGTCCCATCCTGACCTGGCTAACTCCCCGGGGCTCCCCAGCCTCCCCTCCATTTCCAGGCCCCCATCATACGGCATCCACTTGGGTGCTCAAGAGGAAGCCCAACTACTCCATAGTCATCATCAGCCTTCATCACACTTACCGCCCACCTCCCCCTCACAAGCCCCAAGTGCTGTCTCACTCCAAATCGTACCTTATCCCCATACTGAACCAACGTGCCCGTACTGAACTCGGGACACACCCGGCTGCCCTCGCTCCGCAGAGATTTATAGTCGGCCTCACTATGCCGCTGGAAGCCCTGCGTCTCTCTCTGTCTGGCTTTCTTCCCGTGCCAGGATAAATACTCCAAAGAAAGCTGTGTTAACTGCCTTCAGGCCTTCGGAGTTTGCAGATCCTCTGAATCATAGGCTCACTGCCATTTAGTGGATTCAAGGTGGTGGTGGGGGACACTAAAGAACGTCCTGCTGTCTTCATGATGCAGCGCTGTAGGACCGTGTGCAACTGACCACCCTGCACAGACCAGCTCCAGAACAGAACCAGAACCAGGGACACCAACGAGCGGGTGGCCAGGGCAAGGGCGGGTGACAGACTCCTCACTCGGGCCTTTGGGTCTTTTCATTCAGATCACTGTTATTAGATGAATTGTGTCTTGCAGTGTGTGTATACACGTACAAGAAGGCACTTGCAAGAAATCATAGATTGTTCTCCCTCCTTACTGCTTTGCTCTGGGGTTTCCCAGGCTCTGCCTTTTGCAGTTGGAAGTGGAGGTTGCTGCCTTTTCTGCCAAATGTTTTTACTTTCTATCAGATCTAGGGATAGAAACTCAGGTCCTTTTGCTTGTGAGGCAAAGCTTTAATCCCTAAGCCATCTCTCCAGGCCCCAAAAAATTGTATCTTGAAAGAATAAACTTAATGGTAATTCCTCAATCAAGCTGATTTTTAATGGGACCCTGTATACGTTAAGAAATAAACTATTGTGGCAAATATCAACTTAGAAGCACAAAAGCAGTAAAATACAGAATCCACTTCCATTTCTGAGGTGGGGGCTAGAGATGTGGCTCCGTTGGCAGAGCATTTGCCTGGCATGCACGGAGCTCTGGGTCTGATTGCCAGCACCTCCTAACTGGCATGGTGACGCACACCTGGCATGTGGGATGTGATCAGAGCCCAGGTCATCCTTGGCTCTGCAGTGAGTTCAGGGGATACTGGCCCCCATGAGCCCTGTCCAACAGAAAGCTTGTCACCTCTACCAACTAGTCACTCCCAGCAGAAGCAATGACTCCAGCCTACAGAGCGTATGGGCTGCTTATCCACATGGAAACGCCACATGAGGACACCTTGATTAGTTAAATACAGCGAGCTCTGTATTTCCGTTTCCTTTCTTTTCTGAGACAGGGTCTCACTATGTGGTCTCCATCCATGATCTTCCGGCCTCAGTTCCCCAAGAGCTGGGACCGCAGGCAAGAACTACCATGTGCGGCTTACAACGTGTCTCATCTTAGCTTGCCAACGATCCCTTAAAACCGAAAACATCCTCCTTGAACTAAGAAAAGTCCAGATCTCACTGAACTGGGATGCCCTCCCACCCCTCCCTACCCACCTCACCTCGCCCCACCTGGCCCCGCTCTACCCTGGTCCACGCCCTTTCTTCCACCACTGCTTGCTTCTCTCAGGACCCCCTTCCCTCCAAGTCCCTTCATAAAATTCATCTCCATACCCCTGCCGATGGGTACAAGTGATATACCAGATTCTTCTGGAGCTCGGGAGGCCATACTATCACCTCTGACTTAAGGTCCAGGGGTGCCATCTTAGGGGCTCCCATCCAAATACTTGTTTGCTTAAGCAGCTTAGAACTGAGTTTGCTTTTTCTAGCCTCTGTATCGAGTCAGACACACACGGTGTGCGGGTCTCCTGGAGCACACTGGGGACCACGTACAGCTTCTGCACTCTCCCCTGCAGCTTTCTTGGGGAGAGTTCTAGCGGATGCTCCCTACTAGGACCATGCTGTCACCCCAAAAAACTTCTGGCAACGTCTAGAGTGACTGCTGTCACAACGAAGCGAGATACTGAGAACATCCTACCATGTACAGGCTGGACCTGACTGGCTTCAGCTGTCGTTTGTGCTAAGGTGGGGAGCGCAGAATCTACCAGGTGGGGAAGACTAGAAGGTACTAAGACCCAGCCTCTGAAAGACGCAATGAAAACATGACGGCCCCCACCGCCAGAGTCAAGTCCCTCATGAATGGCGTTCCGTGATTTGATTCGAAAATCCAGCGGTCCAGCCTTCGCCCACAGCTGGCCCGGCAGCGTGTGGCAGGCACAAAGACGCTGTGGAATGACACATCCCAAGCTGCTGCCAGGAGCTGGCTGCAGCATCCCCGCCGGCTAATTTTAATCTCTTCCTCAAAGGTCACGAATATTTTCAGACCTCAGCCTGAGCACATTGCGAACAGACGTGGTCCACGTCGCCTCCAGTTGGCAAAAATTACTCCAGCGGCCAGCACCACGCCGAGGCACAGCTCAGAGCCGGCCATGTCACTTAAAAGGGCTGGGGGAGGGGAGGGGATCCATCATCCTAATTGGCAAATGATACGTGAGTACCAGAAGGCTGCGTGTCAGCAGTTATATTTATAATGAGAGCTTAATCTCCAAAGGAAAACAGTAATTGATTAAAGCCGTCCTGCCCATCTGCCAGGGCAGTTGCCAACCGAAAGAGAAGCCCGATCCACGGCTGTGAGCGTGGAGCTCAGACACAGCCAGACAAACAGGGGGCAGGAAACGTGTACATCCTGCGGCCTCCGGGTGAAGCTTGGCTCTCATGCCACACAGTCTTGCTGGGTCCCTGGAGGGCAAAGAAATGTCACTTCAAGGATGAGAGTCCACAGAGGCAGGGCCACCCCCTCCCCCGGCTCTGTCCTGTGCTCTGGAAGCTGCCCACAGCTGACATGGTTGAGCCTTGGTCCAGGCTACCTTATCAGCACTTCAAGGAAACCCGAGATGGCCTGGGGAAGAAAGAGAAGAGGACTCCACGTTCTGATGTTTCAGCCTGGCTCTTGCTCTCATCCCAAGCCCCGCCCCCTTATTATTCATACAGACATAGTAAGACCTACCTGGTATGCTATGCCAGGGAACCAGTAATAGCTACTCCATCACCAGTGTGTACCGTGAGCCAGGTCTGCTCCAAGTGGATTCAGGACGTGGATTCAGTCCTTTAACCTTTGCGCTGGCTAAGGTTAACTTAACATGTATCTGGGCATGTCAGTTGGGGAGTTTTGAAGTTTGGCTAACTGGGGGTGGGAAGGCCCACCCTCTTGCCTGGGTGACACCATCTCATGCGCTGGGGTCCTGGGCTGAATACAAAAAGCGCTGGGAGACCAGCTGTAAGCAGTACTCTTAACTACTGCTGTGAGAGACATCCAAAGTCAAACAACTTAGGGGAGGAAAAGAATTTATTCATCTTACAGTTCCAAAGAGGTGAAATAGTCTTTCATGGTGGAGGCGACATGGCTGGTGGCTGAAGCTGGGGGCAGCTAAGTCACAGCAAACATCCAGTAGGCTAATGGGTGATGGCTGAAGGCTGAAGGATTCCTGGAGAATCTCTCTTCTTCCCAGTCTCCTGTTCTATGGTTTCTTTTATCTGGTCTGCTACCGGGAGGTTCCAATTGGCTCTAGGGCTGATCTTTGTATGTCCAGATAATCTCTTCGGGTGGTCTCAACTGATCTTAGCTAATGCCAGGTGTGTCAAGTTGACACTCAGGATTAACTATCACAGCAGCATTCACCTATCCACTTCTTACCTACAGGTGAATGTGTGAGTAGACGCCTCTCACTTCTCCCTCACACTTTGTCTATCGTGATGAACTGTACCCCGAACTGGGAGCCAGAATAAACCCTCCCTGATTCTCCTCTGGCTAAGTATTTGATCACAGCAAAGAGAAAAGTAACCAATGCATCCCCTGGCTGCCTTGTTTTACGGGTGCAGAAGTGGAGGCAGAAAAAAGACACTTGCTCAAAGTCACGCACACACAGCATGTGAGGAGCAGAGCCAGGCAAACTCCAACCTTTTTCCAAAGCCCACCAACCTGAACAACCCTCCTGCCCAGGCAGAACTAGCCAGAGCGTGTGCGCAGTGATCCCCCTCACAGACCCCGACACCCACGTAAGTGCTTCCTTCACCTCTCATCTTTTGAGGAGCCATTTGAGAACAATCTAAAAGGAATCCCCAGCACAGCTTCCATGCCCTGGGGCAACCCACAGAACAGAGGCGGGGAGACAGGTGTGTCCCCATGCTACTCAGGCCTCCAAACTCACCCTATGAGATGCATGAAACCACTTTCCATTGGCCTGTAAGAACTGCGTCCGAGAAGCTTCAGAACCTATCACGGTCCACGCGACTACCAAGGAGAACCCTGGCTCCATACCCATGGCTGGTCCAAAGCCCCGGGCTGCCAGGTCCTTGGACAAGATGCGAGGCAAACAGTCCACTGTGACCAGAGGCCTGGATCTTTCCTAAACCCACACTGCTGGGTTTGCTATCACCACCGCACCCCACCACCATTGTGAAGCTTCTGTAGACAAGGCTGGCCCGACCCACAGCACCCCCGCAGATGCAGATGTTACCACCCCCACTTCATAATCATCGCCAAGAGTGAGGGTACCAACTCGGGCAACTGGAGCCCCGGGGCTCTTCATGGGGTGCCTCTTGCTCTCAGCACAGGGTGGTCTTCCCTCGGTGACCACGGCCAGCCCTCCTGGCATTGGCAGCATCCTATGAAGCCCAGTCTTAGGCATGAAGTGTAAGCCAGCCACGAACAGAGCCTGGCTTCCCTTCCAGTGCCCAGGCACCTCCCCACCTCACACAGGCACCAGCAACAAACCAGAGGGGACTCACAGGCTACGTCCAGACAAGGACACTGCCGGCGAAGCAGCGATCTAATTCCCTGGCCCTGCCGGCTGCTCCCGCTCCCAGCTCATTGCTCAACCCATGAGTTACGCACCAGTGATTCACATGTTACTTTCCCCAAAGTCTGCCATTTTCTGCAGTTCCTCCTGTGTGACTGTTCTAGGTCCCAGAGTTCAGGTGTGTGATACTCCCTACTTCTCTCTGCAAATGCGGAGCACAGCATCCCACCACGGCCCCATGCTTCTCCCCCAGCACCACCCACAGGCCTGCGTGATGGAATCCTTGGTCCCTAGCTGGTGGTGCTACTCTAGAAAGTTACGAAACAATAGACTAGAGAGGTAGCCCAGGGGTTAAAGCCTTTGTCTTGCAAGCAAAAGGACCTGAGTTCAGGTCCCAGATCCCATATAAAAACACTGGACGGAATAGTGAAAGCCTGCACTTCCAGTCCTGTAAAATCGAGTCTGAGACATCCCAGAGCAAAACAATCAAGGAGGTAAAATAGTTCAGGATGATTCCCAAAATCACCCTCGGACCTCCACAGACACACACATCTGAACACACATACATACCTACAATGCAACAAAAAATAAAGCTATGAAACCTTTAGTTTAACCTCACTGGAAGAAATGAGTCACGAGGCTTATGGATTACAGACCAGCCCCAGTGCTTTATAACCTGCCAAGGTGTGAGCAAATGGCTGTGTGCTCTTGCCACAAACTGCCACAAACCCTTCCATACCTCCACTGCCATGTAGCAGACGGTACCATCTTGAATCATGAGCCCGAACTCCATCCTAACCCCTCTTCACGTGTTTGTTCCAGACCGTTCGTCACAGAGATATGAAAAGCAGCTAAGGAAGTGCAGGTAAGTCCAGGGAAGCTAAGTGGTCACTGTGGTGAGGCGTTCTCCCACCCACGCACTAACCAGGACCATCCCTGCTTAGCCAGATGAGCTCGGACCGGCAGGGAACTTCCTTATGCCAGCCAGGCTGCAGCAGGCTCACATCTGGAAGCCTCTGTCCTCTTCTTTCACCATGCAAAGTCTTTGCTGAAAAGCATCAGGGTAAAGGATGTGCTGGCCAGGTAAAGCGGCATGTGTGACCTCGGCGTGGGTGCAGGCTATCACCTCCCCAGCAGCACACGACGGGAGAGCACCTGGCTGCCCGCAGCAATGGCATCGCCCGTATTTCAGACTCGCTCACTAGTGTCATTGACCCGAAACACTCTGGTCTTGAAAGGATGGCGACGCAGGACCCCTCCTGTGTGGGCTCAGCTTGGCACAGCCCTGGCCTCTCGAGCCAGAAGCACTGAGGGGAGGGGGGGACAAGATTAGCAGCTTGTCCTTTCCACTGCTGCCCGCGCGCATGCATGGCACACAGCTTGCCTGGCCCGTCTGCTATGCCAGGCAGTGCCAGAGCCTGAGCAGCAGCACTGGGCGTGAAATCCCATGTCTCATCTGGCAAGAACCTTTCTGTGGGGCCCCTTGGAGCCGTGGGGCCCCTTGGAGCCGTGGGGCCCCTTGGAGCCGCGGGGCCCCTTGGAGCTGCGGGTGATGTCTTTTCCTTGTGAGCTCAGAAGCACATGAGAAACCAGGGAGGGAGGTGGAGCTTCGCTACAAGCGCAGCCTGTGGCTTCGGAGCAATTCTAGGAAAACCCCCAGGAACCGCACAGGCGGACCACCGGCCATACATACTCTGGCAAGGACTTGGAGGGTCCTTGGAATAGGATGCTCACTGAAGAGGGAGGACCAGAGCTCACCTGTACAATGACTTCCCCCAACTTCACCCTCTTTCCTTACACAGCGTCCTCCTCCAGAGCCCAGAGGAGATCCCGCACTATCTGTCAACAAGAAGAGCAGAGCTTCCGCTTCCCAAAACGAACCCCACAGCAGAGCAAAACAAATCCACACCATGTCATTCTGGGGTCTGTACGTAGCAAGCCCATGTGTACAATGTAGGACTCTGGGGAAGATCACTGCAAGCTCACAGCGAAGGAGGCAGGAAAGAGGAAGGATGGGCAGAGGCCCCGAGTCAAGACACAGCTGTGTGGATGGAGAAACAATTACAAAGTTCATTTCACTTGCTAGCATTGAACCTAAAAACCATCGTATGCTGCTATATGCAGAACCCTGTGCCTCCTCCCAGAGTTAAGGGACGCAGCGTCATTGACGGAGCCCACAGGAAAATAAGCTCCCATGACAGAGACATGAACTCAGAGGCTCGTGTGATAAACACCTGCAAGAGCCCAGCTGGCAGTGCTACTTTGGAAGATTCAGGAAACTTAAGGAGGTGGAGCCTAGTTGGAGGAAGTGTATCACTTGGACAAAACTTGAAGGTTACACCTGGTCCCCGGCCCTTGCACAGCCCCCACCCCACACTTAGCTGCCCAGCCACCAAGAGACAAACAGCCACGATGTTCTGCCGCACTGCGGCCAGGATCACCAGAGCCTAGGGATGGGTGGACATCTCTGAAACCAGGAGCCAAAAGTAAGTGATTTCGGCTGTCAGTTATGTGTCAGGTATTTCTGTCACTGCACTTAAAAGTAACTGACAGCATCACAAGCAGAGGGGCGGGGTAGGAGACGAATCCACGGCCCTGGAGCTGGGGATGCTGACCTGCAGGGTAAGGATACGGAAAGGGGTGTGCCTCCCACACAGTGACCCCCTGGGTCTTGCTAGGGGCTGAGTAACGCCCACTTGGCCTCTCCATCTAAGAAACAATAAACTTGGGAGGCGCCTGGGCTTCCGCTTAGCTTGGGCCTTATCTCCGGTCAGGCTTGGAAATCAGAGCAGCATCAAAAAAGCACAACCAACCCTGAGTCAGGTCAGGAATGCAGAACGCATTAGTATTTTACGAGCAAGGACCCTGCCAGACAGGCAAAGGAGTCAAGGAAAACTCGGCGTCGCAGCACTTTGAAAGAGAGAAAATGACTTCTAAGCGCACAGAGAGTCCCTCCAACAGCTGGTGTCTGTGAAGGTAAGCTAGGGGAAACTGAGGCCCAGGAAGTCTCGGCTGGCTCCTTGGGGGAAACTGAGACCCAGGAAGTCTCGTGCTGGCTCCTTGGAACCCCAGACTCCTCCTGCTGAGGACCCCACACTCTGCACCCCCCCCCAGACAGTGCCCACCCCAGTCCCTGCTCTGGGAGTGCCCCACACGGCTGCAGAGGGAGGGGCAAAGGGTCCCTGTGTCGCTTCAGAGCACTGAGCAAGCCAGCAGCAGCAGACACGGGATCGAGGTCAGTGTCCAACACCAACAGCGCCCCAGATCAGAAGAGCTGGGCCCTCCCCGCTCCGCAGAGCCCCACCCCTCTCATGTTCTATGTTTATTCATAAGCCTGTCTACTTGAGAGCATTTCCCACCATGGCTGAATTTGCAGACCTTCCCTAATGGCTGAGCTACTCAGTCAGGTGGAAATCTAGAAGCTTCTCACATTACAATAGCAGCAAAGTCAGTGAGGGTCTCAGGCCCACACGACCTCGACAGGGATGGTAACTGAGCTCACTTTAATGAAAATTCTGCAGGACTTCTGGGGTGAGCCTCCTTTCCTGGCAGACCCCCTGGCCTCCATGCTCCTCAAAAAGATGATACCCCGTAGCACAATCTGGTCCTCAAGACACAAGGGGGACCTCGCCTTTTTGTTGGTTGGTTCTATTCCTACGATACTGTCTTAAGAAAAGTCTGACAACGTACGCCTCCCATCTGTTGGTCAGGAGACTGAAGCAAGGCTGGCTGGGAAACTTAATAAGCTGGGAATGTAGTTCGGTGGTAGAGCACCTGCCCAGCATGGGTGAGGCCCTGGGTTCTAGTCTCAGTGTAGGAAGGAAGGGGGAAGAGGGGGAAGGGAAGAAAGAAAAAAGAAAAGACGGGTGTCAGAAAAGGATTATAGGAATCTGGCATGTTTTCATTATTTATTTTTTTAGTTGCCAAAAGGGACTGTCTTCATTTCCATTTCATGTCATGACATTCTGCTTCCTTCTGTCCCTTCCCAGCCAGCTGTCGCTGGACTGCTTCCTCCTGCTTTCCCTGCACATGCATCCCCTCTCTTGCTCCCCTAACCCCCCACCTCCTCAGAACCTGTAGGCTTTAAATATTTAATCTTGGATTCTGGCACGACTTCATCTGGAGGTGACACTGAAGCACTTCCCACGAGGCCCGTATCAGTGTCTCTTTCCTGGCCCACTGATGCGTACTGAGCTCAGAACCCTACATTCCTGAAACCTATCGTGAGCCAGACACCACAGCCCGCAGCGGCTTACGAGTCCTGACAGGGGCCAGGCCTCCAGTCAAACCTTGGAGAAGACACAACTCCACATCTTGGAGAAGAGCCAAGAGGAAGATCGGCCCCACCGCCCCAAGCCAGCGAGGCTGAGGATCGCTGACCCAGGCTGGCACAGCCAGCCACATGCCCTGCACAGGTTGGCATGGAACAGCTGCAGGCATGCTTGGGCTGACTTGTCTGACATGCCAACCTCAAGCCCTTCCCTCGAGATTCCTCTACCTTCCATCAAAGAAACCCAGGGCACCCAGGGGTGACGCACAGCCCTTGCCAGGAAAGATCTAGAGAAGCTGCTTTTCTGGGTCTCAGATGGGCTGGAGACGTCTTTCCAGTGAAGAGTAAAGCTGTCCACGACCTTCCTTCCACGGCTTCCGGGCGGCCTCTGAGGCATACTCGGCCGGGGTGGTCCTCACCAGCCCCAGCCCCCGTGCCCTGGGTACCGGGCAACACCCATCCATGCAGGGGACATGTGGAGGAGAAGCCGCATGGGACTCCTGAAACGACTTTTTAGGTATTTAGAGACAAGTCATTAAAAAAAAAACCTGCAGCTAGTCCATAGACAGATTTGCACGGCAGCGAATGCGTGCCATCGCTAGCTGCTTGTTGAAGCGGGCAGGGCAGCAGCAGACACCTGTGAGCCCACCCCCCAGCTGAGGCACAGAGCTTAGACCCCCTTGATCTGCATCACAAGACGCTCCTCAAACACACTGCAAACAATACTAGTGTGTGCACTGCAGAGACAAGACATATTACAATTGTCAAACTGACTTAACCACTTTAAAGCCTTGCTAGTGACAGCACAGGTGGACTCTCTACCTCCACGGTGCTCCGAGCACAAAGCCTGAGCTCGACAGTTACACGGAATCTGGTCAGCGCTTGATGCCGGGTGATGGCGGCTTCGTCGTTCTCTACACACCTGCCCGTCCTGTTTCGCGCTTGAGCTGAGAACCTACCGGTAATGGTGGCTTTCCTTGTTGCTACCACCCGATACCTGACAAGAGGCCACTCCAGGAGAAGAGTATGTTCTGGCTCATGGTAAAACAGACAAAGTCAACCACAAAGCAATACCTCCCTTTCACGGTTATGCTTTGACTTCAGTGGGACCATGCATGCTGGGTGCTTCAAATTTCCCTTTCTACTGCCATAAAACACAACTTGCTAAAAAGTATGGGGCTGGAGAGGTGGCTCAGGGGTTAGGCCTCTGCCTTGCAGGCGGAAGGTCCTGAGTTCGGATCCTAGACCCCACGTATAGACGCCAGGCGGAAGCGGAGGCGGCCTGCGCTTCTGGTCCTGGTAGGGCGGAGCCTGTGAATCCCGGGGCGGAGGAAGTGGAGGCGTCCATGGTGGTTCCCGAATTCGTCCGTGGTTCTACACACACACACAGACACACACGACATACATACACACACACGCACAATTGAATAAATAAATAAATTTAAAAAAAAAAAAAAAGTAAATCGCCAGAGGCCTGAGAAGAGCCACTTGGTTTGCCACACAGGCCTGAACCCTCACAGGAGAAGACAAGCCAGAGGGAACCCTGAGACCCATAAAAGCAGACAGGCAGCAGGGTAGGAGGGAGTAGGATGGATTGATGAAGGGAGTGGGAAAAAGGAGAGAAAAGGGCAAAGAAAGGAGAGAGGAAGGGATAAGTAAGGTGCTTATAAAAGTAGGGAAAAAATTAAAAAGTACTTTTTATAAAAGTAAACTGCCAATTATAGCCAAACCGGCCTTTTCCATTCAGCAGCTAAACAGATATGGATTGAACTGCCGCTCTACTGTCTACCTCTGAGTGCCTGAGAGATAAGCGAACTTCTGAATGTCTCCTTTTGTGCAGCTATGAGCAGGGGGACAAGTGGAACGACTTCCACTAAGCTTATGCACAGCAGATGCAGAACAGTAGCCCTGCCTTGACTCCACTGCTGCACGGCATCCTGGGAAATTTCTTGACCTTCAGCCTCGATAACAGGAAGGTCACTGTGATTCATCGAGAGGCTTAACTCTGCTTTCAGATTTACATCCCTCCGCTCCTTCCACCCGTCTGCTCACCCTCCGAGGCCTCCATCCATGCGACCTGCCCACTCACCAGGAAACCTGAGTTCTGCGCCCTCCGCTAACTGTCAGTCATCTACCCAATGCAATCCCCTCGGCTGAAGCTTCCCAAACTGAAAGGAGGTGCGGGAGGGACGGGAGAACTTTCCCAAGCTGGCCCGTTCCGGCACGCAGCACCCACTCACATGGCTCTGTTACGAGGCCCCGGAGCAGCATCGACCCCTCACGGCTGCAGAGGAACACAGAGGTGGTCCTCAAGGAGTCTCCCCCGCCTCTTCGCTGGCTGATCAAGAAGCAGCAAGGAACAGCAAAAAGCATCCTGCTCCGTTTCCCCGAAAAGCTGAGCCGGACGCTTCACATGGAACATGCCGAACCTGCTCCCACTGGATCACTAGCGAAGGTAGAAACAGCCCAGGACACTGTTGGTGAGAAGGACCAAGGTGCCAGTGCGAATTGGCTAACAGGGCTCATGTTTTCTGTTGAAACAGGACCTAAGGAAGCAACCAAAATAGCTGGTTTGCGACAGAATCTCATTGGCTCAGGCGGCCTCCAGGTTGCTACAGAGCTGAAGTTGACTTTAAGTTCGGGATCCTTCGGCAACTAATTCTAAGTAAATTTCCTTCGCCAGCTTTCTCTCAAATGAATGATCTTTGTTGCATTCTACAGCTTTTTAAATACTTGCAGACACACTCTCTGATCTTAAGAGGGCTGCTGCGAAGTTGATGACAGAATTTAAAGTTGAATCTCCGACAAGGATAAGAAATGGCCTCAGTGTGGGTGGTATTGGCTGGTGCTGACCTGGGCCACGGTCTCTGCATCCTACATCCTGACCTCAATCCAGTACTGAGACTACAGATAAGACACGTCCCTTCCAGACACAGTGAAGCACGGAATTGGCTTTATGGCCTTTTCTTTGATAAAGCTGATACAAAAATTGGTAATTCCTTTGAACTTCCTCCTTTGCTGTCCTATTACTCTACACATGAACTTGAGGTGCCTGGTTTTCCTCTCCTTGAATTAAATCTTAAATTGGCCTCACGTTTGGCTCAGACTGGGGAAGAGATATCCAAGTTTTATTTTTTTTAAATTCCCACTAAGTATTTCTAATACAATAAAAAAGGGTAAGAACAACTCGAGACAACCCCTCCCGAATCTATTTTCCCCATATTTCTCACCAAGACGTAAATAGCACATTAACATGCATGTAATTCTGCAAAAGCCAGATTTAGCAAGGCACTGGCAACCCTCCTATGGACTCCCGCCCTCTAGATGTGAACACTTCTAGTCAGAAGGCAAAGCACTTTGATCCAACAGCAAAACTGAAGCTTTCCCGCATGGGCACAGCCACATACATCAGCTGTTCATTAGAGCTCACAGGCACTCCACAGCATCCGCCCTACAGCGGGAAGAAACCCATGTGTCCCACAGAAATCACTCGAAGGACAGCACTACTCTGACCAGGGTCTGTTTCCGCAACATCTCTGAAGGCTTTGCTGACCAGCCACTTTCCTAACTACCAGCACATCTCTAGTGGTACCAGCCACAGGTGCCCCCCTCAAGTCACTCCACTGTCCGTCAGTTCTTTTTGCCAAAATTTCATGTTTGCTTTTTCGTGATGACGGGCAAAGCAGTCACGGGACGATGCAAAGGGAGCAGATGGTAACTGTCCTCAGGTGATGCTCAAAGTCAATTATCCAGCATCTCAAGATTCTTAGAGGCAACATCCTACAGAGATAGGAAGCCATTTAAATGAAGCTGCAGAGGGGAATCACCTAAGAGGTCTCAGTTTGTGAATGGCTGTATCCATACTTCTTCCTTGAAGCCTCTAATTCCCACAGCCCACTCATGTTTCTGGCATCCCGGAAGCTTCCAGTGCTCTGCCTCTCATTGGGGTGTTAAGTCCACCTGCATGCTTGCAGATGTGAGCCAAGCTTTCTATGTCTTGTGAGAACTCAACCTGGACCCACGTATCATAGGATCACATCATCTGGGAAAGATGGCTAATGGCTGACCAAGTCCTCAGCATCTCAGACCAGACACTCTCGCAGGGCAACCAACCTGATGACGTATTACAGCGTTCCCAGATCTTTTCCCCTGACATTTTTTGTGGGAGGTAAACATAGGGGTAATTTGAGCCTATCTGCCAATCACAGCCTAACCCTAAGTCATCTTAGAGAGGTAGCAATACTGGCAAGACATGTACAAGCAGACATGGCAAGAAGGTGACCCGCCTTAGAAATCTTTTCCCTGAGCCCAAATGAATCTTGCAGACATATGGGCTTTCTATGGGGGTCTGTACCTAGGACCTGAGATAGATTAATAGGAAGCAGATGGTGGGAGGTGCTTATCTGATTAACTCAAAGCTTGTTTTTATTTAAATGGAGGAAACACAGGCAAAAGTGGGTCACAGACCTGAAGAAGTATTAAAGAAAACAGATTTAAAATAAAGATCAGCTACCGCCAGAAGTCACTTACCAGAGAGGTGACAAGGGATCGTGAACCTATGTCCCCCTTTGTGCTGTGGCCAGAGAGACGACTAGCAGGAAATAGGAGATGGAGGGGTTACAGTTTCTGGGGAACCTCAGGATCCCAGCACCCAGAGATAGGAAACAGGAAATGTGACCCACTGTGTTTGACCCCACCAGACAGGCGCATGGCTGGATATCATAAGCGTGGCCACTGTGATGTCCAGGAATCCAGGAAGCAGACAGAGGTTCCCCCCCCCAAGGTCACAGTGTGGAGGCGCACCTCCTGTGGGAGGCAGCATGGGGTCAGTCAGAAGTCTAAGGCCTGGAGTCAGATAGCAGATGAAGGTCAGAGGTCAAGACAGGATCAAATAGCTCAGAAGCCGGGAGCGGGGAGGGCCCCTGCCGGCCCAGGACCCCGCACACGGTGTGTATGTCAGGGAGCAGCAGCGCTTACGTGGGCCAGAGCCCCAAACCAACACATGTCAGATCACTATACAGATCCTAACTCAACACCCACAGCACTGGGGACGCCTTTCCTCTTGAGCGAACACAAACTCCACCACGTGCTATCCAGCCTAAGTGTCAACAGAGCAATTTGTTGGTTTCCGAAGGAAACCTGTAGCACAAACTCTGAAAACCCAGAGCCAGGAAGCAGTAAGGACCATGTCCACTCCAGTTGACGCTCCAAAGCCTGGAGACCCCTGCGCCCACCAAGGGCACTGCTGGGGAAATATAGCTGTTAGGGTGTCAGGAGAGCCCCTCTGCAGGTCCAGGGGATGCTGTTGAAATAGACCCGCATAAACTGACCACAGAGGGAGCGATGCTTAGACACCGGGGAAGTGGTACCCAGCCTGGTCAGAGGGCAGAGAGGCGGCTGGCCGAGGAGAGCTGCACTCAGATCCACGGGCTCAAGAATGGTCGCATCTGAGAAAGCAACTGAGACCGAGACCAGAGAAGGAATGGGTTACTACAGGGAGACCAGATCCCAGACAACCACTTCACCCAAGCTCTGGCTGCCACATCACCACACACACACACCCACACACCCCACACATGCCCTACATGCCCTACATGCCCCACAAACACTCCACACACATGCAAAGCCATCATAATCCAGGATACATTCCCATAAAGACATCGCACAGCGCATCCCTCAACACCACGTCCTGGGGGAGACACCCCTTCTACCCTAACACCCTGGGTCACTCTTGTTCCAGAAGGCTCTTCGTGAATACACCTCATCACGGAAACAGTTCTAAAATGAGGCATGTAGAACTGCGCGGCTCAGCCCACGAGAAGAGAAATTTCCAAACTGCCTGGTCCTGCCGACGTCTCTCTGGTCCTGCCGATCTGGTCCTGCCGACGTCTCTCTGGTCCTGCCGACGTCTCTCTGGTCCTGCCGACGTCTCTCTGGCTGGAAACTACTTCTCTAAACCCATATAGCAACCTCTCTTCTGCTCTTTTCTTTCCTACGCAGGCAAAGCTTTAACCCCTGAGCCGTCTCCCTAGCCTGCCTCTCCTCCTTCAAGCGGCCGCTTGTCGGGTATTTGACATGCCAAGGCTGGTCAATTCGACCACCTCACCATCTTCTCCATGCCATCTTCCCAGCCTGACTCACTGTCATGCCAACTTTGAGGGACATAAGCTCAAAGACTTTGTGGCAAGCTGCTCTTTGATAGCTCCGAGCCGAGATGACACTTTGCAACCTTTGGACAAAATGTACTGTTTTGATTAAATGCTGGACATGATCAACATGGGTCTCCTGATCCCCAGAGAACCAATCGGTGAGCCTGGTTTTGTCGTGTGCATATGCATGTGCATCAAAGGGCACTGTGCGTGCCTGTGGAGGCCCTAGGGTGACAACTTCAGAAATCATCCTGAATTACCTCCTTTTCCCTTTGCTCTGGGGTTTCCCAGGCTCTGCCTTCATGTACCAGAAGGGCAAAAATCCACCATTCCTGCCCAGCATTTTTACATGGGATCTGGGACTCAAACTTAGGTCCCTCTGCTTACGAAGCAGAGGCTTAACCCCAGATCCATCTCTCCAGCTAAAGGTTGATATTCTTAAGGGAAAGACGGACTCTTTGGAAAACTGAGGAACAAAGATTTTTAAACCAAGCAAAAGCATCTGCTAAGTCATCCAGGAGAAAACTCTCACACACTAACTTTAAGATCTGCATTAGTTACTTTCCTGGTCACTGATCAAATACCTGGCAAATAGCTCAAAGAATGAGAAGTGAAACTGAGAGAAGGCTCAGGGGTTAAAGCCTTTGCCTTGCAAACAAAACAGACTTGAGGTCAGATCCCCAGAACCCAAGTAAAAATGCCAGGCAGATATGCCAGTAACCTTCAATTCCAGCCTTGGAAGGTAGAGCCTGAGAAACCCCAGAGCAAAGCAATAAGGAGGAGGAGCAATCCAGGATGATTGCCAATGCGTCACCCTTGGGCCTGCACAGGCACACACACTCAAGTGCCCTCTTGTACACACACACACATGAGAGGTCCATTTTGTCTCAGTGTCTGCAGGACACAGTCCAGCATCGTGGGGAACCATGGTGGTAGCGTGCACCACCACTTGCTCATGTTTCGGTGGACGGGAAGCAAAGAGCACAGCCTGCTGCGGCTCGGCTGGCTTCTCCGTTTCTGCTTTGCTGAGTCTGCACCTCCACAGCATGCACAAGCTGCATGCAGAGTGGCTCTCCGGTCTTCAGGCAATGCTCTCTGCAAACACCTCAGAGATGCGCCCAGAGGTGACGTTCGCAGGGGATGCCACATGCAACCAAACTGGAAATGAAGACACCATCACAGGACCCTAGCGGCTTTTACTTCCGCACCCTGGATTCCATTCCATCACCCTGCAGTTCTCTGGTTCCCTTTCTGGTACGCCGCAACTTGATCAGCAGAGCTCTCCTCAGAACGTTTTGCTGACGCTGTGGAAGGATCCCGGGCACGATCCATCTATTCTTACTAACCACACAGAATACAGACTGCTTGTGCCCATCAGATTCCTTTTAAATTAGAGCTCAAAGTTCACGTTGAAGATAGGAGCTATTTTAAGACAAATCTTGCGTTATTTGCTGAAGCCCTGCACCAGGCATCCGTGCTGCAGATGTGTCAAGAGAAGTTTCAGCAAAGACACACATTAAGGTACAGGCCTGGGGCTCCAAGCTCCTGTCTAGGCAGCTGGCTGCAGCATCGGAGCCTTCGGTGGTCATGAGCTTCTCCGGGTTGTTAGCTTTGGAGGTCGTGCTCCACATTCGCCTCTACCACTTCAGAGCTCCCAAGTCAGTACTTTGGAATTCCAAAGATTGTCGCCTCCCATTCATCAACATACGGTCCTGGATTTTAAACAGCCCTATGCTTAACACGAACAGGAAGGAGAGGAAGGAGGATGAGGAAACTGCTGCGAGCGAAGGTAGACCCAGAAATGAAAGTTGATTCTGGATTCTTCAGGGCAGTCATGGAGGGAAGGGAACTTTTGGGGTGCTGTGCCCATGCTACTAGGGATGAATCTTCTCATTTGGCCTCGAGGGGAGATGATCTTGACAGCAAATCAGGACGCGGCTGACACCTGAGGGTCTTTTCTCCCTCTTGTCACATTCGCTTTTTTCATGTCACTGGAGATTGTTCCGGGTTTGGTTCTGCTGTTCCGCTTTCCTTGTTTTTGTTTTGGAAGCGACGAAATTCCGTCTAACACTCTTCCTTAGCGCAGAGCATGCGCCACGGAAGGCGCTACTTCCAAAGCCTGAAGTGTGCACTCCTCCCCCTGTACACAACCAACTGATCCTGCTTAAGCGCCATTACCATCAATACTCCAGATCTTGGCAGCAGCAGGAAGGGGAAAGAGCAAGATGCTTTTTTTTTTTTTTTCTCCTACAAGTCACACAATAATAAACTTTTATTTCATTGAATTTTACAAAATAAGTTTTCCAAAGAAAAGAAATGCCTTCACCTTTGAGTGGGAGCTGGAAACAGTGGATAAAACTTCTAAATTCGAAAGAGTCGTGAATAACGCAGCACCAGCAACCAAGCCTTTGGTCTGCATGTCTATTGCTAAATAAGAGCTTAGGGCAGAAAGTTTGTGGTCAGAACTGGAACTGGGGAAAGTTCTGGTGATTTAAGGAGGACACTAAGCTGGCCGTAGTGTCACAGGGAAACTCTAGGCCTGGCCTGTGCCTTGGTCCCTTTCTGAAGGACCTTGACAGGTATCTCCTGATAGAATCAGGCCTTGATCTGCCACCTTCACATCACTTGGTCTTTGTCTTCAGCGTCTTCTTGTGCTGCTCCACTAGTGACCCGATCCACTTCCCGGTGTTCTTCTTAGCTGCCTCCAAACTGAAGCGTGGCTCAAAGCCCAGCTCATAGCTGAGCTTTCTTGTAGGAGAAGGTGAACGCGCTATTTGACAGTGTGATCAAGTGATGGTTAAAGGGGGGTCGATAGTGATAAATTGGACGCAGCAGGAAGCTGACTGTTTCCAGCAGGAAGGCGAGCCAGTGGAGCAGGGACAGAAGAAGACTCCAACTGGAGTGAGGGCACAGGCCCCAGTCCTTGCTCAGGGTGTAATTGAAATCATCATAGCTTTGGTGAGGCGTGTCATCAGAGATGTAGAATTTTCCTCTGACGTTGGGGGCCTTCTTAGGGTCCCGCAGAGCCCTGCAGGCCAAAATGTGTGCCCAGACCACGTTGCCCACATACACTGGGTTGGCTATGGAGAATTTGCCAGTTATTTCCAAGATACCTTTATTTTTAAGGGCCCTAGTCATTATCCCATAAAGGAATGGGCTTTCCTCCCCATAGATGTACATGGGTCTAAGGGCACAAGTATACAAGGTGCCCCCATTTTTCAGCGTGTGTCCACTGGCTGCCAGCACAGCCTTCTCTGCCATCTTTTTGCTGTATGGGTATGGCTCAGACCAGGTATTTTCAAGGTGCTCTTCCTCATGGCCATTGTGGATGATCACATTGTACGAGTTGGGCCCTGCTACTTCAACCGAGCTGGTGTAGATGAAGGCTGGCACACTGGTTTGAACACAGGCCTCCAACAGGTTCTGGGTACCTCTTAAATTGACATTGATGATGGTCTGTTTGTGAATGAATCTAGAGACATCAATGATGGCGGCAACATGGATGACCACAGAGACACCCTGACAAGCTCTCTGCAGGCACTGGACATCCAGAATGTCTCCTTCTAACACCGTCACTTTGGTCTTTGTCTGCAGCTTGGAAAATTCCTGCTTAGTTTCTGGTCTGAAGAATTTGTCCAAGGCTCTGACCTCCTGCAGCTCCTTCTCCTGCACCAACAAGTGGACGATCCTCTGGCCCAGGAAGCCTCCTGCTCCTGTCACCAGGCAACTCCACCCAGGCATGGCTGCTGTTAGTTTGTGGAGAAGGCAAGTGAGAATCTGGTACTGGTCTCCTCAAGATGCTTTTCCTAACAAAGGAAACGCCGCTGTCTTGTATGTTACTATATCCACAGAACCCTCCTATCTGATATTCTCAAACCTGAGGCAATTGACAGCAAAAAAAAAAAAATCCATTAAAACAATATCTTCCCCCTTAGAACATTATTTCCACTAGGGATCAAACACCTATATTCACTTTTCCAGCTGCAACTGGAGGAGGGTCTGTTCGGACCACTATGCGCATCTTCTTGCATGAACCACACCAGCAACATGGTCTACGAAAGCCTATTTCAAGTTCCTTGAAGCCAAGCAAGAATTGAAGACATCAGCAAATGCTGTAATCCTAGCTACTTCCAACATTTCCCCAACCCTTTATGGCTGTCAGAGTCCACTTGACGTAGTGTTTCTGAAATGTCCAATTTTGAGTCTTTTCCAGAATAAATTCAGTCAGTTTTCAAAGCAGTGATTTTTTTTTTTTTATACTCCTCTGTAGTCTGTGATTCTGTTACTTTTTCTTTTGCTGGCATGAGACCACACTCACACACAACCTAGAGGAGAAAAGGAAACCTCCTTGGCTTACAGTTCCAGACGGGATATAGCGCACTACGGTGGGACTCGCATAGGAGAAGGCGTGGCGGGAGGCAGAAGCAGGAGGCCAGGCGAGGTTGCCATGGTGCTCAGGGAGGCAGAGAAAATAAGAGCGAACTGTGAGAAGCAGGGCTGGGTGACCACGCCTCAAGCCCCTCACCCCCCACTCAAGACATGCAAGGCTCTACCTCTGAAAAATGCCACAACCTTCCCAAACAAGAGCATCAAAAAAGGTTTCGACACACGCGCATGAGGAAGGCACTTTGCATTCAAAACCAGGACAATTAGATTATAAATAATTTAGGTGCAGTTTCATCGAATTACATTATTCCAATAACCAGAGAAACTGGCACAAAAAAGTCTTGAGAACACACCGTGTGTGTCAGCGGCTGGCTAAACTCTGGGGTGTGGAGGTGAGGACGTCCCAGCATTCTCCTCCCGTGGGTTAAGCTGACTGCGGGTGACCAGCAGCGTGGGACAAAGTAATGATACACATCAATTAACGCTTCAGAAGAAGTCGGTAGCACTGAAGTTGATTGGAAAAGTTCTGTAGTTGAAATATGCAAACGAGAATGCATGAAAGCACTAAGCAGCCAAGGAGAACACCTTGAGTTTCTCATCCTTCTGCCTCTACTGGCAAGCGTTGGAATGGCGGCAGATGTCAGCACACCATTTGATGGAGTGCTAAGGATTGAACTCAGGACCCCCTACTTTCAAGGCATGTACTCTCTCAGCTAAGCTACGTCCCCAGCCCACGAATGCATAAGGAGGATTTAGTGCATTCAGATTTTGAGGCAGTCCACTATAGCAAAAGTTCAGTTTCTGCTGCCTCCCTAGTCTATAAAATGCCAACCCACACTTTGTCCCATGGCGATCAGCTACATTCCAGTGCAGACTTCAACAGTACTTAGCACTCTTGGGTGCCTGGCATTGTTCTTGATTTGGGATGAGGATGGGGGAAGTGCATCCCAAATGACAGTTCAAAGGCCTTTTCTTTAGATAGATGGATTCACGTAACAACTCAGGGAAACAGATCTTTAGAAAGCAACTGATCAGGCAGGGAGGGAAGGTGATCTACCCAGCAAGTGGTCAGGCACAAGTCACCAAAGGCAACCCAGAGGAAACTCAGTGGGCCACGCATGCAAGAAGACTTGAAAATAGAAGGAAGACTTGCAAGGAAGAAGAAGGATTGCAATGGGAAGAGGAGAGGGGTCGGAAGGGATTGAGGTATGAAAATATCATAAATTCACTACATCCATGTATGAAACATTAAAAGAAGAAAAATGTTTTTTAAAAAAAGAAAGCAACTGATCAGACATAGTGCAGGTCCACGTGTGCATCGCGGTCACCAACAACTCCCAGCACTCGTGAAGGAGATGGTCATTGCTGCTACCCAGGCTCCAAAACCTCCTTCAGACATCCACCCGTCACCTACTCAGTCACGCTGCCTTTCAAGCAAGATGAAGACCGAAACTTGCCACTTGGTCACACTTCACGCCCAGTAAATGACGACGGTATGGACTGACCTCTGCATTCAGCTCTTCCTCCATCCCTGCCTCCAACCAGAAAGCAGAGGGAAGAGCGAGGAGGAAGGGGAGAGGGAGGAAGAGGAGGAAGAATAGATCAAAAAGAGTGCCTTCCACTTCACCTGTGATCGTGGCATTCCCAGTACAGACCAGTACAGACCAGTGCTCAATGAGAAGACAGCTCACAATTCCCTCAGCAGAGGCCTAAAGACCACAGAACACAGAGGTTGAGCAGCTCTGAAGTATGTTCACGTCTAAGGCAGATGTAGGGGTTGTTTTTTTCTTAATATTACACTCTTGATTCCACTTGGTTTAATACCAGTTGGGAATCAGATCACCACGTTAGTGCCCATCCTGATAGGCTGTCTAATGTGAGACATCCATTCTACCCACTGAACTCATGACAACAGTAGGAAACCCCACGGGTTCAGGAAACTCGAGGGGCATGGGAACGGCCCTGCGGTGCCCCTCGTGACCACAGGCAAGCCTCTGGAACCACAAGCACATTTGCTCAGTTAACACACGGTCAAATGAATTGGTTTATGATCACCATGGAAACACACCTCAGGTAGGTCTATGGGCATGTGGGTCTATGAGGCAAGGCCACCCTGAGTGTAGGTGGAACCTTTCCAAGGGCTGAATAAAGAGGCAGCAGCAGCTGAGCACCCAGCCACCGGTCTCTGTTTCCTGACGACACACACGATGTGACCACGATAAACCCTCAAACTGAGCCCAAAGCATCCTCGCTCCCTTCAGTTGCTTCTGCTTGAGTGCTTCGTCCTGGTACCAAAGTACCTGATGCTCCACCATTTGGTTCTATACCCTGTGTGCCCCACCCTGCACTGACCCAAGATGTCCTTCCAGCCACCTGACCATTCCTGGAATGGAGCACTCCGTGTCTGCCAAAGTAAACTGCAAGAAACCATTCCCAGGACCGCTTCAGTGGGCTCAGAGTGTCCACTGGTCACAGACCAGAAAGTAAGACCGTCATCAGCCACCGAGACCCCCCAGAGCAAAGGACCCCACAGCATCAGCTTCTACGCTGACTGCTAGAAGCGGCTTCCCTAACTCTTCAGGAGCGGCCGAGGGGCTAACCCGAGCAATGTCACGGTCACAGCTCCCAACACTCCGTGTCTCGTCACACGAGATCACCAGGGGCAGACGGCAAGCACCTTCTCCCCCAGCCCCCGCCCCGCCCACCACTCACCGATGCAGGCATGGACCCTCACGGACAGCTGTGTCCTCAGGATAATACTGTGCTTCTTGCCACGCCTAAGAGAGACAGGAGACAAACACACGTGTCAGAGTTGGCAGCAAGCACCCACCAGCCTGTCAATCAACCTGAAAGCTGAATGCTCCCACTGGAAAAGAGGTCCCGGAGAAGCAGGGGTCTAACCTAAAAACCTATCCCAAAATAACACGTCACATGGCTTCAAGGACGCAAGCGGGGGACAGCTGGCTTCGCTGGGCCGGCACATGCGCTCGGTACCAAGTCCTTCGCTTCTTTCCATTTGGAACAGACGATACATATTCGTGCTTGACCACGTGAGCAGGATTTGAAATCTGAGAAGTAAAATCCCCAGCATGCGCAACACGATCTGCTGGATCGTTCCCATGGCTATTTTTAATTGTTCTTTTTTAAACATACGTAGGGAAGGAGGGCACCCGGAACCCTCTGGAAGAGCTGCTTCCTCTATCAAATTAAGGCTGCCTTTGGCGTCTCCCTTGAAGTCTTAAAGCAAGATGGAGGCCGCCAAAGGATGCGGCTGAGACAGTCACTGTCAGTACTAGCTGGGCTGAGCAATCCCATCGTCCCTGCGGAGTGCGAGGCCCAGTAGGACTGCCTGGGCTCTGCGTTCCAGAGCTTTCCACATGACTCGGTCGCAGAGAGGTACCTCCACAGTTGTGGCTGGCTGGGCTGTGCTCGGGCATGCAGGTGACATGAAGCAAGGCGTGCCCACGGGGGCCGAGTGACAGGCTTCCACTCACTTCAGACCTCGAGCAAGGAGACTCGGTGAAGGCACATGCTCAAGTTTGCATGTGGGTTCTCCAGAGAAATAACAATAGGGTGCCTCTCATCGTCTGCCTGTCATCCGTCACCCACGCATCATGTCACCCACCCGTCATTATGTCGCCCATCATCTGTCACCTACCCACCATCTGTCACCCACCCATCATGTCACCCATCTATCACTATCATGTATCCATCTACTATCTACCATCTACCTCTGTCAATCATCTATTACTCCACGCTCCTTTAGTAGTGTGCGTTTCATGTACAGAGTAAGGTTTCGGGATGACATTCCCATACAGGCATTTGCTGTTTTGTACATTTGCCCTCCTGTTAGTCTTCCCCAGGTCTCCCTTCCCCTTTCTCCATCCCTTGTACCTGCTTCCCAGATTCTGCATGACCCAGAACCTGCGATACCTGCTTTTATGGACTTTTTTTGTACAACGTAACACTCCCAGTTGCCGTGCATGGCACACATCACCCATCCCTGAATGTTGCCCAAGTCACATCAGACGACCTTTTACTTCTATATGGGGAACCATTCCACAGGGCTCCCATCAAGCACCCCAGGAAGAACAGCTTCTAGAACATTCTTGAACCACGACGCCCACCCAGCACTGAGCCTCGGCGATGCAGGAGGAGAATCTGAAGAAGGACCCTCTGCCTGAAGGACAGGGCTAGTGAAGGCAAATTGCTCGGAGGCTCCAAGTTCAAGCCAGACGTCACCTTGGACGCGCCCCATCTCTCCTTGCAGACTGTGGAGCCAGAACAGGGATCAAAGCCACGTGTGTCAGGTCCACGGCTCCCCAGGCCCCAGCTGTGGACAACGGCTTTCTGCTGAGGGTAGCAAGACCCAGTCAACGCAGTGGCCGCTGCAGACGCGGCCAGCGTGAGGCCAAAGCTGGCTGGTGGGAGGGGCTATTCTTGCCTTTGTTGGTCCACGTGTCAATCTTTCTTTCCACTTGCAGTTCTGCAGTCGTCACTCCTGTGCTATCTCATGCTCCATCCCAACCTGCCTTTTCTCGCTCCCCGTCTCTCTCCCCATCTTTCTTTTCTCCTTCCTCTTTTCCTCTACGGTCAAATCAAGAACCTGTGTGATGAGCTGTTGACTCATTTTCTTGTTTGATGGAGCTTCAAGGGGTTTAACATGGATTCGTTGTCTGCCCCTCCTTTGTGTTGACCCGGGCACACTGGATGCTGAGGGCTGTCACCCACTGTATCTGCGAGGCCTGAGCAATCCTAAGATACACGGGTTTGTTTGAAGTGCCTCACAGAGCGAGTCATGTGACCCACTGACCACGCCCTCTGGCCGCCGCTCAGAGGAAGTATCCCCTGACCGCTGCCTCCCTCTCACTGCCCCATCACAAGGCTGGGGTGTCTCCCTGTCTCCAGCTCAGCTTCTGTCTGCCATGCTCGTTTCTGACATCCTTTTAAGCTTTAATGAGGGATAATTTAGGGAGCATAAATTATACCTGGAGGAAGAGTATGATCGCTGACCGCTTGTCTGTCTACAGCTGTTCTGCCATCTCTGTGATCTAACTTTATCCGTATCCTTTTAGAGCTTTACAAATGAATTCACAGCACCTTCACCCTTTATTTCCAATCCCCTTTCTCATTACACACTTCCTTCTTCGCTCCTGTCTCCCTCCATACCCTCACGTCTTCCTGCGTGTGGAGTTAAGTCCATCTGGGTTACTGTTCGTGACATTTGTCTGGGCCCTTGTACCTTCCCAACCATGAACTCACTATGGTCGAGTTGATTTGCACGAGACACAGACCAGAGTTGTCCCGTCTGTATTACATTATGAAAGGGGAAAGACCCCCCAGAGGTACCATACCTCCCTCAGAGGCTAACGAGGGCTAAGGTTGGATGCCGAGAAGGGAAATGATCTAACCCTAACTTTATTGAACTTCGTGCCCCCAGAAGAAACCTCACATCCATCCTTGGCCAAGCCTCGCTCCCACACCCAACCACAGACCCTGCCATTTCACACTCTTAACAGATCTGCCTTTCCTGACACCTCACATAGATGAGCTATCTATAAAACATGCCGATATGCCAGATTTCTTTCCCCTCGCCTGATGTTCCTAAGGATCAGCTACAACATGACACGCACATTACTTTTCTCCTGGTGAGAATCCAGAACGAGAACTGTCCCTGGGAATTCCCAGGAGGAGGGATTTATTCTGGCTCATAGTTTCTGAAGATACAGGCAAGCGGTGGGAGCAGGCAGACAAGGAAACAGAGAAGGAAAGATAAGGCTCTAAGCAAAGTCAGACTAGAACCCCTTAAGCCCACCTCTGTGACGCTGCTTCCCAACCAGGCCCCACCTCCTAAAGTTCCCCCCAGAACAGCGTCCCACGTGGAAACCAAGTACTCACACACGTGAGCGTGTGAGGGACACTCCCCCTGAGCTATGACCCCGCGCGTCATTTCTTCTCACTGCTGACTCTGCATGTACATACCACAACCGATGAATGCCTGGGCTCTTCGTGTCATACATAGCACAGCCATGAACATCCGTGTTCAAGTTTCTACGTAAATAGATGCTTCACCTTCCAATATACGAGGATTGTTGTGCTCTGCGGTAATGCAGTATCTGGTGGTTTACGAATCGATCAGATTTTCCAAAGTGGCTGGACTGTTCCCCATTCCCACCAGCACTGATGAGGTGTCCAGCAACCCCACATCCCTCCCGACACGCACCACACACATCCCTGTGATCCCAGCAGGTGTGAAGCCAGTGTTTTGTTGTGGTTTTCACTTGAATTTCCTGACATAAATTATAACGCCGAACATCTTTTCATGTGTCTTGGCCACTTAATTGGGATAAATGTCTATTCAAATCTCTAGCTTACTTTAAATTTGCTTTTGAGTTAGAGGGGCTTTTTATATAGTCTGCAGATGTGTCTGTTATCAGATGTCACTTAAAAATACTATGTCTATTCTGAAACTTCTGCTTTCATTCTTGAGTATGCATTTTGAGATACAAATGTCTTAATTCTGTTGAAATCTAACTTGCATTTTCTTGTCGCTTGAGCTTTCGTGACAGCTAATTGACAGCCATGTGGACTTACATTTTCTCTTATGGATTCTATAGTTTCACCTCTAACATGTCAGCCTCTGATCCACTGTCAGTTAGGTTCAGGTTCTGTGTACCCTGTAAAGTTCCTGACCCTACCCTACCCTACCCTTCCCTTTTCTTTCTGTGTGTGTCTCTCTGTCTCTCGCTCACTCTCTGTCGCGCTCTCTCTCTCTGTCGCGCTCTCTCTCTCTGTCGCGCTCTCTCTCTCTGTCGCGCTCTCTCTCCGTCGCGCTTCTCTCTGTCGCTCTCCTCTCTCCTTCGCTCTCTCTCTCTCTGTCGCTCTCTCTCTCTCTGTCGCGCTCTCTCTCTCTGTCGCTCTCTCTCTCTCTGTCGCTCTCTCTCTCTCTGTCGCTCTCTCTCTCTCTGTCGCTCTCTCTCTCTCTGTCTGTCGTCTCTCTCTCTCTCTCGTCTGTCCTGCTCGCTCTCTCTGTGTGTCGCTCTCTCTCTCTCTGTGTGTCCTCTCTCTCTCTCCTTGTGTGTCGCTCTCTCTCTCTCTCTGTGTGTCCTCTCTCTCTCTCTCTCTCCTCTCTGTCTGTGTCCTCTCTCCTCCCTCTGTCTGTCTGTTCTCTCTCCCTCATCTCTCCCTCCTCCTTCGCTCTCTCTTCTGCTCACTCTCCTCTTCTGTCTGGGGTCTCTCTCCTCTCTCTGCTGTCTCCTCTCTCTCTCTTCTGTGTCTCTCTCTCTTTGTCTGTGTCTCGCTCGCTCTCCTGTCCTGTCTACTCTCTGTCCGCTCTGTCCGCTCTCTCTCTCTCTGTCGCTCTCTGTCGCTCTCTCTCGCTCTCTGTCGCTCTCTGTCGCGCTCTCTCGTCTCTCTCCTGTCGCTCTCTCGTCTCTGCGCTCTGCTCGCTCTATCCTCTCTCTCTCTCTCTGTCGCTCGTCTCTGCTCTCTGTCTCTCCTCTCTCTCTCTCCTCTGCGCTCTCTCTCTCTCTGGCTCTCGCTCTCTCTGTCTCTCTCTCTCTCTCCTTCTTGTCTCTCTCTCTCTGTCGCTCTCTCTCTGTCCTCTCTCTCTCGCTGTCCTCCTCTGTCTGTCTCTCTCTGTCTCTCTCTCGTCTCGTCTCTCTTCTCTGTCTCTCGCCTGTCTTGTCTCTCTCTCTCTGTCTGTGTCTCTCTCTCTGTCCTCTCATTCTCTCTCTTCCTGTGCCTCTCCTCGCTGCGCTGTCTCCCTCCCCTTCCTCCTCTACTCTGCTCTCTCTCTATGTCTCTGTCATCTCGTCCTCTCTCTCGATCGTTCCCTCTCTCTCTGTCGCTCTCTCTGTCTGATGCGCTCTCGTTGTCTGTCTCTGTCTCTCACTGCGCTCTGTCTCACCTGTCGTCTTGTCCCTCTCCTTCTCCTCGTGCGCTCTCTCTGCTCTCGCTGTGTCTCCTCGTCTCGCTCTCTTCTCTCTCTCTCGCTTGCGCTCTCTCGTCTCTCTGTCTCGTCATCTCTCACTTCTCCTCTCTCTCTCCTGCTTATCTCCGTCTCTCTCTCTCCCTCTCCGTGTCCTCCTCTCTTATCTCCTCTCTCTCCGGTCCTTGCCTCTTCCTACTTCGCGCTCTCCTCCTCTGTCTCTTCTCTCTCTCTACCTCTGTCCTCTCTGCTCCTCCTGTCTCTCCTCTCCTCCCTGGTCCCTCCTCCTCTCTCCCCTCCCTCTCCTCCTCCCCTGCTCTCCGCTCTCTGTCTCCTCCCTCACCCTCGTCCTCTCCTCTATGCTTTCCTCTCCTCCTCTCTGCTCCATCTCTCCCCTGTGTCGCTCTGTCTCCGGTCTCCTCCCTACCCCTCCGTGGTCTCTCCTCTCCTCTTCCTCCTCCGTCTCTCTCTCCTCTCACGTCTGTCTCTCTGTCATTCCTCTTGTGCTCTCTCTCCTCGCCTCCAGCCTCCTTTCGCCTCCGTCTGTCTCTCCCTCTCTCTGTCCTCTCCTCGCTCTCTCTCCTTCTCGTCTCTTCTCTGTTCGCTCCTCTCCGCTGCTTCTCTCTGTTCTCGCTCTCTCTCTGTCGTCTCTCTCTCTCTCTGTGCCTCTCCTCTCTCTGTGCTCTCTCTTCTCTCTGTCTGTTCTCTCTCTCTCTGTCTGCCCTCTCTGTTCTCTGTCTGTTCCTCTCTCCCCTCCTCGTTTCGGTCTTCTCTCTCTCTCTCTGTCTGTGTTTCTCTCTCTCTCATCCTCCTGCCATGTGTCTCTTCTCTCCTCTCTCCCCTGTCTCTGTCCTCTCTCTCTCACTCCTCTCCGTCTGCTTCATCTCCTCTCCTCTCTCCTCGGTCTCCCTCTCTCTTGTTCTGCCTCTCCTCTCTCTGCTTTCTCTCTCTCTCTGTTCTGGCCTCTCTCTCTGTCTGTTCTTCCTTGTCTGCACTGCTCTCTCTTCTCTCGTCTGTCGCTCTGTCGCTTCCGCTCTCGGCTTCTTGTCGCTTCTGCCTCTCTGTCGCTCTCTGCTTGTCTTCTCTCCTCTGCTGTGCTTCTCTCTCTTCTCTCGCTCTGTCCTCTCTGCTCTCTTCTCTCTCTCTCTCTCTCTGTCTCTCTCTCTTTCCTCTGTCTCGCCTCTCTCTTCTCGCATCTCTCTGCCTCTGCTCTCTCTGTCGTCTCTCTTCTCTGTTCTCCGCTCTCTCTGTCTGCTCTCTCTGTTCTGTCTCTCTCTCTCGTCTCTCTCTTCTCTCTCTCTCTGTCTCTCTCTCTCTCTCCTGTCTCTCTCTGCTCATCGGTCTCTCTCTCTTACTCGTCTGCTCTCCTCCGCTTTCTCTCTCTCTATTCGTGCGTTCATTTCTTCTCATCGCTGTCTCTCTCTCTTCTCGTCTCTCTCATCTGCTCTCTCTTCTCTGCTCTCTCTCCTCCTCTCTCGTCTGTCTTCGTGCTCTCTCCTCTCCTCCTTCTTCTCTCTCTTGGCCATCTCTGTCTCTCTGCTCGTCTCTGTCTCTCTCTCTTCTTCTCTCTCTCTCTCTGTCTCCCTTCTCGTTCTTTGCTTCCTGCGTCATCTCTTGTCTTCTACTCTCTCTCCTGTCTCTCTCTGTCTCCCTCTTCGTCTCTCTCCTCTTCTCTCTCTCTCTTCTCTGTCCTCTCCTCTCTCTGTCTTCCTTTCGTTTCTCTCTCTCTGCTCTCTCTCCTCTGTCCTTTCTCGGTCTCTCTCTCTCTCTGCTCCTCTCTCTCTCTCTCTTCTCCTCTCTTCTGCTCTCTCTCTCTCTGTCTGTCTCTCTCTCTGCTGTCTCTGTCCTCGCTCTTCTCTCTCTGTCTCTCTCTCTTCGTCTGGTCTCTCTCTCTCTCTCTGTCTCCCGCTGTCTGTCGCTGTTCTCTTGTCTCTTGTCCTCTTCTCTCTCTGTCTCTGTCTCGCTCTCTGTCTCTGTCCTCTCTCCCTCTCTCTCTCGTCTCTCCTCTGTCCTCCTCTCTCTGTCTCTCTCGTCTCTCTGTCTCTCTCCTCCCCGCTCTCCTCCTCTCCGTCTCTCTCTCTGTCTCGCTGCTCTCTCTTCTCTCCTCTCTCTCCTCTCTCTCTTGTCTCTCTCTGCTCTCTCTCGTCTCTCTGTCTCTCTGTCCGCTTCTCGTCTCTGTCTCTGGTCTCTGTCTCTTCTCTGTCTCGCTCTCGTCTCTCTCTCTGTCGTTGTCTCTCTCTCTCTCTCTCTCTCTCTTCTGTCTCTCTCTCTGTCCTCTCTCTCTCTGTACGTCTCCTTCTCTCTCTCTCTCTGTCGTCTCCTCTCTCTCTTGTCTCTCTCTCTCTTCTTCTATCGTCTCGCTCCTGTTGTCTGTCTCTCTCCTGTCTCTCGGTCTTCTCTCTCCTCCTCTCTCGCTCTTCTCTGCTCTCTACCTCTCTCTCGTCCTCTCGCTCTCTCTGTCGCTCTCTCTCTCTCTCCTGTCTCTCTCCTCCTCTCTCGTCTCTCTCCTCTCGTCTCTCTGTCTCTCTCTCTCTCTGTCTCTCTCTCTCTCCTGTCTCTCTCTCTAGCATTTTCTTTCTTTTTTTTTTTTTTTTTTAAATTTTTTTTATTATTATTATTATTTATTCAACTGGTGTATGTGCGCGCGCGTTGTCTGTGTGTGTGTGTATGTGTGTGTAGAACCACGGACGAATTCGCGAACCACCATGGACGCCTCCCCTCCTGCTCCCCGGGATTCACAGGCTCCGCCCTACCAGGACCAGAAGCGCAGGCCGCCCCCGTTTCCGCCTGGCGTCTATACGTGGGATCTGGGATCCGAACTCGGGACCTTCCGCCTGCAAGGCGGAGGCTTAACCCCTGAGCCACCTCTCCAGCCCTCTCTGAGCATTTTCTAAGTGGACAGTTTTATTTGGCACAACCCCACCTTGGGTGGCCACCTGGGTCGGCCCTTCGATTCATTCGCTCCCTCTGTCCCGACACCCTTAACCTCCCCCTTGTCCACATCAGGACCCGCCGCCGTTGCCTGTCCATCATTGGCACCTGGTCCCTCTCTACCGAGGCAACTACTGCTGGCTGCCGCCCTGACGGCCGTGTCTCTTTCTGCCTTGTTACAAGGAACATGATCTGGGCTGGGGAGGCAGCTCAGTGCTTAAAGCCTTGTGCACAAGCAACCTGCGTTTGGATCCCACGTCCTACATAAAAAAGGCTGGGCGGAAATGGCAGCGGCCTGTAATTCCAGGCCTGGAAGACGGAACCTGGGAAATCTCAGCAAAGCATAAGGTAGAATAGCAATCGAGGATACTTCCCATGTAACCCTTGGTCCTCCACAGGCACACACACGTTCATGCACACGCACATGCACACCTGCTCACGTACAACACACACGCACACAAGCACATGAAGAGGAGGAAGGGAAGAAAAAGCACACGTTTCCATTTGAGAGAGAAGGAGCATCCTCCAGGCGGGTCAGGTCTCATCATTGAACCGTGAGCGGATGCTGCTGGACAGGCCTCTGAAAGTTTCTTTGAAGGGGGCAAACCCAGTAAACACCCAAATTTGCCCTTCGCCTTTCCATCCAGTGTTCAGTGACAGAGGAAGTAGGTTGGCTGAACACAAGCGCACAATGCGCAGTGTGTCTAGAAGCCTTAAGTACTGACCAAATGTGGGGGCAGACGCTCCCGCCACAGGGAGGGTGGGCGCTTGTGGCTCTCCTCCTCCTGGCCACGCTGGTGCTGTTGGGATCTCAGAACGAAAGCCTCCACTCGGGACGCAGAGGGGCCCTCCTTCTGACGGTGCTTTACTCTCGGGAACACAGCTCTGACTTGGACACATCTTGTTTCTTTTACTGTACCTAATACTGTATGAATGGGGCTGCAGAGATGGCTCAGGGGTTAAGACTCTGCCTCGAAAGCAGAAGGTCCTAAGTTAAGATCTCAAGTCCCACGTAAAAATGCCAAAAACAGCAGTGGCCTGCACTTCCCGCCCTAGTGGGTGGAGCCTGGGAAATCCCACAGTGAAGCAAGGAGATAGAAGCAATCAGGGTGATTCCCAAAGTCACCCTTGGTCCACCACAAGGACACAAGTGCCCTCTGATACACACACGCACACAAAATAAAATTTAAAAAATAAATTTTTTTGAAAATACTATATTGAATGCTGTATTTTGTATGTATTTCTTATTTTGATTGCCATATTTTGGCCTCTCCTGGTTTTTCAATTCTCTCCATGCTGCTCTGATCCGATTCTGGAGGAGAAGCAGCCATATTGCCTCCATAAAGCAAGAAAGCCACATCCTACTAATGAGAGACAGAGAAGCCAGCGTGGGCTCCTGGGGGCACGGTGGGCTCGAGCTCTGCCCCTGATCCCACCTGTCGATCCAGCTTCCTCAGAGTGGAGGTTGCAGAAATCTCCACTCAAGTTTTCACAGGGCTGTAGCTACCTGCACACCGTTGACTGAGAACAAACAGTGCTCCCCATTAGAGCACGTTGCCCCCTTCAAACCCACAGCGCAGCTTCGGGGTGGGAAGGAAGACAGGGGCGGCTGCCCAGCCAGACACACCCATCAAATCAACCTGGCAGTCCACAGGGACACACCACAGCCAGATCATCTCACTTGAAGCTGACGGAAAAAGTGAAGAGAAAGTGCAGTACGTTGGCTAAAGTGCTTGCTGAGCAAATGAAAGGACCGGAGTTTGGACCCCTAAATCCTATGTGAGACGCCAGGTGAGCACAGGGGCCAGACTGAACTCAAGCACAGGAAGGTAGGACCTAACCAGATTAGCCTATCAGAGAGTGCTGGGTGTAGAGAGTGACCCTCCCGGCAGTCGGGGGGGTGGGGGGGAGAGCAATCGAGGATGAATCCTGGTGTCCACCTGGGCCTCCAAATGCACGCACATCCATCATGCATGTGGAATCACATGGGTGAGACCACCTTCCTCCACACACCCCTTCCCACCTCAGTACCCTCTTTCACGAGGCGTCAGTTGGCTCATTTCATCCCAAGTTGTTGATTTTCTCATTCCTGAGCTTGAAGAGTTCTTTTCCTAACTTCCAGCACGGCTTTGATCTCGGATGGCTTAGAAGCTTCTCGCCCAGTCTGCGGCATCTTTCCTGGCTCTCACTCTCCACTTTCTCATGCCAGCTACCGCTGCTGGGGTGAACCCAGCCCTCGCTGCAGTGTGGCTCTTGACTGTGACTTCACAGGACTCGATGTTACAACCTGGGTAACGGCAGCCAAATCCTGGCCACATCTCCCCGCCTCTGCTCATCTGTCCCGGCCGAGACCTGCAGACCCGCCCTCCGAGGCTCTGCCCCACGGCGCCTCTAACGGGCCCCATCGCTCAGCCTCGCCTGCGTGTACCATACCTCTTCAAGGAAGGCCAACACCTCCTCCCCCTCCCCCACAGTGTTCCCATGCCTTCTCAGCCCCCCTTCTGTCTTGCCTCCTCCAGTCCACACCCCCAGTCCGGCTCTCTCTTACCTAGCACCATCTTGATCCCATGATCCCATCCCACACAGTACAAGCTTCTTCCTTCTGGCCTCAGGCACTCAGCCTCTTTTAAGAGACTCACTGGTTGGGGGGGGGCCTTCCGCAGGGCTCAGCTGAAGGGCTTTGAGAAATCACTGATGCCTGGGCCCGACCCCAAGCTCTGATCTCTGATTTTATAAGCCCAGGGAAAGCAAGGTCCAGGGGTCTACACACAAGCTGTGAAAGCCCTTTATGTAAAATCAGCATAGTTTCTGAAACCAAGAACCCCCTAAGTCCCACAACCATCTGGGGCGGGCTTGTTCCAAAACAACATGCGCAGGGGCCCAAAGCCAGAACCTAGGCATGAGCATGTCTAAGCAGCTTTCTTCCAGAATATTCTGAGCTAATTCACCTGGCACTGCCTCCCGCGCTCAGTTTGAAAGGCCACTTGCTCCACGCAGTTGGGCAGGTGTTGGTGGTCTACACCAGGAGTCTTGCATTGTGGGAAAGAGAGGAGACCCTTCGCACCTGTTGCTGATTCGCTCATTCACCTCAGCCAACGTGCTAAGCCATCAGCTGAGGGTGATTAGTCAGCAGGAAAAGAAGGGGAGCCTTCTGTCTCCCTTCCACCCCTCACCAGAGTCTGGCTTTCCCCTTGGGCTTTGTGGGTTGTTTGCTTTGGTTGGTGTTTGGAGTTCAGCGGATATTTAGACTCGGGTCTGAAGTAGGGCACAATGTCTTCTCCACCAGTCCCAGAGGCTGAGGAAATCACATGTGATGAGAGGTTATGTTAGTTATATTAGTTATATCATTATCATTGTTACGCCTCAAGCTACATTGGCCTCAAAGAAGAGAGGACACCTCGTGTTCCTTCACACTTCATATTCTGGGCTGGGAATGTAGCTGGATGGAGTGCTTGTCCCAGCACACACAAAGCCCTAGCTTCAATCCCCATACAAGGAAGGGAGGGGGAGGAAAGAATGTTGACATTTTGAAAGGCAAAGACCTCGTTAAGGGTCCAATGAAGGCTTCGAAATGCCTCCTCACCCACAAACTGCAGAAGCTTCCGGGCTTCCCGGACCCACCCACGTGGGTCCCTGGCTTGGGAGCTGAAAGCTGAGAGGCTGAATGTTTGAGAGTCAAGCCAGAGCAGGTCCCCAAATCCCGTGTTGCTCTACACCAGGACTCCTAAACTTTTCCTAATCATGACCCCTGAGACATTTTTAGGTGATCCAAACATAAAGGTCTGAAAAATATGAAAGGTTCACAAATCAAATACTGATTTAATAATAAATCATAAAGATATTTTTAAAACAAGTTTTTGGTATAATAACAATTTTACCATTTTTATCACAGATGAAATAAATTTGCATGCTGAGATGTATATACTTGCTCCCCCTTCACAATGCCATCCACAGAAACACTAATTTAATACCTGAGGGATAATGGTAAAAAGAAAGATATTGTGTCTTGGTGTCCTGTAATTGAGTTACTATGTTTCCGTACGAGCAGAAAGCTCTGTACATACAGTCAAATCTGAGTCGAGGCGTTTCACTGGTGTTGCATGGTGTAACGACCACAGTGTGGATTCACACCCAAGGCTGTCGTGGCATCACACAATACAACATGTGCAGACGCTGCCAGGCATGTTATGACTGCAAAGTATTATTACATGCCTGACCTCAGATGCATTACACGGTTGACTTTGAATTGACTGTTTTTTCTTTTGGCCATTGCACATTTCATATTACTGCTGCACATTCACTTACGTGACCTTCATGTGGTTGTGATCCACAGGTCAAGATGCAATGCGCTAAAGAGGCCCAGCCCAAAACTGGTGGAAACCACCCCTTCGTGGAAACCACCCCTTTGTGGAAGCGACCCCCATCTGCCGACAAGCTTCCTCACAGCCTTCTCTGTCCTAGGTGTGGTCACCCATCCGTGGCTTCTGACCCGGCCAGCCTCACTCTTTCAGGTCTCTGACCCTCACAGTCAGGTGGGGCCACGGGCGGGAGGATGTCCAGCCCCCTTGAGAGACGAGAGAAGGCAGAGAGTATCATGCACCCAGAAAACAACCATTTCTCCTGAGTCCCCTGGGGCACAGGTGCGCTGGGAGTCGCGCCACAGAAAAGATGAGAGGCCACTTGCTAGGTGTCGGGCACCTGATGTGTATGAACCGACCAGCACCCTCGCATGGCTGCTTCCCAGCCCCTCCTGGCTCGGGCCGTGCACACACTGGCTGTCTCTCCACTGGCCAAAGCCAGTCTGCCCCCGGGGAGACCCCACAGCAGCTCCCTGTCCACTGCGGTTCACACTGGCTTCCTTCCACGGGCACTGTATGCGCTGGAGAACCAAAGAGTCAGGGCTCACAACAGCTCAGCCCCGTGGCAAAGGCCCATCTCAGTTCTCGTCACTAAAAATGGAGGTCTCAGAGCATTTGGGCTGCACAGAGCCCCCCAAATCTGAGATCTAGATATGATTTCAGCGTATCATGACACGGAATCCTACTTCTAATTTCCAACAGCTACCAGCTGTGGATACTGAATGCCAGGAACTGACTTCATGTGTTTTTTTTCCTCCTTTCATGGGTATGTGAGGAATGCATGTGTGTATGGATACATGTTCATTTGTGGGTGCACGCGTGCACACAAGCACACATGTATGTGTGTACTTCTGGAATGACGAAGCCAAGGTGGCTGTCAGGAATCATCCTCGACTTCCACCTTTTTCTTTTGAGACAGGGTCTCCTCAGATCCACAGGTGAACTAGCTAGCCAGCCTGCTCGGGGGATTCCCAGTCTCCACATTCCTCGGCTGGAATGACAAACCATCTGTCGCACACCCACTCAGCATTTTACACGGGCCCTGGGGATCCGAACTCCCGTCTTCCGGTTGTATATCAAGCACGTTAACCACTGTTAACATCATTACACTGTACCATGAAGCTAACCAAGGAGGCAGAATCATGATTAGACCATCTCCATTCACAAGGACAGAGAGTTCCAGAGAGAAGTTACATGCACGTTCACACAGCAACAGGTCTAACCATAAACACTACATCCCCAGCCACTAAATACAATACTCTTCTCCTGTGGGCTGGTAGAGACTCAGCTCCTGATCAGACGAGGTGGGAAAAGGATTGTAATACTGCTTTTATTTCATGAATAAATTTTATCAATTTCATTTTATGAACTCTCAGAAGAAACTGGTCACACATTGTCAGGCAGGGCCAAGAATGATCTAGAGGCTTCTGTTTCCAGTGTTTCCACCATACCACGCTTGCTAATTTCCCTGGCCTTGGGAGGCAATCAACAGACCTTTCTTTATTTTGTTCCCATAAACATTGCTTTGCCCTTGCATAGCTGAAGGTCTTTCTCCTCTTCTCTGGTTTAGCTAGAGTGTCGGTGATAATTCCAAACAACAAGCGGGTTAATTTTTAGTCTGGGCAAGAAGACGCAAGGCAATGAACAGGAACAAAGAAACTGCTGCGGCCAAGAAACTCACCCCACATGTGCCACAGAGAAACACGACCATTTTAATACACCTCGCTCGTTAGCGGGTCACAATATTGGCAATATTCTCCTGCGGTCTATGCAAATCAGGTGCTATGCTCGTACCTCCAAGGGACCCATTTTAACTCTCCACCAGCAAGTCAGCCTATTTTAACTCTCAATGGTGAGAGATCCGAGGTCGCGGTCACATAGCTTTGCCAAGGGGCACCCAGAGGGGGACCTGAGTGGGGGTGGGGGGTACCCTCAGCAGCACACGTTCCCAGATAGTCCGACTTGCCTAGGAGGAGGGGGGTGGGAGGGTCAGTCCGCTCCCAAGAACTTGCCATGTGTTCCCGGGGCTCAGTGGTGGCTATTCACCCAGAGATGCCCAGACGCTACCCTGGTGTGTCGTCTGCAGCCCAGACCCAAATCACCGTCCAGCGCATCAGCAGAGGTGACTTGTCACACACATCTGAACCAGAAGGAGCGTCAACATGAACATGCTATAAAGGACAAGGGTCCGTCACTAGGAATGAAGACTTTCTCAGAGATACACGACCCTCGCCTGGGTTGAAATTGTCAAGGAAACAAATACACACAAAACAAGACATCTGGTGGCGTAACCCTGCAATCCCACTCAGGGGGTGGAGGCAGGAGGACCAGAAATTCAAAGTCATGTTGACACAGCAAGTTTGAGGCCCATCTTGGGTACATGTGACCCTGTCTTTTAAAAAAATAAACCCAGACAAGCAGACCCTGAGCGGGAGGCCCTCTTGTGCATGTAGCCAGGGTACCCCTGCTCTCTGGACCTGGCACAACTCCGGAGGCAAGCAGGGTGCCCTCACAGAACTTGGCTTGATCCTATCAAGGCCTTAAATCTCTTTTTGACCATGGTCACGCCATTCAAGAGTCAATTCTGGAATCGTGCCAACCACCTGGACACCGATTTCCAAAAAAAAAAAAAAAATGGTTGTAAGGAGCTGAGAAAACGCTGGATACTGGACCAACAGGCCCAGTTTTGCTCTCATGGAACTTTACCAGAAAAAAAAGAGAGAGACAACGAGAGGCCCCGAGGCCTTATAGGGGTGTCCAGCAAGAGAGGAGAAGCCGCCGGACACACGGGAGCCAGACAGCTACAGGAAGCTGTCCGCGTACGGAGAAGGTAGTGCTTCCCATTCTCAGCGCTATGCATGAAAGGTCAGTGCTCTGACCTAGCGTGCGCCTGAGTACATTTTTAATTTGAACAAGGCGGCTTCACATAATGCTGGGGGTCTCTGGATGCCAGATTAAGTGAGACAGCTGAGAGAGGTTTGGGAAGCCTTTGAAGGACTCAGGAAGGAGATGCAGCAGCGCTAAACCTGACAGGAGGAGGGGCACGGGAGGAGGGGCACGGGAGGAGGGGCACGGGAGGGAAGAGAGGTGGGACCGGTCAGAAAGCATCCAATAATCACAGGAAGGACTGAGTGGAGAATATTCTAACAGGGGCTTTGCTTAGCGTGAGAAGCTCTGATCTTCCATCTGAATACTGCCTTGTTCCTCCTCCGTCTAGCAATCAGAAGTAGTAGGCCAAACATGGGTCAAAAAAAACTTATGTTCGTTGATCTGGCATTTCACCCACTGTGATGAGCTGAAGAGATACACATTATAAAACTACCAGGACACCGGCCAGGAAAGAGAAACACCCCGAACATTATTGAAAGCAAAGACTCAAACCCGAGAACCCAGGAAAGGTCGATTTCACTGTGACATCTGCATGACGAATACCTTTCCAAGGAACGAGCTCCACCCCCCAAAATCGGAGGCTCTCTCAAGCAAAGCCCCTCGAGACAGTAAGGGTCTCCCCGTGAGGCTCTTTCGTCTTTTCCTGACAGGGGCAGGTGAAGGTCAGAAAGCCATGGTGGGGTCCCCAGAGTATCCCAGAGCTTCAGGGCACCCCTGCCGGCTGTTAGGTGGGGCCAGCGGCAGGGAGGGTGGTCTCGCTTACCCTGAGTCGTCCTGGAAACCTTCCAACTCATCCCTCTGCTCGGCCAGCGTGGCTTCCAGATCCAGGTAGGCGCCGCTGTGTGACAGCTGCAGGGTGCAATCATCCAGCTGCGAGAGAGAGAGGGAGCGAGAGTGAGAGAGAGAGAGAGAGAGAGAGAGAGAGACCCACCAGCTGCTCAGGCTGCACTGGGGCCCTCTGAGCTCCTAAACATCAAGCTTACTCTGAACCGTGGCCCGTAGCTGCGAGGGGGTCTATGACAGTGCACGGCACCAGGGCGCAGTCTGAACAGACACATAAGATGGACAGGGAGAGGACCAGCATCGGCCCAGGCTGCCGAGACCCTGAACTTGTCGCAGCCGGTAGCATTTTGTCCTATCCGGAGTGAGTTTACTTCAAAGCATGGGCCCGAGATGCACATTATAAGAAACCCAAGCGCATAACTTCCCGTCTGACCCTCTGCTGGTCTTTCTTATCAGTGGCTTAGGGCTGCGGCCAGACCCAGGGAGACATGCCTGGAATCCCAGCACACTGGAGGCAGGGGCAGGAGGCATGCCACAAGTTCAAAACCTGCCTCCAACCCAGGCCGGCATACACAGCGAGTGACTCTCCCAGGTCATCTAGTTGAGGGGCTACACGGAGGACAGCAGGGGAGAGAGGGTAATGATCCGGGCTTTGGTTGCATGCTATCCCCACCTGAGCCCTTCTCAGCCCAGTGGAGGTGGCCACAAGTACAGTCGTGATATCTGGCATTTTCCTTCCCATAAAACAGCGCCATCTTTGTTTGACCAGCTGAAACTACTTGCAAGAGACCACCAAGATCCGACCACTGATTGTTGATGTTCCCGCGAAGAGGGGAGGTGTGGGGGAGCCACTGGCCCCCACCTGGGATTCCAGTGCTCCAGCGCGCACTTGCACCATCTGCATATAACCCCGCAGGAGGGGTTCACGTACACACGCCGAGGGGCGTACGTGAAGGTGGGAGTCCATCTGCGGCCACGGGACGAGACTTCCCAGTGTGACCGCTCTGGGGTCACCCACGCTCCAAAAATAAGCCCCACCCACACTCCTGTAAGTAACCCTAATAATCTCGTAGGTTCACCAAGTTAGACTTTGGGGTTAATCATTGTTTAAAACCCTGCTCGGGTGGATAAGCATTCATGTGACGTCTCCCCAGAAAAAAACCTCACACGATCCTGGCCCCATGGCTCTGGGTGGCTCTGGGTGGCTCTGGGTGGCTCTATCCTGAACCTTCAAGGCTGTTCCCAGGGGCCCAAAGTGAGCTCTGCATCTTGAGCTCTGCATCTTCCTGATCTGCCAAGGACTCGCCTCAGGGTGCTGGGGGAAGGGGGGTGTCAAACCCCCAAATCTTCCCAGCCTTCACAACAAGCTCCTCAAGTCTGTGCACTGCCCGTTCACACCATTCCATCCTCACATTCCTAGAATCACTAACCCCATCTCCAAAACTCTGTCTTAACAAAATCACGTTCCACACCAGCAACACAACCGAGGCGCACAGAACTCCTTCCGTCCCTCAGCAAGACGGCTTCAGGCGAGATCAGCCATCACGCGTGGGCAAGTTCTTCCTCAGAGACGCCAGCAGCCCCATTAGGCTGCCCAAGTCCCCTGCAAAGGCCACTCTTGCTTCCTAGCCAAAAGCCCCCGCCCTGACCCCCCAACTAAAGATGGGCAAGCTCCTCCCCATCTGTGCTAGCTAGTCTCTCAGCTGAAAGAGTAAAGCGAGAGTGGACTTCAAGAAACAAGTATTCATGGGAAAAGGAGCAAACTGAAATATTGGGAATCACGTGCACAGAGGGGGCCCTAACACCACAGTGACCTGGGAAGATGTCAAACAGCCCCATATGCAATGCCCTGGCCATTCCCCAGCGCAGCCCCTGCCTCACATGATGCACCAGAGACCCCAGATTCATGTTTAATCCATTGCACTAGCCAAGGATCAAGAATAAAGTGCTTTTTGGGTGGACTGCCACAGAGAAGTGCTAAAAATCTTCTAGGCATTTCCCAGGGGGGGAGAATGAGCTTCGGGTGTCATTTTGACAGACAAATTGGTAAGTGCCTGTACTTGTTACTTTTCTCGTTGCTATGACAAAAATACCCAGCAAAGGAACTTAAGAGAGGGAAGGTTTATTCTGACCCATGGTCTAAGGAAGAGTGCAGGCCATCATGGTAGGGTACACAGGGCAGCAGGAGAAGGAAGCAACTGGTCACATGTCCGTCACAGGCAGGAAGCAAGGTGAACGCTGGTGAAATCCCCGTCCGTTAGGTGACACTGTCTATATTGAGGGTGGCTCTTCCCTCCAAGCCAACCTTTCTAGAAACACCCTTATGAACAACTCGGCGTTGTTTCCATGGTGATTCTAAATCATCAGCCGTCAACCCTACACAGCTACAAACCTCCAATGTCCAAAGCTAGTGGGGACAGAAAATGAGGAAGGGTTAGTTCCAAGCAGATTATTATAAATATTCAGACCGAAATGTGCAAATTTCCCCTACAGAGAAAAGGCCTCAGCTACTCCTTGCCAGACCAAGTCCCTGGCCTCGATCCCTGCTTAGGGGGAGGCAACTGATCCCCACCTTGGCCTCTCATGTCAAATGTCTTCCCAGATGACTTAAGGACCCTGGAATTTCCTGAGTCCAACAATTTTCATGTCAACCCTGATCCCCTGGCCGCGAGTGCCCGCTTCTCCTTTCTTGGCGGCAGGCTTGGTGGCCGGGACACTGCCGGGCACTTCAGGACAGAAGACAAAGCGGAGCCATGTGGGAAGATAGCGTTACAGGGCTATTATGGAAGGTGGCGATTAGGGAATTCAGGGGCAGGGACAGTGGCGGGGCAGGGAGAGCTCAGATCAGGTTGCGGGCTGTCAACCTGTGGCCAGGATTCTGGCAAGGAGCAAGGACAGGGACCCCTCAATGAAGAGTCTCCTGGGGCTCCTGGATTTGAATCGTTCTCCCCAAGACAAAACACGCATTTCAAAGAGTCTCTGAGAGCTGGACAAAGTCCCTCTGCGTCTTGTGGAGAAACTGCCCACGCAACTCAGGCGTTCTCCCGACAGAGACGACGGTCCGGAAAGGAAAGGGAAGGCTCGCCATGTTGGAAAAACCCCAAACACTAAGAGGAGGCTGATGTCACATCTTGATTTATATATACTCCTTCCCTTCCACGAGCCAGCACAGCGCCGTTGCCAGGGTGGTTTAATGATTATCTGGGCTCTGGCATCCTGTCTGGAGCGATCTTAGTCTAGGCAATAAAATCTCTGTGTGACCCGAAATAGACTTGCACAGAACCGCCTATAAATACACAGAGGCCGCCTGTAAACTAGCTTGGTTATTCAGAAGCGATACTGAGTTTAAAAAGCTCAAAGCTCAAGCAAGCATGGGTCACTTGGGTCACTTGGTGGGACTCTCCCGCACCCCTGCCTACGGCCTCCTGGGACTCAGGCTGTCCTGGGACCTGCCCGCCATGGGCAGCACCTTACTGGCAGTACAGGGCACACCTGGTGCCTTGTGCTCAGGGGCTGGGATCCCTTGCAGCTCTTGCCATCCCGGATCACTGAACTCCAGACAACCCACCCGCTCATACGGACAACAAGACAGCAACAGTCACCAAATACCCACACCCAACCCTGACCTTCCCAGAGCTAAAACTCCCACTGAGGATAAAGGCCAGTAACAGGCACCCAGTATAAGCAAGAAAAGGGAAGCCACACAGGGTTGGACAGCAGAGAGTTAGAAGCAGTGCGCCCAGAGCCCCTCCCAGGAAACGAGATGAACCCAGGCTGAGTGGAAGCCCTAGACCCCAAAGCATGCCCTGTTGCCTACTCTGCCCGCAAACTGCAAACTGACTGTTTGAGCATCTGGTCCCTGGCGGTAGTGCTGTTTCGGAAGGCTACGATCCTTCAGGAGCGACACACGGCTAGGGGAAGCGGGTCACTTTGGGGCGGGCGTCGAGGTCCACAGTCGGGCCCCGCCTCCATCCACTCCCTGCCACTGATCCTCCCAGATGTGAGGAAGCTACGAACACCACCACAACAGAAACCGCTCCTGCGCCGGGACTTCCCCGCCATACCGGACTCTGTCTTCTGAGCCAAAATTAGTCGCTCCTCCCTTAAATGCATTCAGCTAATTTTTTCACAACGGTGAAGAAAGTCAATAGTAGACAAATCTCTGAGGAATTTCAGGCCAGCGAGACAGCTCAGAGGGTAAGGCACAAATCTGGGGGACTGAGTTCAATCCCAGAACCCCACATGGAGGAAGAAGAAAACGGACTTCCGAGACTTGGCCTCTGGCCTGCACAGGCATGCAGGCCCTGCTTGTTTGGGTTTACCCAGAGTGACTTATTATCACTCTGCAGTCCTTCCTGAGCTTGTGTCTAGGAATCTCCTTTTGCCTGAAGAACGTGCTTTGGTGTTTTTCAGAGAGACGCTGCTCCAAAGCAAGTCTTCAGTTCCGGATCCCAGCAGCATCGTTACTGCACAGCCGTCTCAGACAGGATGGTTCACGGAGCTACAGCTCACCGTCTAGGAGACTCGCCCACTTAAAGGATCTCATCCTCCGGCCTGTTGGCATAGTCAGGAGTTGCATATCCATTGCCACCTATCAGCTTTAGAGCATTGTGCTTGTTCCAAAAAGAACTTCCTGCCCACTAGCAGGCACTGAACTCTTTACACAAATACTCCCGAGATCCTGGGCACCACTAATTGACCCCCAGTCTTTGTGGCATGCTTACTGTCAACATCTCATAGAAGTGGAATCATACACTACAGGGTCTTTCACAACTGGTTTCCTTTACTTAGCACATTGCTCATCGCGTCTTCATTGTTACAGCGCTTTCTTGTATTTCATCCTCTACAGCTAATCCAAGCTCTAGACTTACAGGCACGGTCACTAAAACAGCTGTGATTGGTACATTCGAGAACATGGGCAAGTAGAAGAAGCTGGCAATAAAAAAAACAGGAATATTTAATGTCTAGATTCAAATGGAGATTTGGAGATAAGAACCACATAATTAAGAATGGAGAACATGGTTCAACAAGAGATCAGACATCGCTCCAGGGAGAACTGATGATCTGGAATATAAATTAGGAGAAGGAATCAAGACCAATTTGGATAACGAAAAAGGCAGAAAGGAAAACAAGAAGAATGTGGAACAAGAGTTCAGAAATTCCTGTCACAAAGTAACAGAACGTCAGGAAAAAGAAAGAGGAGAATGGGTAGAATCAATGTTAGAAGAGGTGCCGGCCGAAGTTTTCTGAAGCAGTTGGATACCACCCAGTCATGAAATAAACGGCCGGAGCTGTCAACTGTTGGTTCCTTCAGACACTCAAGTCTTTGCGCTCAGTCCCCACTTCCTGCTCTGCAAGCCTGGGGAGCCCTGCTGTGTCTGTAAATTCCCTGCGCGCTCGGCTGGACAGGGCAAGGCCTCGTGCCCCATTCATGGCTACCCCGCATCCATCATTGAATCGAATGGAACATTGGCGCTCAAAGACTGGGCAAATCATGCCCAGCTCTTGCTGATTCTTCCCACACAGATCAAAACTCTTGTGTGAAATTTATAAGGGGCCTTTATTTCCATATTCTTTAAAAAAAAAAAACTCTTGTTCTTTGTTGAAATACACAAAAGTATATATAACAGAAAGAAAGCTCAAAACATTTGGAAGACTGAACATATCACCAACAGGAACTGCAGAAAGGAGGAGAAGTAAGAGAAAAAAAGGAGTGGAGGAAGAGCAATAAGAAGAGGAGGAAGAGACAAAAGCTAGAGCGCACTCATGTAAGGCGTGAGTCGCAGGAAGACAGACGCAGCTAGAGGGTTTGTGCACGGGGTCACACGGGTCAGCAACTATCATGCGTGATGCTACTGAAAATACGAGGCCTCAGGTTCAAAAAGTAACGGAGGAACTTGTTCCTTCACCCGCGGCCTCTGTCCGCCTGTCCCGTTGGGGTTCACACTTCCCGGGACACGCGGCACTCAGCAGACAGACGTACAGCTTCACTGGGGCCTGTAGCCCTAACTCCATCACTCAGCACCAGGACACGGCCGGATCCTCACCCTTTCCACACCTGTACCAGACCTCTGCCAGGCAGAGGGTATAGTGGGTGTGGGCGGCAGATACCCCAGCACAGGAGATAAAGGGGTGCTGTCGTGGTTTGATGTGATTTGATCCCCCCCAAGCTCCTGTATTTGCATCCTTCACTAGTGTTAGTACTTGAGCAGGTTGCGGCACCTTTACTAGGTGGAGCCTGGCTGGAGGAGGCGGGGCATGGAAGTGGGGGTTTCAGCTCTGCTGCCTCTAAGCTCACGATGGCTGCAGTGACCTGAACCCGCCTCCTGCTTCTGCCAGCAACGCCTTCTGCTGTGTGATCCCCAGCATGATGGACTACACACACCCCCAACCACCCATTGCCCTGGAACTGTAAGCCAAATAACTCTCCCTTTCTTCCTTAAGTTGCATCTGCAAATTTGTCATAGCAACAAAAACAAAAGTAGCTGCCATAGGCGCCAAGCCCGAGCCTGCCACCATGTCGGGCAGCCTCCCTCACCCAAAAGACACGAGCGCAAAAATGAAAGGGAGGATTTCAAGTCTGTGACTGCAGAGCACTGACGCTCAAGGGAGGTCTCCCTAGCCGTGTGGGACCCCGTGCGGCTGCCCTGGCAGCCAGGGCCACACCTGCCTGGGGCTTCTTGGGCCGCGAGCCATTCAGCGGACTGGGGACTCCTCTGAACCCCTTGCTCCTTCATACCAGGGGCTGGGAATCCCAAGATTTTCGCCGAGGATCCTTCCTACCCTTTGACAGGGCTCTCAAACCGCAGGTCATGCCATACCTCACCGGGTGTGCCCAAGCGCAGACTCTCCGTGTCCCGATTCCACGGGCTCAGGCAGAGGGTGCTCAGGGTTCCAACGCACCGCCCACCATGGATAGCCAAGGGCAGAATCGGAAGCCCCCATCTCTTTGGAATTTGGCCCAATTCTCCCAGGCCCAGTCCCTCCTTCCAATTCTGCCTCACACCCACATGGGTTCTTGCCAATCAGAAAGCATCTCTCAGGGACTGACAGCAGGTACCAGGCCAGCGCCCCAGCAAAGATGCCCTGGGACCCTAGGAAAGAGTTCAGACAGGCCAAGACGCCCGCTCCACCTGGCACGTGTGACCGGAAGGGCCGGGAGCGGAAGCCACACCTCCGAGAAAGTCCAGCTGGCCGTCACCAAGCACCTCGAGGAATGCTTTCGAGAACTCCAGAGAGCCAGCCAGGAAACGTGAACACATGAGCCATTGGGCTCATCCCCAGAAGCAAAGCAAACCAGCCCCGCAGAGCTCGACGGCGCGGCTGCAAAACGACAGACTGGCGGACATTGGGGCACCAGTGGGCAGCTCCTGCCTCCCTGTTTGACGGTCATGGCCTGTTGGATAGCTTCGGTTCCATGCCAATGGTTAAGAGACACTGCCGTAAAACAGAAAGGCGAGCAACCCAGGGAATCTTTTCCCCTCTGCTAAGCGGCTACAACCATTCCCACAGAGCACACGCTACCCGAGCCCCCACACCACCTGCCCTCCACATCTGCATCTCGGCGAGGAGACTCAAGTGTCCGTCATCCTAGACATCCAGCAGCTGGATGGGTGGTTTCCTGCCTTCTTTGCACTGTCTGTAACATTAGCTCTGCGGACACTGGACCCAGCACCTTCCCCGTGACTAGCCAAGTCCACGATCAGCAGCACGAGGCTGCCCGTGGCTTCAATCTAGGCCCTTTGTAGCTCATTAACCACATGGCCAGACAGCCCCGGCTCAGTGGTCATCGGACAAAATGCCACAAACACACCTCTAGTGGACAAAGGGCCCTGAGCATGTGCGGTACTAAGATCTGCGGAGCGGCAGGCACGCACCTGACCTCTCTCTGCATTGGCATCTCCACAGCAAGCCATGGGGGGAACAGTGTCCGTCGCTGTTTATAGGACCTTCTGTCACAGCGATGCCTCCCCTCCTTGGCATCCTGAACCCCAGACCAGGAAGGACAGTCCTTAAGGAACCGTTCCTCACTCCCAGGCTGCGACTTTTCCAATTCCATTAGAACACCCACAGGTATCGAGGCCTTTGTAAATTATAACTTGCACACTTTTGCCAAAAGACGCCAAACAAAGGCAGGAAAAAGAAGCAAACACAGCCGTTCGCTCAAGACGCTCCGTAAGGCAGCGTCCAAGTGCTGAGGGACAGCACTTCCCAAGAACCACACATGTGAAGCACTTGAAATGTCATGTACCCCAGGTAAATCTTTCCTGGGAAAAAATATGTATATCATCAGGTCTGGAGCCGATGGCTCAGGGATTAAAACCATTGCCTCAAAAGCAAAAGACCCTGAGTTCAGATCCCCAGATTCCTTTAAAAAAAAAAAAAAAAAAACATCAGGCAGAAGTGATGGTGTTGGCCTGCAATTCTGACCCTAGACGCCTAGGAAGCCCCAGAGCAAAGCAATAAGGAAGTAGGGAAATCAGGATGATTCCAAAGTGTCCTCTTACACACCCAACACGCAGGCATGCGTGCGTGCGCACGCGCATACACACACACACAAATATCATCGCTTCTAAGTTACCAAAAAATTTCATTAATAAAACAACAAGAGTAAGAAAACAGTATACAAAATCAGATCTTTTTGTCTTTGTAGGGCATGGCGGCACGTGCCCACGACCCCAGCATGAAGGAGGCCGAGCCAGGAAGACTGGAAGTGTCAAGGTCAACCTAGGCCGTGAAGTGGGACGCCTGTCCAAATAAATCAACGTCCGAATCAGAATTTCCTTTCACTCTCAGAAGTCGTTCACGTGTTTCTGCTCCCGTGCAGTGGAATGGTACTGACAAGACCACCTCGGGTCCCCTCCGGCTCAGAACAAAGGTGAAGAACCCCCAACCCGGTTGTTTCTGGAAAGCGCCACCCGCCGTCCTTGTCCCTCACAAGCCAGCCGCTGCCCTCCGACCTCATTCGCCTAAATGGGTGGTTTCTCCCAGCTGCCACGCCGCTGGGGTTTAGGTAGAGGGTGATCATTCCCAGATGCTGAAGGAAAAAAAATGCTCTAACCAGACAGATGCTGCAGCTGCAGATGTGCGCCGTGTGGACACGTCCTGTGCCCATTAGGTTGCCACAACACTGGGCCGTCCTTCCCGCAGGACACTGAGCTGTGGATGCCAGTGCCAGTCGAGGCCTGGTGGGCTGCAGCTGCTCATGTTCCACCCATCCCCAATCCCCACTGTCCAGCCAGGATGGCAGACCACAAGCTGGTCTCTAGGATCAGCGAGGTGGCTGCAGGGTCTCCTAGTCTGGGTGCGTTCTCCTAAGGAGCCACCTGGCTCTTCCCGACAAGCAACTCCTGGGGCTGAGAGTTGCCCCCACGGGTCTGCAGACCTTGAGTTTAGAACTCCAAGGTCACAGATGTTCCTACCACAAATCTCCCATGAGCATCACAGACCCCGGCCACTCTCAGGGCTGCGAAGGGTGGAGGCAGGTCTCAGGCACACCTTTGGGAAGCGAGGGGCAGAGAGCCAGGGTCCTGGGCTGATTGCTCCCCCCGCCCTACGAGACTTCAGAGTACCTCTTGCCCCCGCCAGGCTATGCCTGGGGATTAATGAAATTAGCCCCTTATCTCTGCGCCAGAGTGGCAGGCAGGACAATGCGCCCCTCAAACCTCCCCCCATTCACACCCTCGTTCTAGTAAAACCTGAATCAGATTACCAAACAGTTTTCACACGGGGTGAGAAAGTCGGTTTCCTGCCGCAGAGCATCTAGGGAAAGGAGAGTCACAGACATGCTGGAGACCCACACTGCCACTCGGGTCCCTGCGGTGGGCCGGGCGTGGCACTGCATGCTGCAAGCCCAGCACTCAGGAAGCTGAGGCAGGAGGACTGCCGCGTGTTCAAGGCCAACTGGGCTATGTAGTGAGACCTACCTGAAAAACCTTAATCGGAAATGGCCTTGATCTACCTCATTAGCACACTGGGGACAGGCAACAGTAAGCGTCCAGTGGTAGACTTCTTAAAGCAGCCTTAGCTGACACTGAACCAGCTGGTTTAATGCGGGAGGCACCATTATACACGGCTCAGCCTCGACATGCATGAACAGAGGAGGATCCTCCAGGGATACAGCACGCTGGGCCCTGTGGTCACACACCAGCTCCCAGCTCCCTGGGGCAGGAACACGCTACCTCTCAGACCCGGGCAGGTGCCCTCCAGTGACTGGGCACTATCGAAAATGAGAAAAATAGAAAACTCCTTTTAGCTGAATAGAATCGGAGTGACTTATGTTTAAAGTAAGCAGGAATTATCCACACATCTTTCTCGGTGCAAATTCCAATTAGGTGGACAGGGCAGGGATCACACATTGGATTTGGGTTTTATTTGTTTATTTTTGGTTTTTTGTTTAGATATGGTTCTCTTTTTAGAGAGACTGACTTGAAGTTTCTATGTAGCTCAGACAAACCAGGAAGTCACTGTGCAGTCTAGACTCTATATCCTCCTGCCTCAGCCTCCGACGCTTGGACGTTACAGACATGCACACATGAACAGCTAGGATTCCGTGAGTGGTGTTGATGGGGTGCGGCGGAGGCGAGAGAGTGAACAGACACCCCATTCACCTGAGGCATGGGGGGAGGCAACACGGGACAGTCAAGTCCTCACACAAGAAGTGACACTTGACTTTGGCCAAGAAGGTGGCTCTGGGCTGAGGGCTGGAAGGTCAGATAAAGCCTTGGAGTAAAGAACAAAGAAAGTACGAGCTGATCCTCGGTGAACTAAGCTGTCCATGCGACTGCTCAGCACAGCTGTTCTCAAACCTGAGAGAGTCACTAGAGGCTTCTCACAGCCCAGAAGCTTCTGGGCCAATTGAGAGGGATGGGGTGAAGGGGGTGTCCTTCCAGCAAGTGTCTGGGCAACCCTAAGGCCACTGGTACACAGATCACACTCGGAGAACTGTGGTACACAGACACAAGACCCTGTTCCACCCCTACCCCACACGTACACACACACACTACCATACTACGAAGATAACAACTGGATTGTCTAAACAAAATGACCTGGGCCGGAGAGATGGCTCAGAAGTTAAACCTCTGCCTCACAAGCAGAAGGTCCTGAGTTCAGATCCCAAGTTCCACGTAAAAACAACAGGCAGAAATGTACTTCTGGTTTTGGAAGGTGGAGCCTCGAGGAACCCCAGAGCAAAGTCAAGAGGAGGTAGCACAATCCTGGGTGATTCCTGAAGTCACCCTTTGGCCTCCACACGTACACACGGAGCGCTCTCTGATACACACAGATACACGAAATTAATTAATTATACAAGATGACTTATTCCTATTAGGAATGAGCCTCATTGCTCATGTCAGAGACCTCGCAGAGGCCACAAAGGTTATAGACCCAGAAAGACTGGATCACACATTCCTCGGGACTAGCCACAGGCATTGAGCCCTTCCCACCAAACTAGGACCACCGGGGAGGCGTTGGGGTTGCACAACATTCCAGGGAGGGGTCCGAGTCCACAGCAAGCCTTCGGGCCGGCAGATCCACGTCAGGTGTCCAAGGCACAGTCGGCCCCGATCTGTGGCTCTCTGGGCCCACAGCGTCCCTTCTGGAACCGACTCTCCTCGGCCTGCCCTTCCTCCGTGAAAGTCGGTCAAGTCTAAGTCAGATCTTGGCAATGGATCTGTGCTTCTGGGGTGACCTGGGATAAACCTGGGGGTCACCCCATGGCTCCAGGCAACTGACACTGGTCCAAGCGGTGTAAGCTCCATGTAGAAGCCGCCACGTGCTGAGGACAGTGGAAGGACAATCACCCCAGAATTCCACCTGCTGCTGCCCACCTCGAATGAGACGCACGGGCAACTCCACAGAGAGTGTAGAGGCGGCCCAGCCCAACCTGCCTGAGATGGGCTCGAAGTATAGAACTTGATCTCAGCTCTATGTAAAATCAGTGACCTTCTCTGAAGCATCAGGAAAACGAGAAACGACCCACGGCCTGGCAGAATCATTGTGAAGAAACACGATTTTGCATCTTGCAGTGGAGTGCTGACGTGATCCTACACAACGGCCCTCTCTTCTCTTCTCTTCTCTTCTCTTTTTTCTTTTGCTTTCGTGCAGGTGACCGTGTGTGTGCCTGTGGAGCTTCAGAAATCGCCCTGCATTGCTTCTATCTGCTTTTCTCTTGGCTCTGGGATTTCCATCTGTGCCCTCCAGGGCCTGAAACACCGCCTGGAACTATTTCCACCTAGTGTTTTTAGATAGGGTCCGGATTCAAACTCAGGTCCTTCTGTTTGCTCGGGAGAGGCCATAACCATGGAGCCATCTCTCCAGCCAACAAGCCCTCTTTTGCGGGTTTTGGGTTTGTTGGTTTGTTGGTTTGTTGGTTTGTTTGTTTGTTTGTTGAGAATTCGGGGAATTTCAAATAATATTGTGTCTAGTTCACAGTCTGCTGGTCTCAGGAAACCAAGAATAGCTCTGAATGGGGTCAACATGAAAAATCCTAAACTTACTGAACAGCACGAGTTTTTTTTAAAAAAAAACATTTCTTTTTTGTGATTTGATCATGCAGGTCTCCAGTGTGAACTTTGTAGATGACTTGTCACGATGTCATGTCCTATTGTCAAAAGGTTGGGCACATCTGGATGCCAGTAACATATTCTCTCTCTCTCTCTCTCTCTCTCTCTCTCTCTCTCTCTCTCTCTCTCTCTCTCTCTTTCTCACACACACACACACACACACACACACACCCTCTAATGTCTATGGAAGGGCTGGGTCGATACACTGATGCCTTTGCTAAATATAATTGTCTCAAACAAATGAAACCTAGGAACGCAGCGACAGTGTCAGCATGGCTGGGGTGGGGGTCGGACTCCAGGGTCAGGGAAGCATTTGAGCTGCCTCCGGCGTTAGCCAGAGTTCTGGCGATTCTGAGAAGCTTCACGCGCACCTCGCAGCCTTGCAAAGCAACTGATTTGGAGCCTATTTTTGGCTGGCTGCAAGATAACCAGGTCTCCAAGGGCAGAACTCTTGAATGCCCTCATGAACAGCGCTGGAATCAGAACCCAGAAACGACAACCTGCATGCACAAGGGCACCGCCTCCCACAGGGCTCCCTGTCCTGAGTTCCATCATCAATCAAGATGAATGGCAGCTCAAGTGTTTGCTAGTGAAAAAGATGTGTGAGGGAGGAGGAATCTAGACCACTCGAACACGTTGTCTGCTCCATCTATGATCAGAATTCCCATTCATCTTATGTGTGAGAAGCCACACTAATTAGGAACAATGCTCTTCAAGAATAAGTCAGCTTTTTAAACTGGATGGGTGGGTCACCCGTGTAATCCAACACTTGGGAGGCTAAGGCAGGGGGGAAGCTAGAAGTTCAAAGACAGCCTAGGCTGTACGGCAGAAACACAGTCTCAAAATAAACTAAGAAACAAAAAAAAAAAGAGTAAGTGAATATTTTAACCTATTTGATTAAGCAACATTGAAAGGGAAATTCTGGAAAGATGGATCAAGGGTTAAGACTCTGCCTCACAAGCAAAAAGTCCTGAGTTCACATTCTAAAGCCCATGTAAAATGCCAGATGGAAATGGCAGCAGCCTGCACTTCTGGCTCTAGAAGGCAGAGTCTGGGAAACCCAAAGTAAAGCAATAAGGAGATAGAAGCAATCCAGGATGGCGTCCCGAAGTTACCCTTGGTCCTCCACAGGGACACAGAGTGTCCTCTCTCTCTCTCACATACACACACACACACACACACACACACACACACACACACACACACACAAATAAAGTAAAAATAAAATTTTGAGAAAGAAAGGGAAATTCTGAGTTGAAAATCAAGCAGTTTCTAGTAAACATACTCGAATCTTTCTCTTCCTATACAATGAGTACTTCTGTTTCTCTCCTTGACCTTCCTATTACCAAAATGGGTCCCACTGAAAACCCTAGTGCTTTGCAATGCCCGGCCTCCCACAAACTGGGACTGCAGACACACACCACCACGCCTGGCGCAAGCACATTTCTTGCTGGAAAGCAACCTCTCATTCAACTTCCAAATCCTGGAATCCGTGCTCGCCACAGCCGCCTCGGCGCCGCCCACCGGGTCTGGGCTCCATCCATTGTCGTCAAAGTTCAGCATGTGTCTCAGGCCGAGAGACAACAACTTGCATCTGGCCTTTTAATAAGTGTCCTTTTGTCTTTTTTCGAGTGGGTGTGGCCTCCTGGCAGGAACTGTGACTCTGTGCAGCTGAATAGAATAAGGTTTCCTACCTTCTACACAAGCTGGTCTCACACCACCAGTATGAGCGCATGGGGACAGAGTGTCCTGTGAGGAGAGAAAGGGGCATAGAGCTGGTTTGTCCTCTACTCTGTGGACTGAGGACGAATCTGTGCACGTACATCTTGAAGCACCTGGAGCACCTAAGCCATGACTTGCATCCTTTTCCTTCTTGTTTAGATGTCTGATAAAAAGGCAAAATGCGCATATCAGCATCTATCCTCAGTCCTTTTTTTACAAATATCACGTCTATTGATTTATTTAAGGAGGGGGAGCTCATGCCCCATGCATGGGGAGTCAGAGGACGCCTTACAGAGGCCAGTTTTCTCCTTCCGCCATGTTAGGCTCTAGGGATCGAACTGCAGGGGGGGGGAGGACAGGTTTGTCAGCAAGCCATACCGTTATCCACCGAGCCTCTGCAGGTTTAAGTAAACCTTGTTATTTCAGTATAGCACGTTTACGAAAGTGTATCAACCAATGAACCTTCAGCAAAACTATCTATGTCGCTCCCTCTCATATACAAGAACAGAACACCTCCCACAGTCCAAAAGACCTCTCCAGTCCTGCCAGTCACCGGGACTCCCTGACCCCCACACAGAACCTTTCTTACAGCCCTAAGACTATAGACAAGCTCGGCTTGAACTTGATATACAGAGTGTGAACTTGACATACAGAGAGCGTGAACTTGATAAACACAGTGTGGACTTGCATAGTAACACTCGCCTATGTTGGGCTTCCCACGTTAGACTATGAGATTTACCTGCTCTGCTATGTGAATAGCACATTTACTTTCACACTTTATAGTTTTACATCCTGCTGTATGAAAGCACTCTAGCTAAGCACTGTGGATGAATGTTGCTCTCAGTGTTGTGCATGTCTTTTGAGGCATAGACGCATACACATCACTTAGGTATATGTCTAGCTATGGAACTGCTAGGTACGACAAGTTACAGATGCCAACTTGACGATTATAGGCTGAGTTGAGCCTTTGAGCACACAGCAGAAGAGTTGCAAGAGCAAGTCTGTGAGAGATGATCTAGTTGGTGTCGGAAGACCCAGCCCACGGTGGGCGGGACCATTCCTCAGGCAGGTGGATAAGATGGAAGGATTTTGGCACAGTCGTCAGACTGGCAAGCAAGGAAGCCTGTGTAGAGCTGTGGTGTGGTCAGTTCTCTGGGCTCCTACGTTGGCATGAACTCTGCTGCCATGTTCACAAACTGCAACCAAGAATCATAAGCTGGGAAAGTCCTTTGTTCTCTCAAGTCGTTTGGGTCCTGTGTCCATTCAACAACGGGAAGATGAAGCTGACATATCTGGTCCCCAAAGAGCGGGCGCTGCTGGGAAACGAGCACACCTCACGGAACATGCACACGTGTCTGCTTCGCAGTGTGGGAAGATTCTGAAGCAGGCCTTTTGGTCTCACATCCTTGCCAGCCCTTACCAGTATCACACTTAAATTTTGACCATTCCATTTGAGTGCCACAGTAACTCTCTGTTTTGGTCATTTCCCTAGTGAGGAAAGATTATTAGCCATTTATGTCAGAGTTAGATACTGCTGCCAACTTGGCACCTGAGAGTTCTGTGCTCCGGGCACAGTTGTGAGACATGAGTAGCTGAGTTAAGCCCTGAGCAGGCCTGCAGGAGACTGTCTAGCTGATGGGAGGACCCCGCCCATGGTGGTTCTAGGCCCTGGGCAGACGGATAAGATGGTTAACAAAATAGGCCTCCTTCTGTGTACTTGGCCAGACATGCTGGTCTGACCAGTGAGGACTGTCCCTCCCTCAGCCGTCCTGTGGACTTGGTGTGGCCACTTCCCTCCGCTCCAGGTGCTGGTGTGGGTTCCTGCCAAGCCGGACAAGGAACTGTAGCCAAGGTGATAAGTCAGAATAAAACCTCTTGTTCCCTTAAGCTGTTGGTTGTGAATTTATCGATAACAATGCAGGCTAACTGCAACAAACTGGACATCACACTGAATGACGTGCTTGTCCAAATCTTTAGCCATTTTCTTCTGTGTGTATTTTTCTTACTTAGTACACACTCTTCGTATATTAGTTGCATGTACACAAACAGAACAAGGACAAATCCTTTGCCCATTTTATGACTTTCCTATGCACTCATATTGCAATGTTTTGATGAGCAATCGCTACCTGTTCCGGATTATGTTCTAGATTCCTTTATCACGACTGATTTGTGTCCTGTTTAAAGGTCTGTGCCTGTTCAGAAGTTGTGACTAATTTTCACATTGGTCTTCATTGTTTTACTTTTAGAGATGACCCATCTAACATTAAGCTTAAAACATAATCAGAGCTGGAGTCCTGGAGACCAGAGTCCTAGCCGCCAGCTTTGCGCCATGAGGGATTCTAGCGTCACCGCGAGAACACTTGCCCCGCTTCTCCACATCCTGCGGGGGCACACAGCAAGCAGCAGAGTCCAGGAGGAAGACCGGCCCCTGTCCAGCCCCTCACCGCGGGGGTTGGTGAAAGTGGGGGAGCTGCCCTTTGGACCATGCAGAGAGCACAAAGGGCTGAAGCCCCCCATTCCTGCTCCCCAGTGCTGAGAACCCCGTAGTACAACTCTGAGCTCCCAAAAGACATCCGCTGCCTTCTCTACCTCAAGCCCTGCACCAGGTCCCGGGACTGGCGCATGGTTGGCACTCATTAACTGATTCAGACTGAGGCGACAATCCTGCAGGTTCCAAAAGTCTAATACATATTAACAGAAAGTCCTGAGCCAGGAGAGAAAACAGGGCCCCTGTGCCCTGAGAATGGGGGGTCCATCCGCACCCTCAGAGAGCTGGCACCCATTTGAAGTATACCAGACCACTCTCCCCTGGGAGTGCTGGGCTCAACCAGGCCCCCACAGCAGCAGGGGTCAACTTCAGCCCCACCCTACACTTTTGCTGAATACCTGGAGACACATCATTGTCACCAAAAGATAACGAAGAGCTGTATTCTGCCATCTCCTGAACACGACCTGTAGGCGGGGCTGGGGAGACGACTCACACTCAGGTGGAACGGTGGTCGCCGCGCAAGTAGGAGGACCTGGGTTCAAATCCCAAAGTACGTTTTGAAAAGATAGAGGAGAAAGAAGAGGAAGAAGAAGAGGAGGAGGAGGAAGAAGACGAAAAGAAGAGGAGAGGAAAAGAATATAAAGAAAAGGCAAAGAGAGAACGCAGAGCAAGAAGAGAAGAAAGAAAGAAAGAAAGAAAGAAAGCAAGAAAGAACGACATAAGAAAGAAAGCAAGACAGAAGCAGAAGAAAGACAAGCACGCCCGAAAGAGGCCCTCAGTGTCCTGTTAAGATTGTAATCCCTGTGCAGAGGTGGAGAAAGGTGGGTTCCTGGGCTCAGTGACCCTCCTAGGCCACTCGTCATTCCAGGCTGCTGAGTGATGCTGTCTCACACAAAACACTGAGTGAAATCTAAGGAACGACCCCCAAAGGTGTCCTCTGGAGTGCCACCCGCATGTGCACACACGCGTACACACACAGGCGTACACACATGCAACCACAGCTGCATATGCATGAGTGCACACGAATCCACATACAGGGGTGTACATACACCCACAGCTGCACACGCATATGAGCCCACAGATGCACACACAAACACACACACATGTGCATGCGCGCACACACACACACACACACAAGCTCACAAGGAAACCCGGAGTGAGTGGGGAAAGCAGCAGCAGCCCATTGCGCAGACGGAGAAACGAGCTAAGGGAGCCGGCCAGCCCCCTCGCCCAGCACTGGTGGTCCTCAGTCTGCTCTATGCGCCCCTCCTGACCCCCTCCTGCACTGCAGGGCCCTGAAGGCTGAGCCTGCTGCTTCCTGCTGCCTCCCTGGTGTGCCCAGGAGGCGGGCACCTGGCGCGTGCTCAGTGGGCACGAGGCGCATTGGCGACGTCACACTCCTCCTCCACCCTGCTGGCTGCTGGCCTCAGGGGACAGACCAAGCCTCCATCCTGAAGAAGCAAAGCTCAGACCCGAAAAAGGAACAGAGTGTCAACACAGGCCCTGGGGTCAACACTTAGGCATGGTGGCTCCAGCGTGAAGCCACTTGAGTCCTAATCAGAGACGGTGGTTCACTAAGGACCCCAGAGGTCCTGCAGAGTCAACAAGCAGTCTCACCACAGCGCACTCTGGGATGTGCACACACGGCTCCAGGACCCTGTGTCTTCGGAGCTGCCCACACACCAAGATTCTCCTTTGTGCTAGATGCCCCAGCTCTACCTGAGGGGACACCGGCGCCTGGTCCTCAGGGGGGCTGGTCCAGCCCTTCACAAGGTCCCCCAGCTTCAGCAAACTCTGGTCCCCAGACAAATGGAACAGAACTGCTGTTTAGACTTCCAGAGCTCTATCTGCTAATTTAATGGAGCCAGAGCTCGGCTCCTCAGGCACCAGGCGGCCAAGGAAGTCGGTTTGTTTTGTTTTGTTTTGTTTTGTTTTGTTTTGTTTGTTTGTTTTGTTTTGTTTTTTAATGAGCAGTGGCTCTGTGAGAATTGAGGGAAGCCAAGAGGCTTCCAGACCCAGCGCCCTGAGACACAAAGAAGCCTCGCCTGGGAAGCCCCTCCTTGTCCTCGGGCTCCTCCTCTGAGGATTAGCGCTGGCATTACTGTGGCAAGGTCATGCACAAGAGAGGGAGAAGGCTTTCCAAGGCGAGTGCACCCCCCCCAAGTCAGGGACACTGTGGGGCTGCGGCGGGAGGGGGCAGCATTGCTGAGTGGGCAGGGAGGGCAGGGAAGGCAGGATGCTCCAATCCGCAGGCTGCCAAAGGAACCGCTGAGAAGGGGTGCGTATGGGAACCGGGAGTCCTATAGTTTTCTCCATTCTCTGACCCCCCACACACATGTGGCTGATGTGAGATGTGACCTTTAACCAAAGGGCTGCCCACAGCTCCCACCTTAATGCCCACATCTGCTCTGCAAAAGCCTCCTGTTTTCATGCACAAGAAAACCCGGTGGCAGCTTCCACGAGAAAACCAGAAGACTCAGTGTAGAGGAAAATATACGGGAGGAGAAATCGAGCCACAAGGGGGAAGATCTGGAATCCAGAACTCTTGGGTGTCCAAGGAGGGAGGCCAAGAGCCACAGCCACCGCGTATGTCCATTGCGTGGATGGACATCACCTGGATGTGTAGCTAACATCCTGCATGGTCAGCTCCTTACTGATTCATGGCACAGTCTCTTGATGTCTGGAGAACTCTCCTGGGACTCCCCACAGATACCAAAGTCTCCTCCATAAAATGGTGTCATAGCTACATATAGCCTATGTAAGCGTCTTTTCACACACTTTAAGTCACACTACCCACTATAACGTAAATGCTACAGTCACAATACTGTGTCGTTGAGGAAGGGACCCCCAAAAAGAGTCTGTGTAGTCAATACAGATACAATATTCTGGATCCACAGTTGGATTCTCAGACACAAAACCTACGAATGGAGCTGAAAAGACGGCTCGGGGTTAAGACTCTGCCTCACATGCAGAATGTCCTAAGTTCAGATCCCAGGTACCACATTAAAAAAAAGGCCAGGTAGAAATGGCGGCAGCCTGCACTTCAAGCCCTGGTGAGTGGATCTGGGAAATCCCAGAGTGAAACAAAAAGGAGGTAGAAGCAATCCAGGATGATTCCTCAAGTCACCCTTGGTCCTTCACCGAGACACACAGTGCCCTCTGATACATATACACATGCACACACACACAAAATAAATTTTAAAAAGTTAAAAAAAAAACCTACAAATGCATCATGCACCCACCCACCAAGACTCAGGGAATGTTGCAAAAGGGGCAGCGGAAAGAAGGTACGAGCCAGAGAGGAGGACCACCAAACAGCGTCTCCAGGCACAACAGGAGCTACTGCCTCCATGAACTCACGGCTTCTGTGTTTCTCTGCCCCAGACCTGCACAAGATTCCACCTGCGGACATTTCGCTGTGGATGGGAGAACACTTCCTAGGCCCACCCCTCCCTGAGCTTGATGGGTAATGCCAGATGGGGGGAGGAGAATCCCTTTCTTCAGTGGTGTAGCCTCCGGCCTAACACACATGCTCCAGCAAGGGCCGGGGACATGGTAAAACCCGCAAGCCTCAAGAAGTCCCACAGGTCCCACGATGCTCACATAAAGACACAGAAAAAGGGCTTGTTGGGGAAAAGAAGATTTTCAGGGATGGGCAGGCAACGGGGAAATGAGATGAAAATTAAAGTCAAATTCATTGTATACATGTATGAGATCGTCAAAGAAGAAGTCAGTGTTAAAGGGGAGGGGTCCCGTAATACAGAGCTGACTGCACTGACAGCTGATCACTTCTGAGGACCACCACACTCTGGGGGATACAGAATGATCCGCCCAAAGCCTTTATAAAGCTGAAGAATGAGGGTGTGGATGAGCATCGGGGGATGTCAGGTTTCGGGCAGCAGAGCACCATCCACCATCCACAGCAGACCCTTAGAAAGTTCATGAAGAAGTACCAAGTGGCTGCGATTCCTGAAAGCATGGCAGTCCCTGAGGGCTTTGAAAGAGTGTACTCACAGGCAAATCCAAAGAGCCAGGGACTGCTTTGCCCAGAACAGTCCAGTTCTAGGTATTTGCCGAGGAAAAATGAAAACGTGGGTAACCACCAAATCTCCACATAACCCAAATGTCCTTTGACAGAAAAACGGACACACAGCCTGTGGGACAAGCAAACGCAGCGGTGCACAATGACCAAAAGCAACAGAGCGTTGACGCGCCCAGCAACTTGGATGGGAAATGTGTAACATAAAGAAGTCCATTTCAAAAGACCAAGCAACTGCACATGTGTCATGAAGCCTTCCAGAAAAGTCACAGGGAGAGAAGGAATCAATGTCTGCTAGGACTCTACGGGTAAGGGGCCACCATGGTCACAAACGTGTGCTCCGTACCTGCCTTCTGGGACCGTCCTTTGTCCTGTCAGCGGCAAGGACTTCTGATCCATTAAAACTGATGCGTAAGAAGCCGACAGACACAGCAGTGGCCGTTATCCTGGCCCTGGAAGGCAGAGCCCAGGGAAATCCAGAGCAAAGCAATATGGAGGTGGAGCAAGGCAGGACGATTCTTGACATCATCCGTGGACCGCCATAGGCACATATTCAAGTGCACACTTCACACACACCCTGAGATTTACCCTGTATATTTTTAAGTTCCCCAATGCTTTGTCGTTGTTCGTATGAATCAACGCTATCTAATTCTCTGCTCTTGAATGAGGGTCTTCCACTAAACGACACGAGGAAAGGTGGCAGCACACTCCCCTGACTGCTGTATAAGAGGCTAGTGAGCTGGAAGCCACAGCACTGGGGAGATGCAGCGAGAGGCCACCAAGAGACGAGGCTACCGAGAGACAAGGCCACCGAGAGACGAGGCTACCGAGAGACAAGGCCACCGAGAGACGAGGCCACCGAGAGACGAGGCCACCGAGAGACAAGGCATCTGAGGGATGCGGCTCTTCCCACCTCCCAGCCCAGACTGATGACTGAAGCATTCTCTGGGAGGAGACCAGGCCGGGAGCCGCCTGGCTGCACACCTGGAGGAGCTCTGAGGACCCTCGATGCTGACAGCTCCCAAATTCCCAACCCAGGGAAACCACGGAGATAACAAAAATGATTGTCTGGAGGCCCTACATTGTCCCCTGACTTATCCACAGCCAGACACACACACCCAAATTGTTAGAATAGCCTTCTCTGGCTCAATACTTTATTTCTTTTCATTTTTTTCTTTTTGTGTGCAAATGTATGGGTGTGTCTGTGTATATAGAAGGTACACTGTGTGTGCCTGTGAAGGACCAAGGGCGACTTTGGGAATCACCCTGAATTTTTCTACCTCCTTTTTGCTTTGCTCTGAGGTTTTCCAGTCTCCACCTTCCAGGGCCAGAAGTATATTTGGGATCTGAACTCAGGACCTTCCATTTGGGGGCAGAAACTTAACCCTATCTCTCCATCTCTCAACCCCTATTTTTTTTTTAGCATGGGTGTGTAGATGTGTACCAGAGGGCGCTTGAGCACGTTTGCCTGTGGAGGCCCAAGGATGATATTGGGAATCATTCTGCATTGCTCTATCTCCTTACTGCTTTGCTCTGGGGTTCCCCAGACCCTGCCCTCCAGGGCCAGCATTACAGCCACCACTATATCCACCCAGAAATTTTTACATGGGATCTGGAGATCCAAACTCAGGCCCTTTGGCTTTCAAGTCAAAGGTTTCACCCTGAGCCATTTCGTGTTTCTTGTTTTTAGTCACCCAATAAGCACTGAGTGTTTTCTCCATGAGAATAACTCCATAAAAGAGAAACAAGATTCCAAAAGGCAACAAGATCAGCAGAAAGGGGGCTGGTAGGTGGGGGGGTCCTTGATCCATGTAGCCACCTGAGGCTGCTCACTCTGTGGGAAAGGATGAGTGTGGTAGACCAAAACTGGACACTTCTGGGCCATCAGAAAAGCCCCTGAGAGAGACCATGCAAAGAAGGTGTGGCCCATGGGACAGGTCCCTGAGCAAAGCTAACAGAAAAAGAAAAGGAACACAGGAAGACTGAGGAGACATAGACAGGGCAGATGCATTCCCCCTCCCCCTGCCACTGACCACAGAACAGCAAGGACTACAGAAGAACAAGGACCACAGAACAGCAAGGACCACAGAAGAACAAAGGCCACAGAAGAACAAGAACCACAGAAGAACAAGGACCACAGAACAGCAAGGACCATGGAAGAACAAGGACCACAGAAGAACAAGGACAACAGAACAGCAAGGACCACGGAAGAACAAGGACCACAGAAGAACAAGGACCACGGAACAGCAAGGACCACAGAACAGCAAGGACCACAGAAGAACAAGGACCACAGAAGAACAAGAACCACAGAACAGCAAGGACCACGGAAGAACAAGGACCACGGAAGAACAAGAACCACAGAAGAACAAGGACCACAGAACAGCAAGGACCACAGAAGAACAAGGACCACAGCAGAACAAGAACCACAGAAGAACGAGGACCACAGAAGAACAAGGACCACAGAAGAACAAGGACAACAGAACAGCAAGGACCACAGAAGAACAAGGACCACAGAAGAACAAGGACCACAGAAGAACAAGGACCATGGAAGAACAAGGACCACAGAACAGCAAGGACCATGGAAGAACAAGGACCACAGAAGAACAAGGACCACGGAAGAACAAGGACCACGGAAGAACAAGGACCACAGAAGAACAAGGACCACGGAAGAACAAGGACCACAGAAGAACAAGGACCACAGAAGAACAAGGACCACAGAACAGCAAGGACCACGGAAGAACAAAGACCACAGAAGAGCGTCTTTCAGAGACAATGAGCACAACTGGCCAGGCTGCTGAGACACATATGGGCATCTACTGCGCTGACAGACAAGTGGCGAGAGGAGACGCAGTGCCATGGTGGGGACGGGACTGGGATGGAAAGGCCATGAGGGAAGACGGTGGAGCTTAGATAAGGCCCAGGATGCTGGTGGAGAAGGACTGGGAGAAAGCTTGACCCAAGGCCGGGAGGGGGGCTTAGCTGGGCGGAAGAGGCTGTAGGCCTAGAGGAAGGATTCCAGAGGGAAGTGGAGCGGAACGAGGGCAGAAAAAGACCAGGCACAGGAGGACAGGTAGTAGGTGAAGCAGGGATGGCGGGGGAGGGGAATGGGGGGAGTCTGCGTCATTGTACAGTGCAAAGTCCAGGCCTGTGCTAGGGTTGGGATGCCACGGTGTGCACAGGCATGGACAGGGAGGGCAGGAGTGATGGCACAGCTGGGACACACAGGGCAATGAGCTGGGAGACGGGCATCACCCTGGGCACCCACAGGCGGCTGGGGCTGAGGGCCACGTGGGCATGTGATGCACAAGGTCCTGTTGAGATGTTGTATGCAACAGCCCTGGGAGAAGGGAGCAGGGGCTGGCCAGAGCTGGAGGAGGACAGCACAGAGGGTCGGGGGCTACCTAGGTGGCAGATGCTTGCCTAGCATGCAAGAGTCAAGTCCCTGAGCTCCTATGAAAAGGGAGGGGTAAGAAAGGATGAGGAGATTGGGGAAGTGGCTCAGTGGCTAAAGCCTTTGCCTCTCAAGTAAAAGGACCCGAGTTCAAGTCCCCAGATCCCCCAGAAAAATGCCGGATGGGTGTAGGGCCCACCCCACAATTCCAGCCTTGGAAGTCAGAATCTGGGAATCCCTAGGGCAAGCTGGTTTAAACCAGCCCAGTTTAATTACAGACCCAGGCTCATGACAATAAAGTGGAAGAATAACGAAGGGTTCCTGATAGCACCCTTGGGCCTCCATAGGCACATGCTCTCAACACGCTTGTGTACAAACACCCTCACACATGTACACCCACCCATATGTAAAATACACATGGAAGCACGCACGCGCCCCGTATACATGCATGAAAGACAGAACTAAGGACAAGGGTTGGTTGGGGAAATAAGTCATCAGACCCACTAGGGCTACAACACAGGCCCATCTCACCATGCCATTTCTCTTGTGTGTGCACATGCGTGTGCACACATGTGAGAGTGCCAAAGGTTACCTCAAGTGTCTTTCTCCGTCTCTCCATTTTGAGCCAAGTTCTCTTGGTAAACCTGGATTGGCTAGACCAGCAGCCCCTAAGCCCCAGGGGTCCTGCCTCTGCCTCCCCACTCAGGACTGCCTCAAACGAGCCATCTTCAGAGTTCCCAGCACACTTCTGAAAGGGAAGGAGGAAAGAAGAACCCAGGCAAGTAACGCCACTGGTCAATGTCTGAGCACTCAGCTCTCCAGAGAGCAGCAGAGGCCTGGCCCGTGGACGCAGGGGGCCCTGCCCGGGAAGGACCCTCCGGAGGCCTGGCCCTGTTTTCCATCTTCCCATGCTGCCATGGTACTCGACCCTCCAGTGACAGCCTATCCCTCCGTCTCTCTCTCTCTCTCTCTCCTTCCATGGTCTCCATCTCTCTCTCTCTCCTCTCCTTCCATGGTCTCCGTCTCTCTGTCCTCTCCTTCATGGTCTCTGTATTCACCTTCTCTCCATCTTGTACTCTTCCCTCTTTCCATCGCTTTACGACCACCCATCTTTGAAATGCCGTCCTTTGAAATGTCTTTGGGCTGACCACAGCCATGTCTTCCCACTCGAGTACTCAGCCCCCACACACACACGCCTCAGCCCACAGTATGCTCACGTGGGCTCAGCATGCCCAGGAGGACCATCCTGGTTTGTCTGATCCTGACTCCCAGGCCTACCAGATCTCACCTGTGGGGAGCACCCCGCATCCCCCCTTTCTGCTTCTCAACCCCAGCCTCTCCCCAGCATGCCTGGAGCATGCAGTCCTTGTGGATTGTTCTGGAATCCTGCATTGCCCCGGGGGCCTACCTCTGTTTTTGATGTTTGAGTCAGATGCAGCCTTTGGTCAGGATTTCCCATTTTATTAATCTGATGACTTATTTCCCCAACCAATCTTAATTTTAAAAAGGGGGGAAGGCGTTTCTCCCAATCCTGGAAAATCAGCTTTATGGAGCTCCACGCTACAATGTCCGTGGAAAACCGCCGACCACTTCTTCATACAGCGCCCCATGTGCTCAGAAGGGTTTGTCTCTTACCATCTTCATTCTGCATATTCTCTGGGTGTCAATGTCTTTATCTCCGATAGACTGTGGCGGGCCACCTCATCACATGCAGCCTCCCAACTGTACATATCTCACGTCTGGAGTGGAGGGTCTGCATGTTCCACCGCGCTCCCCTTCAGGGCTGTGTGGTGATCGGCCCAGCTAACCATGTCCTAATACCTTGAGAGCTGCACAGACATGCCATGGTTGAATTACCGGCATGCTCAGGGATGAGTCACTGTCCACAAAAATGTGCCTGGTTCTGGGAACAAGAAACCATTCACATCCCTGACTATTGTTCTAGATGGGACCCTCCAGCAGCTTTCCTCCCGACTCCCTGCTGAGTGGCGGACTCGCGGGAAGATGGTTATGCTCGCCCACCTCAGGCCCTGGCTGACCAGACACTAGCAGCCTGGGTACTGCCAAGTCCTGGGGCTCACAGAACCCCAGGACTACGGGAACCGCTCTAATGTTAACAGAGCGAGGGGTGATTGGTCCCCGAGGCTGACTGCCACCGCCTGTAAAAGATCCAACACTGTCATTTTGACAAAGGTTAGCACGTCAAGTAGGACAGGTGGTTGTGGCAGCACGTGCCTGCAATCCCAGGGGGCGGGGGCGGTGGAGGCCAGAGGATCAGGAGTTCTAGGTCATCCCTGGCCACAGAGTTCCAGGTCCATGTCTTTTCTGTAGGCGCCAAACCTAGACACTGTTTGCTGTGTACGGGGCCATGACAGTCATTTTCAGGTATCGACTTGACATTGAGAGCTAAGCACACCAACTGCGAGCCTGTGGTGAGCCGCCCGCGATGAACACGACTGTGGTGATCACGCCCATGGGGGGCAGCCCAGGGGAGCAGCCCAGGGGGATTCCAGGGGGAGCCCAGGGGAGCAGCCCACTCTCTGGACAGGTAAGTAAGACAGAGCTGGTGGGAACCAGGCGGAAGGGCCAGCTGGAGGGTTTGCTTCGGTCCTTGTGCCTCTTCTGAGCTCTTCCTGTGGACATCATGCTGCTGGTTCCCTCAACCCCCGCAGCAAATCTCCTGCACCACCGTGTGCTCCCCTAAACTGTCCGGCTTGTGTGCTCGTCGTTAGCATATGAATCTGACACAGGGCCGAATCCTCACCTTGGATCTTCCCTTGGGGACAGCATAAGCTCTCCCCAGCAGCTGCACCCTGACTTGACATACAAGTTCATATCCACATGGAACCGCCACATGAAGACACTACAGGGTGTGAGACATGGCACATGTACATGCACATGCACACATGTATCTATGCATACACACATAAGCATACACATATACATACACACGTACATATGCATGTACTTGCACATATGCACATATACCCACACACATGCATATACTGTCCATGTTGGCCAGTCATCACACATGGGAAGAACACAGTTTCTAGCTTCCGCCCCGACAAGTGACAACCTTAATGTTTCCAGCTGCCACCTGCAGGCACAGGTGACAGGTCACTCCCCTGCCAAATCCTGAGGTCAGGGCCCTTTCAATTTATCCATCCTATGTCCGCCCTCATGAACACAATCACCCCATTAATTGTCCAGTCACAACTTCGTCACCACCTAAGACGAAACAAAGGTCCACCTTTCTAAGCTGTAAGGAATTAAACAGAAAGGGTCTAACAAATAACATTCCAAACTAGGAACCTACAGGGGGCAACAGGTCGCCGTCACACATGGAGATGACAGAAGGCACTTTCCTGTCACTGTGCAGCAGGGATTTCTACAAAGACGGCTTGGATGAGGAGGTCACATTTGTCCTCTGCTCCAACCCCAAATTATGACAATTCACTCAGTAAACAAATAGCAACTGTAATTAACTGGAATCTGCTCTAGACTCCATGGTTACAGCAGGAGCAGAAAATACAAACCACACCGAAGACACCCGCCTGTCCCTCTGCCAATCATTCAAGGACGTTGGGGCTGCCTTGAACACCAGGAGGTTTGCAGCGGGTCTGGCTTTCAAGGGCTGTTCCTGGCAGGGCTGATCGTGCAAGCCTCCTGCAGGCCACGCCTTTCTTCCTTTCCTACCCGTGGCTGGGGAGCATCCATCTCTCCAGACATCAACACTCCCCACAAATAACAGCACAAGAGTAAAACGGAATATAGGTGAGGTACAATGAAACCTTACTTGGAACAGTGAACCCCTGCAGTGCTGTGTGGGACCCTACTACAGCCAGAACCCACTCCTTGCTGGGTCCTCTGGGACCCATCACTCAGCATCTTCCATCTGAATCAAAGATGTCACTTGTGCCCTTTCAAGCTAGAAGCACTTGCCTATTGTGATGTTTAACTTGGTTGTTAGCTTGATTGGATTAGCAAATCCCCAGGGCATTAGTAAAGGACACCTTTGCCTTGGAAGGGGTTTTCAGAGAAGATTAAGAGAGAGACCCACCCTGAGTGCTTGAAGCAGAAGCCCAAAGACTAGGAGCCAGCTGGGCCTAGCATTCCCTCCCTCGCTCCTTTTGATCTGCCAAGGTGTGAGCAAGAGGCCTTCTCCCCCCCCCCGACAGGAGATGGTACAGCCGCCATGCCTTCCCTGCCATGACAGACAGAATCCCCCACCGATGAGATCAATTGTCCTCCTAAGTTGCTTCCGATGTGATACTGGATCAGAACAAGACATGTAACATTTACACAACCCAAGCCTCCCTCTGGATCTGTTGAACCAGTGGAAGATGACTTGCTTGTCTTCCATTCTGAGGACTTAAAAAAAAGCTGGATTCACCCCAAACATTCCCTGTACAGAAAAAAATCGGTGCATGATGAGGCAGAAGTGCCTGAAAATACCGGAGATGCTTCGTTCTTGGTTCCTCTTTTTCAAGGATGCCAAAAATATTCAATGAGCTGCTTGAGAAATTAATTCGCTTCCCTTTTGCCAAATCTGGGGGCACGCCTCCACGTAGGAACCATTGGCATGTCCCCCGACTGAACTTGTTCCTTCTGGGATTTTTCTGCCCTTCCTCACTGAACATTCTCCCTTGGAGCCTAACACCTTAATTTCTTTTGTTTAAAAATAGCAATAATAACATCCAATGCTCATTCTTTTAAATTTTTACACATGTATGCGATGCATTTGGATCCTATCTCTACCCCCCTTTGTCTGCTCCCAGTCACTCAATCCCCGTCCCTTGTGGCAATCCCTCTTCAAGCTTCATGTCCTTTGTCTATCTTAAAGTCTAATAACCTTTGCCTATATGCGCAGGGTTGTGGCGCCTTCCACTGGGGCGTGGACAACCTGCCGGTGGCTCTCCTCTTCCCGTAGCTATCATCTGCCAATAGCTCTCAGTTAGGGGTGAGCCTCGGAAGCCCCTCCCCCACCCCAACATTTAAATTTGGTTCTAAAACTAAGTGGTGAGAAGGAGTTGGGAGAGCCGGGCACAGTGGCGTACAACCATAACCCCAGCACATGGGAGGTTGAAGCAGGAAGCTGCAGGTTCAAGTCCCTGCTTAATAACTACAGAAAGAGGGGAGGAGAGGGAGAGAGAGGGAGATGCTATTAACACATACAATGTACAGCCCACTTGTTACAATGTATCTCTAAAAGTAAACCAAATTCCTCATACATTCTCACTGATTGCTGACAATTCAGTTTTCTCTTTTCAAAACCATCCATTCCCCCCCCCCTTGTCAGTAGCCCGCCCACAAGGGTCAATCTGCCCACAGAAAAATCCAAAGGTGACTTTAAGGAAAATGGGGAGGTGCACAGTTGAGGGATGGGCAGGCAGCTGGCTTCATCATGGCGATCGGCTGAGCCTAGAAAGACCATTAAATACACAAAATCAACATCATGGAGGCCAGGGACAAAGGGGAGGGGAAGGAAACGAAGGGAATGAGCGGTAGAAAAGCAAGAAGATAGCAAAGGCAGCTGAAAGTCCAAGGTCGACCTTCCCAGCTACCGTGAGTGTGTTCCAGGCAGAAGGGCTTAATGATAGAGCTTTGATACCAAAGAGAACCTCATTGTCAGCCTACTTTGTTAAAAATACTCAACCTATGGGGGTCAGTGAGATGGCTCAGCAGGTAAGTAAGGCACCTGCTCACAAACCTGGCAAGCTAGTGTGATGACTGGAAACCCACATGGTAGAAAGAAGAGAATTGACTTCAGAAAGTGTCTGCCTGCTGACCTTTACGCATACACCATGGCATGAATGCACACACGCATTCTCTCTTTCTCTCTCTCTTTCTGCTCTGCTCTTCAAATAAATAAATAGGAGCCTCTTCTTTAAAACCTTTTTTAATATACGCAGAAGAGATCCTGAAAGACCCCCATCCTCCCAGAGCCCACAGACCATTTTAAGCCACGACCTTCCAACTTCTCTCCCTCATCCCAATGGCATTGACCCATCCCCCGCCCTGGATCATCTTGAAGAATTTCCAGATACTTCATCATCTTGGCTGTCAATACTTCAGCCTGTAGCTCTAAAGTGACAAATTCTCATTTGAAAAGAGCCATGCACTATTATCTCACTTGAAAATTGTTTGTGTGCTACCAACTAGCCCTTCACCGTTCAATATCCCCCGCTGATCTCAACGCTCACATGTGTGCTTGACTCAGCCTTCGATACAACCAACATGGTCATTAAATAATGCATCTCTCAGACCTTCTGCATCAACCGTTTGCTTCTAGTTTTTTTTTTCCTTCCTTTGAAATTTATCTGATGGGCAAACTGCAATTTCTCGGGATCCTCATTCTGCAGCTGCTGCCCTGAGGTGAGAATGTTGCCATTCACTGCAAAGTCACTTTTGCCCCTATTCCTTCCTTCCCTCCCTCCCTCCCTCCCTCCTTCCTTCCTCTTCCTTCCTTCTTCCTTCCTTCCTTCATTCCTTCCTTCCTTCCCTGTCTCCCTCCCTCCCTCCCTCCTTCCTTCCTTCCATCGTTCCTTCCCTCCCTCCCTTCCTCCCTACCTCCCTCCTTTCCTCCCTCCTTCCTTCCTTCCTTCACTCTTCCAACTCTCCCTCTCCCGAACTAAAGAGTGTGTGTTGGTTAAGAACAACTGCAAAGACTCTCAAGCTAAGGATGCCACCAAAGAGTGTAGCAAATACAAGAAATCAGCAAATTAAAAAAAAATGACTCAAAGGGAAAAAAAAAAAGCAGAGATGTCAACCCACCCCTGTGGCCTGCTGAGGTGGTCCCAACTGTGCTGATTGAAGAAGCCCTATCCAACCTGGACCATCCTAAGCCAGCTGAGGGCAGAAGACACTGAGAGGAGAGGTGGGGCGCCCGCCAGGAGCTGCAGGAGCTGTCCCCTGTCAGGAGAAAGCAAAGTTTCCAAAGGTCCGGAGGAGAAAAAAGGAGGGTGGGGGAGGGGCGCTCCACAGCCGGCCTGGCATGTTAATCAGTTTAAAGCTGCCACCAGCAGGAAGGGACTGTCACAGGCCCGTGGAGGGGGGGGGGCGGAGTCTTGCAGGACCCAGGCTGGACTCAAAAGCCACAGATGCACAGAACATCACCCCAGGACTGGTTTACCCCAAGCAGAGCCATTTAAATCACAGTCTCCTGAAGGCCGGACCACTCGGCCCCACCCCCACGGGCACCCAGCAGCATGTGCTCTGTGGGCTTGCTAATAATGGGACACAGTTGGCTACAAGCTCCGGAGTAAAAAAAGACTTGACCTTAAATCACAGCTCCTGCACTAACAGAAGAAGGGCCTCAGCCAGCCTGCACCCCCTCTCTGTGGCTCCTCTCCCCTTGTGTTCACTGAGGGGCCTTGCCTGTCTGTCTACCTGCTTGAAGGACACAAGAAGGCAGACATGGAGGTGTAGAACGCAGCCCCCAGCACAAGTTCATATACAGGCGATCTGCCCCACCAGCCCCATGCAGAGATACAATACGCCTGCGAGTGGCTGGCTTAGGGCTGGCGCTGGTTGAACACCGCAGTCCGCACAGCTGGGTGTCCACCTCTGACTACTAAGCAGTTAGTTCCAGCAGCGATCCTGACATTCTGTGGGATGTTGGACTCGGTTACCCACAGGGTCTGTGGCCCTGCACACAGCAAAGCCAGCTAACCCAGAAAGAGCTCAAACCATCGCGCCCATCTCAGTAGGGAGGCCCCCACCAAGTGAGTTCGCGCCGGTGGGTCAGATTTGACTGCCCCGGACTTACAGCCATTCACAGAACATTCTTCAGCAGCGCTGTTGTAAGACGCTGAGGCACCCACTTGCCAAACTGAACAATGATCTCATCTTTGAAAAACCTTAATGTAATGTAGCAAACAGATGTGCCCCTTAAGAGGATTAAGGTGGAAATTCATCAGGGCCATAATATGGGTGGATTTGGGTTCTAAGACTAATACCAGTCAATCAATTAGGTCCACACCCTGAGTTAGCACTACTTAGCTTACAGGGCAACATGGGGTATGGAGGAGCCAGGGCTGCACCCTCAGGAAGTTAGCTAAGGAGAGAAGATAGCAGAACCCCCGTGAACTGACAACCTGAGGTCCATTAACTATAACCTGTGCTGCCCGATGGTTCTGGAACGGACCATGGAGGTGATGCCCACCTCATTCTTGTAACAATGATCAAATCCTCACAGCAATCGGTATCTTAAAGACGATGGGGGTAACCGCCAAGACAGGGGTGGAAAGAAAGGAATGCATGTCAGATACTCAAGGCAAACCCCACGAGAAGATGCTTCGGACAAGGAGATCCTGCGAGATATAGACGTGACATCAGTCAGAGCTTAGATGGCCCAAGGTGTGTTGGCTCGTGCCAGCAATCCCAGCATTCCAGAGTCTGAAGCAGGACCATCGCTGAGAGTTGGAGGTCAGACTGTACTACTCAGTGAAATCCAGCTCAGCCCAAGCCGCAGCGTAAGACCCTGTCTCAACACGACGAAAGCCCATCAGGGCTGAGAGCGTTGTCAGAAGACAACTCTTCAACTTTGACCTCAGGTTGACCAGGTGAGCCTGGCAAGGACCTGAGTGTCTGGCCTGAAAGTGGCCAGGAGCTGGGTGAGGCGATGTGGCCCTGTCAAGTGGCTGCAACACAGCAGCTATTACAGCTCTAATCTCTTCCACAAGACACAATGAAACACTTCCCAAATTAAACTACAGAGTCACTGTTGCCATTTTGATGATACACTAGCCATTACTCTCTAAAAATAGTCTGTGGCTCTGGTCTTACCCATCAAATGGGGACAATATCCTTAGATTCTTTGAGAGAGAGAATGAGAGAAACTCAGAGGACACTATGTGTGCATGTGGAGGTCCAAAGGTAACTTCGAGAATCTGCCTGATTGATTGTCCTACCTCCTTATTGCTTTCCTCTGAGGTTTCTAGGCTCCAGGTTCCAGGACTGGAATTGCAGATGATCACTATATCTTCCCAGCATTATTATGTGGGATCTGGGATCTAAAGACAGATCCTTTTGCTTGAAAGACAAAGACTTAACCTCTCAACCATCTCTCCAGCCCCTTCTTATACTCTTAAATGTCTTTTTTAATGGACTGGCTTGTGATATGTGGTATCCCAGGCTGCATGCAAACTCACTATGTAGCCAAGCATGACCCTCAACTGCTAATCCTCTTGCCTCAACTCACACATGCTGGGGAATATTCCACACAGGCATATTCCACTATGAGCCTTTATGCCCAGCCCTTATGTGCCTTTACCATCCATCAACCCAATATTTATCTAAGCTCTGAAATATCTCTGATTCTATTAATTCTGCTGCATGGTGTTTTCTAAGTTAGAAGTCCTGTAAGAACAATTTTTATTTAGAATCAATAAGCAAACAACTAGTTAAGTACCATTTCAAAGCAAAATAAAAGGACTTACTAAGCCCAGTGCATATAACCACTAAAATAAATGTCTCTTCCTGCTCGGGCCATTTTTACTACCAAACTAATGACTTGCTTAATCATCCTCCTTAGAAGTACTACAGAAAGCTGGTGTGGGAGTGAAAAGAGATCCCATCTATCAGTCCAAAGACAGATAAATCACAAGAACACAGTAGATTGCTGGTAGATTACAAGACAATGATTGTGTTACATAAGCAACTTCTAATGGAGCAGCAGACATGAATGAAAATAATACATCACTAGTTACAATGTCAAGACTCGGGCTGGAACTCTGTTAGAAGCTGTCCAATTCAAAAGTTTCAGGGCAGAAGAATCCTTAAGCAAGCTTTGAAGGTCAGGACCCTTAGCCAAAGGTGCTAGAGCACGACTATAACTCTAAGCAGCGATAATCTCCAGTCTGGGACCAGAACAGGCTACACTGGGCTACAGTGAGTTCTAGGCCCGCCAGGATTACACGGGATAATAAGTAAAACTAGAATCCTGTTAAATTAAATAAAATTAGATGAAATAAAATTCTCAGGGCTAGTCACCTGTGTTTATGAAAACGTTTTCAGGAGGCTGCAAAGGTGACCTTGTCAGTTAAGTATCAGTTGCTGGAGCTTTATGAGGGCCCGAGCGTGACCCCTCAACTCCACATGAGAGTGGCGCATCAGTGAGCCCGGAATGCGGCGGAGGGGCCGTCAAGACAGACGGATGCCAAGAGCTTACCAATCAGTCAGCCCGACCGCAGTAAGCAAACTTCAGGTCAAGTGAAAAGACCTGTCTCCAAAAAGTAAATAAAGTGCGGGCCAGCGAGATGCGCAGTGGGCGAGGTGCCCACTCGCAAACATGGCGGCCTGAGTTCCAGAAGCTGCTCTGTCCTCTGACCTCCACACGTGCATCTGGCATGTATTCTCTCTCTCTCTCTATATATATATATAGAGAGAGAGAGAGATAATTATATATACATATACAATTAATAAATATATATTTATGTATTTTGATAAATAATAAATAAATATATATAATTAATAAATATATTAAATATGTATTTAAAACTCCAATTCTGCTCCATAGAAAAAAACAAGGTAGAGAGCAATAGAAGATAACCAACATTGACCTCTGGCCTCCACATGATTGCACACGCACTTGAAATGCACACATACAGGTATGTATATCTAAACACAGGTGTGCACACACATACACACGAAATAAAGAAAGAAAATGTTTTCAAAGACTCATCTCACTGCAACTCTACATGCTTTTCTCTGCATGTGATCTGCCTCAATCAAAAACTTATCTCCCCAAGGTCTCAAGCTGGCAGGCCCCTGAAAACACCAGGAATTTGTGCACGTGTTTATCCTCACACTTCTCGATCCTTCCTCCCCTGCTCAGCGTCCCTCCCCTCCTGCCAAGGCCAGACTCAAGCACTGACCGAGAAGGTTGTCACACATACACACCCCCCCAAGGCTTACCAGTGCAGAGGATTGGAATGACGGCCCACCAACTCCTCCACCTGCTAATTCTCACAGGGCCCACAGTTGCCCATTCCTGCCTCTCATTGTGAACTCTACCAGGCCAGGGACACCTCAAGTTCTTAATACTTACCGCATCACCTACCCCCAAGCTAAAAAGTACCTAGTATGCAGGAGTGTCGGGGTACATGGCCCCCCAATATGATGGATCAGGAGATCCAGGAGGGGCAGCTTTTGCTCCCTCCTGTGCAGCTGGCGGAGGGGACAGAGCTGCGTGTGGCGAGGTCTCAAGTCACATGAGTCTTATTAGCCTCTCCTCATCCCTCAGGAAAACCAGGTGATTTAATCTCTTGCTACCTCCATTTCTTCATCTCTAAAATAGGAACAACAAAAGCCCTATTTCACCGAACTGTGTGGGGTTAACATGAGTGGCGTACACATTGGCTGTAACATGTTCTAAGTGCCCAAATGTTCATCATGGACAGGGCAACCTTAAGATTGGCTGGAAGAGCTGGGGATGAGAGCTCAGTTGGAAGAGTGCTTGAGTGGCCGGTGGAACATGTCTGTGATTCCAGCACTGGGTGGGCAGAAGCAGGAGGATCCAAAGTTCAAGGTTATCCTTGGCTATATAGAAAGGCCACCCTGGGATACACGAGACTTTGTCTCAGGAAAAAAAATGTTATATATATATATATATATATATATATATATATAATGTTATATATATATGCTGGAAATTAACCATCATTTTGAAGGTATGCGTGTTACCTAGGTGCACAACTGCTCTGAATTCTGCTTCGCAGAGCTCTGGCTAATAGAATCAGCCACTTGCTCTGTTCTTGACTGGAAAACAAACGTTCAAATCATAAAGATATGTGAATTTACTGCCAGGGTCTTCGGGCAAAGGTTCTGACACTGAGTCTGGCTGCTTAAAGAGTTACTCTAGGACCTCTTCTATTTGTGCATGTTCTAGAAAGTTCTGGGGGCCAATGCAATTGCTGTGCTGTAACTTTTGGTGAGGGCTGAGAAAGGAGGGAGTAGTGAAGGAGAGGGGCACCAGGGTGGCCCCCCTCTCTCCCCACCAGGGACACTGGTGCACGACAGTGGGTCCTCCCATGGAAACACACAAACATATTTCAGCCTGGAGCTTCAAAGGTCAACCTCTGTAAATATGGTTTGAAATCCAAGGAGACCACTTCAAGGTCACAAGGCCACAATTACGAGTCTCCTGCGGTTTCAACAAAAGATGACTGTAATCAAAGACCATAATGAATGGAATAGTCGTGGTGTGGAAGAAGCTTCTCGAAAACTTTTAGCTGAATCCGCTGATGGAGAAGAAGCCAGAGTGTGCCGAAGTTAGGTCTGCAATGTGTCATTCATGTCTCCCAATCCAACGTGCTCTGAAGGCCAGAAAGATTTCCATGTACTATAATCACTCTGCACCAACAAAAGGTATGAGACAGACCTGCCTCGTTCCTAAAAATGGGCTGCCAGTTAGGCAGTGGGGGAGGGCGCACTGGCCGGCAAGCACGAGAGTGGGCTAGCAGAGCCAGCCCGAGTTTCCGCACACCGCACAAGCAGGCAGACATCTACCAGAAATCCCAAGAATTTTGCACGATCAGTTTTGCTCTGCGAATCAAGGATGATCGTTGGCAAGTATTTGCCAGGGTCGATTCCAAGGAGCTTTGATGGGGACTCTGAGCAGAAAATACAAGCAGGAGGGACCCCCCCACCCCCAGGTGCAATCCCTCTGTCTCAGTAAAGGGATCTAGAAGATTGGCTTTCAATGCCCGGCTCTTCGAAAGACGCCCGGCCTCCTTCAAAGGGTTAAAAAAGAGAAAGGAAAGAAAGGAAAACTCTAACGGGTTAGACTAAGTCGCCATTCTTCCCAGAGGACACTTGTTTGGGGCTCTCCGGCCGAGGCTTTGTGCGTCCCCTCTCCGCGTCCCCGCCCTTCCTCCCACGGGGACGGCTCCTGCGACGTTTCTCAGGACCACCTGCTTCTCCAAAGAAAGGGAAAAGGGGCGCAGTGTGAGCGCTATCGCAGTGCGCGCTCGGCGTGCTCCGAGATGTTCCGGCACACACACCCCGGGAGGAGGGGGAGGTGTCCCCGGGAAGCCTGCTTTGTCGCAAGGGTCGTAAGGCCACTCACAGAGGTTTTGTCCCCCGCATGGCTCAGGGCTCCCTTCCAGGAAAGAGTTCTGCAGCACAAGGGATTCTTTCCGCGCCTTACGCAGCGCCCACCGGGTACCCAGGCCGATCATCGGCGTCCAAACCGCACCCCGCCCACCCAGGCGAGCTAACGGCGCGGCCACCGCCATCCTCCGGCATCTCATCCCGCCTCCAGTCGGCACCTGCTCGGCCGCGCCGGCCCGCAGATCAGGGCCCCGGCGTGGCGCAGTCTTTCCCGCCCGCCAGGGAGGATCCCGCGCCCAAGGCCCCTCTGCCTAACCTGGAGGGGGATCTGTCCTTGGACGTTTGTCCCCCGGGCTCTGGGCCAGCCGAGCGCGCCTGCGGCGCCCCCACCCTAACGCGCAGCCCTGCAGGAGCTGCGTCCCCGGCTCCCCGGTCCACCCCGCCGGGTCGTACCTTGTGCGGCGCCCGCAGCAGCCGATGGACCCCAGCCAGCTGGGTGCCGAGAGCGAGGTCCTCGCGGAACGTGAACAGCGGCGGCCGGCTGGGCTCGGGGAAGTTGGTGCTGTTGAAAGGATCCGTGTCGTCCAAGAACTGCACGCGACAAGCTAGCGTGGCCATGATGCATCCCTGCCCCGGAGGGGCGCGGGCCCCGGGGTCAGCGGGCCCCCACGGGCCGGGACGCCGGGTCGCTGCGCAGAGCTGGGGCCGCCGCTCGCTCGGCTCTCGGGCTTGCAGGCTCCGGCGCGCCGGGCTGCAGCCCGGGCTCCGGCCGCGAGGGGCGGGGCGGGGGCGGGGCGGGGCCGGCGCCCCCTCCTTCCCCTCCTGCCCGGGCTCCTCCCCTGCTCGGTTTCCCCGGCACCCGACCGGGCTTCCCCGACCTATAAGACCGCTGCGAGGACCGCGAAGGCGAGAGTCCCTCACGCGGCGTCCGCAGCTCTGCGCCAACACCCGAGCGACGGCCGGGGAGCGCCCCGCGGCCCACCCCGCTTGCACGTGCGCCCGCAGCAGAGATTCCAGCTGCGCCCCTTGCAGCCCGGGGCACTGGATCAGGAGAGACCGGGCAGGCAGGGCGGTCCTTTCGCTCCCCCTCCTCCCACGACGCACACTCACACCCGGGAGAGGGCGCGACCTTCTTCAGAGGGAGGCCCGGCCCCCTGCTGGGCACAGAGCGGCTCTCAGGTGCCAGCAGCTGAGTGATCGAGTGGCAGAGAGCGGAGAGTCCAGGTGGAAGGAAAGGCTGCTGAGCAGGAGGAGCCGGGAAGCCCCGGCAGCTCTTGCTCAGATACTAGTCAGGGAGTGCCCCGACCGCGAGCCCAGTGTCCATAACCCCGAAAATTGGGGGTCTTCCCGGACGCGTCCGCAGGCGTTGGTGGAACCTTGGCATCACCAAGGCCCCTCGCCCCAGTTAGGTTTCCAGACACCCAACCAGGACCTTCTCTGACAGCGGAGAGAGAGACGCTTCTGGCCGGGTCTCGGCATTGTAGAGGGGCCGGTGGGAGAAAGCTAGGGGTCTCCTGGTGATCCCAGGGCTTGGAGGACAGCTTGACAACCGCCTGCCCGCTTCCCACTGCCCGCTGCCCGCTGCCCTTCTCCACGCAGACCGCGAGGCACCGCGCTGCCTTGCTCTCTCTCCTCGCTGCTCGCGGGCGACCCCTTTCGCTTCCAACGAGAATTCATGGCCTGCTCATTCTGGATTCCAAATCCCTCTATAGGTAGGTCACCCTGACAATGTCCAATCCCTCTCAACACACAGGTCTTAGGAGCCGGCTCCGGAATGCATTCCTCTCCTTCTATCTCTGTTCTGAAGAGAAAACATAAATAATAAACCCTTATCCTGTTCCACGATCCCTTCTCTGTAGACTCATTCCTGCTGCACACTTAGCCTGGGCTTGAAATAGCTATAGTCCCACGGGTCCTCATCCTTCCAGCAAAGCTTCCAGTTCTCTGAGCTTCTGGACTGAGTGGAACCACAGCGACCTAACGTCTCCTTGGGACCAGAATGCTGTTCCTCTACTGCCAGCCTCCTAGACTTGCAACTACATTGGAAGAGAGACAGAGACAGAGACACAGAGAGAGCGCTTGACCAGGCTGTCTCTTTCTCTCAACTTGGACATCTGTCTTCTCTTGTCCCCACCCCAACTGCCAAGTGTCAGGTGACAGAGAGGGCAACACTCTCACCCCAAATCCTTCAACACCTCACATCAAATGTCACATCAAACGCTCACCATTCTCTCCACCTGTGGCTTCTTCTGTAAAGAAAATACACTGCCCAGCCCACACAGAGGCTACCAAAGGTGGGCTTCCCGCCCCTGCCCTCCGCACCTCTGTTGACACCACTTCAGGTGTGAAAGCTACTGTTATCAACTTGACACCTGTGAGGGAGTCTCTAGATTAAAGCTGGCCCCTGAGCACAGCTGTGAGGGTTGTCCTGATTGGGTTACCTGGTTATGGGAGGCCCCAGCGTCCTGGTGGGCTGGACCACTCCCTGAGATTGACAGGTCCTACAGGAAATGAGAATAGAAAGCAAGCTGGGCATGTGGGTTTACGCGCTCTGCTGTATGATTGGAGATGCAATGTCACCAGCCGCTTCAAGCTCCAGTCTTCTTGACTTCCTTCCAGTGGAGTTGTACCTACAATGAAGCACAATAAATCCTTTCTCCTTAAGTTACTTCTGCCCTGGCATTTTATTACAGCGGCGGGAAAAGAAACTAAGATATCAGGAAGTGTGCTGCCTCCTGTTCAAAGCTCCACCTCTTCCTGAATCCTATGTCCTTACCTGGCCCTGACCAAGCTCCTCCCTCCTCCTCCCTGGGCCCTTTCCCCTGAGAATCCAGGCCGGCTCCCAGGTATAGAATCTGTCTGGTCGCCCACTTGGAAGAGTCTGGGACCAGCTTGGTGCTCTGGTATGGATGTCTTGCCATTCTTTTCTTTTAGTGAGAAGCCCTGCATTTCCATTCCTGAGATGCCTCCTCTACTCTGTAGCAATGATACGCGTCATAGTTGGATACACGTGTCAACTTGACAGTTGGGGGTTTGAGTTCTGGGCACATTTTAGAGTTAAGCCCAGAGTGGACCTGCAGGAAATTGTCTAGTGGATGGGGAGGACCCAGCCCAGGGTGAGTGGGACTAGTCCCCGGACAGGGGAATAAAATGGAGGGAACCGTTTGAGAAGATGGGGCATCCTTGTGTACACTTGGCCAGACATGCTGGTCTGGCGAGTAAAGATCGTCCCTCTCTCAGCTGTTACGTGCGTATGGCCTGGCCAGTTCCCTAACGCTTTGGTGATGGTGTGTCTCTCCTGCCCAGTTGGACTGAGAACTATAATCAGATAATCATAAGAAAATAAACCCTTTGTTCCCTTAAGCCGTTTGGTGGTGATTTTATCAGCAACCATGCAGGTGAACTGCAACAATAGGATTGCAAGACAATTGCCTGAACTAATTAGGAAAACAGAAATGTACCAGTGGACACACGGAGCATGTGCAACTTGTAACCATACAATATAGTGAAGCTTATTTGCAAGCAGAATTTAGAGAAAACATAGTCCTTAAGCCATGCTGGGTTGTAAAACTAATACAATTTCTCATTCTCAGCTCTTCTGAACAGTAGAAGATTCTTGTCTGCTTGTTATTTTGGAATTATTTTTTGTTCTTGCTGCGATGGGTCTTCATTTGATTGTTTTGAGATGGGATCTCATGTACTCAGCCAGGTTGGCTCCACATTCACTGTGAGCCAAAGGTAGCCTTTCATCTTCATCTTCCAGGTCTTGAGAATACAGGTGGGCACCATGCACGGCAAGGAAAAGACCCTTAAAGTAAGAACTTGGAAGACTCTTAAAGATCATTTTTGAAATGTGATCGTAAGACTGCTATAAGATCTGTAGGAGATTGAAACCACTACTCAGTAGCTCCTCTGACTTGGGCTAAAGGGTTTCTAAGAATGCTAAGGTAGGGACTCAGCAAAAGGGCAAAGCGTTTGCCTCACAAAAAGATGACCTGAGTTCAGGTTCCTAGATCCCACATTAAAAACAAAATGCTGGGCGGATATGGTGGCCGCCTGTCACTGTGATAAAGTAGAACAATTCAGGATGATTTCCAGTGTCACCCTTGGGCCTCCACAGGAACACATACTCAAGTGCACACACACACACACACACCCACACACTGCTGGAGGTGGTATCTACAGCAGCCCAGAAGGCTCAAGGCAAAAAGAACGATGGAGACTCTGCTTGGCGCATGCAATGAATCTTACTGAGAGTCCTAGATGTCCACGGAGATTTTAAGGCAGTAGCGACGGCGTGCATCCTGCCAGCTCACACTGCAGGATGCTGACATCATTAAAACGAGAAGCTCTCAGAGCCCCCACTTGAATGGGGAAGAACAGGCTACAGAAGCTTCCAGGTTGTCAGCATGGAGCCATTTCTTTTGGGAAAAAGAAAGTTCTGTTAGAGCCCGGAGTTGAGAACCAAGTAAACTTGGGGACCATGCGAGGAACCAGCTCCAAGTACCTGCAGGGAGGAGGGGGGGCTGGAGTTCCAACAGCTACACATCAGTCCCCCGCCTTCTCTTTTTAAGTGAAAATGTCGGCCAAAGTTATTCTGCCCCGGGCTCATCACTGAATACGGCTGTGTAGTGAGCCTGCGTCTCGCCTTTTTAGGTCAAAGTCTCAGGATGAGAGGAGTTATGTCTGAGGAGCTGCCCCTGAAAGGTCTCACCTACAGGCAACAGCACCCCCTTTCCCAGCCTCTGAGGTTTCACTGCAGTCAGTGGCACCCCCTTTCCCAGACTCTGTTCACCCCCAATCTTATAATCAGTGTCATTCTGTTTGGATTTTGATGTTTACTGTACTTCCAGGGACCGATGTCTGCTTGCTTCAGTCTTTGTTACATAACAAATCACCGCAAAAGGACCTGATTTGCCCTTGAGCCTGGAGTCAGCACTTGGGTTCCGCAAAGATGCTCCAGCCATGACAGCCATCTGGAAGCTTCCCTGGAGCCCAGAGTCTGAAACGACCTGGCTCCAAGCCTCCTGATGTCTGAGGGACTTCAGAGCGATGACCCACTCTCCATGTGGGGGCACCAGGATCCCCCACTCTGACTCCTCCTCAGCCTTAGGACAGCACAGCTACCAGCCAAGAACAGGAGTGCATGAACCCTGGGCCAGGAATCCATTTGGCAAGATTTGGGGGCCCAACATTAGTGGAGACCGGTCCTAATTTGGGAAATGAGGAACTAGATTCCAGACCCCACAAGGTCACAAATGGGGGGAAGAACCAGGAAACGACAGACAGCTGAGAGCATCTGGCACAGAGTCCAGTTAGACTTCGGGTCTGCCCTATATTGTCACGTGACCGAGTGTGTGCCAGAGACACACTGTGCAGCAGGACCCCCCCCAACTTCTCTCGGCGCTAGACTCCCCGCTATTCCCAGGGTCCTCAGTGTCGTGATGGCACTTCCTGATCTGAGAACTTTTCCCTCCGTCAGATTGTCTCTCGGTGATTTTCTTTTTTAATCTTGAGACTTGTTCTGCAGTGTGAGAACGTTCTTGTATCATGTCTTTCTCTCATTAGCTTTTGCTAGAATTCCTATCTTCTGATTGCCGGGTCCCCAAGCTTATTTTCTTCACTTTCTCTCCTGAAAGTCTCTTTGGGTTAAATTTTTCTTAGAGGTTCACCCCACCACCCCCTTTCTTAACAAGTTCTCATGTGGCCTAGGGTAGCGTCAAGCTCACTATGCTGAACTTCCTGCTGTCTCTGACCTCCAAATGTAGGCTATGGTCTGGTGCTACAACATGTTCTCGCTCTCGCTCACTCGCTCTCTCTCTGTCTTAAATGTTTTTTAAAATCTTTTTTTATGATATCTACAGTTTCTCAGACACTAATTGTGTTGCCTTTAGAGATTTCTTCCTTGTTTGCTTATTTTATTTCTCGGACGGATTCACTCTGTGTGGCCCAGGCTGGCCTGCCGCTCACCATGCAGCAATCCTCCTGCCTCAGCCCCCCAGTGCAGGGGTCACAGCCACCACCCCATGTCTGCTGTGCCGTTTCTGCCCTTTGGGTCTGTCTTGTTTCTTTCGCAGCAGAGGATTTCCTGAGACGACCAGACCATGCAGCTGCTTCACCTGAGCGCTACGGACTTCAGACACACAGCGCTTTGCTGGCCGTGCAGAAGCCAGTCCTGCGGACACTGGGCTCTTTCTGATGTCTCTAGATCCCCTTTCTGGAGTGATTCTCCTCAGAGAAGCTCTTTCTGTTTGTCACAGTCTGCCTGCAGGGTTGCTGATAAATGACCATCAAACGGCTTGAGGGAACAAGGGATTTATTTTCTCTTACAACTAATGGTTACAGTTCTTAGTCCAGCTTGGCGGGAGAGCTCACACCAACACCAGGGCCGAGGGAACTGGCCGCACCATCACCACATGATGGTTGAGAGAGAGACAATCCTTACTTGCCAAACTAGCATGTCTGGCCAAGTGAACAGAAGGATGCCAACTCTCTCAACCAGCTCTGTGATTTATCCAGGGCCTAGTCCCACCCACCATGGGCTGGGCCTTCCCCATCAGCTAGACAATCTCCTGCAGGTTCGCTCTGGGCTTAACTCAACCATTAATTCTCTACAAATGTGCCCAGAGCTCAAACCCTCAATAGTCAAGTTGACACCTGTGCCCCACTATGACACTTCTCCCCTTTGCTCATCGCAAAGGGCTCCATGCTACGGAGTGTCTTCCTTGCCCATCTCTCCTGCTGGGAACAGAGACCACATGAAGTACCCAAGCTGTTTCCTCTGCACCTCCCTCAGGAGTCTGAGACTGCAGAAGCCCCTGGGCAAACGTCTCTGACCATGTTTCCAAGGTCTCTCTTTCCCTGTTCCCCAAGTCAGTTTCTGATGGGTTGGGTGGGCTCTGCTGCACTAAGAAGGCGCTGAGTGGGGGCTGCTGCAGGGAGGGTGTAGACAGAGTTTGGCTGTGGAGGTTCAGGTGCCTACACATCTGGGGTTCACAGCTCAGGGGTTTGACACAAAGAATACAACAGCGGCTGATAGTCAGGGACTGGGCCAGCACCCCAGTGCCTCCGTGATCCCGTATGGAGTGCCAAGGGGTCATACATTATCATGCATAAGCCCTATATATACATCAGTTGCATGAGTGCCTGCTTAGCAGGCACAAGGCCCTGGCTCAGTCCCCAGCAGTGTAGAAGCTGGGTATGGGGGCACACGCCTAAAATCCCAGCACTCAGCAGGTGGAGGGAGCATCAGAAATTGTACAGGGCTACATAGCAAAACTGAGCCCTGCCTGGCCACAGGCGACCCCATCTCAAAGTTAAGTTAGAATCGAAAAGGACAAGGAGGGCTAGGGGGATGCCTGGGGTTAAAGCCTTGCCTTGAAAGCAAAAGATCCACATAAAAAACGGCAGTGGGAAGTGGTGGAAGCTCTAATCCCAGCCTGGAAGGCAGAGCCTGGGAAACCCCAGAGCAAAGGGATAAAAAGTAGAGCAATCCTGGGTGATTCTCAATGTCACCCTTGGGTTTCCACAGAGGTCCTCACACTCAGCTGCCCTCCTGTGTACACACACGTGCACACGCGTGCGCGCGCACACACACACACACACACACACACACACACACACACACACGGCATGTACATAAAATAAAATAAAATAAAATAAAATACATAGAAATCTTACAAGTTCACAAACACACACAAACAAACAGAACTTCATGAGCTGGCACTGGCGTAATCCCCACACCCGGGTGGAGAATCAGCTTCATCTCCTCTCATGGGCCCCTGAGACCCCTGGGGGACCCTTCTGTTCCTTTCATTACTTTCCTGGTCTTGATTCCTCTTTGGCTGCAGGTGGACAACTTCCCCGCTCACATCTGGCTCTTCGCAGCTGTGCTTCCTGCAGCTCTTCCTGAGTGGCAGCCCTGGCACTCGCTGGTCTGTCCCAGCACGACTTCTTACACCACACCTCTGCCCCTGCCCTTGTGCCCTCCTCCCAGGGGACCCTCTCCTGCCCTCCCCAGTCCAGCATCACCTTCTTCCAGAAGCTTCCCCTGGGGGTCGATGTGGCAGTCGGCCTTTGTTACTGTAACAAACACATGAGGCTACCCCCTTATGAAGATGGAAGACAGATAGCTTTGGACGTTTAAATCTATAATTGGTTTTCCTGGCAGCTTCAAGCCTGCGGGAGGCAGCACATCAGAGCCAAGGAATATGACGGAGCAAAGCTGCTCACCTCGGGGCCAGGGAGCAAGGAGCGAGGTCAGGATCCCACAATCCCTTCGAAGGCATGCCTGCCCCCACCCACCTCCTAATTTCAACTACTTCTCAATTGCTGGGAAGTATACCTTTAACAAACAGGCCTTTGAGAGACATTCAAAATCCAATTATAGAGGCCAACGTCAAAAAAAAAAAAAAGTTAGTTTCAGTCTGGAAATTGGCTCAGCAGTTAAAGCACTAGCTACCCCAACAAGTGGACCCGAGTTCAGATCCCCAGAAATAAGTAGGAGCTGGGTGGATGTGGTGGCCCCTCTGCCCATCTGTATTTCCATCTTTGAAAGGTAAAGACTTGTTACCAAGCTAGCTAACACCACCAGCTCTGTCCGTGAGTGCTAGGTTTGATTAGAGACCTAGTCCTAAAAGAATAAAGTGGAAGAGTGATCGAGAATAATTTTTTATATCGAGAATAATTTCTTATATCAACCTTGGGTCTCCACATGCAAAAAGCACACAGACCCATACACATGCACACCCATACATGCTAACACCCATGCATGCACGCACATACATACTCCTTCCACACACATTAAACATGAAAACACAAATTAATTGATCAATTATTTAAACAAAAAAAACAGGATAAGCTTGTTTCTGTGACATGTTTTAGGCTGACTTCAAAATTGCTATACAGGGCTATATATGGGTTAAGACTCTGCCTCACAAGCAGAAGGACTTGAGTTTGGATCCCAGGTCACGCATAAAAATGCCAGGTGGAAAAAGCAGTGGCCTGCACTTCTGGCCTTGGTGGGTGAAACCTGAGAAATCCCAAAGCAAAGTAAAAAGGAGATAGAAGCTGAAAAAATAAGTCTTGTTACCCCCCCAAAAAAAGGAGATAGAAGCAATCCAGGATGATTCCCGAAGTCACTCTTGGTCCTCCACAGGGACACACAGTGCCCTCTGATACACACACACACGCACACACACACACACACACACACAACTGCTATATAGCTGAAGATTACCTTGAACTCTTGATCCCCTCGTACCACCATGTTCGACCTTGGACCAATCTTAAATAAGGCCAAGCAATCACCAACTGTTACGGAGCATTTACCATCTGCCCACACCCAGGATGCTCTGCGGGCCATGCAGGACCAGCCCTGATCTCACCAGGTCCTAATAGCAGGCAGCTTCACACCGCAGCGAACGTTCAGTTCTGACCATAGTCAACGGTGGTTGCTGGAGCACTGGTGAGAGGAGATGTTGATGGGTCCCCTGGGAACTGTCTGGTGAGCCCCACACGGTGCAGCAGGCTGCTCTTTCAAAGACCAAGTCGTACTAACCCAAGCTGCAGATTTCAATAATGATCTGACAACATTGGAAGAGAAACTTTAATGCTCAGTGAGGAAGGAAAAACCTTTTAGCAGACAGCACGCTGGTGTGTCGTGTCTAGGAAGCAGATGAGTGGGAGTGTTCCGCGCTGTCTTTCAGCACAGGGACCACCTCAGATCCCACGGACAGGAAGCATGGAGCAGATGAATCCAAGGCTGCATGCATCAGGTACACGCCAAAGTTCACCTGGGAACCAATCACAGTAGCAAGATCAGCTGTGTGATTTCGGCAGTTAGAGTCATTCTTTCACCATGACTTGCATGTTTGTATACATGTGTGTGTACATGTATGTGCAAGTGTGTGTACACATGTGCAAGCATGCATACAAGAGGATGCTTTTGTGTGTATATACCTGTAGAGGCCCAAGGGGACACTGGGAGTCATCCTGGATTGCTCTATCTCCTTATTGCTTTGCCCGGGATTTCCCAGGCTCTGCCTTCCAGGGCCAGAATTGTAGGCTGCCACCATTTCCCCCTGGCATTTTTATGTGGGAACTGGAGATCAGAATTCAGGTTTTTCTGCTTAGAAAGCAGAGGCTTTAACCCCTGAGCTACCTCCCCAGTCCCTAAAGTAACTTTGTAAATAGCGTTCAATTGAAAGTCAGATCTCCATGTGTGATAATCTCAGTATATGTGTGTGATGTGAAGGTATGTGTGCATGATGTAAGTCTATGTGAATAGATGAGATGTCAGTATATGTGTCTGGGGGTGTATACAAGTGATACTCGTGTGTGTGTGAGATATGTGTGTAAGGGTGGGCGTGTGCAAGGGTGCATGAAGGGTGCATGTGTGCAAGGGTGCATGTAAGGGTGTATGTATGCATAAGGGTGCATGTGTGTAAGAGTGCATGTAAAGCTGTGTGTGTATAAGAGTGCATGTGTGCAAGGGTGCATGTGTAAAGATGCATTTGTGCACATAAGAATACAAGTGTGCAAGGGTACATTGTGCAAGGGTGCATGTAAGGTGTGTGTGTATAAGAGTGAGTGTGTGTAAGGGTATGTGTGTGTTAGGATGCATGCGTGTAAGGGTGAGTGTGTGCAAGGGTGCATGTAAGGGTGCATGTAGAAGGGTACATGTGTATGAGAGTGACTGTGTTTATAAGGGTGTGCGTGAGCATGCATGAGTGTGAGTGCAAGCATGCACCCTGTACATGAGCATGCGTGAGTGTGTGTGAGAGAGCATGTGTGAGTGTGAGTGTGAGCATGTGTGAGTGTGGCGTGCACCTGCCACAGCACACATGTGGTAGTTCAGGGCAACCTTGTCTAAGACTCACTCTCTTCCTTGGTGCTGGTAGCCAAGGCAACTGGCCCCCAGATTTCTGGAGACTCTGGGTCTCTGCCTCCTCTTCCCACAGAGGCACGGGGACCACAGCTGCCTGCGCCATCACATCCGTGTCACATGAGAGCTGTACTCTGGGACTCGTGCTTGTGCGGCAAGTGCCTTCCCTGCCGAGCCGTCTCCCCAAACCCAAAGTCAGATCTTTAGTAACATGGGCGATGGGACCTGGTGGTGCACACTTGCCCCAGTGCAGGCGGACACAGAGGCTCCCTGGGGGTCCTTGGCCAGCCATCCTGTGCCAGCCCTCACCTGCAGGGGCGCTGCGGGTGCACAGGTGTGTGCTCAGGTGTGTGCACAGGTGTGTTACAGGTGTGTGCACAGGTGCGTGCTCAGGTGTGTTACAGGTGTGTGCTCAGGTGCGTGCTCAGGTGCGTCCTCAGGTGTGTGCACAGGTGCGTGTGGGTGCACATGTGGGAGTGATGTGGAGGCCAGAGGACAGGCTCAGCACCGTTGCTCTGAGGCTGTCCGTGTGGTCATTTGAGACGGGCCTCCTGCTCCTGTGGAGTAGACCAGGCTGGCTGTGAGTCCTGTGGATCTGTCAGCACCACCCCACCCCAGCCACCGCCCTTGTCCCCTGCCTCCCCTCCCCCGCACTGGGAACACAAGCTTCCCAGCAACCCCTGGTTTTATGTTTAGTGTCTGTCCTGGGGCTTGAACTCAGGTCCTTATGCCTTCAGGCAAGCACTTAGCTAACTGAGCCATTTCCCATCTTCCCAGCATTTCTTTTTTAGACTGATTCAGCTCAGGGTGGTTCGGCGTTCTCTGTGTAGGTAAGACTGTCTTGTGCTCTTGCTGGGACCAGGGTAGCCACCGTATGCAGCTTCTGGAAGTTTGTGCTGCAGTTTGGCTGCTGACTTGGCTTCCTGGAATCCTTCACAAACACAAGGCCTAACGGAAAATTCAGAGCTAAAAATAAATGCTCCTAAAAAACCAATACGCTACAAGTTCAGCTTTTAAAATCTAGAATCTATAGCACCGACGTTTAGTCATTTTAACCATCAGGAAGGTGAACTGAAAGGCTCAGTATTAGAAATTTGGTGTGACTCTGTATGGTCCCTGTCCTAATGGAACTATCTTACCCTTTGTGAGGTCCGGATGCTAAAGAAAAAAACGACTGTGGCAGTAGAATTATATTTGTTTTTCCTTGAGATGCATGATGGGACCCAGGGCCCACGCACACTGGGAAAGTATTCTTTTTTTTATTATTTAATTATGCGTGTGTGTGCGTGTGTGTATGTGTGTGTGTGTGTGTATATGTGTGTGCAACCACAGGTGAATTCGGGAACCACCATGGACGCCTCCACCTCCTCCTTGTTTACTCTGCACTGAGATTCACAGGCTCCGCCCTATCAGGACCAGAAACGCAGGCCGCCCCCGCTTCTGCCCAGCATCTACACTCGTCTATATGTGGAGTCTAGGATCCAAACTCAGGACCTTCCGCCTGCAAGGCAGAGGCTTAACCCCTGAGCCACCTCTCCAGGCCCTACTGGGAGAGTATTCTGATTCTGCGCTATGTCCCCAGCACATCTATGAAGTAGCTCATATCAGCAACAAGATCTGATGTTATCAAAACACTTGCAATAAAGTGGAAGAAAGAGGGGCAGCGTTGGAGGAAAGACAGAGAAGATGGACCACGGGCGAGGACATGGCCTCAGTGGCATCCTCGGCTTTGGAAAGCAGCCGAGAAATCCCAGATCCCTCGGCAGACCCTGCAGTGCAGTTGTCACGTCTGCAACACACTCAGAGATCTTAAACCCAGACGCTCACCTTTCTTGCGCGACTCTCCGAAAGCTTCTGGAAAACGTCTTGGTTCCGCTGCCCGGTTTTCTGGTCAATACAAATCATCTGGCATCTGTGGCAAGGCCCCACAACCTGCGTGTGAGAAAGGACATGTGACTAGCCCTCGAGCTTCACAGAGAAGAACCATCAAGACCCTAACCACAGACGGCTCCTCTCTCCTCTGCGCCGGCTGGACATGGCAGATGACTGTCCAAGGTTATCAGGAGAAAGAAAGGAGAAGACGCTCTTCGGGCTAGAGAGATGGCTTAGAGGTTAAGGCCTTTCTTTGCCTTGCAAGCAAAAGAACCTGAGTGTGGAGACTAGATTGCATGTACAAGCGCCAGGTGGATGTGGAGTGCATGAAGGAAGGAAGGAAGGAAAGAAGGAGGGAGGGAGGGAGGGAGGGAGGGAGGAAGGAAGGAAGGAAGGAAGGAAGGAAGGAAGGAAGGAAGGAAGGAAAGAAGGAAGGGAGGAAGGGAGGAAGGGAGGAAGGGAGGAAGGAAGGAAGGGAAAGAGTCTTGACCTTTCTCAGAAATGCTAAGAAACCATGACGACACAGATGGGAACAAAACGCCTCACTGAGCCATGTCGAGAGACTGAGCAAGTCGTCGTCAACAACCCTCAGAGATCCAAGTCTTTGAAGCAGCGACCCCAAATGTAGACATTAAACCAAAGAAAAGAACCAGAAGTGCTAACGCGGATCCACCTTGGAAGGATTTGTCCCCACATTACGGATAGTAGGGGAAACCTGTAACACCTTAGACACCGTGGGACAGAAGTGAATGGCTAAGTAAAGGATACCACAATTAAACCCTGAGCATCAGGCAGCATCAGAACTAATTATAAGAGGCTGGGGGTGCAGCTCGCTTGGTGGGGTCTGCGGCTAGCACACAAAGGCCTGAGTTCCATCCCCAGCACTATCTGGACCAGGCCTGGTGCCACACACGTGTCATCTCAGCATTCGAGAGGTAGAGGCAGGAGCATCAGAAGTTCAAAGCCACCCTCAGCCACATAGTGAGTTTGAAGCCAGCCCGGGATACATGAAACCTTGTCTTTGAAAAACCTAGTCCACGAAGACTTTTAAATTAAAAAAGAAAAAAGAAAAAAACGAGGACGTGAAGGTGAAATGTGTTATACAAAGTATGTTTTTATGATTTTATGCATGTATTTTATATGTATACATTCATACACACCTAGGTAGCACACACATGCAGCACGTAAAATACAATGTTTAGCAGCCTGACACAGGTCACGTGGTGTAGTAAAACCTTGTCATGTGCTTTTTATTTCTTTTGTAGCAAGAAAAATAAATAACAAAAAAAAAACATAAAAAAAGAACTTACCGCTCAGGGCAGTAAGATCACCCTTTTATTACACACATAAGAGATGCAAAGGCACTTGTTTGGTTGCTTCTGTTAGGTGAGACAGGGTCTGGGCTGGCTCCGAACTCCTGAACTCGGCCATCCTCCTCCTCGGCCTCCCAGTAGCTGGACCCTCCATGCCTGGCTCCATCTGCTCAGGCCATGCCCACTCCTGCTCATCTGCTCGGGCCACGCCCACCCCTGCTCATCTGCCCGGGCCACGCCCACCCCTGCTCATCTGCTCGGGCCACGCCCACTTCTCACTTGTGCCCGGATATAAACTGTGCGCTAAAGCAAGAACACGCGCCTGATCCAGGTGAGCCGTGGCTTGCTGCTCAGGCGTGCACGATGGTGGGCACGCGGGTGGGAACGCTCAATCCCCGGGGTGCAGCAGGCAGGCCGTGTCATAAAGGCCGTCCACCTGGGGCTTGGGAGACACTCAGCCAGTGACCTCGGGAGGATTCAGCTCCTCACCCAGCAACTGCGCTGGACACTGTTTCGGGGACGCCAAGCACAGGCCTGGCAGCCTGGCATCGGCTGCGCCCACAGTGGACACGCTGACTCGTTGTGGGTGAGGGTCCTGAGGTGGACTGTGAGCCCCTGAAGCTCAGTGTTCAGATCCTCTTGGAGTCTCCTGGGAACACCAGCACCCCAGCCCAGCATCCAAAAGAGGCTGGGGACCCTCACAACCCAGCAGACCCCAGCCAAGCCAGCGGCCCCCACAGACACCTTGGGGCTCTTCGTTGTAAAGATCCTCTGAAACCAGTCTCTCAAACTGGCAGGAGCGACATTCCCAGACATCCTTGTTAGACACAGACATAGACACAGACATGCCCATTTTCTTTTCGAAGCTTTTCTTTGTATCTTTTCAATCACCGTCTCCAAAATTCCTTGGCAGCCAGTGCCAGCAGTGGTCTTCCTTCATCATCTGAGAGACAAGGGCCACCAGGGAGCTGTGGGTCATTCCATACCGAGGTCCAGAACCTGCACCCCACCACCCACGTTTGTGGGTGCAGTGACATCTGAAGAGGCCACGTGGGTCTCTCTCCCACGTGGGTCTATCACCTACAGCACAAAAATGGACGTTTTTCCATGCCAGTGCATCTCTTGTTTTACCTTGTATGTGTGCACATATCCAGCACGTCTGCACACGTGTGCGTGTGAGGTCAGAGGGAGTCAGGCATCTTCCTCGATGGCTCTCTGTCTTACTTCCGGACACGGGGTCTGTCACTGACTCTAGACTGGCAGTGAACTCCAGGGTTCTCCTGTTTCTGCCTTCCCAGTTCTGGGGTTACAGTGCACATCACTGTGCCCAGATTGTTCACACTGTGCTGGGGTCCTAAAGCTTGTGTGGCAGGCGCCTGGCCAACTGGGCCATCCCCCCCAGTTCCACGCTTCGCAGCTTTTCAAGCCAGTTGGCATTTCGGAGTTGATAGACTTAGCTCTTCTTTGAAGCTATGCAAATACTAACGCTCTGCTTTTGTAATGATCCGAATGGGGAAATGGCTCAAGCATTAGAACATTTAGGGAGAAGGGAGAGGGCAGAGGAGGAAAGAAGGAGGGAGAGCTGTGTGCTAGGTTACCTTCTACAGTTCCACAGACCCTTGGGTGGTCTACATGGGTGCCCTCTTTCCTCCTGAGAAACTCGCCGTGCCCACTCTCGTGGGGAGTAAGAGACGAATCAGCCCAAGAGATGTCCCTGCTGCTGAGATTTGTGGGTAAGAGGCAAAGATGGCAGGTCGGGGCATCTGCCACATTAAGCTCTGGCATGAGGTCGAAGGTCACTGGCCACCTTCAAGAAAGGGTAGCAAGTCCTCCTGGTGCTTACCTGGAAACGCAGGGGGCCAACCGAAATCTCATCCCATCTCTCTTCTTCAAAAGCCTTGGTTCCATTAGTGATGATGTTGGCGCGGAAGCGAGAGATGAGGTCCTTCATGGGGAATGACTCAGCCTTTCCGTCTTCATCGCTGCATAGACACACCAAGAAGGGTGAGCGGAAGGAAGGTAGAGGGACAGTAGGCTTGTCACCTGCAGCCCGAGACCACGATGGTCAGAACCAACTTCCCCAGGAGTGAAAGGCCGAGAGATGAGACCACTAATGAAAAGTGGTGTTTGGGTGCACCTGCTAGAAAAGGATGATTTGGGGGGGAAAAAAAAAACGGAAGGCTGAGACAAGCCATGAGCTTCCATGGAGAACATAACTACAGAAACCCACAGTGGTCAAACCCTGCAGGGATAAGGCTGTACCCCAGACCTTAGGATTTCTGTTTACATTGGGTATGTTGCCGTCTCTCTCCGACCCACACTAGTTATCAGAAATGTTGGTGCCTGTCTCTCAGGATGGCCGTCCACCCACACACTGGACGCTAGGAGGGCCCTCCATGTCTCTCCTTCCAACTAACCTGGGGTCCCACGTCCAGCTTTGCATACTATTTCCAGCTCCTGGTTTTCCCCTGTGTATAAATGAAGTCTGGCAGGCCTGGGAGGGGGGTTTCCATCCTTCTCCCCCCCCCAGGACGGTGCAGTTTCCCACCTGTTTTGACTCATTTGTCTCCGTGTTTCCGTCTCTGTCATTTTCCTATTTCTCAGCCCCAGGACAGCCTCACGGGTCACCACGCTTGGATATGGTGCACTTAGAGAATTTTTAAGAAGGGCTATGGGGCTGGAGACATAGCTTAGGGATTAAGTCTCTGCCTCACAAGCAGAAGACCCTCAGATCCCAGATTCCTCGTAAAATGCCTGACAAGGGGCCTATATTTTCAGGTTCCGGAAGGTGGAGCCTGGGAAATCCCATTGTGAAGCAAAAAGGAGGTAGAGCAATCTGGCAGGTATACGCAGTGCCCTCTGGTACACAGACATGCATGCATACATGCGCGCGTGCACACACACACATATTTAAAAATAAAATGGTGGCTAGCATTTGATAATCTTATCATTTTTGCTTTGAATTTTCATTTGCTGTCATGAGCTTCATGAAACTGCCCAGACTCTGTGATCCCCTGAACCCCACACAAAAGGAGATAACCAAAAACAGTTCCTAAACTCCCCAGCGCAAGAGTACTGGCCACATGTGAAGTCTGGCACTGGAGAAATTGCATATCTGATTACAGAAGTTGGAGTCAGGACAACCATTGGGGGGGGTTGTGTGGGGTACAATAGAAGTTTCTGGAGTATGTCCCCTTGATCTAGGCACCGGTCAGTCACTTGGGTGCACACAGCCATAAAATATCACTGAGATGTGTGCTTAGGATTTTGCGCTTGGTAGACTTCGGTGAATTTCTAGAATGTCTAGGCTGGTGTGGGCAGTGGGGGCTGTTCCCTGGGCGGTGGAATGTGCCCTGGGGACAGGACTGGAAAGGCCTTAGGGGGGGTAAGAAGGCATGCCAAGGTTATGGCGAAGTCCTTTCTGCGTGGCAGAGGGCATGTGCAAGCCGGGGACCAGGAAAACCAAAACGGTGTTGCCAGGAGCCGAGCGCAGCCTGAGGAAGCTGCAGCTTCCTTCCAGCCCTGTGACCGCAGATTAACTCTCTGGACCGTTCATGCCTCCGCGTTGTTTGAAAGCCTTTGTGGTCGGCATGCACATAAGGAAGTCCATCCCCTTTGCAAGTAGAGCATCCCACACCCCCTCTGTCAACATGCTGCAGCCCAGGGGGTAAGAAAGGCCTCCAAGCCTGTTCTCACTGCTCACACTTGCACTAATGGACTCCGGAAAGTTAAAGACCTGCTCTCCCCTGGTCTGGGGGTTTGGGGAGGGGGACACTCGGCGAACACTGGAGACTAGGGGGGTCACAAGTCTGCTGCTGGTGAGGACAGACTGACCCACAATCAGAGACCATGCTGAATGTTCTTGCCGAAGACTAGAACCAGGAATCGTCGCTACACAACAGCTGTCACTTGTGGAGGGTGAGGAGACGCCTTTAGCTGCTACTTCTTTACGCATGTGCGTGTGTGTTTGCATGTCTGGGTGCACACGTGTGTGCACCTGCACACATGTACAAGTGACAACTGGGTGCCTTCCTTTGCACTCCATCTCACTGACTGAAGCACGTTGAGTTCAACTCAGAGCTTGTGAATCTGAGGGTCTAACTAGCCAGGTCGCCCCGGAGATCCCTCTGCCCGGAGTTACTGCTGGCCATCACACCTGTCCAGGGTTTCGTGTGGGTTCTGAGGATCCAAACGCTCAGCCTCATGCCTACACAGCAAGCGCCTTCTCCACCAAGCATCCCCCAGACCTCTAGTCTTTGTTAGCGTGTGTCCGAGAGTGTGCACATGCGTATCCAAGACCCTGTGGCGCAAGAGTGACAGAAGAGCAGCTACCAGTGCGCATGAGGTGTTGCCTGTGCCCGTCCTGCGCCTGGTGATTTTCCCTAGTCACCTAGCAACTCGGGACTTGATGTCCTCTAAAGCAGTCATGTGACCAGAGGCTTGCTGGAGTTGAAGTGATACCCTAACATCATCTGGGTCTTCGGGAGAGCAGGTGAGGGCAGTGGGGGCTGTTCCCTGGCTGTTTTTGAGGATACAGCTGTGAACCAAGCCCACCTCTAGTTACACTCAAAGAGCTTTCCCCAGGGCTCCTCTGCAGCCCTCAAAATGACTGTGTGAAGTGGGGCAGCGTTCCCGGGAGACGGAGCCAGACCGGCCCGTAACAATTGCATTAAAGCAAAGGGAAGAAGCAGAATGATTAAAAACGAGACCTGGGGGTGCTCTTGGCCTGGCGGGTATTGAGAGGACCATGGAGGGTCCTACAGTCTGGGCCTTAGTTACCCCAAGAGTCCTGTGGCGAGGGTTTGATCCCAGCGCAGAGCTATGGGGAAGCAATGGAAACTGAGAGATGGGCATGGCGGGAGGTCTTCAGGTCTCTGAGAACATGTCCTGGAAAGAAACTGTGGTACCCCCCCCAAACCCACCTGCTCCTTTTCAGTCCTCTACCTCTGCCACATACAACTCCCCTCCCCCACTGTGACTTGCCTCCAGGAACCTAAAGCAAAGGGGTCACCAGTCAAGCGGGTACACGCGTTGTCACTGCGAGTCTCCGGCCTTTGATACAGTCATGATAATCCAAGGATCAAACCCCCTCAGAAGGATGAGCAGGAACCAGGCCCAAGGGGCTGCCGACGTCTCTGCACTCCAGCGTCTCATCTAAACGGAGGGGTCTGGACCCTGCGACTCTCCCCTCTCTCCCCAGGTAGAAGCCAAACCCTCCGGGGAGCAGATGGTGTAGTCACCCCCAAAGATCTTACCTCACATTCAGCCGCTGCTGCAGTTCCAGAATGCTCGATGTGTTGATCAGCAGATACTGCGCCTCGTTCACCAGGGAAAGGGGAGCCGCAGGGCCCGGAGACTGATCTAGAAACAGCGTTGAAAGAAGGGCTGCTTTCTAGGGACGGGGATGATTCTTGTTTGCAAGACATGCAGTTTCTAAAGGTGCATAGCTTCTGTGCATTGGCTGAATGTTCTCTCTCTCTCTCTCTCTCTCTCTCTCTCTCTCTCTCTCTCTCTCTCTCTCTCTCTCTCTCTCTCTCTGTCTTTTAAGTGGGCTCTTGCTGCAAAGCTCTGGCTGGCTTTGAACTCACTCTGTAGCTCAGGCAGGCCCGAGGGTCCCGAGCCTCTCTCGAACTGGGGTCATAGGCGTGTGCACCACACTGATCCTCAGAGACATGTCTTAGCAGAGACAACTGGAGGGTCCCTGAGAAAGTTCTAGAGGAGCCCTGGAAGAAAGCAGCCCTCCCTGCCCGGAGCTTCTGAATCTAATCAGAGGAAAGACACTGACTTCAGCGGTAACAGAAGATTCAATCAAAGCTATTGAAAGAGGAGAAAAACCTGTTGAAATAAAGTCTAAAATCCTTCTATTTTGCTCCAAGCTGCAGATAAAAAGGGTTGGCCGGACCAGGCTCCCGAAGCATCTTCTAACAGGGATTGTGGTCCCCTGAGTACGCAAGGGGGGTCCCCATCCCTTCTGTCTTCTTTGGTCTTCCCTGAAAGGAAGGTGCCACCCCAGGCCTTGGACAAAGGACCTGCTCCCCCGTCACACACAGGAAAGGCCACGGGTCTCCCAGGGTGCGCTGCCCCTGGGGGCCGACAACCTCTGGGGGGCAGACAAAAGCCGCATTCAAAGCCTGGAGCCAGGGCCAAGGAAAGAAGTCCCCAGAGGCCGGGCGAGCGATCCTCCCACAGGTCACCCCGAGTCCAGTCCGCCCTGGCCTCCGGCCACCAGACCCAATTAAGCTGTCCAGTGACAGAGGATGAAAGACAGCTCATGTCAGAGCTCTGGCTTGGGGCAGGACCTTCAGAAGAGGCCCGAGTGGACACCACACGCCCTCCTTCCCCAGCTCTTTATGACTCACAGGAGAGTCTCAGAAGTGAGCCTCGCAGACCACCAGCTGCGACCTGCCACTCGCCTGCGTGGGAACCGACCGGTGGAGGATCTACAATGGTTTTGCATATGATACGTAACACTTAACTTTTCAAAATGTCTGAAAGTCTTACACTGCATTGGCCGAGTAGGAACTGTTAAAATTGTAAGAAGGCAGTCAAGAAGTTATTCTCCATTCTCAGGCCCTTGCAGCCCAGCAAACTTCAAACCCTTTTATGTTTGCATTTTTGTTTTTGTTTGACTAAAGTATGAGAGGTGACCAATGACAGGCTCTAAAAGTAAATTATGTAACCTTGAGATAGGTTCTACTAGGAAGCAGTGAGAGAATAAAGGAGTGAAATAATCCCCTATATGTTTTTATATACACACGATGAATATGCACGCACATACTCATACGTGTGTGTGTGTGTGTGAGTGTGCATGTGGAAGCCAAAAGTCAACCTCAGTATCCATCTACCACATTCTTTTTCTCTGTTTGCATGAGGGCGTGTGTGTGTGTGTGTGTGTGTGTGTGTGTGTGTGTGTGTATGCATGTGTGTGTGTATGCATGTGTGTGTGTATACCAGAGGACCTTGAGTGTGCGTGCCTGTGGAAGCTAAGGGTGATATCTAGAATCATCCTGATTGTTCTACCTCCTTATTGCCTTGTTTGGGGTTTCCCAGGCTCTGTCTTCCAGGGCTGGAATTACCAGCTGCTGTCATATCTGCCCAGCATTTTTAAGTGGAATCGAGGGATCTGAACCCAGACCCTTTGTTTTGGGGTCAAAGGCTTTAGCCCATGAGCCATCTCTCCAGTACCCACCTTGGTTTTTGAGACAGGGTCTCCCTGGGACCTGGAACTTGCTGATTGGCTAGCTGTCTGGCCAGAGAGCTTTCTATCCACTTCCCCGAGCTGGGAAGGCTTATATCCCATGCTGGAGGTTGGAATTCAAGTCCTCACGCTCATACCGTACATCTCCTTGGGCTTCTATTTGTAGTTTTTAGATAAAAGACTCGTGAGATTGAAATTGTAGTACAAATGAGAAAAGCAGAAAAGCTCTGAGCCGCATGGCTATGTGGGGACTTGTAGCACGAAAGGACAGTGTTCACGAAGCGCTGGACAACCCATCTTTACAACTGTTTACACTATTTTGCAGCCTTAGATGACCATATGAAAATGTAGCAGAGGACTACAGCTTCTACAAATTCTTCTGAGGTTTGGAAACCCAAGAACATGGGTTGTAGAGATGACTCAGGGCTAAAGTCTTTGCCTTGAAAGCAGAAGAACCCAAGTTGTTATCCTGGATCCCACATAAAAATGCTGGGCGGAGGGCTGGAGAAATGGATCAGGGGTTAAGATTCTGCCTCGCAAGCAAAAGGTCCTGAATTCAGATCTCAGGTCCCATGTAAAAATACAGGCAGAAACAGGGTAGCCCGGACTTCTGGCTCTGGTGGGCAGAGCCTGGGAAATCCCAGAGCAAAGCAAAAAGAAGGTAGAAGCGATCCAAGATGGTTCCTGACGTCACCCTTGATCCTTCATAGGGACACACAGTGCTCTCTCTCTCTCTCTCTCTCTCTCTCTCTCTCACACACACACACACACACACATATGCGCACATACACACACACACACACACACACACACACAGGAGAAAAGGAGAAAAAGAGACCCTGAGAGCCGCACATCAGAAGCAGCACTTGCCAAGCTTAGCCACCGGCCAGCTCTCCTGGTCCTGCAGGCCGCGGCTCCTTCCCCTCTTCAGTGAGCGACACTTGGGTGCAGAGAGGCTCATTGTCCATGGAACCCCTGTCTCCTGTGGTCTCAATTTCACACTCTGATGTGGCTCCCACCAAGCCACAAGCAAGCGTCCACCTTGAGTTCTTCGGTGTGCCCTGCAGTCACGAGGTGAGGTCGTGGCTCATCGCTGGGCAGAACGGCTTGTGACAGGAAATGACAGAAGTCTCACCAGTCTAAGTTGAGTCTCACCAGGTGAGGCCCCAGGGCGCTCCAGAATTCCCTGGGTAGCTCTCGATTTGACAAAGCTAAATACTAGAAACCCTGGTGTCCTGCTCATCTGGATTGTGCACTTGACGAGCTCTGGATCAACGAAGACATGCGCCTCTGGCGGCACGTAGGGACATTTCTAGGGGACATTTCTAGGAAAGGTGAACAGAGGCATAAAGGCTCCTGCGGAAAAGCGGAGCCACTTCCTGCCGTAGCATTTGGGGGAGCGTCTAGCCCTGAGTGGTTACCACGGCTCTCTCCATGCTCTGCTGGCACCAGAACCCACCTTACCAGCTTCCAATACGGACTAAAGTCAGCCTTGAGGCCTTTGGTACCAGCCTCGTGGACTGACAGTTCTCTACCCTTCCAATGAGCACAGTCACTGCTGGACGACGCAGCTGCTATCTGCAAGCCTGCCCGATAAACCCCCTTTCGCGGGGTGCATTCACCCTAGCTGTTTCTTCAGGGAACCCCAACTATGCAGGTTTCTGTCTTTCCAGGACGGACCCAAAGAGATTACAAGCTACTAACATTTCTATTTAACAAAACTAGGACTGGTTCTGTGGATAAAGGCGCAGTTGTGCAAACCTAAAGACCCGAGTTCAATCCCCAGAACCCATGTAAAGCTGGACGAAGAGAACCAGCTCCACAAAGTGGTGCTCTGACCTCCACGTGCGCATCATGGCTCTGTGATCTCCACAGCATCTGGCGGCACAATGGAACCCAATGCCCCACAGACCTGGGACCACCACAGTGGTCGGACCACCCCAGCTTTTGGCACCTGAGCAACCTGAAGCTCTGACTCTCTATTCTAAGCTGGGTTTGATGCACGCAGAGTCGGCCAGAACCCCTGCTCCCTAAGATCCCCTCCCCAGCATGATACCTTTTAGGGTCCCTGCCCCCTAAGATCCCCTCCCCAGTATCATACCTTTCCCAAGTGGCTTCTTTGCTTTCCGTTGGAAGCTGGAACTCTGCTTAATTAAATGACATGGGCGGCCAAAAAACGTTGACAGCCAGTTTGAAATCTTTTCTCCACAATTGTAAGTATTTACCCTGGACAAGAAAAAAAAAGAGAGGAAATAGGAGGACTTTTAGAGAGTAACTTCTTCGAATAATGATTCATACTGTGAAGAGATCAAAATAAAACAACATAAAATAAAAGATGGCAAGACCCCCCGGGGAGAAAGCGGGCTGGAGCAGCAGGGGGTCGGGAAGCCAGCCTGCTCCCCGGGGCCCAGGAAGAGCTGTGATGTGGGGCTGTAGGAGGCCTCAGGCAGATCAAAGGCTCCCCAAAGACCTTCTTTGTACTGCTGACACACAGAAGCATAATGCTTAGATTTCCAGATTGTCCAGAGTAATTTTTTTCTGTTACTCTCAACCCAAGGTTTCTGTTGCTACTGGGGGAGTTGTATGCTTTATTTCTCACATGTGTGTGGATGCATGTAAGAGAGTGCTTGAGTGTGTTTGTGAGCCTATGAAGGCCCAAGGGTGACATCGAGAATCATCCTGGATTATCCTTCCAGTTTACTGCTTTGCTCTGGGGTTTCCCAGGCTCCATCCTCGAGCTGGAATTACAGGCACCACCATAGCCGTGCAGCCTTTTTACGAGGGGGTCTGGTGATTCGAACTCAAGTCCTTTTGTCTGTGAGGAAAACTTTAATCTCAGCCACTTCCCCAGCCCTACACATTCATTTTGTTTATTTGAGAAGCACGATGCATGTTTGGAGCTCAGGGAACAACGTGCAAGAATCGGTTCTCTTCTCGGGGAATAGAATCGGGTTGTTGGACTTGGAGACCAGTACTTTACCTGCCGATCCATCTAGATGGATCAAGAGCAACATTTTCCTCTTGCAAGGACTTAACTCTAGAAACACGTCCCGCTTTTCCCCTCACAGTCACATGTGCTCACAAAATGAATGCTGTACCTGCGAAGTACTGAGATATCCGTGTATTTATTGATCAGGTGTTTTAAAGGTCTGGAGTCTTTTACCATATACATCACAAAACTTTACAATGCCACCTCCTATCTTGGGATCATACTGCCTAATATCTTGCAACTACAAAATGATACTGAAAACATCATTTTCGCTGGGGAAAAACATAACTGGCCTCTGAAGGGAGCAAGAGAAAGAAATTCCCAGGATAGTCCCCTGTGCGGGCGGGGACTGCATTCGCATTCCTCGTATAGCAGCTCCACGAGGACGCCCTCACCCTCAGCTATCTGACAGGCTTGGCTACCTGGGACGCTGTCCTCCTCTCCGATGAAGCAGAATGTGCAACAGGGATGGTGCTGAACATAACTGCGCACATCCCTAGTGGGCCGCGCACATCCCTAGTGGGCTGTGCGTAGGCCTAGTATCTGGAAAGGTGTTTCCAGAGAGAATCAGCTGAGTGGGGGAAGACCCACCATGACCTCCAATGACAGCAGTGCAGGGGGCTGGAGTCCACACTGGATAGAAGAAAACTGGCTGCACAGCTTCATTTCTGCTTCTGTCAATATGGGGGCAAGCGGCCTCATGTCCACCTGCCCCAGCCAGCAGCAGACCCTCCTGTCCCCAGACACGACACTCCAGGCCACCTCCCCCCATCTTCTCTCCTACTCTGCACCCAACATTGCTCCTGACTCTGGAGGGAAAACCGAGGCGCTCTAGGTGAGAGGGACTGAAAGTAAATGGCGTGTTAGGAACAATGAAGGGGGCAGAGACGGATGGACAGGGCAGGTGCAAAGGGAGGAGCCAACTCCTGTGGGTGGTCACGTGACTCTGAGAAAGAGGTGGGGGCAGATACTTGAAAAAAAAGAAACAAGAGTGAGGACGGAGGGAGCATTAGGGAGGAGAACTGCAGCAGAGGGGAGGGAGCACTAAGGCAGAGGGAGGGAGCACTAAGGCAGGAGGGACACTAGGGAGGGGCACTAAGGCAGAGGGAGGGAGCACTAAGGCAGAAGGAGGGACACTAGAGAGGAGCACTAAGGCAGAAGGAGGGAGCACTAGGGAGGAGCACTAAGGCAGAGGGAGGGAGCACTAAGGCAGAAGGAGGGACACTAGAGAGGAGCACTAAGGCAGAAGGAGGGACACTAGAGAGGAGCACTAAGGCAGAGGGAGGGAGCACTAAGGAGGAGCACTAAGGCAGAGGGAGGGAGCACTAAGGAGGAGCACTAAGGCAGAGGGAGGGAGCACTAAGGAGGAGCACTAAGGCAGAGAGAGGGAGCACTAAGGAGGAGCACTAAGACAGAGGGAGGGAGCACTAAGGAGAAGCACTAAAGCAGAGGGGAGGGAGCACTAGGGAGGAGCAGGCCCAGCAGAGGGAACCATGAAAGCAAAGACTCAAGGCAGGACATGCAGGTCAGGAGTGAGAAGCCTATGGAGCCCCTGAGGCTGGAGCGGAGTTGGTGGGCAGTGGAGGGTGGGGCCCAGGCCCCCTGGTACACTCGGCTCCCTTCTGCCTCTGGCCCACTGTGTCTGGGGGGAGAGTGTGCCCTGCCTCATCTTACCTGTCTGCACACACTTTGCTGTGGCAAATCTGAGCATGCTCACCGTCCTCCAGAGGCACCTCTATGGGCTCCATTCCTGAGGAGCAAGGGGGAGTAAGCACTCAGCTCAGACAATCAGAAGCGAAAGCCCATCCTCAGAAAGCAAGCGAGGGGTTCGCTTAGTGCTGGGAGTTGGTAGGATCAAAAAATACACTCCCCCCTCCCCCCTTAAGGACTATGGTATTTTGCTCGCAAAGTTTGACAGACTTCCTTAGTCTTCAACTGCTGCAGGGGCTCAAGGGATGGAATGTTATACCTGTGCTCAGAGCACTGAGACGGCTGGGAACGGCCCTTCTGCGTGTGTGTGTGCGTGTGCGTGCGTGTGTGTGTGTGTGTGTGTGTGTGTGTGTGTGTGTGTATGCATGTGTGTTCCTAAGGAAGTCTGATGTGTGTGTGTGTGCATGTATGTGTGTGTGTGTACTTATTTTTTGCAGTATGATTTTGCTTTCTATTCCCTGGTACATATTTTAACCTTGAGCAAATTTAGCTATCTCCTGACTATAGCAACAGAAGATACCTTTTTTTTTTTTTTGCGTGTGTGTGTGTGTGTGTGTGTGTGTGTGAGAGAGAGAGAGAGAGAGAGAGACAGAGAGAGAGAGAGAGAGAGAAGGCACTGTATGTTTCTGTGGAGGCCCAAAGGTGACTTCAGGAATCACCCTGGATTGTAATCTTTCTCTTTGTTTTGCTCTGGGGTTTCCCTGGCTCCACCTTCCAGGGTCGGAAATACCACCATTTCAGCCTGATGTTTTGTTTTGTTTTGTTTACATGGTATTGCAGTTAACCTACATGGTTGTTGATAAAATCATGACAAAACTGCTTAAGAGAACAAGGGGTTTTAATTTTTTCTTATGATTGTCCAGTTACAGTTCTTAGTCCAGTTGGCAGGAGAGCATGCGCCATTGCCAAAGGGCCAAGGGAACTGGTGACACCATATCCACATAGCAGCTGAGAGAAGGACAATTCTCACTTGCCAGACCAGCATGTCTGGCCAAGTATAAAGAAGAATGTCCCTTTCTCAACCAGTTCCCACCATCTTATTCACCTGTTTGGGGACTAGTCCCACCCACCATAGGCTGGGCCTTCCCCATCTACTAAACAATCTCCTGTAGGTTTGCTCTGGGCTTAACTCAACTACTAATTCTCTACAAATGTGCCCAGGGCTCAAACCCTCAACCATCACGTTGACAGCTGTATCTAACTATGACGTAGGATCTGGGATCTGAACTCAGGACCTTCTGCTTGTGAAGCAGAGGCTTAAGTCCTGAGCCATCTCTCCAGCCCAGCAGGGGATTCCTATATGCTTTGCTTTTCGATCTGTGTGGCCTCCACACGACCCCTGTATGCTCAACTGTCCTAATAAGTCCCCTGGCTTTGCCTCAGTTTCCTGGTAACTTCGAGACACCAATAAAGAAAGTGGTTCTGGGAACCTCACGGCACCAAGATGCTTGTCATTGGCACCACCCACCACTCAGGCCTCACGAGGCTGCGTGACAGACCGTCCCACACCGGGCCATCCGTCCTACAGAAGTCCCTGTTCTCTATGCTCCCTAGCATCCTGACGCAGGTGGACACAAGGACATCAGAGGAGTGACCATTCACAGAATCAAGTTAGATTCCAGCACCAATAATCAATACTGCTTAAAAATCAAAAAAAAATAAAACACGTCTATGGGATTAGACAGTTACTCCAATTTTCTTCGATTGTTAGTTGCATATGTACAAAAGAAAAAATATACATATAATAGTCCAAATAATAGCATGTGTTAGTAACCTGGGTACTTGAACGGGAAGCATATGCTCAACAGGCTACATGTCAACATCATGAATGAAAGCAGACGCAAAGGAACTAACCTTGGCCCGCCAGGGGAAGCGCCCGACACAGACCTAAGTCAACCCCATGGAGATGAACCGTCTCTCACCCTCGGCACTGATAACCATGATCCTCCGCTGCAGGTCAATGAAGGGCTGGATCAAGCAGAGCCGGGGCTCCTGCTTCTGGCTCAGGCAAATGCCGTTGTGATTGACAACCATCCAGTTCCGATCATAAAGCAGGCCTTGATTCCCTACGGGCCACGTGGTCACCTAAACAAAAGGTCGAGAGTGGGGTTAGGTCAGGGATCCCCCAAAATGGTCCCTGCATCATTGCACAAACACAGGTGAACTTCACACGCCATGCTTACCCTTCGTGGAAGAGGAGAGCTACAGCAAGACACTATGCAAGAGGGGCTTGGGAATGAGAAAGCCCCCCTTCAGCTCCCATCCAAACTGCATCCTCCCCCACTGAGCAGGTGAGACCTGGGCAGCACCCCATTCAGAGAGTGAGAGGCCAAGTGAAGAGTCAGCCTCTGTCCCACGCACACCCAGCACCCTCCCAACGGATGCCCACAGATGCCCACAGATGCCCTTCTGAATGGAGGCTGCAGTCCGGGTACGTGCTTGCCCAAGTTGTGGCTGTGCTGGATGGTCGCTGAGGTGACCCACTTAAAGATGTGAGAGTCCCTGCATCCGTCATACGTGAATGGAATTAAAAATACAAAGAACCCAGCCCCCGGGTCTTGTTTTCCAAAGCCGTTCAATAAAAAGAACTGGGACTCTGTGGGCGACGTGTTTAAGAAGGAGCAAGGCCTTCCCGAGGCTCAGCGTTTCCGTTTGTGGAAAGGGCAGCAATGTCCACCCGGGTCTTTGTCCTTCACCTACACAACCCACCTGTAAAAACAGTCCTGGGCCAATGAGTGATGGCTCTGCAGGTGAGGTGCCTGCTTATAAGCACGGGGATGCCGGTCATGTGCACACGTCTGTATACACACACGCATGCACACACACATCACGTCTAGTCCTTGCCAAGAAAGGCAGAATAGGAACAGCTTTTCACATCACAACACTGGGAAATATGGTTTCAATTTTATATGCTTTTTCCACTTTGTCAAAGAAGTGCTATATACTGTCTCAAAAATAAACAGAAGAGGGTCTGGAGAGGCGGCTCAGGGGTTAAACCTCTGCCTTGCAGGCAGAAGGTCCTGAGTTCGGATCCTAGACCCCACATATAGACGCCGGGTGGAAGTGGGGGCGGCCTACGTTTCTGGTCCTGGTAGAGTGGAGCCTGTGAATCCCAGGGCAGAGTAAACAAGGAGGAAGTGGAAGCGGTCCATGGTGGTTCCTGAATTTGCCCGTGGTTCTACACACACAGGCACACATACATACATACACACACACACACACAATTGAATAAAATTTATAAAAAAATAAATAAATAAACAGAAGAAAGAAAGGGAGGGAGGGAGGGAGAGAGGAAAGGAAGGAAGGAAGAGAAAAAAGGGAGAAAAGTGAAGACAGAAAAAAGAAAGGGATGGAAAGAAGAGGGAGGTAAAAAGGAAGGAGGGAAGGAGGGAGCGAGGGAAGAAAGAAGAAGGGAGGGAAGAAGGGAGGAGAAAGAAAGGAAAGGAGGGAGGGAAGGAGGAAGGGACGGAGGGAGGAGGTTATGGAGCAAGCAAGCAAGCAATAGTTTTACCCCGAAGCCAAGGCCTTTCTTACCTCAAGTGCGGCGCAGGATTTGATGGGGTAGAGGAAAATGTTGGTGATAACGTGAGGCCCCAGGTCTGAGCGAAGGACACCCCCAGGCTCCTGGGGCATGGATTCCACGGTGCTCTCGCCCAGAGGAAGGCCCGAGTCCACCCTGCTGCCAGTGGGCTTCGTGCCAGGGCAAACCCCGGGATCTGCATGGGCGCCTTGAGGTGAGAGATGGCTGCTGGGGGCCACAGACTCCTCGAGGTCCTTCACATCCGCTGACCCTGCTCCAGAGCGGACCTGAGGGACAGGCAGGCCACCCCTCCAGCCAAGGTAGGTGGCTGTGATGAACCGCAGAAAGGCCTGGGCGTCCTCCAGCGTGGACATGTACCCGAAGGAGATCCTCACAGAGCCCGTGGGCTGCCCAGCTATGAGGTCGATGCTGTCGCCACAGACATGGCCTGCCTGGAATGAGAACAATCAGCTTTGTAAAGAAGCCGGAAGTAATTTTGTAGAATAGATTTTGCTGATTTAAAAATCAACTTAGAGGGCTGGAGAGATGGTTCAGGGGTTAAGATTCTGCCTCTCAAGCATGAGGTTCTGAGTCCAGATCCCAGGTCCCATATAAAAAAGCCAGTGGCAGCCTGCACTTCTGATCCTGGGAGGTGGAGCCTGGGAAATCCCAGAACAAAACAAAAAAAGGAGATATATGCAATCCAGGATGATTCCCAAAGTCTTCTGATAGACACTTGTATAACACACACACACAAAATAAATTTTTAAAAATTAAGTAAATAAAATATAAAAACCAACTCAGTAGCTGGCACGATAGGTCAGTGGATATGGCACGTGTTTGTAACACCAACGACCTGAGTTCAATGACTAGAAGCACACAAGGTCCCCTGACCCCCAGCCATGCGTCCATGTTCGTCCCCCCCCCCCCACAGCTGCAGCCTGAGACACCAGTCAGCTCCATGTGGTCAGGAACCCACTTCCTGGGCCTCACTTTGCTCAGCTGTGAAATGGGGCCAGGGCCTGAAGAACCGGCTCTTGCCAGCCACATGACCAGCCACAAGGGTGGCCCCCTTGCCCCATGCAGCCTGAATGCTGCAGTCAGGACTTGACCCGGGGCTCCCTCCTGACCTGAAGATGCTTCTTGACCATCTCGTTGCTGATCCCCAGGTGCCGCTGGCAGGCGCCCGTGTTGCAGAAGCAGCCGGTCCGAAGGTGGATGCTGTGGAGACTGGCCATTTTGTCCACCTGAGGATTCAAGGCAACGTGCGGGCATTGTTAGCAGAGCGGAGCGTTGGCCTTGCAGACATGCCCAGCTTTACTGTGATTGCCCTGCAGAGAGTTCTGGAAGGACACTGAGCCTCCTTTCCTGACAGCAGGTGATGGGCGGAGCCTGGGCGCTTCCTCTGGACCGGGAGATGTCATGTTTCAGATGTGAAACCCCCAGCTCAGACATTCAAACACTTGTCCCCAGCTGCCGCTTTGGGAGGAGGTGAGGCCTTGTGGGAGGAAGTGGCCTCCGGGTGCAACCTTCCTCCCTCCACAGGGCCCAGCAGATGGCCCCCGACCAAGAAGGGATGCACCCCCCCAGCTCACTCCAGCCATGCACATTATCACATTGAGGGCAACACGGGTAATACCAGGAGTGTGTGCACATTACAAAGCAGGTCACAAAGGCTCTGGAAATCAAAGCGTCTCCAGTTGGATAAGAGAAATACGATTAAGAAATGCAACCTGAGTGCAAGCTAAGAGTTCATATGCTGTCAGCGAGGCTTGAGGAGGCAGCACACTCAGAGGTCACAGACAACTCCTTGACACGAACCACAGAGAGGTATGACCACAGAGGGCGGGTCTGGACCACCACAGAGGGTCTGGACCAGGCGCCTGACGGTTGAGACTGTGTGGCTTGGGGTGGAGGGGTCAACCCCAAAGTTCCCTGGCTCTCTGCTGCCCCCTGGAGGTCCTGCAGGTACCCTGGCTTGCCAAAGCTGTTCTGGGTTCAAAACCCCCCCCAGCCACAGAGACAGACTGGGGAATGGATCCGCTTATGAAACGTGACATTTTAACAAAGGTGTGTGGGGAATCAGGTCTGTCAGGGGGAAATAGACACTGTCTCCACCAGCTGAATCTGCCCCAACCTGTTCCCAGCCTGCAAGTCACGGTGTCCATGTTTGCTCATGAACAATCCACGCACACAGTATGTCTGCGGGAACTGTTCTGTCAGTCCACCAGACCCTCTGCAGTGACTGCACAGAAATGAGGGCTTCTGGGGTGCCAGGCAATCACTTATTAAGAGGTGGGGGCACTCCGGGTTCACGTCATACCACCGAATGGCGTGGTCTCGGATGCACTGGCTACAAGCTGGCCGCGCATGAAGCAGCCTCACGCAGCACTCTGCGCAGGCCTTTCTGACTACAGAAGGGTGTCTTCCCTCACTTCAAGCCAGCATCTGCCCCCTTCCCAGCTGTCAGAGAAACTAGTCCATCTCTCTTCTCATTTACCTGGGAAAGAAGACCGAGGACCAGCTGGAGAGATGGCTCAGAGGGTAAAGGCGCTTCCGCCAAGCCCCATGACCTGAGTTCAGTCCCCAGAGCCCACATGGTGAAAGAAGAGAGCTGATTCCCACAAGCTGTCCCACGACCTCCACAAATGCACACACGTACCCGAGATAAGTACCATAGCAAACATTAAAGAAGGTGTGATCAAGCTTGGTGGAATCCCGTGTTTAAAAGCTTCTGAGGCAGCTGGGGGCGGGAAGGTCAGGCAGTCAAGGCTAGCTTGGGCTACACAGCCGATCTGAAGCTACAATGACACAGAATACCCTTGTCTCAAAAAGAGTAAAACTAGAATCCTCCAAGAGAGGCCCAGGTAGTCTCTTTCCAGAACCCAGGCTTTCTCCCAGCCCCTTCCAGGTTTCAGGGCCCATTAAGGAGCCCTCGGGGCTCGCTCCTTGGTAAAGGGCGGTGAGATGATGGCAAACCCACCTGGGAGTAGCCAATGACGTTCCCGCTGTCATCCAGCACGTTGAAATTGATGATGGGGCCCTGAACGTCGGGGCTGCTGAAGTCAGAATCGCTGTAAATCCGCACCAAGGGGGCTCCATTGGAGTACCGGAGGGAGCACAGGGCAGCGTGGGTGTACTGCGTCAGCGAGAAGGTATGCTGCTTTATGTTCTCCATGCTACCTGGGACCAAGGTGGAGCCCAAAGAAGGCATGAGCCACACATGAAATTCTCCCGCTCATTTCCAAAGAAACAGGATTAGAACAACTGGTCAACCTGGCCATCCTGCGGATGACTTTAAATGTTTGCAAACAGCACAGTGCTGGCCCTTACAGCACGCTTGTAACACATGACTTTGGTGTTGAACAACAGTCTGTCTTTGCTGATTTCATGGAATTTTCCCGCAGGAATTCTTATCATCCTCCCTTAAAAATATATGTATGCCTTATATACATATATGTGATAGATATATTTATATACATATATTTACTTCATAGTTAATTAAAGATTTGGGGATTTTAAGCCCTTTAGTAGCCAGTGGGGAAAAATTTATTACTCTTTCTTTACCTTTTTTTATTCTTTTAAAAGTTTATTTTATTTGTCCCAGAGGGCATTATGTGTGCCTATGAAGGCCCAAGAGTGACTTCAGGAATCATTTGGATTGCTCTACTTCCTTTTGGCTTCACTCTGAGATTTCCCAGGCTCTGAATCCAGAACCAAAAGGCAGGCTGCTGCCATTTCTGCCTGGCATTTTTTACGTGGGATCCGAACTCAGATCCTTCTGCTTTGAGGCAGAGGCTTAACCCCTGAGCCATCTCTCGGGTCCTTCTTAACCGTGGTTTGCTGTCTGTTTCTGTTAATATTTAAATTATTTGATATTGTCCATAGTAACTAAGGGTATCTGCTACCACATGAAAGAACCTTGAAAACATGCTCAGTGGATCAAGCTACCCACAAAAGAACAGATCTTGAATTATTTATCTCACATAAGGGCCAGAACAGGCAAACTCCTAAAGATAGAAAGTAGATTAGTGATCACCAGGAGATGAGAAAGCAGGGCTGGGAATTCAATGTTCAGTGGGAAGAGTTTCAATTTGGAGTGATGAGAAAGTTCTGGGTATGATTGGTGGTGGACGTTGTGCAAGAATGAGAGCATGCCTGCATTGTGCACCTAATAGTTAAAATATGAAATTTCTGTTCTATATCTTTTGCCATATTTTTTTCTTTAAAAGGAAGAGTAATTCCAGGCTCGTGAGATGGCTCAGCAGGAAAAGAAGCTGCCCACGTGTGCCCGGTGACCTGAGTTCGATGCCCCCAGAGCCCACATGATAAAAGGAAAGAACCAACTTCAGGAAGTTGCCCTTGGATCTCACGAATACCACGAGACACACGTGCCCCTTGAGGAGCACGTACCTGTGCAATCGCTCACTAGCTTTGTCTCTCTCTTCTCTCCCTTCCACTCTAATCATGGTGTCCCATATTGTGGACTGATAGTGTCGACCTCTGCTTTCATGGGTGGATTTAAATCCTAACCCTTCCAGGTTCCAGCTCTCTCGCCTGGGAAGTAATTGCAGCCTGTCCCGGGTCTCTGCTCTGTCCCAGGAAGACAGACTGTCCGCAGAACTTCCCGTGCGCTACAGAGAGGATCCAGCGGTGAGCGTGTACAGTCCGAGACCCAGAATCGTGCCTGTATCTTGCATAGCTGTGAACCTCTGCTCTGGGATGGTGTCCACCTGGTAACAGGAAATTGCTGCTGCCCCTTGGTCTTGAGTCAGTGTGATTTCAGCGACACAGCACATGCCGCTCACATGAAGAGAAAGACATTCTCTTCACCGGAACCACTCCTGTACCCAGACTCCCTCAAAGCCACGGGCCACAGGACTAATTCACACACGTGAACAGACCTGTGAGGCGTTCCAGGGCGTCGAATCCATGTTTCAACGCTATCACGTCGAGGAACGAGATGGTGCCGTCTTCAAACCTGCAGAGTGGGGTGAAGAAAAATCCAAGATTATTCTGCGCTGGGCAGCAAGGTCAGGTGTGGGCTGAGAGGCGATCTATTGACGGTTCCCATCTGCGGCCTTACAAACTGCTCTTCCTTGCGACAAGGGGCTTTGCATGCCCCCCATCTGGCTGCCCGTGGCCCTGACCAGAACTATGTCCTCAACATACTGCAGACTGCCTAAGGTAGTCTGTCAGTAGCAACAGAGGGGCCTGAAGACCACCACCGCCTTGAAACATTAAGGAAACAAAAGACCCCTCGCTGTCCCCAGAAGGAAATCACAACAGAACTGTATAGTATATGCCTGAAATACTTCGCTCTGACCACAAGGGGGCACTACTGACAGGCATCAATTCAAAGTCAACCTACTGAATCATTACAGACTCCTGCATGGGATTGATTTTATGTTTCCAAAATGCACAGAAGCGAGGGCTCGAATTAAAAATACAAAGACCAGGGGCTGGAGAGGTGGCTCAGGGGTTAAGCCTCCGCCTTGCAGGTGGAAGGTCCTGAGTTCGGATCCCAGATCCCACGTATAGATGCCAGGCAGAAGCGGGGGCGGCCTGCGCTTCTGGTCCTGGTAGGGCGGAGCCTGTGAATCCCGGGGCAGAAGGAAGTGGAGGCGCCCATGGTGGTTCGTGAGTTCGTCCGTGGTTCTACACACACGCACACGCACACACACACACGCATATGCACACAGTTTAATAAATAATGATAATAAAAAGAATTTTTAAAAAATACAAAGACCACATTAACACAGAAGATGCATATCTCCTGGATATCACAGGTTTATGACACTTGCATTTCATAATTATTTACTTCAATCAGAGCTTTCGTGGATTTTTTTTTTACTGCCTACTGACCGCATGTCAAGCATGGGCGCTAAAGATGCAACAATGAGCGAGACTGGAAGATGGGCAGGCCCCTGCCCTCGAAGAGTCTGTTTCTATGAAGCAAGGAGCACCGCCCAGCAAGTACAGGCAGAGGCCAAGCAGCAGTCACTCCCTGGGGAGGTCAATGTGACTAAGCAGAAGTCAGATGCGGTGGGGGGCGGAGGGGGAGGGAGATAATCTCATTTCCAAAGCAGCCAGGTTGTGAGCTTCCTGGGGAAACTGCACCTCCAATCTGGGCTTCATGACACCTGTCAAAAGAAAATCCACGGAGAAGGACAAGCTGCGAGGGTGAGGTGGAGAAATTGCCGCAGACATGAACTGCAGCCTTAGAGAAGTCGGAACATTCAATAGAAGCATGGCACCTTGTACTTAATACTCTAAAGATTACAGGGTTCATAGAGTGCTTGTGTTCAACCCTAAGACAGTTTAAAATTGTGAAGAAGTGCAACAGGACACAGCCGGATTACTTATCCAGTACTTCCTTTTATCTAGCCCTTTGTATTGTTTTAAAAGTGAAAGTGTAAGTCTTTACGGGACTGCCTGTGAGATAACACTGCTTGTTAGAAAATTTACGTAGCGTGTACTCAAGAAGTGCCTGAAATTGATTTGTGTTGATTCTTAAATCCATATAATAAATGACCTGTGTTGTCTAACAAAAAAAGAAATATTATAATGTTGTTAATTCCCTTACAAACTGGAGGTAATGGTTTATGCAAAATTCACATAAAATCAATCATGAATCAATTGTTAACTAACAAATTATTAATAACTTATCAAATAATGAACAAACTACTAGCTACTAAGGGCTTAAACTGCTTGTCTAACAATAAATGAGTGTCCATTAATGACGAATTAATTGATCGTTAGAATGAAAGAGGAGTTTCTTTTTTCTACTAAGGAGATAGTGAATGATAAATTGCAGAAGGTTAAAAGTCACATGACAAATATGCATTTGGACTCAACGTTACATCTTGAGTTCTAGTCTAGAGTTTGTAAGAAAAAAGCAGGCTTACATCGGAGAGCAATACATTCTCCTCTGCAGACATCTTCCTGTGGCTTGTTGACAGTAGCTCATCCAAAGCAGTGGTGACCGATCCAGATCACTGGTGGCCGGCCCCACCTCTCCGTGCCTTCAGGGGCCCTTATTAGTCAAGTCAAACTTACACTGTGTCTCTGTCCTGCCTTTAATTTGCATTATGCTGTGAACGTTAGCTTTTTCTCACTTTATGGAATGATCACAATTGATTGCATTCGCATTCTGAGAACTTTGAGAGGAGGGTACCTATTCGTTTAGGATTTTTTTCCTTTTGTTTTATTCTTGTATTTGTCCTGCTTGTCCTTTTAAGACAAGTCCCCCTAGGTTCCAACTTTCTCTGGAGCTATGGACAATCTGGAACTCCTGACCTTCCTGCCCGCACTTCCCAAGCGCTGGGGTTACAGCGATGCCACCGGGCCCCCACACGGCTGGAATCTGCACTGTGTGAAGTCCTGAGTGTGAGCGGTGCCCACGCCCTGCTGCTCCCCCTGCATCATCATCACCCCACTTCTACAGAGAAAGCATGAGGTGCCGAGGGATCTGGCCTCCTGTGGTCTCAGCGGCTGTGGGGGGGGGCACACCCCTGCAGCCAGCATCAAGCCATGTAATTAATCCTGATTCTCCTGCTACCCGGACGGAATCCTGACTCTGCCCCCCGGGTGTGGGAGGTCTGTGCCCTCTTCCCCCTCGGCCTGGCATCTGCTCAGGCAGTGGGTGATTTGTTCCCTAGTCCAGCTCCCCAGCCTCTGCTCTTGGCAGCTCCTGAGGCAGCAGCCCTGTTGATTCCCACCCATCAGGTCTTCTGGTCCCCACCATCCGCGACAGGGAGATTCCTTGTTCAGCCTGCCCTGCAGCCTGAGTGAGGGTCACGTGCCAGGTGCCTTCAGTGGTCCCCACGACCACTGCCAGCCGGGTTCACACGGGCTGTCCTCAACACTGCCCCTCCCCAGATCTGGCGACCTGAGGCTTCGTTAATGCTTCTTGCTTACAAAGTACCAAGAACTCATTCCAGCTACTGAAAAAAAACATGAATTAATTGTAAAATTGTGCACACTCGCCTCACAGATCATCATTTTCTGCTCTCGTCAGTGCTGTGACAGCTGGTCTCCCCCCCACACACACACACACACTTCCCTGCAGGCCTTTCACCTCTTCCCCACACACACACTCCCAGCAGGCCTTTCACCCCTTCCGCTTGGCTCTTATCTGTGGAGCAGCCACACACCAGAGCAGAGTTCACGAGCCACCTGTGCACCAGCATGCGCTGGTGGACCTCCGCCTCTAAGGTCTGACTTCCGCTCAGCCCGTACCCACCCAACCATCCCTCCAGACTACAGCCCCTGACCTACCTGGTCTGCACAGCCCCATAAGTTGTACATGCCAGCCTGTCTTGGCGAGCAGCACAGGACACACACACACACACACACAGACACACACATATCTGTGCATGTACACACACACACACAGAGACACACATATACTTGCACACACCTGTGCACACACACAAGATACACACATACATGCCCACACATGCACACACATACAATACATGCACGCACATACACATCACAGCGCACACACATACACACAGATACATGTGCACACGCACATATATGCACACACTCGTAAGTACATAGGCAAGCACACACGTAAGTACACACGTACACACACGCACGCATGTGCGTGCACATACATGCACCCCACTGCAAGGCTACCTCTGAGTCACCTCCGGCCTGGGGACGTAGAAGTCTTCTCCTGCAAGGTAGGCGGCAGCGGTTCCTCCTCCGAAGTAACTTTTCCTCAGCAGAGGGGCCACGCGGCGACTGAGCAGCAGAGCCCCCAGGCCAGTGGGGAACCCAAAGAGCTTATAGAATGAGATGGGGACGAAGTCGGCCGCATGGGCCGATAGGTCCAGGCGCGAGGTGCTCACGAAGGAGGCGGCGTCGAGCAGCACAAACCACTTTCCGGGGGCACCGACGGGGCTCCTCTGCCCAAACTGGACCTCTCCTATCCAGGACAGAGGGTACCTGGTGCCCGAAAAGTTGCTCTGCGCTGGGTAGCAGAAGAGATGGGGAGTCTGGCAGTGGTGGTCCCCAGCCTCCGCACCCTGCTCCCTTGACATGTCCTCTGGCCTGACTGGAGTGGGCACAGCGTTCATGGACACAGCCACCTTCCTCATGCCCACCACAGAGGTGTGGTTGTCGGTGAGGTAGCAGAAGTGACTCCCGCTGCTCTCTGGGCCCCGGGGCACCCACGGAAAGGCCTCGGCCACCAGCCTGAGCGCCGCTGTGCTCCCGGACGTGAAGACCACGCTGTATTCCTCTGGGGTGGTGTGGAAGTGTGCCAGGATCCTGCAGGAGCAAGCGTCACAGAGGCAGGGGCTCAGCTCCAGGCTCAGGGTCCTGCGGTTCTGGGCCCACTAAACAAACAGTTCTAGAGAACTCTGGACACAGTTACACAGTGGAAGAGAGAAGCTGTTTGGGAAGAGACCAGGATCAGACAGGCACAGCCTTGGCTTCCACCTCTATTTGGACCTGCAAAGATCTCCAAGGGCAACCTAGGATGGGGCTCAGCTGGTAGGGCGCGCCAGCCCCCCACAAAGCCCTGGGCTTTGTCCTGAGGCATGAGCTGGTGCTGCATGTGGTTTCATGTCTAGAAACCACGCTCAGGGATCGATGGCACAAGAACTTCAGTGCCACCCTTAGCCAAGTAAGGAGTGTGAGACAGGAGATCCTGTCTCAAAAATATTTTTAATTAAAAATAAACCTGCAGTACACACAGTGGGCTCCTTAGTGGCGTGGGATACAGGATCAGACTTTGTCTCAAGTAAACAAAGAAATAAGGCTTCTCAAAGAACACTACAGCTACTTGTATGTTACTGAAAACACCTTCTCATTGCAGCGAATTTTAAGTCAGAGCCTGTTTTACATCGCTGTCAACCTTGGCAGCCTGGCCTCAAAACTGCCTCACTTTCAAATTTGAAGTCATTTGATGGAAATAATTGGTTCCATCTAGAAGTAATTCATCAGAAGCCAATGACTAGCGTGGGAAGGACAGCCAGCAGTCAGGCAAAAAGTGAACATGAAGGGGTGTCTGAGCGTGAGGGCTCCCGGCACTTGGGAGGAAAAGGCAGGAAGATTGGAAGTGGAGGTCAGCTCCATGGGGAAGTAGCGGCAAGTCTGGGCTACGTGAAGCCATGTCTCGAAATAAAATAAAAGAGAGAGGGGACACGAATACATCGAAATTCCAAACAAAACAGCGGGTGACAGGAGACCCAGAGAGCTGCACTTTTCTTCTTTCTGAAAGCAAGTACAGGCCACTCCTTGTCACCCAGACACCCGCAGAGTCGCCCTATGCCTCCTCTCCACCGGTCCTGCCTGCATATTCTCCTTCCTGGCTGCCAGGTATGCTCATTTCTTAGCTGTATCCTTCCTAGCCCACCACACCCCCAGAACCGTGGGATGAAGGGGGCTGCTAAGGACACCCGTCCACCTAGATGGTAGGCCCCGCAGCATTGCAACCTTTGCACCACCTGTGTTCTTGTAAGCAGCCCCTGGAGCTCCTTGGTCAAGGCGGCCACTCACCTGTAGCGCACCTGTTCCACGGTGTCGTGGGTGAGCCTGCTGGCGGTGTTCTGGCTGTGGGGATTGCCTGCGGGTGACACAGACAAAGCCTTGCGGTCATACTGTGTGCCTCCTTCTCTGTGTTCTGTCCAAACTCGCTCCCTCTGCTTCTCACGGAGCTGGACAGAAAACTGCCCGATGACTCGGCAGTTCCAAGCTGGAACCAGCAATAGAGCAAAACACAGGTCCACACAAGGACCTGCGCAGAAACTCTGGAAACCGCGGAAGCTGTTTGCTATTGGGCAATCAAAAGGAACTATTGGTTACAGCGTTAACAAACTTTGAAGGCATGCTAAGCAGAAGTCTCCAGACACAAGAGGCCACAATCTGCATGATTCCCTTTACACGAAGTGTGGGCTCTGGTACTTTCTTAGCCTTAAGTTAGTTACGTGCCCTCTAAGAGGGGCTTCATTAGCTCATCTGAACAAAGTGTCATGAGACTTTTTTTGTGAATTCACCCCCAGGCAGCTATGGCTCTGATAAGCCAATGAAACAACTCTGTTCAAATACAACTTGGAGAACCAGTGAGCCCACGGGAGGTTCACAAGAACATGGGTGAGTCAAAGCAGCTACGTTACCGGATGTCCATGGAACAACTTACGGTCAGCTTTGCTAATTGCAGAACAGTCCCAACAGTCAACCTCTTGTCTCTTACATTAGAGGAGGGTGGGCATAAGAGATTCCTAAAACTGCTCCTGAACCCCATGAGTCTCTCCCTGCCGGGCATAAGGGACAGTCAGTGGGTCTGATCTTACGAGGGTCTTATGCAAGTGCAGCTTGCATGATTCAAGAGAGCGATGGTCACTTCTAACCTTGGAACAAAGAGAAACTTCGCACCCGGGTAACCGAGAACTCCTGCTTTTAGAGTCTTATGAGGATGAGTGGCGGTAACACATGCAACACATTCAGAGCAGAGCCGACGCAGCACAAGCGTTCAACCTTAGACCCCTGTGGTACTTACTGCAGTGAGGGCAGGGCTGTGGGGGGTTCTGGACAGGGTTCATGGCTGTGGGAAGATCCACCTGGACGTGGCAGCACATCCGTGGTCCTGGGTCTCTTCCTGCAGCTCTGGATGCTGATTTGTGCAGTTGCCCACCCTTCTCCTGTCCTCCTAGGACGCTCTAGCTCACCATGTGGCATGCATCCCACTCCTAAAGGCTTTGACTAGCACAGTGCTAACCCCACTGTCCCACAGATAAACACAGTGCCAGGCACCTTTGTCCACAACAGCTTATACCGTCACTAGTTCATACTGTTCAGAACTAGACCAAACTCTTCACTGAGAAATGAATTATGTGTATTTGCTTATCATGTGGCACCGTGATAAGCAATAATATAGAGCCAATAAATACTTACAGGGTAAATGAATGAATGAATGAATGAATGAATGTCCTTCTGATGCCCCACCACCCGCATTGTATAGGATCAATAACTTCGGACACAGCACTTTCAAACGTCTATGTCCCTCCTGACTCCTGACAGAAGCGTCCTGTTCATTCCTGAACCAGAACATTCCACCTGCACTACACCAATATAACACAGAACAATCCTGGTGGCTTGCCTGCCCTTCCTCTAACAGCCCGATTCTGCTTCCTGGGCTCCCCACGAGTTCATCATTCCGATGTTATTAATCCTAGGTGAATCGGCCACGTGTACTTAGCTAGAATCAGTGTGTGCGTGGTCTCCTTACCATAAACATTTTCCATGAGATCTTTGGTGAAGTTTACGAGCTGACTCTGGGGGAACAAGGTGGCCCCTGCGTGGTCCAGGTAGACGGTTTCTGCAAGAAAACAAAAGGAAAGCCGTGGCTGCCTGTGGCCTTCCAGTCATGTGGTCTAAATCCAGCTGGTGTGACCAAGGCCCTGGTCTATTTTTCTTCTTGTTTCTTGTTTGTTTGTTTTTTAATTTGTTGTTTGTTTGTATGTGTGTTTTTGACAGGGGTCTTAGTTGTCCCAAGCCCACCTCAAGCTCTCTATACAGTCAAGGAAGAGCATCCACTTCTGACCCTCCTGCCTCTGCTTCACGAGTACTGGGATTGCAGGAACCATCATCATCCATTCAATGTGCTTCCTCCCACACTGCATCAAAGCGCCCATTGCTCTGAATCTTTTGATCGGATTTCTTCAAGTTCAAGGTCCCGAGGGAAACTACAGGACTGAGCAGCTCTCTTGGGAGCCCAGAAGGGTATCCCACGCTCCGGGGGTGCCCAGATTGTTAAAGATGAACAATGAAAACTACCCCTCTAACCTCACTCCTGAAGACAGGAAATCAGGTAAGCACAAGATCCCCCGGGGCAGAGATCAAAAAGACTGGCGCTTCGAAGCGGGGCTCTGGGGGTGGGCACCAAGCAAAGCAAAGACATCTGGTGGTGGGCGACACAACATCAGGAAACAGCATTTTGGCAATGTCAATCTCACTTTGAAATGCAGATGCTTTGCCCCAACAATGCCTTCTCTAAGTATTTATCGCTAAAGAAACTACCCAGGCACTTGCAAGTGATCTGTATTTGGGGATATTCAGTATAGTGTGGCAATAGAAAAGTCTGGAAACAAGTGTCCACTGACATGTGTTTGTTCTACTTTCACCGAAGTATTTTCCATGGTCTTCCAGTCACTTGGCTAAAGCTGCTTGGTATAAGCCAGACCAGTGTCCACTCGTTTATGGTTTTGCTGCTGGCGTCTCTGGTCTTTTGGAGGTGTTTGCTGTGGACACTGACACGGGGCCGGGCACATGGCTCAGCGGCCGGGTCAGCTCCAGGAGCCGATCCCAGAATCCCTGCACTGGGGAGAAGAGAGGCTCTTGGGACACGTCGGCCAGCAACGTGATCAGCAAGCCACAGCCAGGCTGGGGAGAGACCCTGTCTCCAGGAAACAAGGTGGAGCCAGAGAGATGGGACCCACAGACAGCGGCTGTGCAAGCCCAAAGAACTGAGCCCAGCCCCCAGGACTGGAGACTCATAGGAAAGCCAGGCGCTCTTAAACAGCGCGACAGGAGGCAGAAAGAGGAGAATCAAAGTCTGTGGATTCGCTAGCCAGGTGCACGCAGCACAGCGCAGAAATAAGAGAGGGCTGCTTCAAGGTGGAACAACTCCTGAAACTCGTCCTCTAAGTGCCACACATGTGTCACAGCACACACAAATAACAATAATACCCATACGCACTCACGACAATAAGCCAGGGTGAAGGGCGGCTGAGGAATCACATCTGAGGTTGATTTCTGGCCCCAATGCACACTTGGACATATAGCTCTGAGCGCACGCACACGCGCGCGCACACACACACACATACACACATGCTCCTGTACCGTATAAACACCTGCACATACAGATACTGCACACACACACATATGTACCTGCACACACATGTACGTGTATACACAATTACCTACACACACATGCACTTATACACACACATATGCACCTGCACACACATGTACCTGTATACACAATTACCTACATACATGCACTTACACACACATATATGCACCTGTATACAAACACATATACATGTGCACATATACATGTATCTGAGCACAGATGCGCTGCACGTATACATACAAGCATACACAGATCCATTTATCCTGTAATGTAGCAGATTTTTTGTTTGTTTTCTAATGGTTTCATAAAGCTATAATCCACAGGCGACAAATTCATCCTGTAAAAGTGGTTTTTAGTATACTAATAATCTTAGTCCATCAGTATCTAATTTGGGAGTAACTTCATTTACCTTCCCACAAAAAAAAAAAAAAAGACCCTAGATGCCCCAAGGAAGCACGAACAGTGTCAGCAAGTGAGAAATGCTACATCTCACATGGAAAACAAAAAAGTGCACACGAGTATAAATACAGATGACCCTAGGACACGAATATAAATACAGATGACCCCAGGACAGGGGTATAAATACAGATGACCCCGGGACAGGAGTATAAATACAGATGACCCCAGGACAGGAGTATAAATACAGATGACCCCGGGACAGGAGTATACAGATGACCCTAGGATATGAATATAAATACAGATGACCCCAGGACAGGAGTATAAATACAGATGACCCTAGGACACGAATATAAATACAGATGACCTGGGACAGGAGTATAAATACAGATGTCCCCGGGACAGCAGTATAAATACAGATGACCCCGGGACAAGAATATAAATACAGATGACCCCGGGACCCACACACCAGTGACAGCCACTGGCTCCAGGGTAGCCAAGGTGGTCACAGCTGGAACCTGGCAGAGGCTCTCTGGCCACCTCCTTGGTCGTGTTTTGCATCTGAGGTATTGAAACACATTCCCCGGAGCTGAGGAAAGGCTCTGTGGGTAAAGCGCTTGTCACAAAAGCCTGACAACAGGCGTCAGGATCCGCAGGCGTGAGCCACGGACCTGGCTGGAGCGACATAAGAGTCAGATGTTGGAGGAGGCATCTGTAATCCCTGCGTGCCTATGGGATATGGGAGGCGGAGCCCAGAGACGCTCCAGAAGCTCCTGGACCAATCAGCTTGGTTTACACAGCAATGGTAAAAAGGACTAGCCTCAAAAAAGGTAGAAAAGTGAAAAATACCACCCAACACGTCCACACACGTGCTGGGGCACACATACATCCATACATATACACAGAGAAATATGTGCATATGCTTCCAAATTGCGAGTTCTTTTAAGAAGATTCTGAAGAATAAGGTCTCCAGCACCAAGACCCTCCGATGCCCACATGATGCTCCAGTGCACGGTGGGAGCCAGGCTCCTCGGGGCACCGTGCACCTTGCCCAGGATCTTCTGCCGAGCCAGGAATCTGTGTGGCTTTGGTTCCACAGCTAATGTGGAAGAGAAAGGAAAAAATGGCAACGGTATCAAAAAGCCAGAGAGCTGGTCTTAGCTTAGGTCTTAGGCAGAATCCAAGTCAACCAGCCCGGACTGAAGGAATCTTGGCCTTTCTGCTGGCTGTCACACCCTGTTCCTGCATCTGCAAATAGCATGCAGGTTAAATGAGCAGCTATTTGCCAGTGCCTGTGTCCAGAGCGCAGCCCACACCCACGGTTTTCGCTGTTATAAGAAGCTGGGGGGCTGGAGAGGTGGCTCAGGGGTTAAGCCTCTGCCTTGCAGGCGGAAGGTCCTGAGTTCGGATCCTAGACCCCATGTATAGACGCCGGGCGGAAGCCGGGGCAGAGCCTGTGAATCCCGGGGCAGAGTAAACAAGGAGGAGGTGGAGGCAGTCCATGGTGGTTCCCGAATTTGTCCGTGGTTCTACACACACACACACACACACACACACACACACACAATTTAATAAATAAAAAAAAAATAAAAAAAAAGAAGCTGGCAAAGGGGGCTGGAGAGATGGCTCAGGGGTTAAGCCTCTGCCTTGTAGGCGGAAGGTCCTGAGTTCGGATCCTAGACCCCACGTATAGACACTGGGCGGAAGCAGGGGCAGCCTGCATTTCCGGTCCTGGTAGGGCAGAGCCTGTGAATCCTGGGGCAGAGTAAACAAGGAGGAGGTGGAGGCGTCTATAGTGGTTCCCCAAATTTGCCCGTGGTTCTACACACACACACACACACACACACACACACACACACACACATACACACACATACACACATGCACAGTTGAATAAATAATTTTAAAAAATTTAAGAAGCTGGCAAAGGATTAGATCTTGAGGAAGGAGAATTTCAGGGTCTCTCCGGAGTCCTGCACCTTCAGTTCTCAACTCTACCTAGGAGTGGCTATGAGTCACAACCTTGAGGCTTGAAGAATCATTCAGCCACCCAGAGTCAATGGTCTCCCTTTGTGAAGACAAGGAAATCCCTATCCAACTGGCTCAGCAAGACATTTCAGCACTTACAGATTTAGCATGTAATTGTTCAGAACTACCAGTTAACAGGACATTTTCAACCCTATAGAAAACCTGCATGAGGGAAGTGGAAAGGGGGAAAGGGGGTCACGCCGTTTTGGATGGACGGGCTGTCTGCCCTTCCCTGTTCTCACTATAGCTCATGTGTTCTGGTCCCAGAGGCGGGAAGGGTACTGTCTCGTCCACAGAGGCTTATTTCCACGGCTTAGTTAGTAAAGTGCTTGCCACACATGTATAGAGACCGAGTTCTGTCTCTAGCGCCCAGATAAGAGCCAGGTGTGGAGGTACCTGTCACCCTGGCGCTAGGGGGGAGGGATGGGGACAACAGCATTCTTGGGATTCACTAGCAAGCTCCGGGTTCAGTGAGAGGCCCTGCCTCAAAAAATAAGATGACGCGCAGCTAATGAAAACACCTGATGTCGATCGCTGGTCTCCCACAAGCATGTACATGCCTGTCAACACACACACACACACACACACACACACACACACACACACACAGCTGAGTGCTCTCTCTGGGGATAGAAATGTCCAGAAGGGATCTGTCCTTCTCAGGGTAGCATTGGAGGTGTAAGGCATCAGGATTGGCTAGGACTGAGAATATTGGGAAGGCACGGTGCTGAAATAATTGCCCGCTGAGTAATGCTGGCCACACCTTTGAGTGTTGGGGTATCAGGCTACTTCTCTGTAGCAGGGAATTTCCATAATAAAAGAAAGGCAAAAGGAAGGAAGGAAGGAGAAAGCAAAGCTGTCCCTGCGTAAGCAAGGCTGGCGGGCTCTCCCTGAGCAGCAGAAAGGGAGACACCGGAAGGCTCCAGAACTCAGAACTCCCAAAGGGAAAATCAGCTACCCATGAACGTGAGGAAACGAATCAAAGGTTTGGCACTCTGCTGCAACAGGGTGTGTTGGGGGAAAGGCGGAGGGGACCACTGGCTGTTCATCACCAGAGATCAACCGACCCCACATGCCCTGACCCACAACCTGCCCCCTAGTCTTGCAGCCCGGACAACTGTCCCCAGCGAATTCTAAGGCTCAGCCAAGCAGCACGAGTGAAGCTGCCTAGTGGAGTCCCAGCCCGTGCCAGGGGCTGGGCTCAGCGCTGATTGCCAGCACTGTGAGCTGCATTGCCAACTTAACCGGCAGGTTCCACCAAGCCAGCTTAGCGGCACCACGTGATCACAGGCTCGACCAGTTCTTAAGGCTGAAATTGCAGGGTTGACTAATTCTCAGGGTCCCCCACTCGGATCCACTGTTGCAAGAAGTAAGCACCATCCAGCCAGAAGCAGAGGCAGGAAGATCAGGAATCCAGAACAGCCTTGGCCACTCAGCCAGTTGGAAATCAGCCTAGGACATAGGGCCACCCTGACTTCAAAAGTAATAAATAACAACAAAGATTCGAAAACACAAGACTGTACACATGCGAGTCATCCCAATAGCATCTGGAGCGGCAACTCCCCGCTGTCCCTGAGCCCTGGCCGCCCACGCCCTCCACGGCCTCTGTCCCGCGTGCAACCAACCATCGATGTAGGTCATTCCGAATTGTGTAACCCGGGCTGCACTGGTCTCTGGTGGCCGTGGAGGGAAAGACAGTCCTTAATTCTGCTGGCCGAGGGCGGAGAAAAGTTGTGACTGAGCTGGTCTTGGGCAGTCACTGAAGCCATCGGCGCAGCGGGTGGCCTGGCTGGAGGCCTCGCGGAGCCCGGGCCACCGAACGCGCGCGTGGGCGCATCGCAGGCTTCCGATTCACGACGTGGGCGCTCGCCTCTAGGTCTTTCGGCTAAGATCAGGTGCAAAACGAGCCCCCCTGTGAGACGGCGCGGCTGCCACCCGAAGCCGAAGTCCCGCTCCCATGCAAGCGCCGGCCCCAGGTGCCTGCGTGTCCCTGCGTGTCCCCGCGTGTCCCCCGCCTCACCTGCCAGGCGGCTGAATTCGCGCTGGCGCAGCTCGCGCAGGCTGCCCGGGCCGTAGCTGTCGGCGAGGCGCGGGGCGCTGGCGTCTGGGAAGCGCTGGAAACCCAGCAGCTCGGGCCGGGGCTCCGCCGCCCCGCCGGCCATGGTCCTCGTCTGCCGGCCGCGCGCGGGGTCCGGGCAGCCTGGCCCGGGAAGTGCGAGAGACCCGCCCGCGGCGACTCCGCCCCGGCCGCGCCTCCCAGGCCGCGGGTGATACGGTCCCGAGCAAGGGCGGCGCCTCGAAGCCCCAGCAGACTCACCGATCGATCGCTTTCGCTTCTGTCAAGCCTTTGCCCACCTGGGAGGAGGGCGGGGCACATCTGTCGCCTGTGCCGAACACCTGGGGCCGCATGTAGACATGGTTCCGGAAGCTCCAGTGTCGGGGAGGGGCAGGTGGAAGGAGCAACGGAGTGGGCGCCTTTCCCTCTGGCCATCCGAAGCCTGAAGTTCCTCCTGGCCCAGCTACGGGCCTCTAGCCCCGGTGCCAAGACCCTCAAGTGCAGAAGTTCTTGAACTTCTACGGTGGCGGCTGCCCCTTGGGGGCATGTGCTCTGGGCATCCAGAGAGTGGGCAAACCCGGTTGCCACCCAGGCAAGTGGTCCTTCTGGGCTCAGGTCTGTACTAGGAGAGGTTCCGGGGAGAGTGACTATGTGCCGGGCAACGGTGCCAAGCACACAGAGGCTGGCAAACCCGCTTGGGCAAGGTGATACCCGGAGCTGGCAGGTTTGCAAAGCCCTCCGGGCTATGAGAAATTGGGTGGTGTCCTGAGCAGGTGTGCATAACAGCCTGGGATATGAGGCGTGGGGTGGTGTTCCTGAGCGATCTCAAGTGATGGTGGAAGTAGATGAGATGACAAGATCCCACGCAAGATACAAACTTAGGTAGGCAGTGGCACAGCATCAGGAGCTGCGTGTACCGAGGACCTAGACAGACCTAGGAAGCCACCACAGTGAGAGGGCGTGAGAACGTGCCAGGAGGCCCCGAGATGGCAGTGGGTGTCACTGCCTGGCCCCAGGATTGCAGGGGCCAAACCCTTAGATGCTGGGGGCTGGATGGCAGCTGTGATGGTGGACAGTAATGATCAACCCACTTGAGAGGGATTTTCTAGGTTGAGAAGGGTCTCTAAGCTTGCTGGAGAGGGATAATCTTGACTGAGCCACTGGCTATGGAAAGACTGCACTAGGTGCACGTATGCATGGTATGCATGATGAGGTATGCAGGCCGCAGGGGGTCATGGGAAGATGAGCTAAGCTGACTGCCCTCTCTGCTCTTGGCGTGAGTGTGTGGTCACCACTGTCTCCGCTGTCAGCCCTTGTGACTTCCAGTAAGGATGGACTGTTTCCTGGAATTAAATCCTTTCTCCCCCAAGTTGCTTGGGTCAGATACTCTGTTGCAGCAACATGTAATGAAACTAAAACTGAGATACAAAGGTGGCAGGCGACCCTGCCTGGCCCCGCCCCATGCTTCAGAGGCTGGGCAGCAAAGAGTCAGAACACGAGAACCTGACAGTGCAGAAACGGTGGAATTGGAGGACAAATGGGGTGCTGGGGTGACTAGTTAGGAGGTTGGGAGACCAAGAAGAAGGGGGTTCAAGCACACATGGACAACGTGGACTCCCTTTTGGCCACCAAATGGAGAATCGGGCTCAGGATGAGGACAATCGGTATTTGTGGTTGGAGACATGAGATTTAGAGAAGGTTCTGGAAGAGCCATGACAGGACCATTGAGCCACTGAGGGTGAGAAGGTTCATCTGGAGTCAGGGCTCAGCGTGTGGTCAGGGTGGGCACAGCACTTAATTTACTCGTTAGGGAGCCGGTGGCTTTCTAACCCAGGAGACCTTTGCCTCCCCCTTGGAGAAGGTCAGGGAGCAGGAGTTATCAGTTACAGTGGGTTGAACCCCCAAGTTGTCTCGATGTAGAGGCTGCCGTTTCCAAGAAGGGTGGATGTGGCGTGCATGGTGACACTCAGTGTTTCCTTCAGGGGCGCCATGTGCGTCCTGAGCAGCTGCAGCGGGGGTGTCGGGGCAGCTAGGAAACACATCAGAAGGCGGCCCCCAGAGCCACGGGGGAGCTCTCCCTGCAGCCCACCAGCATGCTGCGGAAGCCACCAGACAGCAGCGGAAAGAAGAACCAGGAAGTTCCCACCCAGGGAGACCTTTACTGTGAATAGAAGCGGAGAGCGCAGCTTGAGTCCTGGAGGGCTTGGGAACAAGACTTCATTCTATCTACATGCATAATGTACAAAAGAAAACCACAGCACTGGCAGAGCCCAGACTCAGGGGTGGGCACACCCAGTGCTTGACTCTTCCAGAAGCTGTTTCCTGGGAGCTGGGCTTTCCTGTCTTCACTTTGTCCCCTCTCTTGCTTCTGGGCTGACCCCTCTCCACCCTCCTGATTGTTGCCCCCTAACTTCTTAAGCCCCATTGCTGGCCTGTCTCATTGGATACATATATAGCTGCCAATAGCTAGTTGCTCAGTTTGGTAGTCAAGTTGGTGATGGCTGAAGGCTAGAGACCATTACACACACACATCCTGTGAATTCCGTGACTCTAGAGAATCCTAACTAATACAGGAGGATTATCAGCAAAAGTGGCTCCGAGGCAGGAAGGGAGGGACGATCGGGCTGGGCAGGAGCCAAGTCCGGCTGAAGGCTTTGCGCCTCGGTGTTCAGTGTCTTGGGCAGGCGAGAGTCACAGCCTGCAGTCACTGAAAGCAATATATCCACCTCCATCCCAGGTGGCCTCTCCCTTGGCCTGGCCTTGACCCAGCGGGTTCCAGTACTCTGGGCCCACCCAGCTGAGGGGCTCAGAGGCCCAAGAACATCCTTTCTCTCTCCCTCCTAACCCCAGCCTCTCACCTACACATCGGCACTTTCTACTGGACCATCCACTACTTGCTAGAAGGGGGTCAAGGTCCTTTACAAAGTAGCACCGTCATTTCATTAAGAACCCGCCTGTTGGCGCCTTTTCTCATGCGGTGCATATGGCGGGGAGAAGCTGGCTCAGAGGGTAAAGTGCTTGCTGCAGCATGAGGACCTGAGTTCAGATTCTCGGATCCACATAATGCTGGTCATGTGGCATAAGCATCTCTGCACCCCTGCAGGAAATGGGAGGCAGAGACCTAAACAGGTCAACCAGCCTTACACGGTAGTGAGGAGACCTGGTCTCCAACAAGGTGAAAAGGTGACACACAACGCCCAGAGGTTGTCCTCCACACACACACACACACACACACACACTCGTGGGACATGGGGGAGAGAGTTGCCCTGCAAGTTAAAGAACCAGAGCTCAGGTCCCCAGACCCCATGTCCATGGGGGCAGCCGCCTGCAATTTGAGCCTTAGAAGGCAGGGCCTGGGAATCCTTCTGCTTCTAAGAAGAAACACTTGAACTCCAAGTCGTCTTCTCGGCTGGCTGTTTGATTTGGGGTTTCTGTTGTTTAATACTGAAGGTAAGGCTCAGCATTGGGCCCTGAGAACACGTGAGACCTTGGTTCCAGGGAACCTCACGATACTCAAGTCCCACATCCCACGACTCGATGGTGCCGTTTGTACTGGCCCACTCCGGCGCCCTCTAAACCACCTACCGCTGGCCTGTAACTCTTAACACCCTGTAGATGTGCTATACTTGGTGTATTTTTTTTTCAGGTAAGAGTTACAAAAAACAAGTCAGCACACATTCACCAAAAATGAAATTTCCCCAATACAAACCTGAAAGTAGGCTGGTCATACATTGAATTCCTATTTTGGGTGTGTTGTATCACAAGAAATGTTATTTCTCACTTCTACTGTGTGGTTCCTAAATATTCAAGTTATATACACAGTTCACAGCGTATGTCTACTGCACTAGAAACTGTGTGGCTCCAGCCTGTTCTGCCGTCTAGAGGACACTGCGACTCCTTGGAGTCAGCCACTGCGCACCAGTGTCTTCCTGCACATCCACTTCGGGGGCTCCAGGGCTGTGGGCCAAGTCAACTCACGGCAGCTTTCTCTAGGCACTCCCTGCCAGCCATCTCCCCAGCTCCCAGGCCTGGATCCCTGGCCTCCCCTCCCAACAGGTCTCCTGCCCTTTCCTCCCTCCTCCTCCTCTCTCTTGGCCTCCTTCGCTCTGCTGCCACCTAAAATCCCACGGTTCTGACTTACCTTCAGCCCCTATCTATCCCTTTAGAGCTGCGCACTGCAGTTTAAACTTCTAAAAGACCCTCTGTGCCTTTAAAGAACAAAGGACAGCTGGAGTTGAGACTCACAAATGCCTGCCAAATTTCTGGAATTTTGGCAGGTGCTGGGAGAAGGGTCAGATGGTCAGCACCCTGTGGGCGTGTTTATTTACCAAGAATGCAAAAGTAAACATTGAATAATATAGGCTTCTTTTCATTTTCCACACCCATCTCCTAGAAGCTAGTGAACAAGGAAGCTCCTCAAAGAGTTCTGAGTCCAGGTTTGTGTGTCCCCAAGGCCTGGGTCTCTAGAAGTTGGTCTCCATGTGGTGAGTTGAGAGGGGGTGGAGCCTTTAAGAGGCGGGGCCTGTGGGAGGGGCTAGGCTTTTCCAACCACTGCTGCTCAGGAGACTGGACTTCCAGCACCGCATGGCTCTTGCTTCCTGTCCCACTAGGTTAAGCCCCCGCTGCACACATTCCTAACAGTGACCCCAGCTGCCACATGGCCTCACAGACATGCAGCTCCCAGGGCCATGTTCTTGGAACCCCAGAACTCAGAGCTAAATAACCCTCTTTTCATTAAAAAGTACTTGACTCTAATATTTTGTTACAGCAAAAAGACCCCAAACAACACACAATCAGGCAAGTGAAGGAAAGAACTGATCTTAATCTGAAACACACAGAGTAACCCAAGAATCTGACAGCAAGGGCAACATCCCGGGTCTCGAGCACAGAGCAGGGCAGGCGCCGTGCAACATCCCAGGATGCGTGCGCAGAGCAGGGCAGAGCAGGGCAGAGCAGGGCAGGGGCGGCGGGGGCGGCGAGGGACAGCGTCCACAGCTTCCGCAGAGTTGCACGCATTCGGTCTGAAGGTACAGGCGGTGGCTGCAGACAGTGTGGGGTCCAGGCTGCTACAGTGCGCGCCTGTTGACCCTGTACATCTTCACAGCGTGGTCTTCACTGCAGCTGGCAAAATGCAACCACTCGTCCTCGCCCTGGTCAGCATCTCCACGGCGACCCCGCCAGCACAGTCTTCTGACGGCGAGAGTGTGGCTCTGGCTGCAAGACAAGAAAAGAACAGCGGGTCAGCACGCACCTAGCGGCACTGTAGGCTGGCGATGTGTCAGGTCCACCACGGGCTGACTATGTGTCAGGTCCACCGCGGGCTGACTACGTGTCAGGTTACACACATGAATGCAAGTAACGTGATGTCTCAGTAACCTGCACCTGGAGCATCTTACTCCACTCGCGCGTGCGCTGCCTGTGCACAGGGTAGGGAGACCAGAGTCAACGCCGGGCGTCTTCCTTGTTGCTGTTTTATTTTTTGAGATATGGCTTCTTGCTGAAACAAGCTCACTTTGTTTTAGGCTAGTTAGTGGCCAGCGAGGCCAGCGGCCTGGTGAGAACAGAGGCGACGGCCACGCCAGCTTTCTACATGCGCACTGGATCTGAGACTGGGTTACAGCTTGTTCAGCGAGCGCTTTTCCCACGAGCCGCGTCCCTGGCCCTTCTGGCCTCTCCATGGCTTTACCACAGGCCGCTGCCTTACTGACCGACAGCACCTCGAAGAGCAAGGAGCATGAGCCTACTAGATGTTTCCATGACCGGGAGCTGGTGACGCTTCTCAGGCTAACGTGACTGAATATGCTTCCTTAACAACCTGTTTTATTCTCCTGCATTGCCGCCTGCCGTGAGTCATGGCACTAGGGGAAGGATGGTGTGCCCCCCAGAGGTGTCTGCAAGCGGTAACACTGCCGAGCCCCCTCAGCATTCACGTGCAGTGAGCCCTCGGCACATCCAGTAGTTTCATAGCATGATGGCTGCTTTAAAAGGCGAGTGTCAAACCGGGCAACACTGTGGATTGTTGTCTCCAGCACCACGGCGCTGAGTGGACCCCTAGACTCTCTGTGGACATCTCCAACGGCAGCAGCGTGACTGGAAGCTCCTGCATTTCAGCCAGTTCTAAGCATCTTGTTTTACTGAAGAAATGGTTCGCAGGTGTGGCAGTGGGCAGCATTCTTCCAGGGACCCAGTCCTCTTCCTCTCAGCACCCAGCTGACACGTCTCCCTTAAACACACTGAGGGGGCCACCCGGCCTGTCTGCATATCATGTTCCAGGCCGGGCAGAGCTACACAGCAAGACCCTGTTTGGGGGGGACCCAGTTCAGAGGAGGGCACTCTCCTGACATGCTTACAGCCATGGATTTAATCCCTAGCACCACAAAAATTAATTGGTAATTTTAAGATCTGTTCAGGAAGCCAACCTGAAAGAGTCTTTGCTTATATTCCTTAAGAATATCATTACAGGCAAAACAGTTGAAATTTGGCAGCTGGAACATCAGCTAATCAAATAATAAAACAGCGTGTTAAAGTCCAGTATCAAATGCATCTTCCAAATCCTGTCATAATGGCAACCAAAAAAAAAAAAATCCTTAAAATGAAAAACCCAATTCTGTACCCGTCTTCTTATCATGGTTTCTAATAAACTTTCCTCTAGGGCAGAATCGGTCAAGGGAGCCAGGCCAGCACTGTCCACAAGGAAGGGGGAGAGAGAAGGGGAGAGGGGAGGGAGGGAGAAGGGGCAGACCAGAGGGAGAAGGCAGGAGGAAAGGGTGTAGGGAAGGGAGGAAGGTGAGGAGGGCGGGGAGGGAGGGAGAAGGGAAAAGGTACAGGGGAGGGAGGGAAGGAGAGGAGGGAGGGAGAAGGGAAAAGGTACAGGGAGGGAGGAGGGCGGGGGAGGCCCGAGGATCCCCTGGAAGATGAAGTCACTGGGCTTCTCTGTGGCAAGCGAGGGCCCCAGCAACTTGACTGTCAAGCCAGCAGCAGAGCCATGGCTGAGATGCCACCCAGCAGGGCAGGCGCTGCAACAACACTGACACTGGACATTTTTGGCTGGAGGAGGCGGACAGGCACCCGCCCTGCAGGGGGGAGCTGACCCGCCCTGGTCCCGCCCTGCACACTGAGAACCTTTTGACATCACTTGTGGAACAGCAGCAGAAAGGCTGTTCCTCTAAAGGCTGAAAAGAGTATGGAAATGGGGCACATTTCAAAGCAGCAATACAGGTTAAAAAGTAGATAAAAATGACCTCTGCTTGGGCTGGAACTGTGGCTAATTGGTGCAGCGCTTGCCCGGCGCGCACAGATCCCTGGGTTTGTAGAATCCTATAGGGCCTTTAGGATCTGAAAGCAGGAAGGTCAGAAACCAGGTCCACCTTGGCTACAGTGAGCTCAAGGTGACCTATGGAGAGAAAGAGAGAGACAGAGACAGAGAGACAGACAGTGGGGGGGAGGCACTCTGCCGTCAGGCAGTTCAGGTGGGGATGAAGCCGCGAACAGAGCTCAAGGGGTCGAGGCAGGCGCCGGGCGCGGAGCGCTTGTAGAGCTGCGAGCCAGGCGAGGGTCTGGGGATCAGCTGCTCCGCTACTCTGAGATGAAGTGGCTGCTCACAAAAGCTTCATGTCCAACATGTCCAAATACCACAAGGATTTGGATCCACCTGATGAAAACCTGTTGGTCTTGTTCTAACCCTCGTCTTCACTAAGACACCTTCACTTCAAATGTTGCCCATTCATAAAATCATTGCCATGGAGCAGGCAAACCAGCCCCGACAGCAAGCGCCGGTCTCAAGGGCACCACGAGAGGTGACGCACCACAAAAACTTCTGACCCACCCATGAAAATATGGCATGAAAGTCACCGTAATGACACCCCAATTTCTACCTAATCAAATGGAAGCAAAAAAATAGAAACTACCTCTGACTGGTTTCCACACAGCACGTCCAGTCACTGATGTCTCCGCTGGACTTTTTCCAGGTGTACAAGCAAATCTTTCCATTTTCTAGTCCAACGGCAACCACACATCTGTTTCAAAGGGAGACACTGAGTGAGTGCTTCAGCGTGAGTCCTGAGTGGACCATCACGGTGTCTTGCCATCCACCTAGTGCTGACTACCCGGACGGGGGGAGGGGGGCTCTCCATGGAGGACGCGGTGGGTCCACGTCCTGTCCCACTACACCGCTTACTCCAGAGGCAGACGGCGGCTCCTAGGGAAGTGAGACCCCGGCCACACTCCCAGCTCACCACCCACACAGCAGTGTCAACACAGCAGCAGCATGAGGCCGAGAGCCAGGAGCAAACAGCTCCTGAGATGACACTGGCCGCTTCGAGAAACACGCCAGGCCCAGCAGACTAACCTCTGGGATGAGCTCAGCACCGGGCAGACACTGACGGCCGTCACAGAGCCGCCCGCGTCTAGGACGGAGGAGCAGGGCCCAATGCTGCGCTCCATGCACTCGTCTCCCGCGTTGCACGGGCCCCAGGCGACCACCTGCAGACAGAGCACATGGGTGAAGTCTTCTCTTCACACAACTTCTAGCGTGGGCGAGTACTGTGCACGGACAAGGGAACATCTGCTGCAGACTTTAAGGACTGCACACGGGAGCGCTGCCACGGCTTCTAAGCATTTCACAGAGAAGCTGCAGCGAGGCAGTGCCAATGGGACCTCGGCTGCCCATGTGTGTAGGTCACAGATGGGTGGTCCAGCACACTCCGGAACTCACGAAATGCTTCTGATCTGGTGACAGCCCACCCGCTTGCCCTGGGGTCTCCTCCTGAGGCAGAGGGAGCAGCCATGTCTGAGGCTGCTCTTCACTGCGCAGGGAACCTTAGTTTGAGGAGAAGCCCTCAACAACAGCCTGCGAAAGATACGAAGCTTCCCGGGAGCTCACGTCTCCAGGGCGACTGGCTGCCACGAGGAAACAGACAGGGAGGTGAGAAAGCTGCAGCAGCAAAGTCAGGGCAGGGCGGGAGAGGGGCTCAGTCAGGCCCAGGCGGGAGCGGGGGCTCAGTGCTGCCGGCAAACAAGCACTTCTGGTCACTTGCCAGCTGGTCCTCCACATCCCCCGGGCTGCGGCGGGCCGCCTTCTAGGCGAGAGTTGTGGACACACAGCACACTTCCTGAGGCCAGCGCAGCGTCCACACACCAACACAGGGAAGAAGTGAGTGGACGCAGCACGGCCAACGAGGAGAGAGATGCTGCAGGGCTACGTGCTGCGCTGCTGACCTAAGAGTCCAGGCCGAGGTGCCTTCAGCCGATGGGATCAGGGAGGGAGAGAGAGAAACACTGGGTTGCTTCCCACGTGTGCAAGAAACTCAGGAAGAGCATAAGTGCATGGGGAAGAGGGTGGCTGATGGACGCCTGCTCCGGGCGAGGAAAGTAGAGGGGCTGGGGGTGAATCGCTCTCAACACAGGAAAGACACCTGCCCCGGGTGAGGGCAGGGGAGGGCGGCGCCCACAGCAGTCGGACCTTGCTCACCCCCCCAGGTTCCCAAGCGAGCCCACACTCAGCCCCTCTGTCGCTGACCAGAAAACGTTTAAATCCAAAGAAGGTGAATCAGCAGACCAGAAGGCTCTACCCTCGTGCCCTGGCCTGTCGTCACTGATGCTCATTCACCACTCATGCGCGGCCTCCATGAAGGACACCTGGGTCTGAAGGATCTCTGCATGATTGTTTGGAGAAATGTACTTACAAGACTGAAAAGCCCTCGAACATACACATGAGATAAGCAGAAGTCATCCGTGGACGGATTTTTAAAAGTTGTGTCAGACAAGCAGGATGAAGTCAAACACTATTTTACACTTAAATTGTAAAAAAAAATTGTAAAAAAAAAAAAAGAAAAGAAAAAATTACCTTCTTGTCTCGACTGCCCGTGAAGAAGTATCTGCTGTCGGGACTCCAGTCGCAGGACCAGATGATCCTACTGTGCACCGCGGTGACCGTGTTGGTGAAGGCGAAGAGGAAGAAAACTGGGTCTGGAAAACATGGATGGTCACAAGTGGAGACATGGCCACCGTGCCCACGGGAGGCACAGACACGGCCGCTGTGCCCGCTGTCAAGCTCTGCCGGAGCTGAACACAGCTCATGACTTGGTGTCGACTGCACTCCACACACTCGCCCCTCAGTGCTGACGGTGTAAGATGCACCATCTGCCACGTCCACCTGCTCTCGGTGGTCACTGTGTGCCCACTACACTTACCTGTCACACATCTGCCAGATAGCTGCCCCTCACCAGAAGTCCCTGAGTACATGGCTGTTTCTCTAATAGTGAAGCTTTTACACTGACAACAAAATTGTGTAGCCAACTAAATGCTAATTTATGCCTCAATGAGAAGCTTGAAGCATTTAACTATATTCCAGAATATACAGACAGATTTGCATACTTGACTTTGGAAAAACAAAGATTACTGCCAAGGAAAAGTGGGAGGGAAAGGAAATAGTTTCCCTTTAAGATCAGGTGTAAGGCAATTTGCACCTCACGCAGACTAAACTCACAACTACTGTGCATCAGAAGGGAGGAGTGCGGACTTGCTGATGCAGACACAAAGGTGAGGCCCAGGCGCCCACAGCGCTCCAAGAAGCAGTGCCGCGTCGGGAGATCTCCCACGCCGGCAGCGCCTGAGGACACCACTGCTCAGCTCACAGCGCCTGATCAGCCAACCATCAGTTAAAAGTACTGCCAAGACAAAAGCATCCGGCACGGCCAGCCTACAGCCACAGCACACTGTGCAGAACTGTCTTTATTGTGGCAGCTGGGACCACCACTGCCCCGTGACACCCCACACAGACCAGGGAAAGACTGGAATGCAGCATCTGAAGTGTGGTTTCCACCAAATGCTTCCACTGTCACGCCACAGGAAAGCGGGAAACCCCCCAGGACCACCTGCACCTGTAGAACATACGCCCCGGGCTTCGCCGGCCCAGGGCATCTCCAGAACAAGAAACAAAGGACTAGAAAAAGAAACCAGACCGAGCCACGCAGGTGCCAGTGGGAATGCCAATCAGGGTCACACGGCACACACACCTGAAGCTCCCTGGAGTTAGGGAGGCGCACGGGATGCTGAGCGCTGGGTCGCTGAGGAAGTTCAGTGGAGAAAGGCGCTTGCTGAGCAAGTCTGAGACCCTCGTGCTGGAAGGAGAGAACCCAAACAGTGTCCTCTGGCCTCCAAACACGTGCCATGAACAAAACCACATCAACCGTGGAGTTCACTGCAGGTGGGCAAGGTAACACCTCGTGCGGGGACGCTACCCAGAGAGCTGCCCGCAAGAGCTTCCAACGGTCCCGGTGATACACAGGTAAGCAGAGGCCGCAAAGATGGTCCCTCAAAGTTCTGTAACGTAGACGTTACTACATCCATAGAACAGTCCAGAGAGAGAAGCCATGCAAGTGCACGCGCTCGCGCTCTCGCTCTCTCTCTCTCAGTGGTATGCGTGTGGTGCAAACATGCACGTGTGTGTGGGTATGTACACCCCTGTGGAGGCCAGAGTCCTGTTCTATCACTCTCTGCTTTCTTCTTGGAGACAGAGTCTCTCCCTGCACCCAAGCGAGGCCGAGCTAGACGGGCAGGCAGCAAGCTCCAGTCACCCTGTCTCTTCCCCATAGCGCCGGGGTGACGTGCTCATGCCATCTTCAGGAGGGCACCAGGCTCCAGCGTCAGGGACAGGCTGCCTGGCATTCCCTCCCCCTGCACCATCTCTCCAAGTCCTCGGAGACAGGCATCCCACAGGATCTTTCCTACTGACTCTGTAGGATCCTAACTCAGACTGCTGTCCATTAATCTGTGATAGAATTCTACAACTATTATTTTATCTTACTGATTTATTTTAGGCCTTCTGAGACAGGGTCTTCTCTGTCTCCCTGGCTGGCCTTGAACTTGCCTCATACCAGACTGACTGGCAGCAATCCTCCTGCCTCTGGCACCTGGTGCTGAGATCACGGGCATGTGCCACCTGGCTGCACATGGCTCTGTTTCTTGACCGAGCTGCCTAGACTCCTGCCTGCACGCCCACTTCAGTTAGCCACATGATTCCATGAGCACTAGGAAGCAACTCCAAAGCTCCCTGCACTTCAACCCCAGGAGGAAGGCCGAGTCTCCTGTCACCTAAGAGGTGAGACCTCGCCCAGGAGGCTGCTTCGCCCTGTCACCTCCTTCCTGACCCTGCTGCTCCAGTGCATCACGGGGACGTGTCTGTCCCCACCAGGAGCTGCTCACCGAACTCGGCTGAGCTGTGATCCTGCCTCTTCCACAGCGACCAAGTCCGGTCTCTGGAGACGGCCAGTAAGAACTTCTCGTCTGGGGAGAAGGCCATTTGCGTGATGGTCAGGGTGTGGAACGCGAGGTTCTGCACCTGCTTCCAGGATGTGGTGTTCCAAAGGATGATGGCCGCGTGCTCTTTCTTCGAGGCCTGGAGACAGACAAAACGGCTCGATGCAAGCAGGGATACGCCAAAAGAATACATTTCCAAATACTACCTTGTTCTATAGACATACTTAATGTATCTGTTTAAATAACCACCCCCCACCCAAAAAAAGCCAAAACCACACCAAACCGCTCCTAGGAGGTACACAACAGTGAGGACTGTCAAGAAGAGGCAGAGACTGTAGGGTTAGAAGTGCCAGCAGGGCTGGAGAGATGGCTCAGAGGTTAAGACTGTCTTGCAAGCAGAAGGTCCTGAGTTCAGATCCCAGGTCCCACATAAAAAGGCCAGGTGGAAATGGCATGGCCTACACTTCTGGCCCTAGTGGATAGAGCCTAGGAAATCCCAGAGCAAAGCAAGGAGGAGACAGAAATAATCCAGGATGATTCTCAGTCACCCTTGGTCCTCTACAGAGACATACAGTGTCCTCTGATACACACACACACACACACACACACACAATTAAATGAAGTTAAAAATAAATGGCTTAATTACAACCATGTAAAGGATTTACATGCAATTAAAACCCTTTTCATGACAAGACCAGAAGGCAAGGACCAACACCCAGGGTTGTCCTCTAAGCACACATACACCACTGTACATATGTGTGCGCATGCGCGCACGCACACACACACACACACACACACACACACACACACACACACACACAGAAATCTAGAACAAAAACATAATAAAAACTATAAAAGCCAGCAGGATGGCTCAGTGGGTCAAGGCCCTGTGTGCAAACCTGGTGACCTGAGTTTGATCCTCACGTTTAATGCACATGGTAGAAGGAGCTATCAGACTTCCAAAGGTTGTTCTCTGACCTCCATACATGCACCATGGCATGTATGCACCTGCTTTCTATAATTAGAACAGGAGGAGGAGGAAGGAGGAGAAGAAGATCATCTAAAAATTTCTGGAATAAAGCTTTTTCAGGTTGACCTATGAAACATACAACTTGGCACAGAAAAAAGAAAGATACAAAGTGGACTTCACCAAAGCAGAGCTTCTGCTGTCTGAATGACAGAAGGCAAAGCCATCAGACAAGAGACAACCCATCAACAACCAAGTATCCAGGTATGTAAACCATGGCTGTAACTCAGTAGTAACAACCCAACGAGTCAGGCACGAGATCTGATGAGACACCGCACCAAAGCCAACAGACAAGGATTTGCTTGTGAAACGATGATCCTCAATGTGCCCTTACAGAGATGCACCCTTGGCCACAGTGAGCTCAGGGCACCTATGTGAATGGATAACGCTAAAAACACCAACCCATCAGGTGCGGGTGGGGAGTAATGCAACCAGACGCCTAATACGCTGCTGGCCCAATATAAAATGAACAGCACTTTAAAAGAACTTGGTGGCATCTTAGAAATTCAAAAACACGTCCACCTTGTCATCCAAAAATTCTACTGTCGCATGTACTCGAGAAAAATGGAGCATGTACAAGCTTCATGGATAAAGCTGAAAGAGGAACTGGAGAGGAAAGATGGAGGAAAGGAAGCATCGTCTCTCCCGTGCCATCTGTCCCAACCTCTGCTAGAGTCGCAAAGATGATGATTCAAATGACCCGGGACTAACTAGACCCAAAGGAAAACATCCTACCTTGCAAGCCGAGGCAAGAAGAGTCTTGGAACTGTTACAGGCAACACAAAATATTTCATATCCATGTCCATATCTAAAATTTAAAGACCTTTGTATTAATAAGATGCTTAAAGTTTAAAAAGTAAAAAGAACATTTTCTCTGTAGCAAACACACAATCTTTAAAGGAATGTCACGTTTCTGTCTAGGAAAATATTTGGGAAGGAGGAGGAAACAGGGAGAACAGAGAATTGTGCTAGCTTCCAAAGCTAAGACCACTCATCCAAACCATTAGACAGCCATGCGAGTTTTCATTTCCTACCCCAACCAGTGTGATACCAAACCATGGAAAGTACTGAGGAGAAGCAAAGCAAACACAACAGCCCGACAACAAAACCCAAGTTTCTGTTTTTAAAACACACACAATGCTAAGCGTTGACATTAAGCCAACAACGTCTAACGGTAATGACAGCAGCAGGGAAAGCAAGGCGTGGGGCGAGTGCAGCCTGCAGGGCCATCAGCGGGCAGGCGGAGCAAGAGGGCCATGGCAGCCTCGAAGCAAGGGCTCGACTCACAGCTTCTGGACTTCAGGCCACAGAGTGCTCTGCAGAAGACCCTCGGTGGGCGGCTCTGCAAGACATGTGATACCGCGTTACTCTTCTATTTTTACTCAATGTTAGAGAACCCACAGCTCCTCAGAGGGCGGCAGGCCTGCAAGCGCCTCAGCTGGCTCTGGGCCACCTACCGGTGAGCAGGCAGGGCTGCAGGGCCACCTGGTGGTTCTCAGGCGCAGGACTCGCTAACAGCTCCTCGTCGTCGGGCCCAGAAGCTATGTCTCCTAGTTCAGAGGAACAAGGACGCCATGAGAGAGGGCCCCACCGTACTGTCCCCACCGTCTCCAGACTGAGACTAAGGCTGCCCGGGACAAGCAGGAGCCTTCAACTGGTGCCCATCAGAGCTGAGCCTCAGAGTCACCGTAATGCCCCGAACAAGCTCCTGGCGTGAATCTACCGTGATGCCATCCATTTTCTTTCCCTAATAGCTGGTGAACCTTCTGGACCACGAAGCCCACTCGTACTGTCCACACTCACTTGTGGCTGGCTATGCCAGCCTCTGTCCAAAGTGCACTGAGGTTGGCATCTGCACACAAAGCCATCACCTCCATCCCTGCTGCTGATGGTACTGTAGGCAGTGATTTGAAAAGCCAGCTGCAGGCTGGGGAGGCAGCGAGGGGTTAAAGCCTTTTCTTCACAAGCAAAAGGACCTGAATCTGGATTCCCACATCCTATGTAAAAACACCAGGCTGAAATGGTGGCGGTCTGCAATCTGGCCCTAGAGGGCCGAGCCTGGGTAACCCAGAGCAAAGCAGTAGGGATGATTCCTGATGTCTCCCTCAGCCTTCGTGGACACAGAGACTCACTTTCTTGCACACACATGCGTGGAGCTAAATAACAGCTGCAGGGCTGTGGACATGACCCAGCAGTTAAAGTGCTAACCACACAAAAGGATCCCCAGACCGTGAGAAAAATGCCAAGTGGGTGTGGCAGCTTACAGCTGATTCTGGCCTCAGAAGGCAGAGACTGGGATCCCACAGCAGTGGCCAGATGGGACTACCAGAAGCTCTGAGTGTGCTGAGACCCTTCCCAAAAGAGTAACAGAGAAGAGCAAAGACGGACAGTTCCTGATATCAAACTGTGGATTCCCCCACACAATGAACACATGCCAACATGCACACACACACGCACACATGTGAGACAACAGGAACAATCTAGCCGTGGTGAGCACTATGTCATACAGGTCCATAACTAGCCTTGCAGTGACAGTGTGGCTCCGCAACCCTGGGCGCAGTCTTACCCTGGAAGACAGCTTTATTTGACAATCCCAACGCGGGGACGGTGGCTCCTTCCTGGAAGATCACCGTTTTGCTAAATGAAACATGCAAGTTTTAGACACTAGAAGTTACTGTTCCCTCCAGTGCTACAAAAACACCGAGCCCACCTCTTTGGACTGCCCATCCTCACAGTTCCCAAGCCAACCGATGCGGTGCTGAGCAACCAACCCTTCTCCAGAGGCAGGCCCCACCCCACCCCACAATGAGGGGCTCTCATCTGTGAGCGCAGCAGGTCTTGGGGTCCCACAAAAATGCAGCAGGTTGACGTGGAAGGCCTACAGCTCTGCCTACCAGCCAACCTCGAGGCCCACACACTCCGTACACACGATGTGGATGTGGCACAAAGGCACATCCCAGTGTTATCATACACACTTAGAACCTGAACCTGGTGATGGCGTTAGCTGAGGGGTGCGTTCTTAGGGCTGCCCATGAAGCAGTCAGGCCACTGCACGTGAAATCACCCGGACAGCACCCAGTGTGAGCTGCCCTCTAAGACCCTCCACCGCCTGTCACTCCTTCCACTCCATCTGCCTGTCACTCCTTCCACTCCATCTACCTGTCACTCCATCTGCCTGTCACTCCTTCCACTGTTTATCTGCCTGCTACTCCATCTGCCTGCCACTCCAGCATGGCCCAATAGCCGGGCCTCCCCTTGGCTCACTCTCCTGCCTCTGCCAGCCACTTAGTTTCTGAGCTCAGAACAACTCGAGACTCAGCGCTAAGAAGTGGAGTAGCTCATGTGCGCTTCCAGTGACACTGCTGCGTCCTGCGCACACTCCTAGAAAGCGCCTCATGAGGCGAGAGCCCGGGCTGCACCAGGCTGCACGTGTGAGGCACGCGCTCTGCCGAGCTCTGCTCTCAACTGCGTCTCAAAAGACGCACTTTTGTAAGTAGCTCCAGTCAAATTGTGCAAGATGGGAATAAACAGAAACAAAAGTCTATCTCAAAGAAAGTAAAGCTTGTCACTCAACATGGCGGCATCTTCCTTCCACGAAACTCAGTTTTACTGCTCTAAGTCTCGGAAATAACCTGCTCTCATCTAATTGGCTCCCTGCCCTACACCACTGGTCAAAGAAAGACAGCACTCTCCTTGAAAACAGAGCCACCTCTCCCAGTTATCAGCTGTGCCCTCTGCAGGACACAACTCAAGCCATGTCGCAATGGCCCTGGCATTGCTGCTTCAGGGTCTGGAGCTCATTTGCTACCACATTGCGGGAGCACTCGTGACACAGCACAGCATTGCTGGAGCACTCGTGACACAGCACAGCATTGCGGGAGCACTCGTGACACAGCACGGCATTGCGGGAGCACTCGTGACACGGCATGGCACGGCACGAGCACTCGTCATGAAGCATGGCATGGCGGGAGCACTCATGACACAGCACTGCATTGCGGGAGCACTCGTGACAAAGCACAGCATGGCGGGAGCACTCGTGACAAAGCAACCACTTAAAGAAATACTCACATCACAAAGCACTTGGCTCAATGACTGCCCTGAAATGGCACAAAAGTTTTCCATAAAATTTCGAGGAGCAGAAAAAACCCGCAGCACTTTTTCGTCCGCTCCAGACACAAACCGAAAGCGATCGATCATTGCCAGGCATTTCAGGTCATATCCATGGATCTGAGGCCTTGCGATCTCATGCCAAGTCTCCTGGGGTTAAAAAGGGACATGGACTTCAGAAGCAGTTCGTGTCAAGAAGCAAAATTATTTCCCAGGCCTTGGGACCATGACCACGGGGCAGAGCCACCTGTGAGTAGCCCACTGAGCCATGCTGGTGACAAATCATCAGAGCCATAGCCACCCGTCACCTGCTTTGTCCTCACTGATGACAGGTGTGGCTCAAGTGAACGGGAGGCAGATACACTCTGACCCGACTTCGAGGTGAATTGCTCAAATCTTTTGCAGAAGATGGGTGCACGTGAAACTGGCTCGTTCTACACACTCTGAACTTTTGTTGGATCTGCAGAGAGCAGAGGTCCAAGTTCTGAGGAAGATGCCAACTGTTGTGTGTCCGGCCACTCTGCGCCCATCCAGCAGCAGGGTCCAGCCTGAGCTCTACAGCGCCAGCAGCTCTCGCTGCACTCACCCAAGAGTGGAGTCAGCGCTCATCGTGGTTTTGACCTGCGTTTCCTGGGGGCTGGCAATGCTGCTCCCTTGAGTTTTTTCAAAGTGGAAGGCCGACTTAGTTATGGATTAAGACATCCTACCTGGGATTGGTCTTTTCTCTTCCACGGAGCGAAAAGGCGAGTCGTCTGGTCCGTGCCGGTGGTGATGATAAACTCTCCCTCTGGATCCCACATCAGGTCTTGCACACCATCAAAGTGACCCGAAATGACAACCTCTGGGGTCCACTCTCTCTGCAATGAAAATCCTCGTGACACCAGCTCGAGAGAGCAGAGACAGAAGTCCCCTGGAGAGCCGCAACACTAAGTATGCCAGGTGGGACCATAGCACACAAGGAGCCGTTCCTGCTCCACCATGCCAGAACCTAAGTGTTGGAACATGCGTTTTGCCTGGGAAACAGGGAAATTTACTCCACTTGTCTCTGCTGGAAACCCCTAGCAGACAGATATGAGCCTTGAGAACTCTACTACTCAGCAGGCATTGCAAAGGCATCTATCCGAAAAGGTTATTTCCAACCACGATAGAGTCATTGTCGACCATTTGTTGGTTATTTTAGGTGAAGTCCAATGGAGGACAAGAGTAATGCTCTCCATACAACTCCAGAGGAGGCGCAGAGCCACCCGCTAAGTTATACAAATCATAACATTCTACTTTGTAAATGAAACTGTCCGTTACACCTGCAAAGTGCTGAACTGTGTTTCACTCCTTCTTATTTCTTCACCTATTAAATTTTAAACACACACACAGCATCCAGATCCCAACGCTCACTGACATTTTTGGAAAGTTGAGGTTAGGGATCAAGCCAGGGCTTTCCACAGGCAAAGCAAATGCTACAGAAGAGCTGCTTCAGCATCATGCGACTGAGCCCGGCAAACCTGCACCTTTCTTCCCGGGAAGCTTGAGCTTCTCACCCAAGAGACAAAGCAAAGTGTTCACGGGGAACGTGCAGACTGTGCGCACGTGCTTACGGGGTTAGCCGCGCTCTGCTTCCAAAGGTGCAGAGCCCCGTGGAACGCGTGGCCGACAATCATGGAGCCGTCCTCGCTGAACTGGCAGTCATAAAACCCCAGGGTATTTCCGCCAACCTCTCCGACTCGAACCTACACAGAACAAGCAGGAAGCAGCTCTCAGTCAAGAGGAAACGTTTCCCAGGCATATGTTCCAAGGAACTAAGTAGTGAAGAGCGAGGGCTCACAGTACTAGGAAGACCAATGGGGTCGTGTGCTTCCTCTTAAAGGCCCAGGTCTGCGTTCCTTACACACCCGCATTTTACCTGTTCTAGCCACATTCCTGACTCTTCATCTGGAGCCCACAGGATCATGGTCTTATCCATGGAGGCAGACAGCAGTCTCATTGGCTGCTGCAAAACACCATCTAGAGAACAGAAACTCATGCCATTAGGTGACTGACAAGTGTCACACTGGAAGACTGACAGAACAGAACCAGGGGCTGCTCCTGGGCACTGAAGGCTGCTGCACACTGCTGCTCACAGCAGCAAGAACATGCAGAGTCACGAGGAGGCTCGGACCTGTCTCACCTGGAAGCTGAGGCAGGAGAATTACGTCATGCTCAAGACTAGCCTGGGCTACAGTGTGAGTTGCAGGCCAGCCTGGGCTATAGTATAGGACCCTCATGAAACAAACTTGCCACTGGCCAGAAAGGTTCAGAACAGACAGGAGCCGAGGAGCACTGAGCACACAGCACACACAGGAGCCGAGGAGCACTGAGCACACAGCACACACAGGAGCCGAGGAGCACTGAGCACACAGCACACACAGGAGCCGAGGAGCACTGAGCACACAGCACACACAGGAGCCGAGGAGCACTGAGCACACAGCACACACAGGAGCCGAGGAGCACTGAGCAACAGCACACACAGGAGCCGAGGAGCACTGAGCACACAGCACACACAGGAGCCGAGGAGCACTGAGCACACAGCACACACAGGAGCCGCACTGGCACCCAGGAGCCGAGGCCTGAGCACACAGCACACACAGGAGCCGAGGAGCACTGAGCACACAGCACACACAGGAGCCGAGGAGCACTGAGCACACAGCACACACAGGAGCCGAGGAGCACTGAGCACACAGCACACACAGGAGCCGAGGAGCATTAAGCACAACAGAAGCTGGAGCCGGGAACCAACATGGAGGCGTTTCCAGAGCAAGACTCAAAAGGCAGGTTCTAAAAGGACAAATACATACTAAGTTTACTGTGTAAAGCAAGGTCACGTTATGGTCATAAGGACATTACAGAGACTTGATGCTGAGCCCAGTTCTGTGTGTGTCCCCTTCAGGGCTATGACTGTCTCCACAGAACAGCAGGGCAACTTGAAAAGAACACGCGGATTCTTGATTCCTGCAACATCCAGAGGTTTTATTTTCAAACTACAGAAAATTCGGTTGTTATGTCTCTAACCCTGCTTTTCTCCTTGAAGGTCAGCTTCATTTTAGCTTGAGGATGTGCAACTTTAAAATGTTTTGGTTTTCAGACTGAACTGCAGGGCAAAAACTGGCTTCCTCCTAGTACGTCTCACCGGAATTACATGTAAAATCACAAGTAAAAAAGTGCACCGTGTCCCTCCGCGTGTGCGTGTGTGTACAAGAGCACGTGTGTGTTGGAAACCAGGCCAGGCTGTGTGTGTGTGTTTGTGTGTGTGTAAGAGCATGTGTGTGTTGGAAACAGGGCTTGCTATGCAGGGCAGGCTGTGTGTGTGTGTGTTGTGTGTGTGTGTGTGTGTGTGTAAGAGCACATGTGTGTTGGAAACAGGGCTTGCTATGCAGGGCAGGCTGTGTGTGTGTTTGTGTGTGTAAGAGCATGTGTGTTGGAAACAGGGCTTGCTATGCAGGGCAGGCTCTGTGTGTGTGTGTGTGTGTGTGTGTGTGTAAGAGCATGTGTGTGTTGGAAACAGGGCTTGCTATGCAGGGCAGGCTGTGTGTGTGTGTGTGTGTGTGTGTGTGTAAGAGCACGTGTGTGTTGGAAACAGGGCTTGCTATACAGGGCAGGCTGTGTTTGTATGTATGTAAGAGCACGTGTGTGTTGGAAACAGGGCTTGCTATGCAGGGCAGGCTGTGTGTGTGTTTGTGTGTGTAACAGCATGTGTGTTGGAAACGGCTTGCTGTGCAGGGCAGGCTGTGTGTGTGTGTGTGTGTGCGTGTGTGTGTGTAAGAACATGTGTGTTGGAAGCAGGGCTTGCTATGCAGGGCAGGCTGTGTGTGTGTGTGTGTGTGTGTGTGTGTGTGTGTGTGTGTGTAAGAGCACATGTGTGTTGGAAACAGGGCTTGCTATGCAGGGCAGGCTGTGTGTGTGTTTGTGTGTGTAAGAGCATGTGTGTTGGAAACAGGGCTTGCTATGCAGGGCAGGCTCTGTGTGTGTGTGTGTGTGTGTGTGTGTGTGTGTAAGAGCATGTGTGTGTTGGAAACAGGGCTTGCTATGCAGGGCAGGCTGTGTGTGTGTGTGTGTGTGTGTAAGAGCACGTGTGTGTTGGAAACAGGGCTTGCTATGCAGGGCAGGCTGTGTTTGTATGTATGTAAGAGCACGTGTGTGTTGGAAACAGGGCTTGCTATGCAGGGCAGGCTGTGTGTGTGTTTGTGTGTGTAAGAGCATGTGTGTTGGAAACGGCTTGCTGTGCAGGGCAGGCTGTGTGTGTGTGTGTGCGTGTGTGTGTAAGAACATGTGTGTTGGAAGCAGGGCTTGCTATGCAGGGCAGGCTGTGTGTGTGTGTGTGTGTGTATAAGAGCATGTGTGTGTTGGAAACGGCTTGCTATGCAGGGCAGGCTGTGTGTGTGTGTGTGTGTGTATAAGAGCATGCGTGTGTTGGAAACAGGCTTGCTATGCAGGGCAGGCTGTGTGTGTAAGAGCACGTGTGTGTTGGAAACAGGGCTTGCTATGCAGGGCAGGCTGTGTGTGTGTGTAAGAGCACGTGTGTGTTGGAAACGGCTTGCTGTGCAGGGCAGGCTGCTCTTGAACTCACAAGCCTCCTGCCGGACCCTGGGTCACAGGTGCTAGACACCCAGCCGACCTCACCTTGGCTCTGAGACAGGCTTCACTATTTCGCTCAGGCAGGCCTGGAACTCACACTCCTCCCGTCGCTGGCTGCCCAGCACAGGGTCACAGCGTGTGTCGACACAGCGTGTCGCTACATCTGGCCACACCTTGTTTTGGTTTTAAATAAAGTTAGAGCCGCTACAAGAACAAAATCACCCATGTGGATGCTGAAGGGCAGGACAGTAAAGCAGCAGGCCTTGGCACAGCGCAGGACATCTCTGGTGATTGCATGGTGTAAGGTTGGCAAAACCGGCGGGGTTGTGGGTGCTGGGGGCTGGATGGAAAGAAATCAGGCAGAGCTCCATGGGATGCATCGGAATTGGCACCAAAGATCAGAATGAAGATGGGGATGAAGAGGAGGAGGAGGCTGAAGGACATGTGCATGCTACCCATCCCTGGCCCCATGGGGAGAACGAGATGATGTCTAGCTCAGCTGCACACCAGCGCAGCATGGACAAGACAGAACCACCCACGGTAAACACAGGCTACGGGCCAAATACAGGAGAGTGTCACTTTCTCCTGAGTATGTGTCTCAGTGTAACCAGTTTCCTAGGACTACGGAGAAGCCAGTGAAATTGGCTTGAGTCAGTGTTTCTTAAACCTGAACTACACAGAACCTCCAAAAAAACAGTGACTAAGGTGTGGCAGCTTCGGCCCAGCCTGCGTTCACTTCGCAGTGGAGCTGAGTCGGCACAGAGGAACATGACCTTTTGCCAAGCTGACAACGCCTCATGGGTCACAGAAATCCTCCACGTCAGCCCAGTCTCAGGAACGGGAAGCTCCTCCTACCTTTGTGAAATGCAGGCTGCCAATGAACCGCGTTCACCCAGTTCTCGTGTCCAGCCAGCACGGTCTCCAGGGTGGCTGCCCATGTCATGCTGGTGCCTAGGAACACACGGCATAGCCTGGGTCTCAGGCAGAGGAGCCATTCACACACCCCAGGACATGGCAGAGCAGGTGGGCACACAGGGCACTGCGAGGCACAGCAGAGCAGCTGGGTGCACGGGGCATTGGGGGGCACAGCAGAGCAGCTGGGCGCATGGGCACCAGGGCCAGGGACGTCCCCCGCTACCCACCCTCGTGCTGGAGCATGAAGGTGTTTCCTTTCAGTCTTATGCCGCCGTCCTCCGCTTCTGGAGCCGCTGGCTTCACACACAGCCGCCACACTCGAACCAGGCAGTCCTGCGAGCAGCTTGCTAAGAAAAGGTCTCCACCTAATTAAAAAGTATACACATTTTAAAAATCTTTTACATTTATATACATACACGCATATATATACGTACATTTCTAGATAAAAAAAAGACTTTTTCCCTTGCCTTCATTCATTTGATCTACATGCATCTTTAATAACCCCGAGAAACAGTCACAAAACGATGAATGCTCACGTAACAAATGGTTTTCACAACTAGTCCACTGAGCTCTTCAGACAACTTCTCCAGAGCATCTGGTGCACACAGGGAGTTGCTGTCTCTTCTGAACAGGTGTATTTCATCATCTACAGCAGTTCACAAGCACAGGAGGCCCGGTGCCCCCTTTACACCACCAGTTCACAAGCACAGGAGGCCCAGTGCCCCCTCTACACCACCAGTTCACAAGCACAGGAGGCCCGGTGCCCCCTCTACACCACCAGTTCACAAGCACAGGAGGCCCGGTGCCCCCTCTACACCACCAGTTCACAAGCACCGGAGGGGCCGGTGTCCATCTCACTGGGACAGCAGACAAAGCCTCCACCAAGGAACCCACTAGAACAAGCAGCAGCTGCCCCCGAGTTCCCACACCCGCTTCAGCAACTGCCCCCCCCCCGAGTTCTCACACCTGCTCTAGCAATTCCCCCCCCAGTTCCCACACCTGCTCTAGCAACTGCCTCCCCCCCCAATGAGTTCCCACACTTGTCCCAGCAACTGCCCCCTCAGTTCCCACACCCGTCCCAGCAACTGCCCCTCTCCCAAGTTCCTACACTCACTCCAGCAACTGCCCCCCCCAATTCCCTCACCCGTCCCAGCAGCACCTCTATAACAAAATCCCACACTGACCAAAGGCTGCCCACTCTACGCCACGTATCCAGTCCTCATGGCCACTGAGTAACAGCATTTTCTGGAACTAGAAGACAAAAAATCATCACCCTTGATGCAGGACACAGTTCAGGAATAGCAGGGGTTTTATCTGGTCTCAACCTGTCTTGTCACATGGCTTTTTCTATGACTGTGACCAGATTAGACTCAGGACAAACACTCCTTGCTCAACACCTAAATCATAGTTGAGTAACTCTCATGAGTACTACATGCAGGTCTCACATAACTTTACAGGATAAAATGGCATATGGCCAGATACAGGATGGAAAAGAGCTGGGTAGCAGATGCTCACAACCACTTTAGAATTTCTTAAAAATGAAAAGAAACAAGTGTTCTTCGTAAATTACTGGGCCTAGAATCAGCTAGCTTTGTGCGTGGAACGTCTGAGTTTAGCCACTGTAAGAACAGGAGAGACTTGGAAACTCTGGAGGAAACCTTATGGAAGGGTGTTTCCTGCACCTAGAACACTGCGGGAGGGCTCCTCCCTGAGGTCTAGAACACTGCAGGAGACAGACCCCTCCCTGAGGTCTAGAACACTGCGAGGGACAGACCCCTCCCTGAGGTCTAGAACACTGCGGGGAGGGCTCCTCCCTGCGGTCTAGAACACAGTGGGAGGGCTCCTCCTTGAGGTCTAGAACACTGCGGGGGGACAGACCCCTCCCTGAGGTCTAGAACACTGCAGGGGGGGGACAGAACACTGCGGGAGGGCTCCTCCTTGCGGTCTAGAACACTGCGGGGGACAGACCCCTCCCTGAGGTCTAGAACACTGCGGGGGGGGGGGGACAGAACACTGCGGGAGGGCTCCTCCTTGCGGTCTAGAACACTGCGGGAGGGCTCCTCCCTGAGGTCTAGAATACTGCAGAGGGCTCCTCCCTGTGGTCTAGAACACTGCGGGGAGGCTCCTCCCCGTGGTCTAGAACACTGCGGGAGGCATCTCCCTGTGTCTAGAACACTGTGGGAGGGGTTCTCCCTGCACCTAGAACATTGTGGGAGAGCTCCTCCCTGAGGTCGAGCACTGCAGGGGGTGCTCCTCCCTGAGATCTAGAACACTGCAGGAGGACTCCTCCCTGAGGTCTAGAACACTACAGGGAGGCTCCTCCCTGAGGTCTAGAACTCTAGAACACTGCAGGATGACTCCTCCCTGAGATCTAGAACACTGCAGGACGGCTCCTCTCTGCACCTAGAACACTGCAGGAGAGCTCCTCCCTGAGATCTAGAACACTGCGGGGAGGCTCCTCCCTTAGATCTAGAACACTGCGGGGGCACTCCTCCCTGAGGTCTAGAACACTGTGGAAGGGCTCTTTCCTGAGATCTAGAACATTGCAGGAGGGTTCCTCCCTGCGCCTAGGCTACTCCTAATATGCTCCACACGGCATCTTCCTTCTCTCTGTGCCCCACATACTGACTGATTTTCCTCTAACAACCCTGGGCCTGGTAGCCAAGTGTCCAAAGAGTAAAAGGTCATCACCCAGAGAACTGTCGAGGAGAGTCCCCTACGAAGAGTCCCTAGTCACAACATTCCTAAAATGTTGGAAACATTTTACTGTCTGGAAACAGTCCGTATTAGGATGTCATTAGCAGAACATAATTCTGGCCTCTGGATAATTGTCATTAATTACCTGGTCATCTTGTTGAACAAATAAGTGAATTTTGCAGTCATCAGCACCACACGCCAACACTGGTACTAGAAGGGGTAAGAATAGAAAACAGGCGCTGCTATAAGAAGACCACCGAAATGAAGATCACCCACCTGGATCCCAAGCTCTAGTGAAGAACATGGACCAATGCAGCACTGGACCAATGCAGCGCTGGACCAATGCAGCACTGGACCGATGCGCCGCTGGACCGATGCGCCGCTGGACCGATGTGCCGCTGGACCAATGCAGCGCTGGACCAATGCAGCGCTAGACCAATGCAGCACTGGACCAATGCGTCGCTGGACCAATGCAGCGCTGGACCAATGCACCGCTGGACCAATGCCAGTGACCAGCTCTTCAGAGCATTAGCAAGTAGCTGAGTTAAAGGGGATAAGCAGCACCTCCTTGTGCATCATGGGGACAGGTAGCAGAGAAGCTCCAGAAGCCAGGAGGTGGGTTTCCCCTGCGCCAGATACAAGACGATATGGCTGGAGAGTAGAGTCACTGGAGTCCAGACGTGGCTGCTGCACAAAAAGTGCACATGTGTTTGTTAACTTCAGGACTTCACATTCTGCTTGAGAATGAACTCGCCAGACAACAAAACAGGACTGTGTGGTTAGAGCAGTGTGCCCCAGGCTGATGAGATGGCTCAGTGAGTAAGGTGCCCGTTGTTGCCTGAGTTCAAACCCCAAACCCACATAAAGCAAGTCACCGAAGGACACGCCTGCAATCCCAGCATCCTGTGGCAAAACGGAAAACGGACAAGATGACTCCCAGAAGCTGAACTGATGCGTCTGTGCGTGCAGCAAGAGACGCTGTCTCGACAAGGTAGACAGTGAGGGCACATGTCCTCTGCATGCACTGTAGCAAGCACACCTGCCTGCACGTTCTCAGGGTACAAAGAAGCTCTCAAAGATGACAAAATGAACCATCTGAAAAACTCAGTGCAAGGACAGCCCTAATGCTGCCAGAGCAAGACAGAGCGCTGCTCGAAGCAGTCCTTGGGAATGCTGTGTTCTGAAAGGTCTTCCCTCTTTAAATCAACTATTAAAAATACAAAAACAAATGGACAACAACAAAGCCATCAAAGTCCAGTCGCCTGACCTCATGTGGGTGGGAAGAAATGAAAACTTACACTGCAGAATGCTACAACCTGTCCTCTGGGGACCCTGCACAAAAGTGGGGGAACAAAGCAGAAGTGTGGAGTCACATCTCTGCTTGCTGAGTTGGGGAGACTGGCGTTCCTGGCCTGTCTTCCAGGTGGGGAGAAAGCACAGAGCAGCTGCCATGAGTTGCCTGAGGACACCAGAGACGTCAAGAACACAGGCTAATTGTTGTCACGTTGAAGATGGACGTGACACCCTGAGACACTCACAGGGCGTCTTCAGCACCTGCCCAGCTTATCCCAGCCATGCGCCTTCTATAGAATTACTGTTCTCAGATTACACAATGCATTCATAAATAGCAATTATACAATGCATTTCATAAACAGCAGTATCAGTCTTGAGAATACAGTAAACGACTTCAATTTTCTACCAAAACTCCAAGTCTTCTCTTAACACTGAAGGGCTCAATGTCTCCAAGAACAAAATGTCAGCAGCCACGGGACTCCTCAATGACTAGCAAGTAACTGTGAGTCAAAGGAGACACTTAGCACCTCTGCTGGATATCAGGTGGGTCAGAGCCCCAGCAGCATCCAGAAGACACATCCAGAACACACGGGGTGTGATCCACACTTGGGTTACTGGAATACGGCAATAAAAACTGCATTAATCTAACATCTCAGTATTTTTTTTTTAACTATCTTGTTTTGGACACTGGGTCTTAAGTAGTCCGGCTGGCTCTTCCTTTCTTGTCTCCCTAATTCTGGGAGTACAGATGCACAGTGCCTCCGCGTCCAGCTTGTGTATTTTGCAAGGATCCTGATATACAATGCTGTGCATGCACTTCAGTGACAATACACTGTCCAGCTTGCCCAAGGCCATCGATGGATCCCAGCACAGCGAAAGAAAGAGAAGAAGTGGTCGCCTTCCGTAAAGTGTTACCCTAAAGTGTGAACATGTCTTTGTTCTGCTTCTGCCTCTGTAATCAGTTCGCCCTGCCGTGGCGGCCAGCATGGATCTGAGTAAGAGTTCTCAAGCCAGAAAGTCACACTGCGTGAAAACCACACTGTGTGAAGGCACACTGTGTGAGAGTCACACTGCATTAAGGCACACTGTGTGAAGGCACACTGTGTGAGAGTCACATTGTGTGTAAAGCACACTGCGTTGAAGGCACACTGTGAGTCACACTGCGTGAAAAACACACTGTGTGAAGGCACACTGTAGTCACCGCATGAAGGCACACTGTGTGAAGGCACACTGTGTGAGAGTCACTGCATGAAGGCACACTGTGTGACAGTCACACTGCGTGAAGGCACACTGTGAGAGTCACATTGTGTGTAAAGCACACTGTGTTGAAGGCACACTGTGTGAAGGCACACTGTGTTGAAGGCACACTGTGTGAGTCACACTGCATGTAAAGCACACTGTGTGAAGGCACACTGTGTTGAAGGCACACTGTGTGAGAGCCACTGCATGAAGGCACACTGTGTGAAGGCACACTGTGTGAGTCACACTGCGTGTAAAGCACACTGTGTGAAGGCACACTATGTGAAGGCACACTGTGTGAAGCACACTGTGAGAGTCACCATATGAGGAAGGAGTGCTCCCTGATGAAGCACACCTGTGAGATTAACCTTGCTAATTTGCATCTCTAAGTAGCATTTATCATTTTTCTGTACCAGAAGCAAGCACTTAGACACAAAATTAAGGCCCAAAACATACCTTTAGGTTTCAATCACATGGCAATATTCTGTTCTTTTAATGTACATGAATTATGTATTTTTTATATATATAATATATAAACATTATACTCACTATCAGTGTTGGGCAAGAAAGACAGGCACACGGCCAGAGCAAATCCATCTCCATCTCCAAAGTCCAAGGTCTGAAGATACTTTACTAAAAAAAGAACAAAATCCACCATGATGAACAGTCTGGAGATGCTGGTGACCCCACTCAGCCCTGTTCACAGTGGGGAGACCAGCGAGGTCAGTCCACGGCCAGGCCGACCACGGGAAGCCAACGGGGTACAGAGAACAAAACAGCTCCCAGGAAAAGGCCCGGGGATCCGCGAGACACCTCAGGACGGAACCTGCGGACCTGAGATCCAAGCCCGGAAAATGCAAAGAGAGAACCGACTTAGGACAAGTCTTCCTCCAACTCCACAAGTGGCAGGTGCACACATGAATAAAATAGTAAAAAGAAAAGGCTTGGGGGGATCTACACCATCAAATAGTTTGGTGCAGGAGTCTTTTGAAAAAGCATAGAAGAAATCAATTCAGATTAGAATCCCATGGGTATTCCTTGCTTGCCATTCATTGGGTAACTTCCATTTCCTGCAGACTACAAGGCTCCAAACCCACCTTCTGAGCCACTCTTGGACCAGAGTCGAACAGCAGAATCAGAACCTGCGGATGCCAGCAGGGTCCGCGTCCCACCGTCTGACACTCCTCCCTGGTAAACAGCGTGCACCGCATAAACAGGTCCTTCATGGCCTTTGAGACGAACTGTTTTTGAAACCTGAATTGGAAAGAACACTAAAGTGTTTGTGATAATTATTTTTAAAAAATAGAAATAGTTCTAGAACTAGTCATGGTGGCCCATGATTGTATCCCAGCACAGGGGTGGCTACAGGACTGGCATTGAGTTCATGGCCAGCTCCAGCCACCAAATGAGATTAGGTCAAAAAAAGAGTGATTATTAGCTTCGCATTTATTTAACTATAATAAAGGATGCACTGAAAATAGCACAGGTATAACAAGCACCAAAAACAAACACTTGAGAAGGATGTTTTACCTATTCTTCACAGGAATGAAAAATCACTCACCTTCAAAGTATCAATAGGCAGCTAATTAAGTGAATCACAGGAGATAAATGCTGCAGCAAAAAGGTTAACGTAGGAGAGTGCGCACCTATCATGAAGACCCTCTGATGCTGCAGGCGGGTGTGCACCTGTCATGAAGACCCTCTGATATTGCAGGCGGGTATGCACCTGTCACAGACCCTCTGATGCTGCAGGCGGGTGTGCACCTGTCACAGACCCTCTGATGTTGCAGGCGGGTGTGCCCCTGTCACGAAGACCCTCTGATGCTGCAGGCGGGTGTGCACCTGTCATGAAGACCCTCTGATGTTGCAGGCGGGTGTGCACCTATCATGAAGACCCTCTGATGCTGAAGGTGGCTGTGCACCTGTCACAGACCCTCTGATGTTGCAGGCAGGTGTGCACCTGTCATGAAGACCCTCTGATGCTGCAGGTGGGTGTACACATTGTCATGAAGACCCTCTGATGCTGCAGGCGGGTGTGCACCTATCATGAAGACCCTCTGATGCTGCAGGTGGGTGTGCACTTCTCTTCTGCTGCTGCAGGTGGGTGTACACTTTACAGCCATGGAAAGAGGCCCAATGCTGACATTCTTTAAGAACCCCACTCTGTGAAACAGACCTCCTGGGCGCTCGATGCGCTGTTTCTCCGTGAACAGACTCAGTATATACCTTCTGAATAGCTTTGAAATACACCCTCTGACAGCCTCTTTACACAAGGGCATCGATCACATGAAAGATGTAAGTCAGTTTGTCCAAATTTTACTTACACTAACCTTGGTACTCAGTACTGTCTGCCAGTACTTGGTAATCAGTACTGTCTACGAGATTTTTTTACCACTGTGATGTTAAAATATTTCTTCGTGATAACATGTGAACATACTTTGAGATTGAAAAAGCAGTGGTATTCCCATAAAATCTTACCAAATACATTTAGCTTCCACTCTTGACATGGCCAAAATCAAGTCTGGCTGCAAAATGGAAACATGGAGCAGGGAAAGAGGAAATCCCACTAGCTCATCAAATTTGCCTAAAGACAGGACCAAGCCAGGAAAAGGAACCAGAAGGTGGCAGCCAGCGAGTGTAGAGGACACAGATGTCAGAAACAAGAGAGACCTGCCTCAATAGGGGAAGGAAAACTGACTCCTCAAAGCTGTACTCTGGACTCCACCCCAGTGCTATTCCATAAATAATGGGCTGGGTTAAACCTCTGCCTCACAAACAGAAGGTCATGAGTTTGGATCCATGACCTTGTAAAAAACAACAGGCAGAAATGGCGGCAGCCTGTACTTTCCATCCCGGAAGGCCGAGCCTGAAGAACGAACAAACAAGTAGGAGGTAGAAGCAATGCAGAACGATTCCCGAAGTCACTCCCGGCCTGCGCGGACGCACACTGCCCGAACTCACTCCCGGGCCTGCATAGGCGCACGCTACCCTCTGACACACAGACACAGGCAAACTTTTTTTTAAAAAAAGAAATAATCACATTAAAAAAAAAAGAAACCCTCGCACTCACAAGTCTGAGTCTCCTAAGTGCTATGCAAATGCTCCACTGCTGAACTGTATCCAGCCCAAGGACTAATGGAGACAGGGGCCTGGGTACAGTGGTTTTGTAGCATGGGCGTGATAAGCTTAAGGACCATTACTGTTATCAGAGTAGCTGTAGCTACAGGCCAGAAACCTCCAGATAGGTGTGTCCCTGTTCTTTCTCAAGGGTGATAAGCCCTCCCCTGAGATGGTGGCGCTCCTTCCTAGGCCCAGCTCCCAGCTGAAGGCCTGTAGTCCCAGCTGCACGTGGTCTTCTGGGCTCTGAGGGTGACAGGGTATGGAGTGCTAGCTGAAGCGGGTCATCTCTGGCTGGGGAGGAGGCCTCGGCCTGCTGGGGTAAGGCTTTTCGGTAGTGCAGCAGCTTGGGACCACCTGCACTCCTGCAGGAACCCCTCACACATGTTCTGTCACAGGCTCTATGAAGTCGCTCAGCACGTCAGACATGCATGCATCTTACAGTGTTTGTCACTGGGGTCCTGCAGGGCTGAGAAGGCACTTGTTCATGCCTCCTCACGCAATGCACACAACAGCTGACCCTGACCTGAACTCGCGACTGTCCTGCCGCAGGCCTGGATCACCAGCCCAGTCTAAGAACAAACTGTTAACGCTCATATTCAGATATAGCCTTTTCCTGGTCTACCTCTCCAGCATTTCTGCCTACAATCTATTATCTAACAACATTTCACAAATTGTTTCTAAGATTTCCAAGCAATTCTAAAAGATTTAAAAGGAGAAGGGGGAGGTTCATACATGTAGGAAGCTTAGATGTTGCTTTTTTTCCTATCTGGATCTTTATCACTTGAATTTTTTCCAATCCCGATACATTTTGCAACTTGCATGTTGCAGATATATTCGTGACCAAGTATTTTAAAGGAGAACACGGGCTTTACCCTGTTCCGATTCTTGGTTACAGCCCCTTGTCCAGCTTGGCGGGAGCCCACCCCAGCAGCAGGGGCCAAGGGAACTGGCCCGAGCACGTCCACAGGACTTGTGAGAGGTCGATTCCACCTGCCAGACCAGCATGTCTGGCCAAGTGCGTCCATCCTACCCACCTGCCAGTGACTGGCCCACCCAGCATGAACTGGACCCTGCCAATCAATCAGAGAATCTCCCGTAGGCCTGCTCAGGACTTAACTCTATTAATTCTTCACAGCTAAACCGAGAGCTCAAACCTTCCGTTGTCAAGGTGACATCTGTATCTAACTGTGACACTACATTTTCACATCGTCCGTCTGTCCCCAGCAACTACACAGCACTAGGGTTGGGTTCAGCAGGTTGGCGCACCAGCCTGTGGGGCCACTAGAATTTTCACTATTCAAGTACATTGTGCCTTCATAACTATGGGCCTGATTTGTGAACGGGAGGACTCCGCCCCATCTGTCTCTCCTGTACGGACGCTGTTCACACACTCGTGCGTCGACCTGTCCACTGCTCATCTTTGCTGCTCTAGAAACAACCTAGCTGCCCACTACTCGAGGCCTGTCCGTATCCCACCTGCACAGACACCTCCCCGAGCTGGAGAGGTTTATATTTATATTTACATCCACACAGCACCAGCATCCTAAGACCGCAGACATTTCGCCATCATTGAAGACAGCAGCTCACACATGAAGATGTAGGAAATCACATGGGCTGCCCAGGCCCAGCAGGTGCAGCAGAAAAACCTGAGCTGGACGTGGCGGCCAGGACCTGTTGTCCCAGGCCGCCTAGGGGCCGAAGTTCACAGTCAGCGGGGCACACAGCGACTCTGTCTCAGGAAGTTTAAAACGCTGACATGTTGATTACAGATTTTTAAAAGAAAAGACCCAGCGTCTGGGCTGCACAAGACAGGAAGTACCTGATTACAGAGAGCAAAACCCAACAGCAGGTGAGCGCCAATCCGGGCCATCTACACGTGTCTTACACGCAGCCTGCCACCTAGTCAGTCGTGTCTTACACGCAGCCTGCCCACCTGGTCAATCGTGTCTTACACGCAGCCTGCCCACCTGGTCAGTCGTGTCTTACACTCAGCCTGCCACCTGGTCAGTCGTGTCTTACACGCAGCCTGCCACCTGGTCAGTCGTGTCTTACATGCAACCTGCCACCTGGTTAGTCGTGTCTTACACGCAACCTGCCACCTGGTCAGTCGTGTCTTACACGCAATCTGCCCACCCGGTTAGTTGTGCCCACCTGGTCAGTCGTGTCTTACACGCAGCTTGCCCACCTGGTCAGTCGTGTCTTACACGCAACCTGCCACCTGGTCAGTCGTGTCTTACACGCACATCTGCCCACCCGGTTAGTTGTGCAAACCTGGTCAGTCGTGTCTTACACGCAGCTTGCCCACCTGGTCAGTGTGTCTTACACGCAACCTGCCACCTGGTCAGTCGTGTATTACACGCAGCATGCCCACCTGGTCAGTTTGTGTCTTACAAGCAGCCTGCCCACCTGGCAGCGTGTTTTACAGCAACTAGCCACTGGGTCAGTCGTGTCTTACACGCAGCCTGCCCACCTGGTTAGTCGTGTCTTACACGCAACCTGCCCACCTGGTTAGTCGTGTCTTACACGTAACCTGCCACCTGGTTAGTCGTGTCTTACATGCAATCTACCCACTTGGTTAGTCGTGTCTTACACACAATCTACCCACCTGGTTGTTCTCGATTTCCCAGTGAATCACTTGGTTGTCGGATCCTCCAGAAACTAATTCAGTGGAAGGGGCTGAAAAAAATGACATCTCAGTGAACGTTTTCTTTAAATGAAGTTTTCGCATTGGAATGCAAAGTCATCAGACCCCCTCCCCCACTTACTTCCCTTGTGCTCCCCTCCTCAGGCTGGCTTCCTTCTTCCCTGGATAAGACCCCTCCATTGTCTTATCACCTGTACTCCATTTCCCACTTTCCCTCAGGATCCCCATCTCCCATACACACATACACATACACACGCACATACACGCGTGACTTTAGACCAGGGTACTGTGTATCTGAGAGAAAGTGCCCAGTGTTTATCTTTCTGCATCTGGCTCATTTCACTTAACATAGTGATCACGAGTTGCTTCTGTTTTCCTGCAAATATCCTGATTTCACTTTCCTCTAAGACTGGATGAAATCCCACTGTGCATCTATCACGTTTTCTCTACACATCCGCAGCTGATGGGCATTAGGCTGCTTTCATTTCCTGGTTACCACGAACAGGAAGACGTAATCATAGCCATAAACACAGATGGCTGTGCAGGCCTCTGTGGGATGTGCTGTGGCTGGGCATACCAAGAGGGCACAGCGGGATTAGACGAGCTCTGGTCTCCGCAGAGAAACAAAGCCCCAGCTGACTTCCAGAGCGGCTGCGCCAGGGTCACCCCAGCAGCTGCTTCTGCCCCACAGCCTCAACACGTGTCATGTTTCCTTGATGAGAGTTATTCGGGTGAAATGGAATCCAAAATCATTTTAACTTGTGTTTTCTGGTGAATACTGGCAGGTTGTATTTCTTCTTTTGAGGACTGTGCGTACAGTTCATTCACTGACTGAAAGATTTGGTTTCTGGCTCTTTATACACCAGAGACCCTAGTCCCCATCTGACATGTTCTCTTCACTTTCCACTGCAGTACAGAAGAGCTGACCTCCTGCTTCAGCAATGTCACATGCTCCTGTCTGTTTCTCTCCTCTCTGGTGACTGCTTCCCTTACAGTACATGTCACAAGGTCCTATTTGAAATTCTTGGAGTTGCTTTCCATGATACTAGAGTCCTTTCAGAAATCCTTCCCTATACTGCTATCTTGAAACTTTTCCTGTCTTCTTCAAGCAGTTTCAAAGTTTCAAGTCTTACACTAAGATCTCTGATCAATTCTGAACTGATTCTGGTGCGAGGTGAGAATGTTGAAGCCCACTTCATTCTTCTACCTGTGGATATCCAGCTTTGCCAGCACGGAAAAGGCTGGCTTTTCTCCAACATGTTTGACACCTTCGTCAAAAATTAAGTGGCTTGGGATGAGATTGGGGATTAAAGTGTGAAAAAATCACAAATTCACTATATTTATGTACAAAACACTAAAAGAATTCTGAAAAATTCAGTGACTGCAACTCCATGCATTATTTATGGGTTCTCTTTGCTGCCCACTATGCACTGTTTCTGTGAGTTCTGACGTGGCTCTACTGTAGAACTTGAAGTCTCCGATGCTGTTCTTTCTACCATGAAATACTTTGGCTACAAGTGCAGATAATAACTGACCACGCACTGTTCAGCCTCAAAGTCATCTGCACTCCCACCCTAAGGCTCAGTGGAAGAGGGGGCGGCAAGACAGGAAGATCCTGAAGTGGGCGGGACTGCCGGAAACTATATTCTTGAATACAAAAGGGTTGTTGTGTTCATGAACTCCCTGCAGCTACTCTATTTCCACAAGACTTGCAGGGGATTGTCCCATTAACATCTCACCAAGCAAAGGGAAGCTCTCAAAACGCTTCGCCTCCTCAGAGACTGATTGGCTGATGCTGGCGGGAGGAAGTGCAAGGGCTTCCTCAGTGGTATCCCTGGTGCACCAGCATGCTCCAGCAAGAGCACAGGCATGTAACATCAAAAGCAAAGCAGAATAAACCCAATGGGCCACACAAGTGAGAAGACTTGAAAATAGGAGGGAGTGTGGCAGGGAAAAGGGCTGTAAGAGGATGGAAGCAGGGATGGGGATCAGGAATTAAGAATTATATTCATATACAAAAACACTAAATTTTTTTAAATTTTTTAAAAAGAAATGCTTTGGTTAGTCTACCCAGCTGTTTTTTAAAATTTCAAAACTACATAAAATGACCAAATTTGGGGCTGGAGATATGGCTCAGGGGTTAAGACTCTGTCTCTCAAGCAGAAGGTCCTGAGTTCACATCCCAGGTCCCATGTAAAAATGCCAGGTGGAAACAGTGGTGTTCTATAGTTCCAGCTCTGGTGGGCGGAGCCTAGGAAATCCCAGAGAAAAACAAGATAGAAGCAACCCAGGATGATTCCCAAAGTCACCCTTGATCTTCCATAGGGATACACAGTGCCCTCTGGTACACACACACAATAAATATTAAAAAATAAAATAACCAAATTTCTCCTTATTTAGAAAGTACTTGATCAATCACCTTTTGCTATTTAATGTTTCCATGTTCTCTATCTGTATACATTTTGTTTTTAATAAACCATTTAAAAATAAGAGGCTCAGCAGACGAATGGATAAAGAAAAATATATATGCACGAAGGAATATTACTTGCCACAAGAATAAAATCTTGTCATCTGTTGTAGATGGACACATAGGACATCATGTTGTAAAGTAACACAGAAACAAGTGAAGTAACAAGAACAATTACTATGTTTTGTCTGCTATGTAAAAAAAGGTATCTCAAAGTACTAGAAGAGCACAGGGAAGGGGCGAAGTGGACGGGCAAAACCCACACCTGGCATGTGCCCATGTGCAAACACCATAGGGACCGCCACTGACTTCAGCAATGAGAATCTGTTGATAAAATTACAAAACAAGCCACTGATCCTGTCACCCTGATCCTCGAGGGTGCTCCCGTGTCTCCTGGAACCGAGTGCTTTCTTTCCTATTACGGAACCAACGTTACACTCACTCAAGAACTTCAGCACCACTAATACTCCTTCCAAGTTAGAGTTGCGTGGACATTCCAGTACTATTTTCGTAACTTAGTTTTGGATGCAGAGTCTAAGGCACACGCACATCTGGTAACTCATCTTTGTCATCTACAATCCAGAGTAGTCTCCCAGTCTCTCTGCTTCTGCAACAGGGGTTTTTGCAGTGTCCATCAAAGTAGAGACTTACTATCAACGGCCATCGAACACATGCTTTATTTTATTCTGTGTGTGAGTGTTAACAAAGGGCACTTGTGTGTGACTGTGGAGGCCCAAGGGTGACATCAGGAACAGCGCTCTGGATTGCTCTACCTTCTTATTGCTTTGCTCTGGGGTTTCCCAGGCTCTTCCCAGGGCTGGAAGTGCAGGTCACCCTCCTATCTGCTCTGCATTTTTAACATGGGATCTGGGGATCCCTCTGCATTTGAAACAAAGGGTTTAACCCCTAAACCATCTCCCCAGTCCCAAGTTTTATTTTTGAGATTAGCCAGATTTCAAAAGCCCCTCTGAGCACCCCCAATTGGTGGACTGACAACACACCCACCAGGAAGCTGCACCAAAAGGGAAGTGATTTTGATGGTTTTTCATGTACGTTTCTTCTGACCTACGTCCCAGATATTTGGGCAGGCAGTGGAGAGACAGCTGGAAATTATTCATTAAACAGACAGCACTGTGCTCACGTGTGCAGCGTCCCTGGCTTATATTCTGCTCAACATAACCTCAGCCTTCTCATTGGTCACTGGAACCAAGCAGCTCATTTAGCTACAAGCCTTTAAAATAACTCAATAAGATACCAAACAGAGAACGTTAAAAACCAGGACTGCTGAGATGGCTCACCAGGTAAAGGTACTTTTCCTACAAGGCTGATAACCTGTGCTCAATTCCCAGCATCCTCATTAAGGTTAAGGGGGGTGGGGTGCACTAAAGGGGAGAAGTGACTCCACCAGGTTGAGCTTTGACCTCCATACTTGCTCAGCGGCACGCATCATATACACACAAGATACTAATAAAGAATAAATAAATTGAAAAAAACAGGCGTTTATGATTAAAAATGGTTTTTTAAAAGTTTTGCGTGGGCTGACAAGAGTGGGTGGTAAAGAGCTGCTGCCAGGCCTGACACCTGAGTGTGCTCCTGGAGATGGGGGGGGGAGACGACCAACTCCTCCTCTGACCTCGCCTGTGTGCCCCTCCCTCACCACTACAAGGAAACATGAAAAAATGCAAACACTGCTCACCTGTGACCGAGTGGTCACAAGAAACATCTGATTCACCTGGTGACAGAGTCTTGTTAAAGAAAATCAATCGCAAGTGACAAGACGCCCTCACTTTTCAAGGCGAGATAAATACACAAGCCCAAATCACTCTCTACACCATATTTCCACGCTGAATCCAGCAGTCCTTGACATTACATGGTGACAATTAATACAATCACACGGGGCTGGAAAGATGGCTCAGGGGTTAAGAATCTGCCTTCCAAGTAGAAGGACCTGAGTTCAGATCCTGGATCCCACGTAAAAATGCTAGGCAGAAAGGGTAGAGCCCTGTACTTCTCCCCCTAAGGCAGAGCCTGGGAAATCCCAAAGTGAAGTAAAAAGGAGTTAAAAGTAATCCAGGATGACTCATGAAGTCACACTTGGGCCTCCACAGTCCCTCTGATATACACAGACACATGCATATACACGTACACAAAGTTTAAAATACATAGTATGTATACATAAACACACACACACACACACACACAATTGGGCTTTGCCTGCACATCAGCAGCCGTCACTGTACTGTAACTGACCTGCTACACAGTGCAGCCTGATTTAGCAGCTGAAATAAGTAGCAAATTAATTTTTTTAATGTCACAGATACAATCATAGAAAGTTTCACTAACTCAAGAAATTCTGCATTTATATCTGCAAAAGGATGTTTCCAAAAATGTTTGTCAGTGAAAAGTGAACGTAATTCACAGTTGATAATAATACTGCAACAGGTAAATTTAAGATAACAGAACGCACTACTGGATTTTCAAAGTCCATTTAAAGCAAATGACATGTCAATTAACTTTGGAGCCAGGGAATCTTACAGATGGAAAAGAAGCGATCCACTGGAGTCCAGCAATTTTCAAATATGTTGTTCTCAGAACTACTTTACATTCAAAAACTCTAAAAACCTCAAAAGCTTTTGATATGGGCCATGTATGCCAATACTAAAAATAATAGTTTCATTGCTCACTTAAGAATTTCAGTGAGTAGGGAGCGAAGGGAGGAGAGAGGGAAGGAAGGGTAAGTACTCAATATGCTTGTAAAACTAGAAAAAAAATGAAAAAATTATTTTAAAAAAGGAATGCTACCGAAGTCCACTACATGTAAGCACAAAACAACAAATGCAAAAAAGTAAGTACTGTACATGTCTGCAATTCTCTTTAATGCCTGATTTTATCAGAATACAACTGAACTTTCGTATTTGCATCTGTATTTAATCTGTTGCTGTATATGTCATATGACTGACAGAAAAAAGGCACCAGGTACTTATAAGAGGAGACAGAACACCATTCCAGCTTCTTGGTATAATAAGAGCAATGTGGATCTTGGGAGTCTCATGACCTCTTAGGGGCTTTGGTCTAGTTCACCCCTTACTTTGTAGCAGTGTAGTCCCTTAGCATGTCACAGACATGCAAGGTCTTCACTGACCTTGCTGGATAGGGCAGAATCAGGCTCAGCAGCTGGAAGCCAGTCTCTACCCATGATGACTTGCTGCAAACCCTGGGGAACCCCGTCACAAGGTGCCTTTACCCTCCTCCTGAATGCTCTGACGCCCATCCTTCAACTGCTATGAAGTTAGCACTCTCACTAGACATGCCATAATTTTTTTTCCTATTTCCCACTATACGGCAGCCACAAAGGTAATATTTAGAGAAGGAAGGAAGGAAGGAAGGAAGGAAGGAAGGAAGGAAGGAAGGAAGGAAGGAAGGAAGGAAGGAAGGAAGGAAGGAAGGAAGGAAGGAAGGAAGGAAGGAAGGAAGGAAGGAAGGAAGGAAGGAAGGAAGGAAGGAAGGAAGGAAGGAAGGAAGGAAGGAAGGAAGGAAGGAAGGAAGGAAGGAAGGAAGGAAGGAAGGAAGAAAGAAAGACAGACAGACAGACAGACAGACAGACTAGACATACTTTATCGGAAGACACCTGAGACCAGCCTCAGGATCCGGTTGATACTTACAGCCATCCTGCTTACGAATCCACTGCAGGCAATTGACTCGGGCCTTGTGACCATTCAGATTGGTAACCACCACCCTTTTCTAGAGAAGAAAACACTAGTTAGCAAACTAGAATTTATGCTACCAAGTGAGCACAAATCAGACTTCAATGTTTTTGATGCAATAAAAATGTCAGAACCACTTGGCCCAGTTGCCTCTCTCAAGCCAAGAACGTTTAACTGTGACTTAAGTTGCTGGTTACTCTAAATGTTTCCTGTCTTTCCACGCACCACATTCCCAGCATGTTGTTAATAAGTAACGATCTGACCCTGTAGATCTTCCTCTGCATAGTCTCCCTCACCACACCTCCCTTGGCCTGGGGAGCTTGTCTTGACCAGGCTGAACAAACAGCCTCTTCCCCATGGCCAAGGGGCTACACTGTTAATCCAGCTCAAGGGTTCATACAAGACAACCTTCTTCGGCAGAGGAATCAGTAATACACAGAAATCCATGGCCACGTTCTGTGCCGTGACTGACCAGGTGGTAGATTCTCTAGGCACAGTGACCAGTGAGCATCACTGCATGAGGTGAGGAGACCCCCCAGCAAACGCGCAGCTGCTGCTGCTTCTACCCAGTCACCCCACTCTTGGGCTTTCTTGCTTCGCCCTCAGCTGGAAATTGTCACCATGTGACTTCTCTTTACAGCCTTTCTGTTTGCCACCAGCAGCACTGGCTTGTCTGCTGCCATGACAACCAGAATTTTCATGGCTGGAAAAGGGCACAAGCAAATGTGTATAATCCAATGTATCTCACACATGGGCTCAAAATAGTTGGGAAGCAATCTAACGCATTTCCTTGTCTCTTCCATTGCACTGAGAAATTCTCAATGGAAAGGGTTCCTTACTATGACCTTTGTACCATTACCACACATCTTTGGGCTGCCCAGAGAGAGGCCACAAAAAGATGGTGAATGAAGGCATCATTCTCAAAATTGTCCTTTAGCATGTCACGTGTTCATGTGAGTGCATGCGTGTGTGTGTACACTTGCATGTGGAGGTCAGAGGCTGATGGGGGAATGTCGTCCTCATCGCGTCTCTGCCTTATTTTCTGAGCCAGCATCATTCACTAACCCTGGCAATTGACGTTTCAGCTACACTGGGTGGCCAGTGAGGCTTGGGTTACAGATGCATGTAGTCGCATACGGCATTTAAAGGGTGCTGGAGAGCCGAACTTGGGGTCCCATGCTTGACCAACAGGTTCTTTCCCTGCTGAGCCATCTTGCCAGCCCCACATTTCACACACTTAGCCCTATATTTAATTAAATGCTCAATTAGCAAATATGTAACAAAGCAAAGTATTTGTTAGACTTAGCTGAAATCCCCTAATTTGGGCTAGGTAAAGTGGCTCACCCCTGTAATCCCTGTAGTATGGAGCCTAAGACTGCCAAGTTAGAAGGCAGTGTGAACCACAGTGAACTCATGGGAAGGGCAGCCTTGGCAAGAGAGGAGGAAAGTGACAGAAGGGATGGGATCAATCTATTAAACTGTTGCCCCAAAATGGGCTTCTAGAGCTGGGTCACCCCTCAGAGGATGCTCGGTGTAACCTTTATCCGAGTGGTGAGGCACCTTCTCTAGCCATTCAAGAATGCATGACAATTAACTCAAGACAAAACCAGGCAGGAGCGAGCTCAAGATCACGGAAAGTAACCTAAACTTTTTCCTTTTTCCTATAAAATTTTTCATATAAAGGGCTGGAGAGATGGCTCAGGGGTTAAGACTCTGCCTCACAAGCAGAAGGTCCTGAGTTCCGATCCCAGGTCCCACGTAAAAACGCCAGGCGGAAACCATGGTGGCCTGCACTTCCGGCTCTGGTGGGCGAAGCCTGGGAAATCTCAGAGCGAAGCAAGGAGAAGGTAGAAGCGATCCAGGATGATTCCAGAGGTCACCCTTGGTCCTCCGCAGGGACACAAAGTACCCTCTGACACACACACACAGAGTAAATATTTTTTAAAAATTAAACACAAAAAATTAAATACAAAAATGGGACTTCATATTTTAACGAAGCAGCACTTCCATAAACTCTCACAGTCATACCCTGCACTGGATTTTAACTTCCTGCATTTTAACTTTACACGGAGGCTCTTCTGGAGGAGGAACAACAATGGAATCGTTCTGAATTAACTACGGGGAGAGTTTGAACTCTTCCCCCCACGGGGAATCTCATCTGAAACTGAACCCGAGGTAACTGCCAACACCGGCTTGGATGCTAGAGAGGGAAAAAGCCCCCAAGAAAAAGGACTGGCGAGCTGGGCCTTGCGACGAGCGCTTAGGGATTCCCTTACCCACTTTCCCCTCGATGCACGTTCTTTAGAAAGTGCATTCCCGTAGCTAAAAGGTCGGAAATATTTCTTTGCAAGGTAGAAGCCCGTTAGCCAACGCGGTGGGAAACGAAGCAGAAGTGCATTAACGGAATAGGGACCACTTAAGAGCACGCCTACCCGCAGGCCGCGGCGAGGGGGTCTTCGTTAGGCCACGCGGCCGCGGATGCAGCAGGGGGGCGTGGGCGCAGCGCTGCCCGGGGACGCGGCTCTGCGCCTCCCCGCACGCCCCGCCTGCAGCGGAGTCCCGAGCGCCCCCGCCGGGCTCGGCCCATCCGGGCCTCGTACCTGAGGATCATAAAGAACCACGGAACAGGACGTGCCGAAAGCCAGGAGTCCTCCGGGCCCGGGGCTCCAGCTCAGAGCTCCCCGAACCCGATTCGGGCTGCAGAACACGTGAGAAACCTCCAGCACGGGCGCCACCATGATGCCAGCGGCTCGGCGGCCGAGGCACAGCGCGCACTTCCGCCCGGGAGCGGAACGGACTGGCTCGGCCGTGGCTCCGGCAGGCGCCAGCCGGGCCGCATTTCCGAAGGGCCCGGGGGCGGGGCCAGAGCTGCTCCGCCCTCCCAGGCCCCGCCCCCGGCCGCGCCCCCGCCTGGCCCGAGTGGGGCTTCGGCGTGGGCGCGGCTTGGGGAGCGCATCTCCGGACCGCGGCTCCGCGTGCCAGCCGGGCCGGGCCGCCGTCGCTCCGGACGCTCGCGAAAGGGCTTCGCGTACCCCGGCGGCCCCTCCCGGCCGCGCTCCCCACGGCGGACGGGGCGTTCCGGGAGCGAGGAGGGGTCTCCCGGCGTCCGAGCCCGCGGCGTCTGCGAACACGCGGAAAAGCGGCTCGGTGTCGGCAGGGGGCTCCGGAGCCGCAGTGCGCGTGCGCCTGGCTGCCGGCCGCGGGAGGCGGCGGCCCCGGCTTCGCGCGGCGCGGGGCGCCCATCGCCGATTGTCCTGCTCGCGGGAGGCCGGGGCGCGCGGGACGCGGCTCCCCGGCGACCGCGACACCCCGGGCCGCGGGGCGAACCGTCCCGTGAGGCCGCCGCATCTCCGGGCGCGGTAGAGGCTTCTCGGGGACCTTCTCGGGGACACGAGCTCGGGCCCGCTCCCGGCCCTCCGGACCGCCCTCCCGGAGCCGAACCTGCGCGCGGGGCCGGGCGGTGGGAGGCCCAGGCCGCGGAGAGGTGAGTCCCGCACGGCCTCGAGTGGGGCGCCGGGAGCGGAGACCCGCAGGCCGGGGGGCGGCGGCGAAGACGCCCCGGGGCCAAGCAGGGAGGGGGCTGCAGGGAGCGATGCCCCGGAGACCCCGAGGCGGGCGCCCGCTCGCCCCGGAAAGCTGATCTTCCAGCTTAGGGTTCCCCGGATGGGGCTGGGAGACCCAGACGCAGAGCTTTGTGAATAGGCTGAACTTTTCATCGCGAATTCAAAGAAGGTGCTGGCGGGTTTCGGGATTGCGAGCTGCGGGAGGCGAAGCTTTGTGCTCCTCCCTCCGCGAAGGCCTGTCTCGCCGGCTCTTCCCACCGACTCTCCCGACCTGTCCGGGAGGAGATCGGGGGCCGGCGGGCGGCCGCGCTCAGCATCCTCCCTGGCTGGAGCCGCCGCTGCCCGCTGCGCTAGCCACACCCGCACCGCGACTCGCCCGTGTCCAGGTGACACTTTCCTCGTGGATCTCCAGCCTATTGCGTGACGCTCCCAGCTCGAGGCCCACAGAGTCTGTCCGGGAGCTTGGTGCTACTCTGGTGACTTACGCGCGCGTTTCCCACCGCTCCGGGTGTGACCGGCAGCACTTGAGCAACGCACAAGTTTACCGAGCACTTACTTCCACTTTGCATTGGTTCGGCTTTTCAACTGCGGTCATTCATACTAGCGAGGCCAAGGAACCGTCCTGAAAGGGATGGGATTTTTCTTGTTTCAGTCTGTGCAACTTGGGCTGGAAGCATAGGTTTGGCCACCGTCTGGTCTCGGCTCATCTGCTTAGTGGAGTTATGCTTCTCAAGCCGTACTCGATGCTGGCTGAAGCTCAGACCCTAAGGCCAAGTATGTTAAAATGTTACTCATTTGTAGCGATTCAAGAACCAGACTGCGTGAAGTTTAATTTACTCCACGAACTATTATTAGGCAAGTCATTCGAAAGAACCAGGAAATGGGTGTGATTCATTGCTGAGTGGGGGTGGGGAAAACTTTTTTTCTTTTATGTTGAATCTATTTGAATATGGATAGAAAATACCCTGATACAAAACACAGGAGACTGAAAGCTGAGTACTTTTTGAGTAGTTAATAGGGCCTTAAATGGATTTCTGCTGCATAAGAAAATGAATAGGGAATAAGAAAGACCTGAAACAAGCATTCAGAGATTGTTATTTAATAGAGTCTTTCATAGGGAGAAAGGGAATCATGGGAAAGGCACTTAAATTTGCTTTGGTTTTGACTCTAAGAAGATGGCTGTGGGCTCTGAGCACTTCACTCGCTCACTTCTGAATTTCTGTTGTTTTTACAGTACCATGTGTCAACACTGGATGGTCCTCAGGCAATTGGGGGGGGTCTAGGATCCTGACTGTGTCCTACAGCACTTCAGAACACACTGGTCCCAGTAAAGGAAGCTCTGTGAACCATCATTGTTTGGTTGGCATCAGTTTTCAGCCTGAAGTTTCTTAACTCTGTTTTACAAGTGAGATAAGATGATTTTTCCCCCCAGGGCCAGTGAGCTAGCTCAGCAGCTGAGGTGTATGCCCTTCTGTGATCCATAGATGCTCTCCTGGTGGAAAGAAAATTGTCATTTGGTCTTCACTTGTACGCTGTTCATTTATGTTATCCCCACCCCGCCTCAAATAAAAGATTTTTTTCTGTCTTTTCCAGGACAGGGCCATGGCTAGGAATTTGTCTGTAATCATGCTCCTGACCTTCGCCCTTTGGGTCACACATCCTCTTCATGAACTGAAATCAGCAGCTGCTTTTTCTCAGACCACCGAGAAAATGAATCCAAGTTGGGAGTCCAGCATCAACGTTGACTTGGCGGTTACCACGCAGCGACATCACCTCGAGCAGCTTTTCTACCGCTATGGAGAGAACGATTCCTTGTCGGTGGAAGGCTTCAGAAAGTTGCTTCAGAACATAGGCATAGATAAGATTAAGAGAGTCCACATCCACCATGACCACGAGCATCACTCTGACCATGAGCATCGCCCCCACCGAACTCACGCTGCTTCCGGGAAGAACCGGAGAGCCTTCTGCTCCGACCTGGCCCCCGAGAGTTCAGGTAAAGACCCTGGAAACAGCCGAGGGAAAGGATCTCATCCGCCCGAGCACGTGGATGGCGGAAGGAACGCCAAGGGGGGTGTCGGCCTGAGCGAGGTGACCTCCACTGTGTACACCACTGTCTCTGAAGGAGTTCGCTCTCCAGAGGTGATAGAAACTCCCAGACCAGGAAAGCTCCCCAAAGACAGAAACACTTCCACTCCCCCCAGCATCGCGGAGAAGAGCCGGGCAGGCCGGCACGGCAGGCTCGCCAGCAGGAAAAGCAACGAATCGGTGAGCGAGCCCAGAAAGGAGTTCGTGCGTTCCAGAACCACCCAAGACAACACTCAGGAGGTAGGATCCCCGTCTGCTGCCCACAACACTCAGGAGGTAGGATCCCGGTCTGCTGCCCGCCCTGCTCCTGAGGGGGTGGGGCAGAGACAAGATGGCTGTTGTTGAGGGGGGGGTCTTCCACCTTCTCAGCAGGGCACTTGGCTTATGTGCAGTCTGTGTTGAAGACATTCCTGAGAGGAGAGTGAACGTTTCTAATACAGCACATGAAATCTCTTCAAGGGAAGGTTACTGTGGAGCAAATCTTGAACAGCAAATAGTTTTTTTAAATATTTACTCTGTGTGTGAGTCCCTGTGGAGGACCAAGGGTGACTTTGGGAATCATCCTGGATCGCTTCTACCTCCTTTCTTGCTTCTGAAATTTCCCAGGGTCCCCCCACAGGGCCGGAGGTGCAAGCCACCACTGTTTCTGCCTCACATTTTTACATGGGGCCTGGGATCCAAACTCAGGACTTTTCTGCTTGTGAGGCAGAGTCTTAACCCCCAAGCCAGCTCTAAGTGCAGATATTGTTAGTAAAAATAGAAGGTGGGAGATCTGAAGAAGTAGAAGTGAAGAGCCCATGTTGCAGGGAGAACCGGGCGGGGCTGATAACAAGGCAGGAACACTGTCTGCTCTGCACCTGGATCCGCAGCGCCTGGGTGGAGCTGCTGGAGCGGAGCCGCTGCAGGAACATTGTGGGTACATAAAGGGTTGGTCAGACTCTCCTCTCTGCTCACATGGCTTCTCTGGAATGGTCTAGACCCTCAGCTCACATTCTAGAATGGTCTAGACTCTGCATCTCATCCACTGTGGCTGATGGATGTTACACAAAAAGCATCTGTTGGCTACACTTAAGTAAAATGCAGGTGCTGCTTTCAGGCCCATTTATGACAGAAGTTCAGAGAATTCTACCAATAGCCCTACAGCGCTGGTAGCGAGGTGGTTTTGAGTAGTGCTAGTGAATAATCGTGAGGGTTTAAAGTCCCTATTTAAAAGATGAGAAACAGGCACTATTGCCAGTTTTTTGGGGGAGTGGGTAAATTGTATGGAGTTTTCTCTTCAAACTAAACTCATCATTAATTAAATCATTTGGAAGCATCTGCCTGCTGGGACAGGTTTGTTTTATTAACCGGCGTTGCCCTCTGCCAGAGTCATCCATATAATTTAGTATTCTCTCCTTGCAAAGCATGGTTGTGCCAGGTATGCGGGCAGAACTGAGCTAAGTCTCTGCACGTAACTCATGGCTGGAAGAACACATGTCCAGGGCTTGTTCGGGCCAAGTCGGATAGCGTTAGTACTAAAACCTATTTCTCAATCTCTAATGAACTCCATTTCGAAATTAAAGCTCATTTCCTTAATAGCATTGTACAATGAGTTAACAGGCTTGTGAATCGCCATCTATCCACAAGCCCGTTCAACCAGGAGGGTTTCTGCCCAGTGATGTCATATGTCATAGAGGAGGTTAATATCTCACCATCATGACGTGTGACTCAAGATTACTAGAGGCCTGTGCCAAAGTGCTGAAAGCAAAAGGTGAATTTAACTTGCGTTGAGTGCAACAAAGAAATCTCTTTAAGGGTTGGAAAGCAACTTGGGGGTTAATCCTTCACTTACAAACAAAAGGACCTGAGTTAAGATCCCAGATCCCATATAAAAATTCCAGGAGGAAACTGGAAATGGAGACAGCTTGCATTTCCAGCCCTAAAAGGTGGAACCTAGGGAGCCCCAGAACAAAGAAATGAGGAGGTAGAACAATCCAGGGTGATTCCCAAAGTCAGCCTTGGGCCTCCCCAGACACACACAGTACCCTGTGACACATGCACGTGCACACACATGTACATACACACTCAACAAAAAGAAGAGAAATCACTCTCATAGGGAAGAGGTGACTTATCCTCAAACACTTCGGGGTCCTCGGGTGGAGGTTTCGGGCTGTGACGCTGCCCGCTGTGTTTCCTTCAGTGCTTCAACGCAACGAGGCTGCTGACCTCTCACGGCATGGGCGTTCAGGTCCTGCTGAATGCCACCGAGTTCAACTTCCTCTGCCCGGCCATCATCAATCAAATCGACGCGCGATCTTGTCTGATACACACCACAAGTGAGAAGAAGGCGGAGATCCCTCCCAAGACCTACTCGCTGCAAATCGGTAGCCCTGCCTTTTTCACATAAAATGTCATACATGTACTTGTGCTCTGCCTGCCTTTATATTTCAGTCAATCTGTATTTTTTTTTCAGAGCAATGCTAGATAAGTCTGTTGTTACTGTTTTGTGCCCTGAATACCCAGACTATGAACAAAGCCTAGTGTGTTTCCCCCCCCCTTCTTGTGTCACCCAGCATTGGGGAGAATGAGGCAGAAGGATTGTGAATTCATGGCCAGATGGGTCTACATACTGAGACCCTGTCTCAAAAAGCAAAAGAAGGAGCAAGAGAAAACGGAGAGGTGGGGCAGGGGGTGAGAGGGAATGTTGTGTGGAGAGTACAAGTCGTCGCTTTGTTTGCCCAGAAGGTGGCTGAGCTCCAAGTCGCCTTCCGTGTCTCACTGCACTGCTCTGGAATCTTTGAGTTCTGCTCAGACTCCTGGGTAACTCCTCAGCCTCACTTCACAAATTTGTCACTAGATTTGTGCTTTTCCCTGGAAATTCTTTCTGGCCATCGGTCAGTCATTCGAGCCTGCAGCAGGCTGGTTTGGCGCTGCGGCGTGGGGCTGGCTGGCGCAGCCTCTTTGCTGCTGGGGTGGTTTTCTGCAGTCTCTGGAAGTCAGATGACTCCACTCTGCTTCCTTCTGTGCAGCCTGGGTCGGTGGCTTCATAGCCATTTCCATCATCAGCTTCTTGTCTCTGCTGGGCGTCATCTTGGTGCCACTCATGAACCGGGTGTTTTTCAAGTTTCTCCTGAGTTTCCTGGTGGCGCTGGCTGTCGGGACACTGAGTGGCGATGCTTTGCTGCATCTTCTCCCACATGTGAGTACCACTGTTCGTCCTGCCGTGGGGTTTGCGAGCCACCGGGGAAATACGTGCATCTGGCTTGTGTTGCACGTCTTCATGACAATGCGTATAAGAGGTTAGAAATTTAGTTTTAGAAAAGGTGAGGTTTTTTTTATTATTGTGCGTGTATGCATTATATGTGTACGTGTGTGTGTGTGTGTGTGTGTGTGTGTGTGTGTGTGTGTGTGTGTAGAACCATGGACGAATTTGGGAACCACCATGGACGCCTCCACTTCCTCCTTGTTTACTCTGCCCCGGGATTCCCAGGACCAGAAACACAGGCCGCCCCCGCTTCTGCCTGGCGTCTATACGTGGGGTCTAGGATCCGAACTCAGGACCTTCCGCCTGCAAGGCAGAGGCTTAACCCCTGAGCCACCTCTCCAGCCCCCGAAAAGGTGGTTTTTAGAATACATTCCGTAGTGGAAAACCGCAATTTTTAAAGCAATTTTGATATTTATTTATGGAGGGCAGGGGACACATGCATGCCGTGGTTCACAGCTGGAGGCAGGGGACACATGCATGCCGTGGCTCACAGCTGGAGGCAGGGGACACATGCATGCCATGGCTCACAGCTGGAGGCAGGGGACACACGCGTGCTGTGGCTCACAGCTGGAGGGCAGGGGACAGCTTCCAGAGGTCCGTTCTCCCCTTCTGGGGTTTTGCTCTCATCACCAGGTTTTCAAGCAGACACCTCATCTGAGAGCCGCAGGCTTCCAGCTTCATTTTTATTCAGATTTTAGTGCACACTGGTGTCTTTTGGTTGGTTTTTGTTTTTCCCTTTAAGGGAATCTATGAGATCCTGAGTAGTTTTTCGTGAATCCACTTAATGGAAGAAGACAAGTTCTACTCCTCCACTAGTGGGAATTACTTCCTCATTTATAGCATCCCTGGAGTCATAAAGAAAAGTTTCTCTCTGTACCCAAGAAACTTCAAGGTTGAATTTATGTGTGTGTTTAGATACTAACATTTCGTGAAGTGAGCGAATCCGTAGATAAAGTAGCCTCCGCAGCATGAATCTGTTTCACTGTTGCGTATTGGGATGTGTCCAGGTGGATGTTTGGAGACCATTTTTAACTTTCCTCTTGGAAGGCTGAGGCCGCGGCTGCTAGAACACCTGCCTGTCGTTCCATGGCCCTGGCTTCAGGAGGCAGCGCGTTCAGGCAGGGGGAGCAGGAATCAGCCCCTTCTGCAGCACTGTCGATTTCATGTTGTGCTTAGAAAGAAGACATTTAGCATCACCTCCCATCATACCAAGTGCCAGGTGTTTAGGCGTACCTCCCAACCAGATGTGGCCGGTGTGTGGAGTCCGAATGTTCCATCCAGGTTCCCTAACAGCAGCAGTCGTGACCAGTTGCTACACTCACCTGCAGGCTGCCAGGCCAGTATGTGGATTCCCATCTGCCTGACTGGCCAGCGCACAGGTCCCAGGTACCTGCCGAGCAGCCCTGCCCACAGGCCAGGTTTCTGCAGGGCTGGTCGACCACTTGATGCGAACCTTTTAGTCAGGGTTGTTGTTAAGTGGTAGATGCTGTGCCCATCGGAAGTAGTAGGCAGCTGGTGCCCGTTGTAAGTAGTAGGCGCTGTGTGCCCGTTGTAAGTGGTAGGCGCTGTGTGCCCGTTGTAAGTGGTAGGCGCTGTGTGCCCGTTGTAAGTGGTAGGCGCTGTGTGCCCGCTGTAAGTGGTAGGCGCTGTGTGCCCGTTGTAAGTGGTAGGCGCTGTGTGCCCGCTGTAAGTGGTAGGCGCTGTGTGCCCGCTGTAAGTGGTAGGCGCTGTGTGCCCGCTGTAAGTGGTGGCGCTGTGTGCCCGCTGTAAGTGGTAGGCGCTGTGTGCCCGTTGTAAGTGGTAGGCGCTGTGTGCCCGCTGTAAGTGGTGGCGCTGTGTGCCCGCTGTAAGTGGTAGGCGCTGTGTGCCCGCTGTAAGTGGTAGGCGCTGTGTGCCCGCTGTAAGTAGTAGGCACTGGTGCCTAGTGACTCCAGCAGCTCCCTGTTAACTGTGGCCATGGCAACATGTCACACATGGAGACTGCTCTGCCTGGACCCTGAGGGCCACAGCGAGGGCACTCGTGCCCCTCACGTGCCCAGACACAGCACCCTCGCAGCTCTAAGTCGCTGGTGTAGCCAGTTTCTTCTCCACATCTCCTCACCTCTAAAGCTGACTAACCTCACGGTCTTGACCGCTTTCTCTGCATATGTGAAAGTAACATCATGTCTCGTTTAGTCTCATGCCAGCCACCACCACAGTCACAGCCAGGAGGAGCCCTCGATGGAGATGAAGAGGGGGCCTCTCTTCAGCCACCTCTCGGCTCAGAACATTGAGGAAAGTACCTACTTCGACTCCACCTGGAAAGGCCTGACAGCTCTGGGAGGCCTGTATTTCATGTTTCTCCTGGAGCATGTGCTCACATTGATCAAGCAATTTAAGGACAAGAAGAAAAAGGTAAGACCACCCTTTCAGGGTTAGTGTGCATCATGCCTTTGCAGTGTCGCTGCGGATTGTTAGAAGAGCTCATCCACTGGACGATCAGCCTTTGGAGGGGGAGGGGTACCCAAAGGTACATCTTGCTAACTCCCCCCATATATGTTCATGCAATGTATGCACACAGGTGCATGCGCATGTAGACACAAGTGCCCTCTTCAGTTGCTCTCCACCTTACATAGGCAGACAAGGCCCCTCACTGAATCCAGAACCAGGTTGGCAGTTGCCCCGGGCTCCTCCTGCCTGGGCCTTCTTGGCGCTGGGGTTTACCTTCGCCTGGGCCCCGCTCGCACACCCAGGGCTTCAAGACTAAATCCGTAGCCCCGGCTCCCCAGCCTGAGATGCACCTGCCTTTCTGCACTGTTTCTGCCGTCCCTGGGAGTGGGGGAGAAGGAGGGGGCGTCACTGGGATGAAGGTAGCCTGATCAAAAGCAGAACATGGGAGACCGCAAGGGCCGGGGGCTTCTGAATCAGAGGTGTGACAGGCATCACACTGTGGGTGACACAAAGCATGCGACTTGCAAATTGGAAAAAAAAAAGTATGAAGCCAAGCAGCGGCTCTTCATTCTGGTAGCAGTACCTTTGAATCCCTGGGGTCATCTCCTCTTGGTATCTCAGGCCATCAGTCAAGGACTGAAGGAACCTTCAGAGCAGGCGCGGCAGCACCGCTGTGGCCAGGCACTCGGGGTGGGAGCTGGAGGACGAAATGCTCAGGCTCCTCCTCAGCCACACAGGACGCCCCGGGCAGCCTGGGCTACTGGAGAGCCTTCCTCCAATGACGAAGAAAGTGGACTTTGGGGGCTTCAATTTAATTGAAAGCGAATATAGTCATGTGATGCTCCTTGACTTGATTAGTTAGTATTGTCTGTCTGAGTTGGAGGTCAGAGGTTTTTCTTTATGGCTATGCTGGATTCCATCTAATTTCCAAATTTGGTGTCAGTAAATTGGATAAGAGCTGCACACTGCAGACCTGTCCTGAGGATACAGCCTAGATTTTGAAAATACTTTTATATAGTTGGTCACCTTACATTATTCAGTTGGGGTTTTCTGTGGTCGTAGGGGGCGAGCATGTGTCACACCCTGCGTATGGAGGTCAAAGGCAAAGGACAGCTTTCAGGAATCAGTTCTCCTCGAACCACATGACCTATAAGGATCAAATTCAGATGTCGTATCTACTGCAAAGGTCTTGAACTCACCAGCCATCTCACTGGCCCTCACCTTACAGAATTTAACTTATTTTTTTTTCAAACTTAAGTGTTCATAGAAGTAACTAGTCTCACCCTCATTTCATAGTTGCAGTATATAATTAAATTGCGCAATTGTATTAGCAAGTGTAAGTGGCACAAAGAGGCTGCAGATTAAACAGTTGATGCTTCCTGAGCGTCATGCTGTGGGAAACAGGGTGTGTGTGAACAGGAGCGCTGCCTCCGTCCCATGAATATTTGCCCGTGGGAATTCTAAATTTGCTGACGTCGCATTTGGCAGGCTGGGCAGAAAGGCCCACCCTGCCATCCTGTGCTTGGAGGGAAGAGGAGTGTGAGCCTGATGTCGCCCCGAGCCACGTAGTAAGTTCCGTGACTCTGGGCTGCATAAAGAGATTTGCCTCAAGTGAATGAATTACAGGTTTTGACCCTTCTCCCCAGCGGGCCTGATGCAGAGGGAAGAAGTAAATGAGAAGGAGCTTCCTCGTGCTTAGTCTGTGCTCACCGTGCTCGCGGGTCATCCTGGGCTGCACAGAAGAACAGCGTGGGCATCCTCCCCCTAGGGAGGACTTCTTCCTGCTCCTGTGTCCATTGCTGTGCCTGGACCAAGCTGAAGGACCCCGTGTGCCCCCTGGAATTAGTCTTACCTTTCAAAAAGTTACTTCCTTTGAGAGGCACATGGATTTTAGTTCATGAGTGTTTAGTTATTTTTTCTGTATTTCTGGTTCAAACACCATAATTTGCTGAATATTCTTCAAACAGTTTTCAGGTGTTCTCCAAATTTTACCCAGCAGTCTTTTAACTGGGCACTTCCCAGTTGAGACTCTCAGACACAGGCTGCTATCTACTGTAGAGTAGTTCATTATCAGTGAACTGAGGGATCTGTTGAGTGACGTTTAAACCCAAGAGTGAGAAACACTCTCCTGCACAGGTTACTGTGGGTTGTGCTCAAAGGGGCTCAGTTGTCTGTGCTTTAAGGTGGTTTCTGCCAGCATCTGTGACAGTTGTATCTTGTTTACGTCTCTGTCCTCTCTGGCACGAAGCAGGTGACTGATAAATAGTTACACATGTGTGAGAAACGTGGAGCAGAAATAAGAAGCGCTGCAAACCAAGTCTTCCGCAGGAGTTCTGCAAACAGTACATGTTTTCTTCCCTCTTCAAAAAATGTTGTTTTTTTTTTTCTGTTAAGTGTCCAGATCTTGATATTATTTCCTGCACTCTCTTTTTCCCTCAAAAAGAAAAATCAAAACAATAACCACAAACAAAACTTTTTTCAGTATATGGTTGAGTGTTGGAAGCACTTCAGACACACAAAGGAACATTTTACTTAAGTTGAGGCTACACGCATGAGAAAATTTGTATAACAGGGTCACATGACACATGTCACCTAAATCTGTGCCTTCTGATTGCCACCTTTACCTTCTGATTGCCATCTCTGCTCCTGGTCTGTGGTCAGACCTTACAGCGGTTGACTTTCAAACTTCCTGCCAGTGAAGGTTATTCTCCCCCTAGAAACCAGAGAATCATTGTGACCTTCTCTCATCTGAGCCACGTCCAACCAAGGGTGCCTAGCCCCACCCACAGTGTCCTGCCAAGGTGCCTAGCTACACCCACAGTGTCCAGCAAGGGGTCTTAGCCACCACACTACATGGTCTTCGTGTCCTGCAAGCGACAGCGCTTCCCTCTTCCCGGCCTGTCCACAGTGTTTCATCTCCTGTGTTTCCACGGGCATCACTTTATTTAACTGAAAAGATGAGGGGTCTGCTGCCAGACCCTTCAGTGACCTCCCGTTGCCCTGGACAAGGGCCTCCTCCAGGGCGGAGGGGAAGCCGGCAGCGACTGGGCCTGGGCTTCTGCGTAGCTCCATCCTGTAGTCCTCACACCTGGGTGCGGGATGGTTCGAGCCCAGTGACAGACAGCTGGCATCCTGGGTCACATCTGTTATTCCAGGACTCAGAAGCAGGATCAGGTAGGTCACCATGGTTCAAGGCCGTGTGGGCTACAGAGAGGGAGCCTGTCTTTAAAAAGGGGGATAGGGGACCCACCAGTGATTTCAAGGCTTGTTGGAATTTCAAGGCTTGCTTTGCTAGGGAAAATGCTTTAGTTTTCATAACTAAGAAGTGTGAAAGTGTGGGTGTTAAGGCCCCAAAAGAAAAAGGCCTGGAGGGAAGTAGGCAGTGGTCTAGCCCTCGGTGAGGCAGGCAGTGGTCTAGCCTGTGGTGAGGCTTCTGAAGGGAATCCTAAGAGTTGCCGCAGGAGTTCTTGTTCTAACGTGCAGGCCAGGTGTGCGCTTCAGGCAGTGACCGGGGACCCTGCATCTCGCGTGACACCGCACTACCGTGGCCGATGCCGGCCTCCCGGAAGATGGATGTGAGATTTCCTCTTTGACTCCAGGGTCTCTGCCTTTCTGACAGATAACCGTGGCCAACAACAGTACTAATTGCTAAGCAAATAGGGAAGTGCAGGCCCTGCCCTCGCTAGCTTTTCTTCCCACAGAGGAGCGGGTCATCTGTGGCCTTCACCTTTGGCTCCTGGTTTTTCATGGGTGATGGTGCTGGGGTTCGAACCCAGAACGGCACTGGTGCTTGGCAAGCACTGTAGCTAGCACCCAGCCCAGCCGCCGTCCCCACGAACAAGTCGACCGTCTGCAGGTATCTTCCCCTTACCGTTTCAGAACCAGAAGAAGCCTGAGAGTGATGACGACTCAGAGATGAAGAAGCAGCTGTCCAGGTACGACTCGCAGCTCTCAGCAAGTGAGGAGAAAGCAGAGCCGGATGAGCGTAAGTCGGCAGGAATGATTCTGGGGCCGCAGAGGGCAACAGCTGGAACCTTCTGGAAGAGGCCACCTCTTGACCTAACAATCTGTGTGTGTGTCCGTGCATCAAAGGGCATGCGCGAGTGTGCATGCGTGTGTGGGCGAGTGTGTGTGTGTGAGAGAGAAGGGTGACTTTGGGAATCACCCTGGATTGTGTTACCTTCTTTGCCTTGCTCTGGAGTTTCCTTGCGGGGCTGGAAGTGCAGGCTGCTGCCATTTTCTGCTGGCATTTTTACGTGGGATCTGGGATCTGAATCCAGGTCCTTCAGTTTGCAAGGTGGAGTCTAACCCCCAATGCTTTAAGAACTCTTAGGTAGCTCTGCACTTGAGCTGGGAGCATCAGCGAGTGTTGCGGAGTATTGAAAGCACAGCGGACGCTGCTGTGGGGGACTGTGGAGATGAGGGGAACAGGGCACAGCGGCGAGCAGCAGGGTGCCCTGGAACATGCAGGAAGGAGTGAGTGCCGCTGGCACCTGGACATTTTGTTTTTACCAGACATCTCAGTCGGTGTGCGACTGACAGAAATCCTGCTTATCTGCTGTGAGTTCATGTGACAGCGTCACTCTGGCCAGAGAACGTGAGTCGGTGTCAGCGACTTCCGTCCAGTCACTGGGAATGACTGTGGAGAAACTACCCCAGAGGACTCAAGTGTACCGTCTCAGGAAGTCCTGTATCCTATGACTCAAACTAAGTCAGAACTAAGCAGTATGTGTGGCCCAAGGCCACAGGCCCTGGACTCTAAACTCCCTCTAGTACCGTGGTTTCTGCCCACTGGTCCCACACTCTAGCTGCAGCACAGATGTGAACCTGGGAACGTTGCTGGCGCCTCTAGATTCCTACAGGTTTTGCAGCTGAGATCAGAAGGCGGGACCGTAGAGTGCTTCCTGCCCCAGCACAGCCAGAGCCCTGGGAGGTCTCTCTAGGTCCTGAGTCTTGGGGGTAGAAAGTACTGTTGTTGCCGAAGCAGCATTAGGATTCAGAGGTGCTGCCTCTTCCAGGGGCGCCTCCTCTTCGAAAGGGGCCTTTGTTCGCTGGTTTCTACTCACTTTCTGAGAATAGTAAGAGTCACAATTTTAAGTGTAGCTTTATGGGTTTTCACAGTTGCACACTGGCGCTGCCGTGATCAGATCCAAAGTCCCCATCATCACCTCCTCTGAAGCAGATGACTTTAGGGCCAGCCAGAGAGCTCACAGATGGGGGCCTGCGTGCAGACGTGCCACCTGCGCTCCAGGCCGAAGCCCACATGATGGAAGGAGAGAGAGGGCTTCGAAAAGTTGTCCTCTGACCTCCATCTGTGTATCATGACATACATTCTTCCTCCCTCGCTCTCTTTCTCTCTCGTCTGACCTGCATGCTGCTCTTAGGACCTGTCTGTCCTCAGTTCCTGTGTCTTTGCTGTCTCTAGGATGTTAGGTGAATGTGAGCCTTTGAGAACCGAGTTTCAACGTGATTTAGCGCCATATGTGTGTTATTTCATTTGTCTGCCACAGTCAAAGAGATTTAAGCCTTCCGGCCGTGCCCAGTGCTCTTCATATGAGGCCTTCAGGGGGGAGAGAGTGCATCACTATTATGGGCTGTATAAGCCTTGAGCTGACACCACACTCCCTGCAGTTAGCCTTTGTCATTGGACTGTAGAGGGGCATTGAGAAAAGGCGCCCGAGCTTCCGAGGTAGCACTGATCTTTCAGTGCTGCGAAGATCAGTTAACATGGTGAGGGGGGCAGAGACTGTACTCATGCTTAAACTCGAAGCTGCTTTCTATTTCTGTGTGTGCGTGTGTGTGCTTGTGTGTGTGTGTGTGTGTGTACTCATGTGCTGATGTGCACACCCATGCAGGTGCGTGGGGGGTGTCAGGTGTCCAGGTCTTTACAGGTCTTTATTCCCTCAAGATCCGATCACTGATGTGGAGCCAGACTGATGGCCAGCCAGCCCCACCCAGTGATCTCCCTGTCCCCCATCTCAGCACTGCAGTTACAGACACACCCAACTCTTTATTCCCTCGAGGCCTCAGGCTTGCACAGCGAGTGCTCCTGACTGCTGGCCCTCCCCAGCCCTTCCTGTGATCTCCTCCTCTGGTGTTGCTGAAAGTCTTATGCATACAAAGGTGCTATAGAAGAAAATTTGTCTTCTTGGGCCTTTGTAAATCATTAAAACACAGGTGTGCTTTTTAAACTACTTATAATCAAATTTTTTCTGAAATAGGGTCTCAGTTTTTAGCTCAGTGAGTAAAGTGTCGCCAGCATGCATAAAGTCCTTCACGTTATGTTTTGCTCGGTCTGCAGGCCCACACGGTACCACACAGGGCCTGGTGACACTGCCGCTGACCCCTGAGCGGGGAGGCTGAGACAGGAGAATCGGGTTTGGGACCATCCCGAGCTACACAGCAAGACCCTAAGCCAATCAAACAAAACACCCATAATGCCTCTCGGCTAAGTGCTCAACCCACAGTGACTGACCAAAGGGAATGCAGCTGTGTTGTCCTTTCACCCTGCGTGTTACCCCATGGGCCTCTTCTCTGAGAGTAGAGAAGCACAGGCTGTGCCTACAAGGTCCGCAGCTGCTCCGCCTTCAGCAGTGCGAACCAGTTAGAGAACGTCCCCAGAGGAAGAGCGGCCTTGCTCTTCCCAGGCACTTCCTCTTGCCCAGCAGTAGACCCTGCTTTTGTTTTGAACTCGAACTCATACCCACGCTGACCTCAGTCCTGGCAAGGACGGAGTCTGCAGGGCCCCAGGACGGAGCCCGCAGCTCAAGCACCAAGCACAGGAAATGCCTTTTGGTGATGGTGAAGTAACAGTTCTCATGGTTTGCTTTAAACTTTGCTCTCTTAAAACAGAAAGTCAGCTAATAGGACTATGCACATAATCACTTCCTCTAAAATACTTTAAATATCTAATATTTAAAAGCAGATGATCCTTTTATGATGAGATAAATTCATCTTTTGAAATGTAAGGACAGAAAGATTCAAGGGCGTTGGGAGGGAGGCGTTGTCGAAGGCCAGCGTTCCAAATGGTTCTGTTTGGGCTCAGCACGGAGCCTCCTCGGGGCTCACAAGCTCCTGGGTTCCATTCCCAGCACCACAGAAAAAATGTAGGTAAACCTGGCTGGGGGGGGCAGGGACTGAATTCAGGGCCAGGATTCATGGTCACTCTGGCTGCAGGACTTACCATGTGTTCCAGCACATGGCAGTCATCAGCTCTGTCCCCCTGTTCTCTGCGCACCCCTAGGACCTGAGAGCTACCTACGCACCGACTCCCAAGAGCCGTCCCCCTTCGATTCCCAGCAGCCGGCCTTGTTGGAAGAAGAGGAGGTCATGATTGCGCACGCCCACCCGCAGGAGGCGTACAACGAATACGTGCCCAGGGGCTGCAAGAACAAGTGCCACTCGCACTTCCACGACACGCTGGGCCAGTCAGATGAGCTCATCCACCACCATCATGACTACCACCACATCCTGCACCACCACCACCACCAGAACCACCACCCGCACAGCCACAGCCAGCGCTACTCTCGGGAGGAGCTGAAGGACGCCGGCATCGCCACCTTGGCCTGGATGGTGATCATGGGCGACGGCCTGCACAACTTCAGCGATGGCCTGGCCATCGGTATGCAGTCAGGTGGCTGGGGTGTCGCCCTCCGTGATCAGCAGATGTTATACGGTGCTCCACAGAGTACTCGTTACGTTAGCTGCAGCTAGATGCAGGGGACCCCGTCTGGCCGGTTGCTGAGTTGCCACAATCAGTGGATGTTCTTGGGCCACAGCTCCATGGGGGTCGAGTACATGTCTAGCATGCCTGAGGCCCTGGGTTCGATCCCCAATGGCACTCACAAAAAAAAAAAAAAATGCTGTCCTCATCTGCAAAGATTCCACGCGTGCTTTAAGCACGCATGCAGTTGCGAGGCTTTCTGTGTGGGGGACGCACCCGCCCAGGGGCAGGGCAGTTTTCCCTCTGAATCTGTTCTCCCACGCCGTGTCACCCAGCCTAGGCGGGCAAAAGGAATGTCCACGTGCATTGTCCACGGCAGTCAGCTGCAGAATGAGTTGACTTTTTAAATGGGAGAGATTTCTTGTTTCCTGGTGAAACGGGAAGGGGGAACATGAGCCAGTATGACGACGTAGTGAGCTCCCAGGAGGCGAATGAGACACGCGTGACCATGGGTGTCATTTCCCCAGCCTGTCACGTCAGCTTGTCTGTCATGTGCTCGAGTCTTCGGATCACGCACTCTCCTCAGGTTTGACGTCACGTGCTCATTCTAAGACACTGCTGAACTTTTCCACTGCTGTGGTTTCATGTCCATAGAGCTTCAAATCATATTTAACCAGAACCATTCAGGGGCCTGGGATCTGCTTATGATGCTCATGTATCTTGGCGGGAGGGTTCATACCGACACCAGGAGCCACAGGAGCTAGCCACGCCATGTCCACAGCAGGAGCAGACAGGGCAGACACCACTGCACCCCTTCAGCTTGCCCGGCTGCCAAAGAGCCACGAGCTCCCCGTGCATCTTGTGCTCCGTGTGGGCTGGGTCTGTCCTCAGCAGTTAGACGATCTGTAGCGTGTGGAGACTTGCCTTAAGTTCACCAGGTGTTTCACCGACACCTGCAGGAAACCACCGCGCCAGCCTATCTGCTGGCACTTTCTGGAAATGGGCTATGATCCCAGATTTCTTACAAGGAAAGTGGGAGCTGGGCTGGGACGGCTGTACTTAGGCACAGCCGCAGCTCCGCGTGTGCCCTGTACCTCGCACTGTGCCCTGTGCTTCCTTTCCTTGCCCGCTGAGGTTCGTGTGCTTCCCGCCTAACCAGCTCTTTCTGGCCCATCTTTCCCAGGGGCTGCTTTCACTGAAGGCTTGTCAAGTGGCTTGAGCACTTCGGTGGCCGTGTTCTGTCACGAGCTGCCACATGAGTTAGGTAAGAGCCGCATGCGCCGTCGGTGCTGTGTGGATAAGACAGACGGCTGTCTGCCTCAGCCAGAGCCTCTAGCAGGCTTCTGCTTATTGCAGGCCTTATCAGAGCCTGCTCCCTCAGTGACTGTCCGTCTCACTGTTTCCACCCAGAATTCTGATCCCCAAATACATAATTGTCCATGTCGGGGTGCCAGAGAGGAACCTGGACGCCTGTCGTCTTCCTGCCAAATCTCCACGTGCGGCACGGTGGTGCGTCACTGCCACACAGCGCCGGGAGGTGGAGGCAGGAGGATGAGGAGTTGGGGGTCTTTGTTAGTCACGTGAGCTGAGTAATGCTCTGAGTGGAAACAACACACACCCGTAGCATCCGAGGGTGTCATTTTCACTCGTGGCAGAAAGTTCAGAAAGAAAGTCCAGGCTGGGCCGGAACTCAGTGGTGGAGCAGCAGCGTGTGTGAGACCAGGTCCGATCTGCAGTCAGAGCTAAAGAATCACCGCTGAAGGAGCAAGGCCTTGAGGGGTCATGCTTTTAGTCCCTGTTTTCACATGTATGTAGTGTGTGCACACGCATGGTCAGAGGACACCTCACGGGAATCAGTTCTCTCCTTCCGACGGGTGGGCTCCAGGGATTGAGCTCAGGTCAACAGGCTCGGTGCAAGCCCAGCCGTCTCAGCTCGGGTCAGCAGGCTCAGTGCAAGCCCAGCCGTCTCTCAGCCCAATTCTGTCAGTAGCAACTGAACCTTCCCCAACTGCATTGGAACAGAGTTTCCTCTCTGACAAATGTTCATTTGGGTACACTCGGACCCCGATTCCCCCTTGCGCCACTCAGAAGGCCTCGCATGTGCCTACCCCACACTGTCAGCTCCCGTCCTCACTCCCCGCCCTGTGACCCTGTCTTCCCAAAGCTTCTGAGGCAACATCGCCCTCCCTCCGGTGCTGGCCAAGCTCTCCGTGCTCCTCCCCACTCCTCCCGGTGCCCAGGCTGACCTTGAATGCACCAGGCAGCCCAGGGCAGCTCTGAACTGCATGCGCGTCCAGGGCTAGGCCCTTGCATGAGACGAGCACAGCGGAGAGAGCCTGGTCCTCACCGTGGTTGACAAGTGGAACCTGCAGGAAATGGAGGAGGAGAGGTTTAGCTCGTAAAGGTGACAGATGATTACACTGGCCACTGCGCTGGCCCTGGATTTTCTTTTCTTTAAAGAAAAATTAAGAACTGGAGAGATGGCTTAGGGTTAAGGTTCTGTCTCGCAAGCAGAAGGTCCCGAGTTTGGATTCCAGGTCCCATGTAAAAAGGCCAGGTGGAAATGGCAGCCTGTACTTCTGGCCCTTGTGGGAGGAGCGCGGGAAATCCCAGAGCAAAGCAATAAAGAGGTAGAACAATCCAGGATGATTCCCGAAGTCACCCTTGGGCCTCCACAAGGACATACATAGCCCTCTGATACACTCACAGATAGATAGATAGATAGATAGATAGATACATACATACATACATACATACATAGAGAAAATTAGATTCACTTTTTTATTCTTTGAAAGTCTCACTTATGTATACAATGTATTTTAATCATGACCACCTCCTCCCCATCCCCTTCCTCCAACACCCCCCCATCCCCTTCCTCCAACACCCCCATCCCCTTCCTCCAACACCCCCATCCCCTTCCTCCAACATGCTCCCTCCCACTTTGAAGTCAGCGACTGAGTCTTCTGGACATGGCCTCTGACCCCTCGGCCCCTGACCCCTTGGCCTCAACCCTCGCTACTCTCGCCCACACCATTGCCCAGATGCCCGGAGCCTGCAGGGAGTGACCACCGGGCTGCAGACGCACTGGCCGAGGGTCTGGGGTGGATGCTCTGGCCGTCAGGTGCAGACCAGACAGCACAGTGCACTGGCCGGCGGCCCTCCTGAGGCGCTCGCCCCCGGGGCTGTGAAATTCACTCCAGGTCCTTCATCCCTGCTCTTCACTGTCTGCCGCATGCTCCCCACTGAGCCATGAGGGGCTACAGTTCTTCAACGGCTGCACCCCTGTGGGTCTCCTTGGCCAAACTGAAAATTTAGGGGTTCTGGTAATCCTTTTTTTCTCGCAATCTGGGAAATGGTAAATGTTAACCCTGGAGAATCAGACAGTTTTTCTGACGCTGGAGAAGCCTGTGTCATGCATGTTAAAGGCAACTTTTCCCTGACGGCCTCTCCATGTGTTAGGTGACTTCGCTGTCCTGCTGAAGGCCGGGATGACTGTGAAGCAAGCTGTGCTGTACAACGCCTTGTCGGCCATGCTGGCCTACCTGGGGATGGCGACAGGGATCTTCATCGGGCACTATGCGGAGAATGTTTCCATGTGGATCTTCGCGCTCACCGCGGGCTTGTTCATGTACGTCGCTCTGGTCGACATGGTGAGTGCTTAAGAAGACGGGCATTGCTGCCAAGGAGGCATTGCTGGGCCGCTGGGAGATCCCAGAGACAAAGCAGATCCCAGACCCAGGAGGCTGGGAGATTGCAGAGGCGAGCAGACAGCAGATAATGGAGCTGTCCCTTTAGTTCATGTTTCTGGAATGTCGATCACCTTCTGTCCTCCCTATTGTGCATTGGACACGCCTAACTGCTCCACTGCATGTCTTCGTAGACCCTATGTGTCCCTAGACATTGCGTTTTGTTTTGTTTTTTTTGTTTTGTTTTGTTTTGTGGTGCAGGCTAGTCCCAAATTTGCAAAGTCATCTTAACAACTCTGCACTCTGGTCCTCCTCCACCTCCTAGTTGACATGCATGTATTGCAGAATGCTTGAATTGTTCTTAGTAACAAAGGAGTCCACACTTTGTCCCCCAAGTCCACATAATAACCCTAAATAATCCTATTACTAAAATTGTATTTTATGCAGTTAAGTTGTTCCTTTTTCTGGGTTAGAGGCAAAGCACACATTACACTTAGTGTAGATGCACAGGCAATAATCAGGAAATCATGTTGCACTTAGTATAGACACCAGGCAGTACTCATCAGGAGATCATGTTCCACTTAGTGTAGACACCAGGCAGTAACTCACCAAGAAATCTCATGACTCTGTGCTTAATGCTGGGCGTGCTGGACCATGCAAATATTTGCTTGCTCGGAACATGAACATCGGGCTTCTAGGACGTGATGTGTTAGCTGGTCAGCGTGTGCACAGTTGTGCTTGGAATCGGCCCAGGGCTCGTTCTGCTCCCAGCGTGCTGCCCTGCGCGTTCCTATGAAAGCGACTGTGTCTCCTCCACGCTGAATCTTTCCCTCTGTCCTGCAGGTGCCCGAGATGCTGCACAACGACGCCAGCGACCATGGCTGCAGTCGCTGGGGCTACTTCTTCCTGCAGAACGCCGGGATTCTCTTGGGGTTTGGGATTATGTTGCTCATCTCCATATTTGAGCATAAAATTGTGTTTCGTATCAATTTCTAAGTAGGTTCTAAATCCTAGAGCATCTTACAGCAATTGCTGTCCGTAGTAGCAGGTAGATAGGAAGATGTGTGCTGTGAGTGCAGCACTCAGCTAGTGGCTTTTGTGGCTTCTTACGGTACGTTGCTATGTGGTAGGCTTATCAAGTTGGTTGTGTTGGTAACATAAAGGTACGTTTTAGTATTTAAATTATTCTATTTGGAAACGTAAACTACATGTGCAATTCACAATATTATAGTTGATCATATGAACAACAATTCGGCATGACACGTTCTGTATATTTTAGAGAAAATTCCCTTGACACTTTTCTGTAGAACTACGTTACCTTTCATCCCTACTGGATTTCAGGCCTCTGCAGACTGCTGGTGTTGAGGAAGGGCACGGAGTTGTCAGTACAACTTGGACTAAGTGGGGTAAAATGAAGAGCCAGACAGTGAGGAGGTGTAAGTTTCATACAAAAATAGCAAAATTGGTTGTGCTGCAGAGGAAAAGTTCTAGATGTAAGTAAAGAGGCCTGAAGAGGCCCACGCCGTGCAGTGTGTGATCATAGGCATCTGTCAAGGTTGGCGTTTGTGCGAAGACAGCAGCACTTTGGCTATGCTGATTTGGTTGTGTATTTGTTTATGTGATAGATCTAAATATGTTTAGTGAAGTCAGATAATGCCTCCGCTGCCAAGAACTTAGAATTGTAAATCTGTGTGTGGAGAAATGTCAGATGAGAAAATCGCTCTCCATCATCGAAGGATGTGGTTTCGCTGCTGTCCTCAGCACCAGAGCTTACGATTGGATGATCAGACCGTCTCGCCTCCCAGACACTCAGAGTTAAAACCTTGACCTGTGTGGGGACATTGAAACCCATTCTGAGCACATCTGACTTCGGGGAATTAATTCGCACTAGCCCCGCCCCTCGACGATCTCATCCGGAGCACCGCTGTGTCCACCTGTAGATTCAGGATGACTGTTGTGGCTTTGTTCAGATGTTTCTTTCCTACAAAATAAATGTGTCGACTTCGTGTCAGGTGTTGCGCTTATTTCATTTCCGCTCTCTTGACGGCTGTTAACATAGAGTGCCAGGCGTGTGACAGCCTCTTCCTGTTGCAAAGCCAAGGCTCTAAATCCATAAAAATGAGCCTCCCCACGCCCCAGTAACCACCATTCTAACTGGTCTGAAAAGAACAGCCTCGAATACAAACACCCGGGATGAAAGCAGCAGGAGGCTGGAAAGGAGAAAGTGTGAAGGGGGGTGGGGTAAGCAGTATGTTTATGTATTAAAGTGCCAAAGAATGGAAAAATCATTTAAAAATGTCTGTGGCCAGGGCAGATGCAAGCAATCACTAGCCCATATGTTTACATGGGCTACTCTTCACTACCTGACTGACAGCTGAAAGTCACCGTAGTGTGTTCACTGTCTCCATTTGGGTTCTCCGGAGGGCAGAGCAGCAGGACAGATGTGTTCATCAGCTAGGCTCATGCATGATGCTGGACTGGTGGCTGCCTGCACTTCCGGCCCGGGTGGCAGAGGTAGAAGCAATCCAGGATGATTCCCGAAGTCACCCTTGATCCACTTAAGAAAGGAAAGACTCCCTGAGCTCATGGTTTCAGAAGTTCACTGCTCGGGTGCCCCCACTGGAGCGGAACATGATGGTAAGAGCCAGTGGAGGGGCAGCTATGCCCTCACGCTAACCAGGAGCCTCCTCGTCCTTTCGTTCTGTTTACACGCCCAGCCCTCCGCAACACTGGTTCCGGGTTTCCTCTAGAAACCTTCCCACACATAAGGAGGAGTGTCTCCCACATCCAGGCAAGCACATAAGATCAACCATCCCACAGGATACATTATCAACATGGAGGAGTCAAGCGCATTTCTATTTATTGACAAGGAGCAATTGGGAGATGAAATTTTAAAAGCATTTTTTTTTTTATTATTTATTCAATTGTGTGTGTGTGTGTGTGTGTATAGAACCACAGGCGAATTCGGGAACCACCATGGACTGCCTCCACCTCCTTGTTTACTCTGCCCCGGGATTCACAGGCTCCGCCCTACCAGGGCCGGAAACGCAGGCTGCCCCTGCTTCTGCCCAGCGTCTATACGTGGGTGTCTAGGATCCGAACTCAGGACCTTCTGCCTGCAAGGCAGAGGCTTAACCTCTGAGCCACCTCTCCAGCCCCGGGAGATGAAATTTTAAAATAAATTCCATTTATGTACTGGTGACTCTCTTGCTGTAAGACAGCACTCAAACTTAAGCAATTTAAAGGAAGAAAGGGCAATTTATTCATCTATTTCCAGGAGGAAGTTGCAGTCTATGGCAGAAAAGGCGTGGCTGGTGGCAGAAGCTGGTGGTGGCCTAAATCACGCCCATCAAGGAGGCGGTAGCTGCAACACTCCAATTGCCAAAGAGGACCTCTCCAGGAAGTAGAGTGGGGCTGACCAACCTTAAGACCCACCTCCTGCAACTGCCTTCCTCCAACAAAGCTCCACCTAACGGTGCCATCATCTTCCCAAACAACTAAAGCTTCAAACGCATGAGCCTGTAGGGGGCAGCTCACATTTCAAACCATGACACTCCCCAAGTAGCTCCCACCATGCAACGCAGGGATGTAATTCTAGCAAAGCTTGTCACGGGTATGAGTACGAGGTGCCCCCTGCAGCTTTGTGCCTTTGAATCCTTAGCTGGTATTACATTGTGGCACCTTACTGGAGGAGGGAACAGCTGGGAGGAAGGGAGTGAAGAAAGGGTCTTGAAGTTTGGTACCCCAGCCCTGCTTCCTCTCCCTTCCTGATGGTTACGTGACCTACTTCTGCCTCCAGCCACACCTTCTGCTATGTGATTCACACCATAATAAACTATATCCCTTCTGAAACCATAAGTCAAGTAAATGTTCTTTTCTCCATTAGAGTACTGTCTAATAGCATAAAGAATGACTACGACAGAAACTGATGCAAGAAGGTGGGATGCTGCTGAGACTAATAGATGTATACAGAATATTTATACTGAAAACCAAAGCTAAATAAGTGAAGCCTGGGAGAGATGGCTCAGGGGTTAAGCCTCTATCTTGCAGGCAGAAGGTCCTGAGTTCGGATCCCAGATCCCACGTATAGACGCCAGGAGGAAGCAGGGGGCTCTGGTCCTGGTAGGGCAGAGCCTGTGAATCCCGGGGCAGAGTAAACAAGAAGGAGGTGGAGGCGGGCCATGGTGGTTCCTGAATTCATCCGTGGTTCTACACACACACACACACACCACACACACACACACGTGCGCACATACGCATACACGCACAATTGAGTAAACAATAAAAAAAAAAGTGAAGCCTGTGTTACAAAGCATAGCTGAGAGATGGGTTCTATTCATCAATAGGAAAGAGCAGCAAATGTATGCAATACTTTTTATTTTTAAAAAATTACCCATTTCATTCAGAATCCTAGTAGGGTCTTTTCAGACACAGACAAGCTGACTCTAGCGAGGATGTGGATGAGGAGAACTTTCATATCTTTCTGGTGACAATGAGAAATGGCTCAACGATTTGGCAAGCTCCAACAAACACAAACATCCACCTACATCATGACCCGGCAATTGCTGTCCTGTGTATTCACCTAGAGTAATTAAAATTTACATTTACACAAAAGCCTGTATTGCTGCTCAGTTCACCACTGCCAGAGTTAGAGACTACCCAGGCATCCTTCAACAGCATAATGAATAAGCAGTGTTGTGATATCTGTGTAGTGCTACTCGGTATTAAAGAAAGAACGACAGGCATATTTGTATGAATGTCGCAAAGGGATATGAACTAAACATTTGCATACATTGCTATTCTAGAGAAGGTAACAACATAGAACAAATCAACAGGTAATCTTTCAGATAGTGTAAAATAACAACACAAGAAACATTAGGGAATAACAGAACCATTTCCAGTCATTAGCAATAATTTTGGTGATAGTTACACAATTCTTTACATGTAGCAAAACTTGTAGAACTCTATCACAGAAAAAAGATTTCCTGCAAAACATTTTTCCCTAAAAAATGAAGTGGTAGATTTGTCCCTCTTGATGTAATTATATAATTTATGCATAATTTATACATGGATTTGGATATGTTCTTATGGGATTTTGTAAAGATATTTTAATCCAACATTAGATTTTACAAATCAAAAAGAATGACTAATATAGAAATGCCAATCTCCTCAGCTATTAGCTCTTTTTCAATGATAAAGTAGCTAAGTTCGGGTGGGAATATACTCAGTGGTGGAGTGGGGATACACTTAGTGGTGGAGTGCTTGGTTAGAATGCACAAGGCTTGATTCCCAGTATAGCACACATGGAGAGAGAGAGAGAAACTAGTTTTGTTTAACACAGCTATTCAAGAGCTGTATGAAAAGTAAAGTTATATTAAAGCAACATATGCGTGTTAAAAAAATAAATAAATAAATAAATACAATAAAAAAAAAAAAGTAAAGTAAAGTTGTGATCCCAAACAACTAAATATAAAAGGGTTTTCTATTCATGGACAGAAGGAATAAACTACACACATGAACTAGTAAGGGGGTCATGGGGAAAAGATGCAGATGACTTCATTGTATAAAATGTTACATGTTGCAAGATTTCAGTCATATTCAGAAAATACTATTTAGCAAGTAAGCCAGGGTCCGAGGAAATGGCTCTGCCGTTAAAACAGCTATTGCACAAATGTGAGGCCTGAGTTCAAATCTCCAGTGCACATGTAAAGCCTATTGCAGAAGCAGTTGTCTGTAATCCGCACCCTCCCTCAGCAACACAGGAAGCAGAGACAAGACTTCCCAGAAGCCCATGGGCCAGCCAGCCTGGCATGTTCACTGTCTCAAGGTGGAAGACCAAGACTGACCTTCGAGGCTACCCTAAGGTCATTACAAGCACGCTGGTGCACACTCAGGCCTGCAATCATTCAGACGTGCACACACAAATACACTCATCACATGAAGTGCACACACAAATACATCACGTGCATGCACACACACGTGCACAGCTCAGTGGGTTAGGTGCCTTCTTGTAAGAAAGACCTGAGTTTGATTCCCAGAAGCCCACAGAGTGGAAGGATCGACTTCCGAAGGCTGTCCTCTGACCTCCATCCATGCCCCAGGACATATATGTGCATACTATACCTCTCTCGCAAATAAATAAATAAAATATATTTACGAAATAGACATAAAAGAAAGCCTGCAGCCAATAAAGGTGGTATATGCCTGTTATATGCCAGTGCTCGGTAAACTACAGCAAGAAGTTTAAGCTTAAGGGCACGTGGGTGAATTAGTAACCTCCAAGTCAAAAGATAAGGTGACTAGCAATTGAGGAAGATGTTCAGTGCTATCATCTAACCTTGCACTAAAAGAAGAATGTTTTTTACTCCTGCTTTATCTTAACCAAAATAATAATAATTGGCAGATAGCATTTTGTAGTAAAGAAAAAGCATGTATTTATAATTATTTACTATGTAACATATAAATATAATTACTGAGGTCTACTGCAGTCCTCTGCATAATTCTCATAATTCAGCCCTCATTGCAGACCAACATTATAGACCTTGTGGGTCTAGACTGTAGATGAGGGAAGTTCATGGAATTTACTCAGTTTGGTGAAATACACAGAACCAAGTAATGTAGCAAACAGACTTCCAATCGCTGTCCACTGGTAGACAATTTGGGGAATCCAAAGCACCCTTATCTTGAGAGCAGTTTCTCAGTCTGAGGTTAGGTTTCCTGTGATTGGTGCTATGTTGGAGATGAAGCATGTGTCCTGGGCTGCGAGGGTCCAGCTGACCATGGACCCCACCTCCCCTCGGTTCTCAGTACATAGTTCTGAGTAAAGAGGTGCGGTCAGTGTGCCGGCCAAGCAGGCCAGACTTGCTGAGCCACGCTGTAAAATGTCAGGCTCTGTACAGAGGAACGCAGCAGTGTGGACTGAAGCAGCAGTCGATCATTTTAGGTCAAAGAACGAAGTCACAACACCACGGGCTGGCAGACCGTGCGCTCGGCTCCATGTCTAACGCCTCTGTGACCAGATGGGCTCTATGCAGTGGTACTGGAATTTTGTTTGGCTTATTATTATTTTATTTTTCTAGTTTTACAAATATATTGAGTACTCATCCCTGCTTCCCTCCATCTCTCCTCCCTCCCATCTTCCTCCCTTCCAACTTCATCAGTCCATCCCATTCCCTTCCACCCTCCTGCTTTTCCACTTCTATGGATCCCAGGGTTCCTTCTGGTTTGTCTACTCTTATGGGGGGTTCAGGTCTCTTGTAGCATGCCAAGTTACCTGTCTTCAGGCCACCCCACTGATAGGGGCATTTCTCTTCGCTCATCCAGCTTTAGTCTCTCATCCAGCTTTAGTTTCCACTGTGTGTTCTTATCTCTCTTGAGTTTCCCCATAGTCTATGGGGGCGTGTTGATATGTCAGTCATTATGCAGGTCTGTTAAGGACAAGTTTCATTGCAGTGAGTTCCTGGATGCAGTGGCTTTTTCTGTTTGTTTGTTTTATGGCGACATTACACTGTGTTTCAGTGGCTCGTCTTGATGTAGCCCAGGCTCTATCTTTCTCTCTAAGCCTCCCAAAGGTCGGGATTATAGGTGTGAGCCACCACAGTTGGGTTAGTGCCTTCTTAACTAGCAAAGCAGATCACCTTCCCTCACAAAGCTTCCCAGGCAGACAAAAAATAAGATACCGTGTCCCTGACCTGCATGTGTGTGCCGTGGTGCACACTCATATTCATGGACATCCACAGACCAAAAACAATAAACAGATCACATACCCGTGGAGACAGAGGCAGGAGACACTGAGCTACAGCCCCGACTCTCCACCACTCAGAGGTTCTTTTTCACGCGTACACGTTCTCTTGTGTGAGTATGCCAAAACTGAGCCAATGCCTTATTTATAGAGACTTGTTCCATTCTCTTGCACACAATTCTTGTAGTTGTTCATTTGTCTTGTGCATTTACAAGGATGTTTATGAAGTATTTGTTATTAGATATGGAAGAGGTCAAAGAATGTATTTAAATTTTTATCATATTACAGATTGCCCTTCATAGAAAAAAAGCTATAGTTGAACTTACCCAATTTGTTAATCTGATAGCCCTTTTCCTCAAAAATCTCATTTTTAGTTTCAATTTATTTAACTATGAGGGCAAGATACCATTTCCTGCTTAGTTATAAATTATAATTCTTCTCAGTAGTCGATTCATATTGTAGATGCGTAACAGTCTTTATACTATTATTCTTTAAGTTTGTTGGAAATATTTTTTACTCCCGTTAATTTTTTCCTATACTTTTATATGTAGACCTCAACATGCAAATTTTATATTTTTATATATGCTACGCCAATTTGCTTTAAAATAATTATCTGTATATCAATGAAAATAAATATTGTCTGTAGCAATGCCCCTCCCCAAAAGACAGATAACCAGGTAGATAATATAGCATAATAGAAATGGATTGTTGTATTTCAAAGCAAGCGTTAAAGAATCAAAGTGTTTCTCCTGGAATTCAAGGTCCCAAGGCAGCTATTGCTCAGCCCCCATCAGATTGTTGTGTCCGCAGAATTCAACGAATCTTTGTTCTTTCCTTCAAAGGCACCCTTCTTCCAGGCCCCAAGGACCTGCTTTCTGCCTCTGTCAGGAACCTCCTCTCCTCTTTCCCAGCCTCAAAGCTTTTGGAGTACCCTGGTCGCGGTCGCCACCCAACAGCAAAGGATTCCGTTCTGCTGCTGATCATCCAGTTACGGTCTTAGTCCAGCTGGGCAGGAGAGCTCATGCCAACACCAGGAGCTTCGAATTTCTGCAGCGTTCTGCAGAGTTGCCACTGCTTAGCGGGCCTTCCAGCTGTTTCCTTGTGGAGTTTCCAGTGAGAACCAGGCTCCAGCTCCACCAAGCAGCTGTCCCAGCCCTTAAGGATTACAGTCTCGCAGCAGACTTGTAAGCAAGCATGTGCTGTGCAGCTTGTCAGGGTGGCCTAGAAGAAATGATTTTCCTGGGGACTTTGGATAACGCCTGGAGACATCATTAGACATCATGGAGATAGCTGTGGGCACTTAGTTAGAAGCCAGGATGCTGCTAATATATAAGTCACTGTAACACAACACGAAGACTGAGTTATTTACAAAGAGCAGAAGTTAGTTTGATTCAAGGCCCCAGGGGATGGAAAGTTTGACAGAGTGATGTGGCATCCACTCAGCATGGGCTAAGGACTTCTTATTGAATCATAACGCGGCAGTGGACGTCACCCTGCAAACAGCGGGCACCAGAGCAAGCCTCTCACATCATCTTAGAACTCTCATGACGTCATCGAACACTACTTACATTTCAAAGGCGCCACTGGGTGTCCAACACATAAGTCAGGTGTGGTAGAGCACTGTTTCCTGGCACTTGGGAGGAAGAGGCAGAAGGGTCAGGAATTCAAGGTTAGCTTCAGCTACAGAGTTGGACGATAAGTACAGAGGGTTTAGAGAGTTCAAGACCAGGCAGGGCTGCTTGGGACTGTCTTTAAAAAAAAGGGGGGGGGACTGGAGAGGTGGCTCAGGGGTTAAGCCTCTGCCTTGCAGGTGGAAGGTCCTGAGTTCAGATCCTCAAGCCCATGTATAGACACCGGGCAGAAGTGGGGGCGGCCTGCGTTTCTGGTCCTGGTAGGGCGGAGCCTGTGAATCCCGGGGCAGAGTAAACAAGGAGGAGGTGGAGGTGGTCCATGGTAGCTCCTGAATTCGCCCGTGGTTCTACACACACACATACATATACACATGCGCGCGCACACACATACATGCACAATTGAATACATTAAAAAAAAAAAAAAGGTTTCCACCCTGTGAACTTTGGAAGGACACCTTTAAACTATAGTAGAGGTCAAAGAGTTATCTGTCTGAGAATATCAATTACACAGAGCACCAACTAGTGGAAAGTGGGGTCTGGGATGGCACCCGGGGAAAAGGAAATCTCTTCCCTCAAAAAAGAAGCATGGTGGGCTGAGAGGAATGGAAGTCATGGGCTTTCTGTGGAAGACAGAGGCACGGAACCCCACTGGCTGGAGCCCCTGTTGGGATGCGGCCACAGCCCCAAGCTGTAGGGATGTCCCATGTCCTGGAAATGCCACGTGTGTAGACGCCTCTCTGGCCTGTGATAACTACCAGGAACATCTGATTCTCTGGTTGTCAGGCGGACTGTCCAAGCCCGAACCAGAAGCTGGGAAAACTTTCCTTTCTCTCTCTCTCTCATTCCAACCCACCAGAAGCCCCACACCTAGATTCACATCATAGTGAGGCACAGGTATCAACTTGACAGTTGAGGGTTTGAGCTCTGGGCACATCCGTGGAGAATCAGTGGTTGAGTTAAGCCCAGAACAAACCTGCAGGAGATTGTCTGGCTGATGAGGAAGGCCCAGCCCATGGTGACTGAGACTAGACCCTGGAATAAAATACAGAGAGCTCATAAAAAGAGTTGGCATCCTTGTGTACACTTGGCCAGACATGCTGGTCTGGCAAGTAAGGATCGTCCCTCTCTCGGCCATTATGTAAAGATGGTGTGACCAGTTACCTCGGCCCTGGTGTTGGTGCATGCTCTCCTGTCAAGCTGGACAGACTGTAACTGGCCTATTGTAAGAAAATAAACCCCTTGTTCCCTTAAGCCATCTGATGGTCATTTATCAGCAACCATGCATGCTAATAACTGCAACAATTTGCATACAGATTCCCAGTGCCCTGACTATTAGTCAACTCTGGCAGGACTGCCCAGCTCAGGGAGGCGTGGTTTTCCCACTTGTTCCACCCAACTTTTCTCTGTATTTCTAGCTTTGTGTATTTCGTATTCCCCAGCCTGTTGTATGTCCCAGCCCTAGGACAGCTTCATGGGTCGCTAAGCTGGCTGTGGTACACTTAGGAAACTTTCAGAAGGAACAGAGGGGGCTGGAGAGATAGTTCAAGGATTAAGGCTCTGCCTCACAATCAGAAAGTCCTGAGTTCGGATCCCAAGTCCCATGTAAAAATGACAGGTGGCCCTGCACTTTGGCCTCTTGTGGGCAGAACCTGGGAAATCCCAGAGCGAAGCAAAAGGAGGTAGAAGCAAACTAGGATGATTCCTGAAGTCACTTTTGGTTCTCCACAGGGACACACAGTGCCCTCTAATACACACACACACACACTAAATAATACTAGAGAAAAAAAAAAGAAAGAATAGTTAGGAGATGGCTGCCCAGGGGCATAGGGAGAACCCTTTACAATCCTGCAAGTATTTGAGAAATCCCATTTCCAGAGGAACAGAGTCAAAGACAACTTAGAAAGGGTTTCCTTGTGCCAAATGTGGGGAAATCAGGGCAGCTCTCACAGAGGAAATGTTATCTATGTAAATGAGAGCTGGGGAGGGTGGCAAGGGAAGAAAAAGGAAGAGGCTGAGTCTTGAAGCAGAGTCTCACTCCGAATCCCAGGAGGCTTTGGAGTGACTGTGTAGCTCAAGTGGGCTTTGAACTTCGGGCAATTTTCCTGCCTCAGTCTCTCCACTGGTGCTGGGATTACAACCATGCACCACCACGGGTGGCTACCAAGCGCATTAGTAGCCTTGCCTGCCTGGTACAGGGTTCTCTTGGTTGCTTGGTTTGTGACAGGATCTCACGGAGCCGAAGCTGGGCTCCAACAGCTGATGCCATCCAGACATCCTCCTGCAATCGTCCTACCTCCACCTGCCAGTGATGAGCTGCCCCGCGTGTGTCACGCACAGGCCTCTGCAACTGTTGTCTTCTCAAAGGATGTTTTAAGAAGTCCTCTGATTTCTTATGTATCTTTCTGGAAGTTTGGCTCATGACCCTCCTGCCTTATTCTCTCTTGTCTTGGAGTTTCTGTCACCATGGCTGACCATGGAAGTTACATATATTAATATTCAGAACATGACAGTGTCTTCCCTTTTTATCCTGTGTGAATTATTATGATGAGGGAAGTAACATGTCAAAAAATGCTAGAGTAACTGAGATTTTGGAAATAAAATATTTTTTTTTTTCCAATTCAGGGGATTGAACTCGGGATCTAGTGTGTTTATAAAGCAGACATGTTGGAGCAGGTGATGGAGCTCCATTGGTACAGCGCTTGCCTAGAACAACACAAGCCCTGGGTTTGATCTCTACTACTGCATAAAGTTCGACAGTAGCCTAGGAGACGAGACCCTGTCTTAAAAACAAAACCAAAGGTCTTGAGCTGTAGCCAGTGGTAGAATACTTGTTTCAAACGGGTGAGGTCCTGAGTTCAATCCTCAATACTTCCTAAACGACCCTACATTTACCAGTGAGCTACATCTACAGTCCCCTTGAATTACTAACTCTACAGAAGTAATACATAAATCAATTAATCTTATGAAAGTGAAAATACGGACAGTTTAAGAGTCCGCCTTTGATCTGAGACCATTCACTATCTTTTTCAAAACCATCTGCCACACATTTATGCACTAGTGAATTCACATAAAATACATATTTGATAAAACAAGTGTGAGATTGTATTTTTGCCCTGACAACTTATAAAACACCAAGCTCACCCTGTGTTTAAAATTCTTATGTGCATACACTCAGCGAATCGGCTATTGTGCTGTTTCGGGCGCATGGAGCACGTAGCATGTGGCAGCTCTTGAAGCAAACACACCGTTTCTCTGGCTTCCACAGCAATCGGTAAAGTGACTCAGAAGTTGTATTTTATTGATATAAACTTTTTTTTCCCTCTGGAGCATGTTTCTTTTTTATGTAATTCTGCGTCTTGAATGTGATACAGAACAGCTGAGAAAGAAATTATACTGTTGAAGACGGTACATATCATCCAGCTATTTGAGGGAAAGAAAAGCTCTTAAGGGGTCGTCAGGAGCTAAACCTTCAGCGTCTGTTGCAGATGTATGGCTTCCATGTGTATGCGTGGAACATGCACACACACACACACACACACACACACACACACTCGGCGGCGCCCTTGCAGAGCACACTATGAAAGTCAGGAAGGTTCTGGGAATTGGGGGGGAGGCACTGGGGGAAGGGGAGGGGGAAGAGGGGGGAGGGAGGGAACTGGTAAAAAATTTTTTAAAATGTATAATTAAATTTTTAATAAAAAAAAAAAAAAAAAAAAAAGAAAGTCAGGAAGGTCATCGCCACGAGCTTCCAGCGGTACCCTTGGGTTCCTCGGCAAGCACGCAGGAATGGCCTGAAGAAGACGCGCGGGGGGCACGGAGGAAGGAGAGCACCCGATCGCGCCGGGGGTCTGCAGTTCGCGATGCCTGGCGCAGCAGCAAAGCGGGGAAATGAAGTTCCCGCTCAGCGCGGGCAGCCACCGAAACCTTGGGTGGCACTGAATGTGGACCGGCCAGCAGACGGTCTTCCGAAGAGCCGGAACCAACCTGCAACAGTGCACAAAGCCGTTCACAAGTCGGCCCTTCGCAGACTCGCACTCCCCCCACCCAAATCCAATCGATCAGGCCGCCTGGCCCCGCCTCTTCCAGGCCCCGCCCCTCCTCCTAAACCGCCCTCTTCCCCAGCACCGCTTAGATCCCGCCCTTTCCGTCCTGAGGTCCCGCCCCCTTCCCAGGGAGCGCCGCGGGAGGGGCGGGGCGAGGGCCGGTCGTGACGTCACTGCCGGCCGGGCGCCATCTTGCTGGTTTGCGGCCGGCCTGGGACGCGGCCCCGGCGGTGGCGAGGGCGTGGGAAAGGGTGGGGTGAGGGGCGAGGCGGCGACGAGGGCGGCGACACTCTCCTCCCCTCGGCCCCACCGCGTGGGACGGCGCGAACGTGGTTTCGGAGGGATGTCCGCCTTCTCCGAGGCGGCGCTGGAGAAGAAGCTGTCGGAGTTGAGCAACTCGCAGCAGAGCGTGCAGACCCTGTCGCTGTGGCTCATCCACCATCGCAAGCACTCGGGGCCCATCGTCACGGTGTGGGAGCGGGAGCTGCGCAAAGGTGAGCGCCGGCGGGGGCGCGGGCCGGGGAGCGGCGCGCGGTGCACCGGGTCCCGCGCCTGGAGCATCGCGCTGGATGCTCGGTGCACCGCGCTTTGGGCCCCGCGCCTGGGACGTCGTGCTCGGTGCACCGCGCTCTGGGCCCCACGCCTGGGACGTCGTGCTCGGTGCACCGCGCTCTGGGCCCCGCGCCTGGGACTTCGCGCCGGGTGCCCTGCGCTCCGGGTCTTGCTCCTGGGACATCCTGCTCAGTGTTCCGCGCCTGGCACATCGCGCGGTGTGCACCGCACTCGAAGCCCCCGCGCCTTGGACACCGTGCTCGGTGCTCCGCGTTCGGGGCCCCGCGCCTTGAACGTCGTGCTCGGTGCTCCGGGTCTCGGTCCTGGGACATCGTACTCGGTGCTTCGTCTCTGGCATGTCGCACTCTGTGCACGCCACTCCGGGTCCCGCGCCTGGGACTTCGCGCCGGGTGCTACACGCCTGGGACGTCATTCTCTGTGCATCGCGCTCGGGTTCCCGCGCCTCGGACTTGGTGCTAGGTGTACCGCGTTGGCGCTCCGGGCCCAGCGCCCTAGACATCGCTCTTGATGCTCCGCGCGCCAGGCCCTGCGCTTCAGATTTCGCGCTCTGTGCAACTTGCTTGGTGCCTCGCACTTTGGAACATCACATTCCCTGCAGCTCGGGTTGGGCCTGGCGGTCGTTGCTCCTCGCCCCTTACAGAGCCGGCTCTTGGCTGCCATTGGTTAAATAATGAAAAATCCCTCCAACCTAGCCTAGGCACAGTAGTAAAGGCCGCAGTGTCTGCACCCTGTTAGGACCTGAAACTCGCGCAATCGACATATTTTTTTTCTTACTGTGATTTTCATGGAGGATAAAAGAGGAAAAAGTAGGAAGAGGAAAAGAAAAAAATGCTTGTGGGATTGGAAGTTCTTTCTGTAACCTGTTAACCTAGTTGAATAAAGCCACTAACTAATATGCCAGTTTTGGAATTAGGAGTGTTAAGACATGTGAGACAGTGGGGGAAAAAACTGGCTTGACAGATGGTTGACGGTAGTTCTGGACGTTTGGGTGAATTTCCTTTAGTTTCTGGATTGCACTTGGTGGCACCTGAAACTGAAGGAGTTAGAGTGACTCGTTTCTCTTTCTCCTTTTCTGCTGTTGGTCTTTATTTTGCAAAATATTTGATACTGTTACTTTGGGTGGAGTGAGCTGAGATGTCCTCATTGTAACATACAACATGTTCACTTTTGCATAGTGACTTCAGTCTGTAACCAGCTGATTTGTAGCTGTTGGTAGGGGTGGACTTGTGCTGGCCCAGCGCAGATTATAGTGGCTGCTGAGTTCTGGTTACAGTGGTTGTGTCATGTCCAAATGATGACATATGCGGCCCTTTTCCCCATCTTTTAGTTCTTACATTCTCTGCCCCCTGCCTTCCATGAGGCCTTTTTTTGTTTGTTTTGGTGGGGGAGGGTTTTTTGTTGTTGTTGTTTGTTTTTTAAGGTTCTCATTGTTTAGTCCAGTCTGGTTTAAAACTCAGCATCCTCCTGCTTCAGCCTCGAAAACGTGAAGATTACAAGGGTTTGTCATCATACCTTATTAGTTACTAGTTAGGAGTTTAAAAGGCTGCTATTAATAGGAGATGACTGCTTACTGATCCACGTGAAAGCCAAAATGTGGTGTCTGTCTAGATGGATTCAAACTGTCTTGTGTATTTGCTTGTGGTCAAGAAAACACCAGCACTTAGGAGAAACTGAGTTACAGCTCGTTATCAGTCTTTTTCACATGTGTCTTGACTCAGTAAGGAATTCCACAAAGGGGACAGAGAAGCTTGAGAAACATCAATAATAAAGGTTGGAGAATAACCATGAGTTTTGAGAAGTCAAAAATTAACTTTTCTTATAAACTCAAAATAGCCACAGGTTTATGGGGGCAGGGCAGGAAAGAGCATTTACAAATACATGTAGTCATAAAGAGTTGGCCCAGACTAGCCAACGAGTATAAAACTGTCAGTACTATTTGTCAGCTTTCCATCTCAGGAACCAGAGATATCAGTATATGACAGTTGGTAGTGCCTGTGAGAAAAACTGACAGGGCAGAAGCATAACAACGTCAGACCCTCTGAGGGTGGAGAGAACCTAACTCAGCGTAGTCTGCTGGGGAACAGTTAAAGACGCAGCCACTTTGGAGGAGGCCGCCAGCCAGGTTGAAGGTGCGTGCCCTTGACTGGCAGTCCTCTTTCTAGGAATAAGCCCTAAAATGTGCGTGCAGAGAACTGTTTTAATAGTCTAGTCATGAGAGAGGAAAGGTTTTCTGTCAGGTGCGGTGCTGGTAGAATGGCTCAGCCGGTAAAGACCCTCGAGGAAACCTGGTAGCCTGAATTTGATCCACAGCCCTTGTGGTGGAAGGAGAGAGCTGGTTCCGAGGTTGTCCTCTGACCTCTGTGCCCCTGCTCTCTCCTCCCTCGCACACTCAGAATAAAGAAGTGGAATATTTAAGAGGTTGCGACACCAGAGACCAGCGCTGGCTTCACAGCGCCTCAGCTTCAGGGCTGCTGTCCACTGTTGTTGATATCCCATCTCCTGCCTGCTCACATTCGTGTGTTCAGGAGCCAACTAGGTTTTATGCATGTGATTACTGTGTTGCATATATCTTTTTATATGTCTGTGGCTTCCCTCTTTTATTTAAATTTACTCTGAATAAACCATCTTGGTTGTTGACAGTTTACATCGTCTAGGGTTTCTGATTTAGGGAAGGGTTTCTTAGGCTTCTGGGTGAGGATCCCGTTATTCTCAGATGTTGATTCCAGTTTAGTTTTTTTGCCCCTTTAACACAGGGTCTTACGTAGTCCTGGTACTTCTGCCTCGGTCTTCCAAGAGTCCATACACCCCCTTTATTTATTATTTGCAGGGCTGTGGATGGAACTCTGGGCGCTGATGCTAAGCAAGCATGGGCAGAGCCACACCCTCAGGAAGGGCTTTAATGGAGAATGATCGATTCTCCTGTTTGCTTCTGTGTTCAGTCTTGCTGTCTCACGCCACACGACGCTGTGACACTCTATACGTGTGAGAGGATGAGAAAAACAAAGGCGATGTTTTTGTAGGACTGCGAGGGCAGCTCTGGCTCCGTGGACGCAGGAATCTGCGGAGCCACGAGCACCTATAGACGCCTCCTACTAGATGCACCGCTGGCTAGATGCACCGCTGTGCCCGAAGCAGACGTGCTCACATCGATGCCCGTTCTCACAGCTGGTGAAAGGACCCATCGGCTTGTCGTGTTGTCATTTCTAGGTCCTCTTTACTGAGACGTACGCCTTCCATTTCAGTGTGATTTGGAGTTCTTTCTTCTCTTAGGTAAATGTGTTTCTAAAAAAACACGTGTTTATTTGAAAGAGCGAGAGAGGCTCTCCCCACCCCAGAGGTGTAGGGGGTCAGGCTGTCTGCACCGTTACCTGCTGAGCCAACTTGCTGCCCCAAAGTCAGTCAACATTAATTCATAAAAAATGTGGCTCCCCCATTAACCAGCGGATTGACAGGAATCAGTCTTTTGGAATTTTGGGAAGTCGATCCCTCTTTCCACCGTGTGCTCAGTATGCCAGGTCTGCTGAGCCAGCCCGCTGGCCCCCACAGTAAATCATCTTTATAGAGTCAAAATGTGCTCCTCCGTTAAACAAATGACTATGTAATTTTTCAGGTTTTAAAGTAAATGTGTGTATGTGCACTTGTGTGCCTGTGGAATCCAGAGGTGATATCTGATGTTGCTCTGGGACACATCCTCTGCTTTTAGGAGCTCGCTGGGGTGGGATTCCCAGTGTGCCACCATGCTAACTGCGTGAGTTCTGGGGTTAGGAGGCTCCTGCAGCGGCTGCTTTACACAGGCAGCCATCTTCCAGCCCCAGTATTTTTTAACAAAGTAAACTTTTCATTTGAAATGGATAATGCACAGTGTTTCCTCTGTTGGTTCCCTTTGTTGAGGAAATGCCTGTGGAGCCCTTTGCTCTCATGGAGCTCACCCTGAGCCCAGCCAGGAAGCTGCTGCCTGCCCGCCGCCGCCGCCGACTACTACTACTACTACTACTACTACTACTACTACTACTACTATTACTGCTACAACACTACTACTACTACTACATTGCTATTACTGCTGCTACAACTTTACTACTACAACACTACTACACTACACTACTACTACAACTACACCACTACTATTACTATTGCTGCAACACTACTACAACACTACACTACTACACTTACTACAACTACACTACTACTACTACACTACTGCTGCTACAACACTACTACTACTCTACTGCTACTGCTACTACACTACTACTACTAGTAGTCTACACTACTACTGCTATTCTACTACTGCTGCTACTACACTATTACTACTCTACTGCTACTACACTACTAGTACTGCTACTACAGTACTACTACTACTGCTACTCTACTACTGCTACTCTACTACTACTGCTACTACAGTGCTACTACTACTAAGCAATGCAGAAGACAATAGAATGGGGACTTAACCTTAGGGGAACTGGGAAGACTTTTGAGGTTCAGCTTAGAGTTGTGAGGTGATTTCTTCGAAACTGTTTAAAGAACACAGAAGGTTTTTACCATTGCTGTAGTCATGTGTGCCGAGCTTTACACTCAAGGCTCCGCACTTGGAGCCAGGAACTCTGTCACAGTCTGCATCCACAGCAGTCCCTTGGACTTGGGCATCCATGCCTGCATTGCACACTGAACACTTCTGTGCATAATTCTTGTCTTGGAGAAAGGAAGGATAATGTGTGCTTCAGGTAGATCTTTACTGCCTTTCATCTGGAAGATAAGGCATGCTTCAGGTAGATCTTTACTGTTTTGCATCTGGAAGGATAATGCATGCACACTTTAGGTAGACCTTTACGCTTTACATCTGGAAGAATAGTGTATGTAGTACATTGGGAAGGAATTTTTAAGAGATTGAAGATGTGCTTTATCTTTTGTGAGGCTACTTCAAGGTTACAGTCGCTGTGCAGTTTGTAGTAATTTAGGATTTTGATCATTTTTGGTCTCTGGCATAATCACAGCTGCTTAGACTATTTAGTTTTATGCTCCTCTGTCCTGGTTTTTCTTTTGTCTTTTAGCTACTTTTAGCTACAATAACGAAAAAAGTGGGGAAAAGGATTTGCCTTACTGTGTTAAGTTCTTGAATTTTCCAGGTGTAGTGTACCTGAAAATAAAATAAGCAGACATTTGAGTGGGTAATAGTATGTGCTGGAAACTCAAAGGCAAAATAGGGACAGTCATACATGATGTGATTTCCTTCAATTTCTTTCTTTTTTAGATATCTCTCTTCTTTCCCCCTTAATGTCTCTCAAATTGTTGCTATTTAAGGTGTTTATATGATGTTTCCTCATTTTTAAAAGCAGTTGCATTATGTTTCATTTCATGGATACACACTGACATCATATCACCATGATATGAACATTTAGGATTCATTAATTTTTTCCTGTTACAATTTATACCATTACGGTAGGATTTTCTTAAGGGTTTCAGATGGTGAAACAATCCTGAGTGGACATCCCATGCTTCTCTTGTTGGCTTTTATTCTTTTTTAAAAAGTTTTGTTAGGTGAAGGAGAGAAGTGCACACGCCCCCGTGGGCTTCTGGGGATGGAGCTCAGTGGCTGGGCGTGCAGGCGGCGTCCCCCTGCTGTTGCCCGCTGGTGACATGGAAGCTCATCTGCTCCCTGCACAGGTCAGGCCCACGTCAGACTTAACCCCGTGGCCTGTGGTCTTAGACACACACTGTCACTTCCTGCTTCGGGAGGTGTCACCCGCGCACACAGTCTTATTTTTTCTCTTCCTTTTCAGAATTTCCTCATGTATTCTTGCTTTGTTTTTCTGTATAAAGTGTAGATTCATCTTATTTGCAAGAAAGAAAAGCATTTTGGTATTTTGGATGTTGCTGCTTTAATGTTACAGGTTAATGAGAATTCACATCTTTCTGATGGCCAAGAACTGTGAAGTCTTATTCTATGTATTAGTTATTATAATTGTTAATATGAGTCTGGAGCTTGTTCGGGTATCTCCCTCCTTTTCTCCTTTCTCTTTCTCTTTTCCTTATGAAAAAAAGTCAGTTACTTGTTATGAATGAGGAAAATGCTTAGTGTATATATGGAGCTCTTGCATGTGGTGGGCATGTTCGTGTGGGTGTTTGTACACAGTACACTTGGTGTGGGTCTGTGGAGGCCCGATTGGGAATCATCCTCATCACTCTTCACCTCATGGTTGGGAGCCTGGGCTTCCCAGGCTCCGCCTTCCAGAGCTAGAATTCCAGGTGGGCTTTCCCACCTCGCCAGCATTTTGAATTGGGATCTGGGGATCTAAACTCAGGGGTTTAACTTGTGGGCCATCGCCTCAGTCCCTGCATTGTTGGATATTTGTCCTGGCATGCTTTGGTGCAGTTCAAGGAACATGCTGCAGGGTCCAAACCCAGTGCCTTGCAAATGCCAGAAAGTGCTTTGCCACAGAGCCACACCTCCTGTCCTTTTGTTCATTTGGACAGGGTCTTGCCTTGTGTTCAGGCTGGCCTTGAACTCATAAGCTTCTCTTTTCAGTTCTCTGTGCTGTGAAGACAGGTGAGAACAATCACAGCCAATCAGACTAGTGTTTTTTTGTCTTTATGTTAAAGGGTACTTTTTGGTTAGCAAGTTGTGCTATTATTTGCAGTGAATTTATGTAATTGTAAATGATAAGACAAAGCTGATATTTGAAAAATAGGCACATGATATGAAAAGATCACTCACAAAAAGTGGGAATATTAATGACTTAAGGAATCATGCTCACTAGTAGGGAATTGAAGATTAAAGCACATTACTTGGACAAGATTGGCACCAATTTCAAGTACTAGTGTGTGGAAGGTGATGCAGGGAGATGACATTTCCTATGGTAGGCGTTCAAACAGGCCTTGGGACAACTTGACATCTTCTGACAGAATTTACCGTTTACCTTTTAATATGTCATCTTTGCCTATTAGAAGCTACACTGTAGAAATATAAAAATATCCAAGTTCCTTGGATTTTTCCTTCTTTTTTCCCCCCTTGGATTTTTTGAGAATTCAAGTTTTGATGATTTGTCATATTACTAGGCCATAAAAGAAGCAAGGCTTTTGAAAAAGATTTAGTAGCGTATATATTTATGAATACTACAGTGTGGGTACATGAAGTGTGGTGGCTTTTTAAGCATACATAGCATCTCACTTAGGAAAATGTCTTGGTAAGTGTATTTTCTAATGTACACAAAATGGAAGATGCATATACTAAATCTGTGTTTATTAGGATTGAGACTAGCAGTGAGTATATTTCATTAGTTTATTGTTTATTGTAGATCTTTAAACCAGATGTGACTTGAGATTCTTATCTCCAGTGAACCAATCCCTCCAGAGTGCCCTGCACCCTAAAGTGTCCGGAGCCTCCCAAAGCTGCACCACTAGCTGGAGACTGAGTCTAGGAGCCTGTAGGGAACACTTGCTGCACCCTTTTCTCTCTCTGTGTGTGTGTGTGTGTGTGTGTGTGTGTCTGTGTGTGTCTGTGTGTGGGTGTCTGTGTGTCTGCCTGTAGAGGCCCAAGGATGACATTGGGAATCATCCTGGATTGGTCTATTTCCTTATTGCTTTTGCTCTGGGGTTTCCAGGCTCCATTGTCCAGGGTTGGAGTTGCAGGCCACTGCCATATCCACCCAACATTTTTACGTGAGATCCTGGGATCTGAACTTAGGTGCTTATGCTCTTGAGACAAAGGCTTGAACTACTGGGCACCCCCTTCCCTGAGGCTATTTTAATATACCTGTTGTATACCCAGAGTATCGAGATGGACATCCGGGACAAAGGGTGTAATACTTTGTGATATAATTATCAAGTGGTACTTAACTTGTCTTATATTTTACTTATACAAAGATAGCATTATACCTGCCAGCATGGTGTCTTATACTTGTGGAGAAAAGAAATAAAGGGAAACTCAATATTTCAATGATAGTCTATAATCGTCTATCTGTGGAGCTGAGAAACTCCTTATTGACTGGGATTGGAAAAGTTGGTTTTAGTTCATGGCAGTCATCGTGCCTGGCACATAGCACACATTACATGCTACTTAATATTATTTATTCAACTTTATTGGAATTGGATGGAAGATTTGCAAGCAAGATGTCTCCAAAAGGAATTCTGTAAACAACAGGAAGGTGGAAGAGAAGTTTACTACTCTGCTGCCAAGGAGAGCTGTTTCTTTAAGGAACTGTAAAATGATTCCTTTACCTACCCTTTTTAGACTCTTTTTTTTTTAAATTTTTTTATTATTATTATTTATTCAACTGTGCATATGCGTGTGTATGTGCGCGCGTCTGTGTTTACCTACCCTTTTTAACTTAAAGAATTACTCCCTGGGATTGAAGTGCCAGGTCCTCCCGCGCACGCGCTCTGCTGCTAGCTGCACTCCATCCCTGCCAGAAGCTGCAAGCCGCGGCCTTGAACTCTGTTCTTCCTGCTTTCGCCTGGGGTGGCAGGCTTGTGGGTCCTTGTCCATCAGCGATGGATGCGTCTTTTTGTTAGCTGTCCTCATTCCAGAATTAATGGCTCTGTTCTCCAAGTTCCTTTGTGAATCACTTTTGCAATTTTCTTCAGTTTTGTTTGCTGTGAGTGTTCCTTTTGTGTGTTCTGTATAGAAGTACATGCAGTTTGTAGCAAAAATATTTGATAAAAACCGAGTAAGGGCATCCATTATAGAGTCCCCATGTTAGCCGGGGTTCCACAAGAAAGAAAAGTGGGAACAGTATCTTAACGTGTGGACTCCATTCCCTGTTCACACTTCTCCTATGCAGTGTGGCTGTGGGATACTATGGGAAACGTGTATTCTTTGAAAATTTTTATGGAACATTTTAGGGGCACCCTGAAATTTTTTGTGGGCATGTATGCGCACGCACATGTGCCAGGGGCAACCTCTGGCTCTTTCTCAAGTCTCCCTACCTTGGGTTTGACAAGCCCTCGCTGTAAGTGGGATTGCTTGCTGGCTGCCTTCCCACCCCAGGGCTCCACCCACTGCTGCTGTCCCACAGTGGGTTATAAACGTGTGCTGGCATGCCTGGCTTCTGTTTATTTTTAATTTTTAAATTATTTTTTCTGTGTGTGTGTGTGTGTGCGTACAGTATGAGAAAGCATTGTGTGCTTGTGGAGGCTCAACGGTGACTTCAGGAATCACCCTGGATTGCTTCTTTCCTCCTCTTTGCTTTGCTCTAGAGTTTCCCAGGCTCTGTCTTCCAGGGTTGAAGTGCAGGCCGCTGCCATTTCCACCTGGCATTTTTCAATGGGATCTAGAGTAGGGACCTGTGCTTGTGAGGCGGAGGCTTAACCCTGAGGCGTCTCTCCTGCTCCCTGCCTGCCTGATCAAAGTCAGGTCCTCACGCTGCGTGCAAGCAAGCACTGTGCCAGTCGATATGTCTCACCAATTTATGGGTTCAGTGAGCATGCCAGCATCGAGTGCATCTACACTGTTGTTCAGCTAGTCTTCAGAACTCCTGTGCACGCTGTGCATGAGCTCAGGGCCTTGCTGGGCGAGTGCCACCACGATCTGCAGCGCCTACCTTTCCAGACGCGCACCGTGCAGAGCTGAGACTGCTGATCAAACAGTAATTCCTCAGTCTAAACGATGCCTCTACCAGCCTTCGCAGCAGGACCAGGGCCCTGAGTTCTGCTCCGCGTCTGTGTTAATAATCTATGTGATTTTGTGACTGCGCCTTCCACTTGGTGTGCTGTCCTCTTGTTTAGCCACGTTGTGTGCGTGTCCAGGCCTGCAGGAGGTGTGCATAGCAGCGTGGAGAAGGATGCGTGCACGGCAGCGTGGAGAAGGATGTGTGCACGGCAGTGCGCTTCTCTGTTTCTCCATCACTAAAAGACGCTGCTTCCTTCAGCTTGGGCCAAACATCGCTTTGTTGTTTCTTTTCTCGGTTGGTGTGAGGACTCTTTACATGTTTCAGTTAAGTTCGCCAGTGCATAAACATTCTGATGTGTAACATATTTTTACAGTTGTTCTGGTTCAATTAGACAATGTATACATAGGGCTTAGAATTTGTAGCATATGGTGGAAGTTACTAAATGTTGCCACAATCAGGAAGAGTAACCCAGGACTCAGTACTCATTCAGAGTCCTACAGGCATCCTCTCAACTGGTAATAAGAAAAACTTGAGTTTCTAAACTCGGCTGATAATGAGAAGATGAAAATGAGCAAGAGCAGCCTTTTCTGTGGGCGGAATTAGAGGATACTGCAGGCTGGTGGGCTGTCATCCCGCACAAGGCTCCATGTCCTAACTGCTTGTTATCTAACTGACAGACGCTTACACGTGGTCTTTGCTGTTGCCGTCGCCTATATTCCAGGGCGTTACATTGATTCATGTGTATACACACTGTTGTCTCATGTGGAGGTGAGGACAACTGGCAGGCTCAGCTCTTTGTTTTCACCATGTGGTCCTAGGATGGAACAGGCTGCCAGCTTGGTGGCATCTCACCACCCACGCAGCGGTGAAGCATCGAACGCAGGCAACACTCAGCAGCAGGCGAGCAGCCCTACGCGGCGCGGCAGTTAGTGTGACCACATGTTGCTTCACACTTGAGTTGTTATGAGAAGGGAGGAGATTAAAACATGTCTTTTTAGTGTGTCAGTGCTTTAAATGTGAACATTAAAAACTGGAATCCAGCAAGTGCACCCTGATCAAAGTTTTGTCCTAAATCCAGTAAGCTTCCTGCGTTGTCTGCTAACAGGAAGCAGAGCATGTGGAGTCCGTCGAGGTCATGTTTCTTGTATACAGTTTTGAATTTTGTGGCACGTGGATATTAAAGGAACTCTAGATTCAGTTTAGAATGTCATCTTAATAACATGAACCATCACCGTCTTTTTAAATAGCAATATTTAGTTTTGCTAAAGTTTAATATGTTATAGCCACAGATTAGTTTTATACGCACATGAGGATTTCAGTGTGTAAATGTGTGTATCTTGGGAATGATAAAACCAGGAACAACTGGGTCCCAGTGAACTTTCTCGGACACAGCAAGCTCTTCCCTGACGTCTTAGGGTCCCCTCCCCTCACACGTCCCTGCCAGAGAAGAGCAGCCTTCCCATGTGGTCGGTGACTGGCGGCCTGGACAGACGGAGCGCTGGAGTTGAAGGGGACACTGACACTTGTGACACTTGGTTTGTGCTGCTGGAGTTGAGGAAGGCCATCTAAGTTAAATAAGAATATTGAAGTCTCTCCCTTTTTTTTCTTTTCTAACATTTTAGCCAAACCAAACAGGAAGCTTACTTTTCTCTACCTGGCCAATGATGTCATTCAGAACAGCAAGAGGAAAGGGCCAGAATTCACGAAAGACTTTGCACCTGTTATAGTGGAGGCTTTCAAGCACGTTTCAAGGTAAGCTCACGCCTGTGCCAAGTCGCGTTTTAGGTGTAGTAAGAAACATTGTGTGTCTTTGAAGTTTTCATTTGAAATAACTTAACTCTAATTGGCCCTTGAAATGTGCTCATTTGCTCCTGCGTGATTTGAACTGCTAGACTGGCAGTTGGAGCAGAGTTACAGCTTTACTTCAGGATGCCCAAGGTTACGGCTAGGGCGTCATGGGTGGCACCCAGTGAAGGCTCTTCTAGATTGTCAGTCTCACCTCTGATGGTGTCTGGTCCTTCACCCTTGCACCCTTAGGGTGACTCTAAGGTTTCTGTTCTTTAAGTATGTTTCTTAACATTTTTAAATGCTTTGGAAATAAAGAATGCTTATGATAATCAAACTTGTGGCAGTTCTTTCTGTAAGTAATTTTGAGTGTTGATACCTGTAATTTTGTTTGTGACCTTTTGGATACTTGATACCAAATGATTACATGCTGGTATATGGTAGATTGCTGGGCACGTATTACGGGAGCAAACTAGTAACTTGGCCTAGATGTAGCCTACGCTGTTGACTGTAAGGATGAAAATCTGACCACTCTGTGGTTTTTATCTCAGCTCACGCGCAAGAATCTCACCCATCGAGCGCTGTTCACTGTGTGTGGCTTTCTCAGCGAGCATTTCCTTCACTTTCTGTCTTTGTCCTTCTCTTCAGACGTGTGTTCCGAGGGGCTCAAGTGATGTTCTGTGGCCGTGTTCTTCTGTCTCTGATTGTGAACTCTGCTGACTCTGCTTACTCCCCACAGTCTGATGACTTAGATCTGACTTTGCACTCCAATCTTTTTTCCTTTGTTCCAGACCTGGTGGTCAGTTGCCTACTGACGTTTCTCTAACACATCTTAAGTACTCAGCTCGCTGTGTATGTGTGTTTTTTTTCTGTTTGTTTTGTTTTGCTTTGCTTTATTTTATTTATTTATTTTTATGTGTATATGCATATCTTAGGAGGTATTGGGTGTCCCTGTGGAGGACAAGGGTGACTTCGGGAGTTGTCTTGGATTGTTCATTCTCCTTTTTATTTGCTCTGGGATTTCCTAGGCTTCATCCTCCAAGGTATTTTTTAAAGTGGGACCTGAACTCAGGACCTTCTGCTTGCAAGGCAAAGGATTAGCCTCTAAGCCATCTCTATGGCCCATCACTGGATTTTTGAATTTAGCTTCCAGTCAGTCTTGCTTTGCCGCTAGGTATCACTTTCAGTGACTGGCACTCGATCTGTCCTGATGCCCATGCAAGACTTTTGATGTCATCTGCCACACTTCCTTCTTGCCGCAGATCCCTGCAGCGTGCAGCCCTCCTAGTTGCCATGTCATTGTGGGTACCACAACTCCAGCGTTCCTTAAATGTTTTCTTTTTTGGGGGGGAGGGGACTCTTTATTTTATATTTATTCAATTGTGCGTGTGTGTGTGTGTGTAGAACCACGGGTGAATTTGGGAACCACCATGGACTGCCTCCACCTCCTTGTTTACTCTGCCCCGGGATTCACAGGCTCCGCCCTACCAGGACTAGAAACGCAGGCCGCCCCCGCTTCTGGCCGGCGTCTATACGTGGGGTCTAGGATCCGAACTCAGGACCTTCCGCTTGCAAGGCAGAGGCTTAACCCTGAGCCACCTCTCCAGCCCCACCTTGATTGTTTTCACATTTATTTATTTATTTAACACGTGTGTGTGTGTGTGTGTGTGTGTGTGTGTGTGTGTGTGTGTGGCCGTGAGGTCAGAGGACACCTTGTGGAGTTGGTTCTCTCCCTGTACATGGGGGTCCCACGGATTGAACTCAGATCTTAGGCTCAGCACAAGTCCCTTTGGCTGCCTAGCCGTCTCCGGTCTGTCTGGCGTGGATGCTCCTCCTCCCACAGCCCTATCCAGAGTGTCTGAAATGTTCAGTGTTCCCTTGTCCTTGAGATCAAGTTCAGTTCCGAGGAAGATGTAGGATGTGGTCTGTGAAACTATCAGAGCTGTTCTAAATCCTTTCTACCTTAGTTAAGCTTTTTTAAAACAAAAAAGCAAAAACCAGGATCTCTGGTAGCTCAGGCTGGCCCTGCACTTGCCATGTAGCCCCGGCTGAACCCTCGCTTCACTCCTGAGGGTGGCTGGGATCACAGCTGTGCATCACCCACAGTGGCGACCAACCAAGGTTCGTGCATCTTGGCGTGTGCTCTGCCACAGAGGGGGCATCTCCAGCCCCTGCCTCAGGCTTCACGCATGTGCTCCTCCCAGAACTGAAAACACACGCACATTCATTGACTTCCCATGTGTGCTGAGTCCCATAACATAGTGAAGAGGAAGACAGCGTTCTGCTTAGTGGACGCAGATTTCAGAGGGTGTGAAGGTGCTTACAGCTGGATGGACAGTGGATATGTCGGTGTCGAGTGGTAGATGCTCTAAGAAACAAGAAGCAGAGAATTCAGGGGTGTAGGGAACTGAGTTCCATGGGAGATAAGGGGCTCTGGAGGTAGTATTGAAGAGTGCCGGAAAGAATGGAGGGGAAAGGGCTCCAGGCAGGGAACTGGCAGAAGCAGACACTTGCGTCCTGGGCGTTTGGGGTCCACCAAGGAGGTTTGCATGAGAGAAGGCATTGGAATGGACGAGTTTGCAGGAACAGCTTGGGGCCCAGGAAGGATTTGGGTTTTGTTCCTGGTGAGCTCGCAGCCTCACCAAGAGTGGAGGACAGCGTGATGTGAAGGAGCCTGGATGAGTGAGAATGTTGTGGAATCCAGGCAGGAGGGGCCGATGGCTCAGGATACCACACTAATGCCGAAGGACACAAGGACACGGAGCAGGCGATCGCAGAGGCATCTTCTGTCTCCCGAATGGCCGTCTTCAGTGGCGGCCTCTGCTCTGCTCTGGGTGTTCTGTGGGTCGTGCCTTGAGCGGTAATATTTGTTGAGTAAAGGAACAAGTCGCCTGTAGAGCGCTCCCTTAGCCTGGAGCTCAGCCCCTATTAGGGTGGGAACTTCACCCCTAAACCCTTAGGGGTTGCCCCAAGTTTCTATCTAATGTTTGTTGACAGGCTCTCAGGCGCTAAGGGTGTCTCCATCACTTCGTCCTCCGCCTGTCCTTTCCCCGGCAAGAGCTGCTTTTCACTGTTAACAGTTTTATTTTTTTACCTCAGCGAAACTGATGAGAGCTGTAAGAAGCACCTGGGAAGAGTGCTGTCCATCTGGGAGGAGAGATCTGTTTACGAGAACGACGTGCTGGACCAGCTCAAGCAAGCTTTGTGTGAGTATGCAGCCTCTAGCGTTGGTTCTTTTCCTAAGCACTCCTCACTAAAGGGCAACTGTTCTCTAAAATCAGATGGAGAGAAGAAGACAAGGAAACGGACATATGAACAAATAAAAGTGGACGACAGTGAGAACTGTTCATCCCTAGGATCCCCCAGCGAGCCGCCACAGGTGAGTCCTGGGGTTGCTGCTTCGGGGGTGTTCCCAAGGGTGAGGGCGAGTGCGGCCGGCCCACATTGGTACTGTGCTGTTCAGTGTCCGCGCAGCAACATGCAGTCTGGCGTGAAGTAAGTAACTTGGGGTCCTTGTTTTGCTACCCCGAGTCTGCCCAGGATGTAGCATAGCGCTCCGCAGTCACGAGGGTGGAGCACATCTCCGCAGTCATGAGGGTGGAGCACAGCTCCAGTCACAAGGAGCCAGGATGGATTGAACTTTTGAATCTGAGCGTCCCTCCTGTGTGCTTGGAACACGTGAGAGGCACAGATAAAATATAAATTAAAGCAGAGAGAGATTGAGCAAGGTGAGTGTTACCAAGGACGGGAAGTGATGGAGGCGCCTTGCTGCTCCCCACCCGCTTCCTGCTCTGCTGGGGCCAGAGACAGATGCACACTGCCAGCTGTGTTCTGGCGTCACATATGCATAGTGCACCCCGTGGGTTAACGGACCCAGCCTTACCTCGGGAAGCCAGTGCTGCACCGTGGACCAGCTCAGCCTCACGTCAGACGAGGCTCTCATGACCTGGGCTTGACCCCTGGCATCAAAAGCACATGGTAGAGCTGGAGAGATGGCTTAGAGGTTAAGACTCTGCCTCGAAAGCAGAAGATCCTGAGTTCAAATCCCAGGCCCCACAAAAGAAACCAAAAAACAGTGGCTTGCATTTCCTAGAGCAAAGCAAAAAGGAAATAGAAACAATCCAGGATGACCTTCACAGAGACACATAGTGCCTATTAGCACACACACACACAAATAAAGTTTTTTTTTTTAAAAAAAAAAATTTTGCTGGCAAAAACCAGAAGTGAGATGTATGCTTTCCCTTGGTGGTGACTTAGAGAATTAACTATAAAGAAAGGCCTCGTTATCCCATCTGTGACTTAAAATAGTGTCACAAAAATACCATAATTGCCCTTCTTGGCTGACTAGTGTGAAAGCGGTTCAGCAGGTGTGTGCCACTGAGCCCTGGCTGAGCCATAGATGGGTGTCAGTACCAGAGAACCAGCACTTTAATTTTGATGGACCGTAGCACGTGGGACACGGTTCTCTTGCTTCAGTGACAGCATTTAGAAACTAGATTCTGACTTGTATGTTGTAGTGGACAGTAGTTTGTGAACCCTTTCTTTTCTGGGTATCCAATTCAATGTTCTCAAAATCTTCTCAGTGATAATGAAATGGAGTGGTAATGTAATGAGCATGTTATATACGACATCTCTAGGCTGGAGGTGTAGCCACCCTCTGTTGTATTACTTCCTTAGTTTTTGTTCTTGACACTCTCACATTTGCATGCCAAGAATCTGTTACTTTCTTCTCTACCACAAGTCTCTTCCTTACTGTACCACTTCACTCTCCCCTTTCCAGCCTCCCTCCTACTTTCACGTCTTTCTGTGTGTGTGGCCCGCTGGGTTTCACCTGGGATGCCTGTGCTGTGGATAATCGTGGGGGAAAGTAGCTCCCTTCTCTGGCAGCAGCCGTCAGTCTCTCAAGATGCACTGAGTCTTAAGATCCCCTTTCAGGGCTGGAGTCAGCGGTTAAGACTCTGCCTCTCAAGCAAAAGGTCCTGAGTTCAGATCCCGGGTCACACATAAAACGCCAGGGGGAATCGGCGGCGACCTGTCCTAGTTTTGGAAGGCAGAGCCTAAGAAAGATCCTGCAGGGTGGAACTTAGGACTTCATAAAGCAAAGCAAGGAGGTAGAAGCAATCCAGCATGATTCCCAAAGTCACCCTTAGGTCTTCTCAGGGGTGTCTCCTCTGACGCACACTTACGCATGTATGCACGCATGTTCGCACACACATATATGTAGACACACATACATGCACACAGACACAAGAAGAAAAGGTCCTCCTTTCATAGCGACGTGTTGCAAAATTAAATGTGTGGGTCTTGTGGAAGTGGACGGCAGAGCTTGCAGAAATGGACATCACTATATGAGCTCTTAGGCCCTGTCGTGGCCAGAGGACACTAGAGCTCATCTTTCAGGCTCCTACCTTTCTTACCACCTTTCCCTGGCTCCCTGAGCTTCGGGATCTTCTCTTTTAGCAACCACTGATGTCTGCCATATAAAGTAGCCATTTACCTTGTTTTGCTAATCGATCATTAACTCTCTTCACTGTGTGAGCTCTTTAAGATTCTCTGGACAGAGAATCTGACATGTTCAGTTCTCTCTCTCTCTCCTCTCTCCCCCCCTTTATGTTCAGTATTTCATATAGCTCAGAATCTTGTCTGCAAGAAGAGAAATGGTTGTCTTGCAGAGCATGTTATGTCAGGAGCTGTAAGCACTAGCTAGAGCTTGTTACTCTGGTTCTGAAGTCAAGTCATTTCTTAGACTCTAGATCTCGTTAGAGCATTACAAGATCTGGAAAACGCAGCCTCGGGTGATGCGGCCGTTCACCAGAGGATAGCTGCGCTGCCCGTGGAAGTCCAAGAGGTGTCCCTGCTTGATAAGATAACAGGTAAGGGAAAAGGGGGTCTGGCGCTTTGGGGGCGGAAAGGCATGAACCAGCACATGCCATTGTGTGTTGTGTGATTATTTTATTGTCCTTGCTTCTCTTAGATAAAGAGTCTGGAGAAAGGCTTTCTAAAATGGTAGAGGACGCTTGCATGCTGCTGGCAGACTATAATGGCAGATTGGCGGCAGAAATAGATGACAGAAAACAGCTCACTCGGATGCTAGCGGATTTTCTTCGTTGTCAAAAGGAAGCCCTTGCAGAGAAAGAGCACACGTTGGAAGTGCGTAACTTTTTCCTTCTTTAGTGCATATTTAATTTGCTTCTGTAAGAGTTTAATGTACAGTAACTGTGCTCATCTTGGAACTTTTGCACCATGGGCCCACTGAGGCAGAGGCCCGGTGAGCTTCTTGCACCAGGGGGTTTCCTCTGCTTGAGTCATGCCAGCCTGCGCGGGTAAGTTCAGACTTTGGAAGTTTGCAGCATTGGTTATGTGTGGAAGTTCCTTATGTGAAATTCCATGCAATGGTAGACGTTGATCAACTTAAGCCCGTATCTTCCAGCATAAAAACAGTAGGAAAGAAGAATGAGGACGAAGTCTGCGCCGGCTGCAGTACGCTGTGGTTTATTCAAGCCGGTCCGAGTACTGCGGTCTTGTAGGTGTGTCATTAGGTTTCCAGATTCCTCCTTGTTCTACCTCTGATCCCGACACTGGCGTAGTCTCCACACCCACACTGTTTGAGCTCACACGTGCTGTTAGGAAAGTCAGCTTTGGTTCAGGAATGATTTCCACTGCTGCTCAACAGTCTGGGAGCGCAGACAGAAGCAGTGTCATGATTCCTTGAGCCGAGTGGCATAAGAAGCAGATGAGCTGGATTTGCCTCTATTTTAAAGAATCACTCGTCGTTATTTCTGTTGCTTACTGCACCAGTGTCTCATTTTGTACTAAATAAGAGGATTTGTACTGTGGGTCCCTTTATTTATAGACAGCAGACTAATTTGTAGGTACATCATGGTAGTGCCACTGCCAAGCTGATTTTATCTATTATTGTTTAGTTCTTGGTTCAGCCTCTTCTTGTTATGCCCAGATGTGCCTGGCTGGCCAGTGCTGCTGTGAGCGCCTGTGTCCACCAAGACATTAGCTCTTGATTCACACTCTCCTTTTGCCATTTGCTTTCTTCTCTGCTCATGCGATCACTGTTATCAGCACTGTGCTGTAGCCGTAAAGAGCTTTCCCACTTGATATGGACAAACTGAAATTTCTTGGAGCATAAATTTGACAGTCAGCTACAGTTGTCGACGTAAGAACGTCAGTCTTAAAGAGGTAATGGCTTGTTGCACTGTCTGCAGCAGCAGCGGTAAGTATGGCGCACAGTTTTTGTCTTCGGTATGAGTTTCTTTAACTTTTGTTGAGCTTCTGTTGCAGATCTGGACATGGGCGTGTCTTCTTACGATGTCACCACCGTTAGCATACCCTTCCAGCTAAAAATAAATATCAAACTCCGAAGCCTGTTGTCGCCTGTTTTTGAAAATAGACAGAACATCGAGCCTTCCTCGCTGCACCTGCGCCGCTCGCGCTTAGATCGCTTAGGATTGCTGGCCGTTTATGGCAGCTTTTAGAATAGACCTTACCTTTGACCCCCTAGCAGAGAAACTGGCAGTTCCTGCCGCGCTCTCCTCACTGCATCCCATCCGACTTCACGGTCACACGCCCAGGAGGATGACAGCGATGCTTGCCGCGTGTCAGGAACACTGCTGCCCACGCCTCCCGCCATCCTCTCTAGTCGTGTGCAGCCGAGCACTGACTGCGCATTGTCTAGCTGTGGATCTAAGTCACGCAGAGCAGCTCAGCCAGGGTCTCAGCACCCTCTTGGAGCTTCTCTCTCAGAGAGGGTCTCTCTCAGAGATGGTCTCTCTCAGAGATGGTCTCTCAGTCTCTCGGCTTGTGGGCTGATGAGAACCCGTTTGGTTCAGCACACTTTCACATCACAGTCCCTTTCTGTTTTCAATTACAGATGTCTAAGACAGCAAAGTCAGAGTTTTAGTTTTCCACCTCTTTCTGATCGCTCACTCTCAAGTAATCACTGGTTGAAATAAAGCCTCCTAGGAATTTTTAATTGTTCGGCATGACTGGATTTTATTTTGTAAAAAAGCTACTATCTCAATTACGTTCAACCTTCCTTTTCTCTCTCTCTCTCTTTCTCTCTCTCTCTCTTTCTTCAAGAGAAACAGTATCTACACAATGTAGGAATTTAGGGTGAACTCAGGGTAGATTGTTATGTAGGACTGCGCCATTTTGGGGGGGGAGCCTAGCATTCTTTGTGTTAGTAAGGGTTGTCCCTTCATAGTTGAGAAGCAGTGAGGAGCATTTCTGTTGTCGGGGACAGGAGCTGTTGGAGAGCTGCCAGCTGACAGGTCTTGAGAGTCCGATTCCACCATGACCAGGCAGTGACGTGTCTTTCGTTCTTTGTTGCAAGATGGAACGGAGAGGATCAGCTTAAGGAAGCTGCTATGAAAGCAGATGATTGAAACAAAGTGCTCTCACATCTTCAGAAATAACTCTGGAAGCTTCTTACTAAGCTAGTAAGCAGATGAATGTTTATCACACTGACCAGATGGTCACACACACCGTATCCAAAGCAGGAGAGTGAGTTTGACCGTCTTGGACCACATGGCAGTACCCTCTGTCTCTGATAAATTAAAATTTTACACATCTATAAAATCTATGTCCTAGGGGCTGGAGAGGTGGCTCAGGGGTTAAGCCTCTGCCTTATAGGCAGAAGGTCCTGAGTTCGTTTCCTAGACCCCACGTATAGATGCCAGGCGGAAGCGGGGGCGGCCTGCATTTCTGGTCCTGGTAGGGCGGAGCCTGTGATTCCCGGGGCAGAGTAAACGAGAAGGTGGAGACGTCCATGGTGGTTCCCGAATTCGTCCGTGGTTCTACACACACACACACACACACACACACATATGCACATGCACGCACACGCACAATTGAATAAATAAAATCTGCGTCCTGGATTGCTATAGAAATCATCCCATCATTCATAACTTGGCACTATGTAGGTAGAATTAAAACAGGGTCTCATGCACGCAGGCATGGTGGCCTCCAGCTTGCTGAAGAAACAAGCTAAGAGTGACCGAGAACTTGCGATCCTCCTGCCTCCACCTTCCAAGTGCTGGGGTTACAGGCTTGTGCCATTACACTTGGTTTCTGTGGTGTGTGGTCCAGCCCACAGCTTTGCAGACGCAGGCACTGAACTCCAGCCCTAGTACCGAGTGAGGTTCTGGTTTGTCTGTGAGATAAGGTTGTCTGCATGCGGGCCCGCAGGTGTTGCCACTGCAGCGGCTTCCAGCGGCTTTGTGTGGAGAGCAGCACGCGCTCTTCGTGTGGCTTTCAGAGGGTCCTTGCTGCCTGGGGCCCTGCTGAGTTGCCTGTCTTGTAGACGAGGATATGCTGGTCCACGGACTAGGCTCCTGTACAAAATTGGGAGTCACAGCAGTGTGCTCCAGAGGTCAGAGACGGTGTGTCACGTGTTCTTTACTAGGGGCCTATGTTGGTGATGCGCAGATTTGCCTCATTTAAAAGATGCATGTGTAGCATTCAGTGTCTGATGTTGTTTGCCTGCCTGCCTCTGCTTTGGTGATTGCGCCTTGCCTCCATGAAGTTGTCTCTGAGCATTGTCGGTAGAACCACCATCCACGCTTGTAGGGCTAAGTCTGTCGAATGGCTGGTTCTGGGTAGGGCACAGAAAAATGATTGACACCAAACGGGCGCTTCCTCTTCCGGGCTTAGTGTAGGTCAGTGTTTTGTATATGAACTCCCCATACTTGTCAACCTTTAATTTTGGCATATCTCATAGGTTTTTTTAAAGCTCTGGTTATATTTTTAAAATATTAATTAGCCATTTTATTTTTGCAGTTTTCTATATTTTTTGTCCTCTTTTACTAGTTTCTAATTTTATGTCTTAACTATTTGATGGTGTAGATGCTGGCTTTTCTCTGTATACTTAAAATGACTCAGTTTATAATTCTGAAAGTATTCTGTTTTTCTCTTGTGTTCAATTTTTGTTTAGCATATGATACAGGGATCTAACAAACAATATAATAGTTAGTTGTTCCTTTATGATACGATTAATAATAGGCTAGTTAGGGTGACTCGTGCCTGTAATCTTAGCATTGTGGAGGTCGAGACCAGCCTGGACTGTATAGAACATGGAGTCCAGCTTCCGCTGCACAACCCCAGATGAGTGACTATCTTACCACTGAAATGCCCTGTCTCTCTAATACTTACATTGCATGGTACTGACCATGTTATCTTTAGTTTTACAGATTTTGATTTTCATTACTTTCTAGTATTACTTACATTTATAATTTTAATCATTATTATTGTGTATATGGAGTTTTATTTTTTCTTCTGATTATTTTCATGCTTCATATTTTAAATAGCAGTGTTTCGTTGGCTGTTATAACAAATTCATTGAAGGTAATAGTGGCAAGAAACATGTTACTAGTTTTTGAGGGGTTTTTGTTTTTGAGGTCTAAGTGTAGTGTGTTGCTGCTTGAATTTTTTTTTTTTTTATGAGCTTTGTAGTCTTTCAGCCATTTTTACCGACCTGTAAAGACTGTTTTTATTGTGGAAAAAGTGTGCTCAAGCTGTCAGCCACCTGCCTGAGGCTCTGGTGTTCTGTCCTCTTCCTGCACCCCACGCCCCCTCCTTGTTAATGTGTAGCCAGGAACCTTGTTCATGGCTGAGTTCCCAGGGTTTTAGATGGGCACAGCATTATCTCTACAGGTCAACTTTTTGGTCACATGATTATTTCTTTCATTTATTTTTTAAGTTACTTTTTAAAACATCTGCTCATTTGAGAGAGTGAGAGAAAGGGACAGAAAGAGGATGGTGCTAGTCATAGCCAGCCCTGGTGAATGAAGCTCAGGAGGGCGGCTTCTGGAAGTGTCCCCCCAGCCCTCACTTCAGGCCCCCCCTTCACTTCCGCTTTCCTCTGGTGTTTGGAATCCTCTGTCCGCACCTCCCTTACAAGTTCTTCCTCCCCATCTTCCTACCATCATGACCTACAGACCTGCATTTTGATTGTTTCTTGTGGCAATTTTGATTTGTGCTATGACTTGATAATGTCTATTAGTCTTATTTTCAGTGGGTTGTAGTAGGTCTTCGTTGTCTCTGGTGATTCCCAAATGCTGCCCAAATGCTTCCTTAACCATTCATTTTTTTTCAACTCTCCTCAGGCTTACCAGGTAGATACCAGAGCTCCTTGGTTTGCAGAAGTGTTACTTCTGAACCCCGTGATTTGGGTCTCTACGTGTGCTGACTTTCCCATCTCCCGAGCTTTTGCTTCTGTGGGATAAAGTTTCTTAAGCGATTGATGTAAAGAGTTAAAGTTGTGAACTCACTGTTACATTGCCAGGAGCAGAGCCTGGTGGCCTTCTCTGCTGGATGGCATCCATTCCCAACTCAAGTGGGTCGTGTCTCCCCCCCCACACACCCCAGCATGTCTCCTGGGGCTAGTGCTGCCTGGGTCTCTCCCTTGCTTTAGGAGGCACAGGATTCTTTAAATCTTGAGTGTGCTAGAGGTTACGAATGTCTGCAGTGGCTGTGCAATGCCCATGCCTTCAGCCTCGAGTGTTAGACCTTTGCACTGCAAATGTCAGACACCGTTAGTTAACACCTGTGTATTTCCTACACACACATGAATGCGTGCTGCTTTCTTCGTTGGTTAGCTTCCTATACTTTTGATGACTACCAGAGAGTTCTGCTTTCACAGAACACCATTTCCTGTTGTGACAAAACTCAAACAGCTTTTCGATAGAAGGCTGAGCATTACACTTCCAGAAACTAAGGTTTTTGTTAGTTCCTTTCTGACGGCAGCTCACTAGCCCATGTTCTGGGTAGACCTAGAATTCTCTGGCAGCCTCCCGAGGGCTGGACCACAGGTGTGTGCCATGCACGTGCATGCTCAGAGATCGCAGAATTCTCAGGCCTTTTTCATGAAGCCCCCCAGTGCTGGGTAAGGACCACTGGTATCTGTTCCAAACTGTCACCCTGTGGGCATACCCAGAGGAGACCATCTGTGACCTGATGCCCGGGATCACGCTGACCTTGATGTCTTGTCAGGGCAGCTGCAGGGCACTGTGAGTGGGCACATGGGCACATAGAAGGGTCGGAACCTTTGCCCCAAGGGAGCTCACCGAGTACCATGCTTTGATTTTGAGTGTTTCTTACAGGTGTTTTTTTTTTTTTTTTAAGGTGTATTGTTTGCCTCTCATGCACAAAGCCATAGGTTTGATCCTAGCAACACACACATATAAAACATACAGTAAAACATGTCACTGTAAATAGTTTTAGAAAGGTGACTGACAGTTGAAGTCTTCCTGTGTATATTTGTGCCCCATTCAGATGCCTGTCTTGATTGCCTTTCAGAAATGTCAAACGGAATGAAATAATGGACAGAGGAAATTGTGGATTTAAACTTCAGCTGTGAGCCTGAACAAAACCATTCCTTTTTCTCACTTTGGGGAGTGAGGGTTTCAGCCTTAAGATTCTAGAATTCATAGCTTTTGACCCCTTCGCTCATCCTTTCCTCATTCTTAGCTGTTCCTGAGTTATTGTCGTTTAACTTCGTTTATTCATTTGTTGTGTGTGCGTGCATGCGTGTGTGTGTGTGTGTGTCCCTACGGAAGGCCAGGAATCATACTGGATTGCTTCTACCTCCTTTTTGCTCATTTTGGGATTTTTCAGGCTCTGCCCACCAAGGCCAGATGTGTAGGCCGCTGCCCTTTCTGCCTGGCATTTTCACCTGGGATCTGAACTCAGAACCTTCTGCTTTTGAGGCAGAGTCTTAACCCCTGAGCCATCTCTCCAGCCCCTGAGTTACTGGAGTTTAATCCAATTTACATTTGTTGTTAGAGCTAGGATTTTGATGCTTCATACATCAAATTTTTTCCTACTAAAACATGAAGCTCTTAAGCAGTTATATGTCAAAGTTTAAAGGAGAGTCTTATGCAAATAAGTGTAATCTCATATGTGACTGCACATATCAAGTTCTTTATAAAACATTCTCCAAGTCTCCTCATGTTAGGGTCACAGCAGGGCAAATTCAGAGCAAGACCAACTCCATTCTTGGCACTCTGTCACTCCAATGTAAAGTGACATTCTTGGGTGTTATAGGAATAATCCAGATAATTCATATCCAATCTAATGCAAAGCTATTAGTAGCAAACTGATTTCTGATCAAATGTTTTAACTCTCTTAATTCCTGAGGACATCTAGTTAAGTGACTGCTTGGAATGTTTAGTTCTCTTCGATTAGAAAAACATATGCACTCATGCGGGACTAGAAAAGAATATTGGAGGAGGTGATTAGCTTTTTTGTAGTCAATAGCTTTGAAAATTGCATGTATGCACACACTGGCTTACACATTCAGTTGCTTATTCTCAGTAAGTCAGAGTGTAATGTCTATAATCAGTGCAAACTGAGTAATTAAGAATTGCTGTCAAACACATTTCCTCTCACCTCTCCTCCTGCCCCTAGACCATGTTCCCACCCCCTTCTGCCCTGAGTTTCCAAGCCGACTTCCCCAGCATATGGAGGCTCTGCTGGTCTCCCCTCATGGGTGCGCTGACCACGTGCGCCATTAGCATAATGACATAGTTAGTGTCATGTTAAGCTACGTGAATAAACCAAGCATCCAGAGTGTGCATGCTCTTGTATCGATGCAGGTTAGACCATGGCACCCCTGAATTCCCCATTAGTGAAATGAATTCCACCATTTGTCCTAAGAGCCTGGTGCCAACAGAAATGTAAACAAACGCTTGAAGGAGAGAGTTGGAGGCTGGCAGAACCACTGGGTTCGCCTGTGAGGGCAGAACTGTTCCAAAAAGGGTGTGTGTTCTCTCTGGTCCTGTTGCAAATTTTAAACATGGTCTAATTCCAGGTGAAAGTGACATAAGAGCACATTCGCCTTCCTGTTACCTGTTACTTCTGTTGGCGTTTCAATAATCATAAAAACAAGGCCTGCTAATAGCTAAGAAGTAGCCCAAAGGGACACAACAAACAGCAGGACCACACTGCCCCATGACAGATTTGGGGAACACTGGGCCAGGAGTTTAGTGTAAATGAGCTTAGTGGTGATGCAGGGGGGGAGCAGGTGCTCGAGTGGCCAAAATGAAACAGATGAGTAACTGGGAAGAGAGGCTTTGACAGGACGCTGCCAAAGACGGTCCTTGAAGTGAGGACAGTCAGCGGAGACTTTCTACGCTGAAATGCAGTGTGTGTGTTGGGGGAGGGGGGAAGCTTCCAAATTAGTACATTCAAGAACTAAGCCAGTGTGGCAGAACGACACAGGCATGTACATGGAATACCAGGAAAGAATGAAGCTGAAGAAACATTTGAAGCTGTTATGGCTAATCAGTTCCAGAATTTGTGACAAACTAAACCACTGCTTTAGGGAAGGAAATTCACTGTAATAGACAAAGCAATGAAACAAAGCAGTCTACATTTAGGAAAACCATTCCCAGCGTAGAACACCAAAGACTGAAGGAAAAGAATTGAGAAGCAAGAGTGGGGGAGTGCCTGAATATCCTAGTGGGGGGTACCTGAGTATCTGAGTGGGGGGTACCTGAGTATCCTAGTGGGGGAGTGCCTGAGTATCTGAGTGGGGGGTACCTGAGTATCTGAGTGGGGGAGTGCCTGAGTATCTTAGTGGGGGGGTGCCTGAGTATCTGAGTGGGGAGTGCCTGAGTATGTGAGTGGGGGGTACCTGAGTATCCTAGTGGGGGTACCTGAGTATGTGAGTGGGGGGTACCTGAGTATGTGAGTGAGGGGTACCTGAGTATCTGAGTGGGGGAGTGCCTGAATGGGGGGTACCTGAGTATCCTAGTGGGGGAGTGCCTGAGTATCCTAGTGGGGAGTACCTGAGTATCTGAGTGGGGGGTACCTGAGTATCTGAGTGGGGGGTACCTGAGTATGTGAGTGGGGGGTACCTGAGTATGTGAGTGGGGGGTACCTGAGTATGTGAGTGGGGGTACCTGAGTATCTGAGTGGGGGTACCTGAGTATCTGAGTGGGGAGTGCCTGAGTATCTGAGTGGGGGTACCTGAGTATCTGAGTGGGAGTACCTGAGTATCTGAGTGGGGGTACCTGAGTATCTGAGTGGGGGAGTGCCTGAGTATCTTAGTGGGGGTGCCTGAGTATCTGAGTGGGGGAGTGCCTGAATGGGGGGTACCTGAGTATCTGAGTGGGGGTGCCTGAGTATCTGAGTGGGGGAGTGCCTGAATGGGGGGTACCTGCAGAGCAACACAAACAAGGTCGTAGTGAACTGGGCTGAGTGCGCAAGAAGCTGCCCATTGGTCCTGCTTCTGTCCGACGCCGTCACTCCGAGAGCGAACAGTGACATGAGTTGCTGGCGTCAGAGGTGACTGAGTTTAGTGGCGAGGACGGAAAGTTGTGAACAGTCTTCGGCAAGCCAGTGCCCATGTTTCTGAGGAAGACTGTGAATGAAAGTCCACTCTTGGGGTTTCCCTCTGGATATCAGCATATTGAAGGCCCTGAGCCCTTAAATTTTTACTCCCACATGTGAACGCAGATCGGATTTTTTTCTTTAATGTAACTATTAAAATTGGAATGTTTTCTCGGATATCCGATTTGAAAAATGACACGGTACATTTAAGACCTTAGGATAGTGTGATTCTTTCAGTGCCACAGAGGAGGTACTGATGAAGGAGACGTAAAAGAAGCATAGCGTGACTCAGCCGCAGGCTTCGTTTAACTGTTAAGACGCGGAGGACTTGTGGCGTCTCCTGACGTTGCTTCTGCTGGAGCTGATGGTCTTAGGAAGTAGGCGTGTCTCAGCTCCAGCTCCCACCTGTGCTCTCCTCCCCCCAGTTCACAGCGGGACTGTGGGTGGGACCAGCTTTTGCGCTGGCATCATTCCAGCTTTCTCCTGCCTTCTTCACGGTACTTCTCTACCTCTAAGGGGAAAAGGTGAAGGCCCATGCAGGAGAAAATGGCTGCCGCCCGCTTGCAGCAGTGCGCGCTTGTTTCATACTGAATTGTAGGACCGTGGCTCCGACCTTTCGCTGCGGCAGCGCATTTCAGTTGGGTAACACATGCCATAGAAACCATCCCCAGTAGCACCCGCACGGGTTGCAATAGTGGTGAAGCTGCCAGACTAGAGCCAGTGTGTCTAGCTGGAGCCTGTTTTCTCCCATTGGTTGACCTAGTGGTTGATTGTGATTGACCTCCTCTGTGGGCTGTGGTTAGTCCTGTGGCCCGGGAGGTTGAGGCAGTGCTGTGGCAGGGATTGCACCTGGAAAGCAGCGGACTTGGGTTTGCTTTGGGCCAGATGATAATTTGTAACTCGTGGAGCTACTTAGGAGCAACATCTTCCCTCTCTTGTTTCAGAACTCAGTCAAAAGCCAGTTGTGATGCAGAGTCTTAACCCCTGAGCCATCTCTCCAGCCCTCTTTTAGTTCTTGTAGCAATCTAATTCTGATGTCATTCTGGAATGGAAATCACAACTGTATAGTGTTTCATGATGTGAGAACTTCAACATGGAAACCTTATAGATCCGTAAAGTAGGAAGCCCCTGAGATTTAGATAACCAGAGGTGACCCTTGCTCCAGGGCATATAGGCAAGGGGCCTAGGAGGCCCACTCGTCCAGCTCTCCTGAGTGTGTAGTCCATATTAGGAAGCTAGCGTGAGGCAGGGTAGGCAGTAGTTTTCCAAGTCCAAGAGTTCTGGATGTTCATTGTATATTAAACATTGGCTACAAGGAAAAGCGTTTCGAATGTCAAGCTAGTCCTAAGTCACTGATGGTACTTACAAGGCGGCCAATCACACTACCTAATTGACCTGTGGTGTCGTCCCCCCCTCGTCCCTTTAGGATTCAGTCTCAGACCCTTCAACTGCCAGAATGTGAACACTAAGTCACTGGAGATAAAATCTTGCAGGATGCAGAGTTCTGCCCTTGAAGGTGACAGGCATGATTTAGGAAGAAACCGTGGAGACTTGGCAGGGTGGCTTAGTGGTAGGGTGCGGGGCGCACACACACTGGCCCAGAGGTAGTTTGAGGTAGGAGCCTGGAGTAGGGACCAAGTAGACACAGGTACAGGAATACAGTGACAGTAGGAATCTGCAGAATGGAGGGGCTTCGGTTGGGCCTTCATAGGACCCTGAAAAACCTGAGCTGAGGGTTTCAAGGTGCTTCTGTGTGGCAGAGCCAGTTGGGGGGCAGGGAGCAGGGCAGAAGTGTGGGCCTTGGGGGAAGGCATGGAGGAGACCGTTGGCCCACGCTGCACGGCCGCTGACGGGCACTGCTCCTTCTGCAGCATGTGTCAGGACAGCTGGCAGGACAAGGGTGTGAGGCTCTTTCTTTTGTACGTTTTCTAGTTTACCACCTTGTTGAGTACATATCCTTCTCCCTCCCATTACCCACCCTTCCCTTCATCGATCCATTCTACCCCCTCCCACCTTCCTGCTGTCCGCTTCTATGGACCCCAGGGTTCCCTCTGGCTTGTCTACTCTTGTGGGGGTTCAGGTCTCTTGTGGCATACCAAGTAGCTCTTTTTCGGGCCACACCACTGATAGGGGCATTTCCCTTCACTCATCCAGCTCTAGTCCCAAGGTTTCCATCATGTGTTCTCATCTCTCTTGAGTTCCTCGTAGTCCATGGGGGCGTGTTGGTGTGTCAGTCATGATGCAGGTCTGGTCAGGACAAGTCTCACTGCTGTGAGTTCCTGGGTGCAGCAGCTGTGTCTTGACAGTCTCACAGCCTCCTCTTCCTCGAGGTTCCCTCAGCCTTCCTTAGGATGGGGAGAGATTAGGTTGGCTTGATTCTGCATCCCAGCGACCGTTGTCCACTTTGATGCTCTTCCATTGCAGGTTTTGTTTCTTGAAGCGAAATTTGGCTAGGAAATGGTTGGTTTAACTCTGGGGCTAGTATAGATGATGTTGGCAGCACCACTGTAGAACTTGGCACTTACCAGGCTGAACTTTGGCCAAATAGTGATTAAAAATTGGGAAAAGGCATAGGTGGAAATATGGACTTCTGAAAAGCCTGTATCTTGTCTCGATGGGTGCTGTGAGTGACTTCTCCCTCCCTCTGTCTCCCCCCTAAGAACACATACACACACCCCCTAAGAAGCCAAGAGCACACATTAATTTAGTGACCTAGGAAGAGAACATGAAGCATACTGGTTAGTAGGTAGAGGATGATGTCACTTAGTCTCCTGCCCTTGCCACGGCCTGGATGAGCCTCCTCCCGTCTCTCCACTTTCTGCCTCTCTTAAAGTATTTGCCTAAAGAAAGACTTAAAATACAAAAATATAACTCTATCGCCTGTGTGTGGTGGTGATTCTGCCTTTGTTTTCATACAGGCATCCTAATAAGCATATCCTCTACCATTGCGTGTTCTATGAACTGGCTACCACTGAACAGACAGGGTAAGGTCAGAAAGAGCAGGATTTGTGGAGGAGGGGCTAAGCTGATGTTCTGTGGTTGTCTTAATCATAATAGAAAGGATGCCCTGGAGCAGGCGGGGTTGTTTGTGTCTGTAATCCTAGGAGGCAGGGTCTAGACCACACCGTGAGTGTGTCCCAATAGATCCTAGGGGGTGGGGTCTAGACCACAGTGAGTCTGTCCCAGCAGACCCTAGGGGGCGGGGTCTAGACCACACAGTGAGTGTCCCAACAGACCCTAGGGGGCGGGGTCTAGACCACACAGTGAGTCTGTCCCAGCAGACCCTAGGGGGCGGGGTCTAGACCACACAGTGAGTCTGTCCCAGCAGACCCTAGGGGGCGGGGTCTAGACCACACAGTGAGTGTCCCAACAGACCCTAGAGGGCGGGGTCTAGACCACACAGTGAGTGTCCCAACAGACCCTAGAGGGCGGGGTCTAGACTACACTGCGAGTCTGTCCCAACAGAACCAAAAAAGACCCCGATACATTCTCATTTTACAGCTTCTCCCTCCTCCAAATGTTCTTTACCTGGTACAGGGATTGAACCCAGGGCTCTGCACCACGTGCTACGCAAGCACTCTGCCATAGAGCTGAACCAGGTTTTCAGTCCTCTACAAAAATGCGCTTTAGAGGTGTGTAACTTTAAACCAAGTTATGAAAAAGTTCAGTTTTCTTTTGCTTATGAATGTTACATTTTTGATGCAATGGTTAGAATTTGTTTTGGCATTTAATTAGCTTCAAGGTTTTTTTTTATTGTGTGTGAGTGTGTTTCACAGGGCACTATGTGTCCCTATGGAGGACCAAGGATGACTTCAGGAATCATCCTGGATTTCTTCTACCTCTGCCCACCAGGGCCAGAAGTGCAGCAGCCACCATTTCCGGCTGGTGTTTTTCACATGGGACCTGGGATCCAAACTCAGGACACCTTCTGCTTGTGAGACAGGATCTTCACCCCGAGCCCCATCTGTCCAGTCCTCAGGTGGCGGCGATGGTTGTTTTTTAAAGTGTCCTGTGTGGATAAGAGTGACTAGTTATGGTTGTCAGCAGTGCGCCGTAGGGTGAGTAGTTGTGTCAAAACCATGAATGGTTACATGTTCTGGCAGCAATTCAGATATGGAAGGTTTGGTTTTCCTGGGAATGCCTGCTCAGAGAAGAGATGACCCTGGCACTCCTAGTCGTGTTTCTTGGGTCGCTGTTGGCAGACTTTCTTGGTTTTGCTCTTGGTGCCCAAACCAATGCGTTGTGGGGCCCTTCTGAAATAAACATTTTAAATGAATAAATTCGAATGTGCACCATTACACATGAAGCAAGTTATACTGACATCTGCAAGCAAAATTTCAAAGTCTGTGTTACATGCTTCTTTATGAATAAAAAAAATTCCTGGTATGATAATCATAATTTTAAGGTAGTCATAAATTCAATGAGCCTGGCCGCTGATAGGCACAGCGCAGCCGCGGCTGTGGGGCCCTCCCAGCACCAAGCCCCTGCCTCACCCACAGCCCCTGAGCGCTTCTTGTGTCATCCCAGCCCGTGGAGGTGGAGCCAGGGTCAGAGGTCATCTGCGTCAGAGGTCATCTGCAGCTACTTAAGGAATGTGAACGTGGAGGTCTCAAACAACCGTAGTTAATACAATGCAGCTGTGTCTCCAGGGACCGGGGTCACAGGAAGACCCCACTGGATTTGCTGCCGGCCGTCACAATGGAAAACCCTACAAGTTTTAGTTTACTTTTGAAATAATATGTAATTTTTGTTATTCAAACTCAAGGATACCTAAAAAATCTTATGTACTGAGATTAAGGGTGTTAATATGTCCTTTTTCTGTAGATGTGAGATAACAGCTAAAGGTCATAACAACAGAATTTTCCTTATTAGGTATTTTTAAGCTCTCAGAACCTACTTTGAAAAGCGGTGGGCTTCGTCCTGATACGGCTGCGTGTGAATGTAATGTCCTGGGCCCCTGGTCAGCCTTTCTCCAGACCTCTCGCGCGTCCTTTGCGTCCAGCTCACAGTGAGCTGGTCTCTCCTGGTGCTAGCTGTTGTCGTGAAGCGCTGTGCTAACGGCCGCCATGTGTCATTGCAGGAGTACAAGCGCAAGCTCGCCAGAGTGTCCCTGGTACGCAAGGAGCTCAGGTCCCGGATCCAGAGTCTGCCGGACTTGTCGCGACTGCCCAATGTCACCGGCAGCCACATGCACCTGCCCTTTGCTGGGGACATCTACAGTGAGGACTGACGGCCAGCCAGGCTCTTTCCAGGGCCCAGGACTTTGCGAGACACGAGACAGGTTAGGTGGATAGTGCTGTAGCATTATTTTTGTACATTGTTGACAGAGTGGTACTGACAGGAGAAGTGAGAAGTAATTTATAAAATTGTTCAAATGTTGGGTTGTTTACTATTTTACTAGTGAGTTAACATGACAGTTTAAAAAGTAATGATCTCTGTGTATTAATGAGCTTACAAGTAGTGATTATTTTCAGAAAATCTTTTGTAAATTTTTTTTTGATCAGGCCTTGTGAAAAATTCTGTATTTCTATTTCTTTATGATCTCCAGCTGTTTTTAGTTTTCCAGGATCTAATCACTGTACACTGTCTAATTCCTAAGCGGAGAGAACCAGTCGGGGTCTGGAGGGGACTGCAGTAGTGTGCAGAGGGACGGAATGTCCCAGCTTAGCTTTCATCCTTCCCCCAGCCCATGTGGGGTTGCCCCTCCTCATGCCTTTGGCTCTCTGAAAGTGGGGGGCCGCTTGGCGCTTGGGAAGTTGATCCAAAGCTAGCGAGCTCACCCCCAGTGTAGTAGCTACTCTTCTGTGTTGCTGTGAGACATCGCTCAACCACAACTTAAGGGAGGAAGGGAGACGTATTCAGCTTACGGTTCCAGAGATGTGTCCCTTGTGGTGGAAAAGGCCCGGCTTGGGCAGAAGCTGGCGGCGGCTCTGGTCACGCAGACGTGGCGTCTGAGAGCAGACTGTACGACAGGCCCCTCGAGGGAGTAGGGCCTGGGACTGTCTCCTCAGCAAGGCTCCACCTCCTAAAGATGCCACCATTTTCCCATGCGCCAACCAAGGCTTCAGACACGAGCCCGTGGGGGACCACTGTATGCAAACACGCGCCCGCGCTCTGGCGCCCACTGCAAGTAGACAGTCCGCGAGTGGACGTTTAGATGGAGTAGATTTGAGGTTACCAAGGACTCTGCTTCTGAAGCGGTTTGTTCCTGTTAGATGAGCCTCCTTCGACATAGTGATTCTCTAGCAGCCAGCCAGCTTACTACCGCAGATTACAGGAAAGTCAGACAGCGGTGGGCTCCAAGACAGTGATGCTTCTAGCTTTTCACGACCCAGGAACACAAGGCTCAGTCGTGGTTTCAGTATTTCCTTTCGGTTTTTGAAGGACTCTGTATTTGGGAGCTCAGCGCGCTGTTCTGCAGGGTGGATCTGGTAGCTCACATGTGTGTGCACGTGTGAGTGCACAGACGAGCTCTCACCTTTGCTGTCACAACAGTGCACACTCATCCACTTTCTAAGTGACACGAAGCTGTGGATTTGCATTCAGTAGTGACTGAGGGGAGCGTGTGAGCCCTGCTGCTCCGTGTATAGACATTTCTCATTGTAATCAGATTCTATTGGGTAATTAATGGGGTACCTTTTAAATCCCACAGATGAATTATGTCTCATGATGCATGGCTTCCCTATTTCTTTCTCGGTATTAGAGAAATCATTTTACACATGAAAGAGAGGGCAAATCATTTATTTAAAAAAAAAAAAAACTAATAGTTTTAGAAATAGTGTTTTAACAATTTGAGCGCTCTCCAAAGCAGAGATAAATGTAAAGTCACCCCCACCCACATGTCTTAGAGTCCAGTGTTTGAGACCCTTTTGGAGTGAGCACACCTTGTTCCACAGAATGTAGCCTCTGGGTTCCCTGCACGCCAGCACATAGCTCCCCTGGGAACGAGCATGTAGTGTGATTGGCAGGTGCTTGGCCAGGCCCTGAGCAATCTCTATGGTTCTCCCCAAGGATTTTGGGTTGGCAGTCAGACCAGGGGTGTGGAGGGGTTCCTTTGCTGTGTGCCTGTCCCCAGATGTGGGAGCAAAGAAGCCTCAACGAAGGAGTGTGGCACGAGTTGCCATCCTGTGAGCACGTCAGCCAGGCGAGGCAGCTCTGCTGTTAATGTGAAGACAAGAGCTGGATGTGAACGCACGTTCAGTCTCCACCTTACTTATGACCCGCTATCATGGTGATTTATCTAGTCACATATATATTTTTTCCAGTTAAAATTAATTTATAAACTATGTACTCTCGGGAAGATATAAAATCTTTTAGAAGTTTGCTGAATATTTTCACCATTTAAGATAGACTTCTGACTTAGATACTGTTTTAGTGCCAGTATCTGATCTGAGTATTTATGATAAAATGTGTTATTTTTTTAAAGAGCTCGATGAGATTTGTAGTAAGTGATGGTACGCAAGCTGATGCCAAGCCCAGTGCTCCCAGCCTTGGTGCTGCTCAGCTCAGCCCTGAACACTATACACGGTCTGGACCACAAGTCAGGCCTTCAGCCTTGCAGTAGTTCACATGGGAAGCCTTAGCACGGAGTTTTTTCTCCTTCATGGAAGAAAGACAAATTTTCTCAAGAAATGGGTAGGGATATAAAATAACCACATTCTAAATCATGAGCATGTCTCCACTGCATCCCCCAGGCGGAAGCTGTCATGCATCTGCAGTAGGCACCCCGTTCCTCGTCTCCCCCCCCCAAGTGCAAGCCGTCTGGGGTGCTCTGCCGCCATGCAGTAAGCAAAGCCCACACAGGACCAGGAGTCCAAGAGCCAGGTGTGGCCTGCAGGACCATGAGGACGAGGGAGGCCGCAGAGGGACTTTGATTCTCGAGGATTTTCTCTAAGTGTCCTCGGGATCTTCTGCAGACCTGCAAGCAGAGCTCAGCCGGTGGTGAGCTCCGCTGTAAAGCTCTAGAGAAGCTCCAAGGCAGATCACCTAACTGGGAAAGTTAGGAGGGGCCTTTGCGAATTCCCCACTCTGAAAATGCCCGTTCTAAAAGTGATGTAAAGCTGAACTGCGTGGTGTGCTGTTAGGAAGTAGCTCGCAGGCCTGGGCCATCTTGTGCTACAGCAGAGCTTTAGAAGTGTAAAGTGCATTCTTCTCTGTATGGGACGCCTTTTATGTGTACAGTGTTCGTGGCCAACTGTAACTCCAGCCGTGCACCGTCTGTCCCGACGTGGCGCTAGCATATGGGGAAGATGGGGTCCCCTGTGGACCCGTTTCTTTGCCTGTATCTGATGACAGTGTGAGATCTGAATAAAGTTTTATGTTCTTTTTGAAGAAGCTCTGTGTAGGTTGGTTTTGTGAGTCTGATTTGTTTGATAAAGGACCCCGAAGGGAGCTAGGGGGAGGGCCAGTGGAGTATGGGGGGGCGGGAAGGGGGCAGGAGCCGGCTTGGCAGAGGCTACCACTCAGGAGCGCGCATCAGGATCTCCGGGCGATCCCTAAGCTGCGGTAGGGGTGCGGCCCAGTGTTGGGTGGTCGGTGGGTCTGTCCAGGGAGCACGTGTGGATGGCGGCTTCCACGGGTCTGTGCAGACGACACGCGGCCGCCGCTGGAAGGCACAGGGCTCGCTGTGCGTCGGCTGGCTTTGAACTGGGTCCTGACTCCACTTCCCAAATGTGCGCCCACGCCCAGCTAAGTTCTGCTTGGCCGCACACCAGCGTGACGCCGCCGTAGGCAACGGCCCAGGCCGTGAGCTCTGCGGGCCTCCCCCAGCAAGGGGGGAGAGGGGGCTTCCCAAGTCAGCGCCAGTGGCGGCGCCAGCACTTCGCTGGTTTCCCTGCAGGCTCGGCGAGCAGAGGGACCGCCGCGTCCAGGCTGCTGCTTGTGGCCCTTTCCAGGGGTGCTGTTCCCACGGGGACCCTGGAAAGCTAAGCTACTGGGCTCAACGGGCCATTAAAATGTAATCTTCCCCTTACCGGGAAGTTTAGTGACGTAGCTTAATGCTTAAGAAAAATCTTTGTACTAAAGAGGGCTGCTGGGGCTGGAGAGGTAGCTCAGGGGTTAAGCCTCTGCCTTGCAGGCAGAAGGTCCTGAGTTTGGATCCTAGACCCCACGTATGGACGCCAGGAGGAAGGGGGGGGAGGCTCTGGGTTTCCGGTCCTGGTAGGGCGGAGCCTGTGAATCCCGGGGCAAGGAGGAGGTGGAGGCGTCCATGGTGGTTCGCGAATTTGTCCGTGGTTCTACACACACACACACACACATACACATGCACATATACACACAATTGAATAAATAATTAAAAAAATTTTAAAAAAATAAAAAAAATTAAAAAAAAAAGGGTTACTCAGGTGCTTAGTGCAAACTGGCACTTGCTGCGCCTGCAGGACGGATCTGACACCTGGAACTCAACAGGGACACAACTCCACGCACGCGTGCACACGTCGCCTACACAAACAAAAATCTAAAAAACTTTTATAAAGTCACTTTATTTCAAAGCATCCCACTTAGAAACTATGTAAAGAAATGTTAGTGATTCAAAACGTAAAAATTTTGTTTTTTTAAAGCCCTGTATTGCTTAAGCTATTTTAATATCCTTATAGTGAAGTAATTGCTAAATGGTCAAGGGCAGTAGGCATACAATCTCCAGATGTTAGACATAGTCACATAGGAAACATTTACCAGGAATATTTTTGGCAGCCGACGACCTTTGGTTACTCTGTGCTTGTTTTATTTCAGAAACTCTTAAGAATAGTCACTTTTGGGGCTGGAGAGGTGGCTCAGGGGTTAAGCCTCTGCCTTGCAGGCGGAAGGTCCTGAGTTTGGATCCCAGATCCCACGTATGGACGCCAGGCGGAAGTGGGGGCGGCCTGTGCTTCTGGTCCTGGTAGGGCAAAGTCTGTGAATCCCGGAGCAAGGAGGAGGTGGAGGCGTCCATGGTGGTTCGCGAATTCGTCGTGGTTCTACACACACACACACACACATATATGCACACACACACGCACGCACGCGCACGCACATACATATGCGCATGCGCAGTTGAATAAACAAAAAAATTAAAAAAAAAAATAGTCACTTTTACTATAAGCATCATTTGGTTAAAACAAGTTTTTTGAATACATTTCCTTAGTACATTACATGGAATCCGCTAACACACTGTGAGCACTTATAACTGTACTATACTAGCAATCTTATTAAAAGAGTTCATTTTTTTCATGTGCTTCTGTGTATGTTTGTGCACACATGCTGAGTGTGTGTATGAGTCATCAGAATTGTCCTCACCATTCTACCTCACTACTTTGAGGGTCTGTGAGTGAGCTCACCCTGCACCGTTAGGGCTGGTCTGAAAGCCAATCTGCCCGGGGCATCCCCTGGCTGCGCGTCCCAGGCGTGGAGTTAAAGGGGGCTGCCATGCCCACCTGGCATGTCGCAGCTCTGGTCCTTCTGCTCCTGCAACAAGAGCTTTAACTGCTGCCATCTCCCCAAGCCCATGCTGTCAGTTTTGTATGTGCTACTTAATGAAACTGAAATTTGTAGCTTATCAGATTAGTCCTTGTGCATTTTCAAAAGGAGATTGAAATGTTTCTTCAATAACTATCTGCCAAGTTGAAACTTGTAAAAAGTCTTAGTTTCAGGCTGGGAATACAGTTTGGATGTTGAAGGGCTTGCCTGGGCTTGACCCACCGGAAACTGTGCAAAATGTGGGTGAGTTCGGCAGTCTGTCTGTCACCCCCAGCCTGGGAACCCAGAGCAATCTGGCTAAGCAGACAGCCCTTCAGTGAGCTCTGAGCTTGACTAGAGACTCGTCCTTAAACAGAACAACTGAGGATTCCCAGCATCAACCTCAGGCCTTCAAAAATATGCACCTGTGCCCATGCATACGTATGAAAACGGAAAAGCACAAATGAGAAGAACCCCCCCACTGTGAGAGATCTTCCTGGCTTCGTACATCTGTGAGCGGAGTGCTGGGAGCCGTGATGTGGCCATGCTGGGGACCCGCCCCGTCATGCATGTTTGATGCTCATACTTCCTGGCACATTTCACATCATACAAATGTAAGACCATCTGCTTAGCTGTGATCTCTGTGTATAAAGCCATAATAAATGAAAGTGTAGCTTTATATTTTCAAGCAGCAGGCAGACTTTGGAAACATTACTACTCAAGTTCTATGAATGATTTAAATTATTCTTTCTTTGTTGTTCACTGTTACTACTGAGATGGCCATACATGGAGGTCCTGTCCACTCATTTTATTGCATCTTTAATTGCTGTATACATATTCAAAACGGCTTACTACATGTAGCTTGAGAAACTGCATTAGACATTTCTTACTTTCAAAGTCCACTTTTCACAGAGACGATAGGAAGTTTCTGAAGTCCATGGTTGGATTCTTTGGGGATTCACTCTCACTAAGGAGTGTTTTTAGCTGAGAGAAGTGTTTCTTTCTTTTGCTCGCACTCCGTGAGGAGCACACAGGTGTTGACTGTCCGGACACAGGTGTTCTGAAGAAAGGAAGAGCTACAGTTAGTTACCCCGCCCTTCGCGCTCTGGTTACGTGGTACTGCGCGTTATGGCTGGATGTGGTACTGGATCAGTACAGTTCCTCATGGAATATCATATGGGCATGTGTAGCAGACGCACTAGACTGGCAGCCTAGCCGAATTGTCTCAGTTCCCTTGGACAGTTTTTTAAAATATTTTATTCATTTATAAGAGTGTGACTGTGCAAGGGCGGCCGCGTGCCACGGTGCACACGTGGGCGGCACAGGATAACTTCTGGAAGTCAGTCCTCTCCTTCCACCAGACAGGCTTCCAAGTATTGAACTCACAGGCACCTTATTTGCTAGGCTATGTCACCCGCCCCTCTCATGGATGGTTCTAAGTGAAATATGCTCCGTCTTTGTAGCTGAGGACCCCTCACTTCTGCAAGAGCCTGGGGCACAGGCATCGATGCCCATCCTGTCTCCGAGGATGTCAGTATAGGGCAGGCACCATGCAATCTGCATTCTGTGGCTTTTCCAGTACTGACGTCACGCATGGGAGATGTGCCCCACTAAGCTGTAGCCCTGGCCTTATTCAGATCTGGGGGGATGGGTGGGGGAGGGGGATCCCCACAAGCTGCAGAGGAAGTACGAGACTCCAGGGCTGCTGTCAGGAGCTACGGTGCCAGCCCCCAGCAAGTGCACAAGGAGCTGAGCCTGGAGCACAGAGGAGGAGAGAACGGCCAGCGTGCAGGCACAGGCACTGGAACCTGGGGAACAGCCAGCGTGCAGGCACAGGGCACTAGTACCTGGAGAACGGCCAGCGTGCAGGCACAGGGCACTAGTACCTGGAGAACAGCCAGCGTGCAGGCACAGGCACTGGTACCTGGAGAACGGCCAGCGTGCAGGCACAGGCACTGGAACCAGCGTGCAGGCACAGGCACTGGAACCAGCGTGCAGGCACAGGGCACTAGTACCAGCGTGCAGGCACAGGCACTGGTACCTGGGGAACGGCCAGTGCGCAAGCACAGGGCACTAGTACCAGCGTGCAGGCAACAGCACTGGAAACCAGCGTGCAGCCTGGCACTAGTTACCGCGTGCAGGCACAGGCACTGGTACCTGGGGAACGGCCAGTGCGCAAGCACAGGGCACTAGTACCAGCGTGCAGGCACAGGCACTAGTACCAGCGTACAGGCACAGGCACTAGTACCTGGGCAAAGGTGGGAGCTGGTGACCACCACCTAAGTAAGCGTAACAGAAAGACGCGTATGTTCGCAGAGCAAGAAACCCGAGGCTGGGAAATGTGGTTTGTTGGGGGTGTATTTCTCATTGCTGGCGATCCGCACAAGGTGATGTGGCTGGAAGCCACAAGCATGGAGATGAGAGGATAGAGGGTCGTAACACTACGCAGGAAAAGCGCAGGGAGGGAGATGAGCCAAGGCTTGAAGTGCATGGAATATTCAGGAACACTATTCAAGGAAACTAGAGCAAACAATATTTAACTCAAAGACAAGTGATAAATTTAAGGTACCTGAACCCGAAGGTGGGGCTCTTGCCTTTGGAACCAGACATATGATTTAGGTTTGTGGAACAGGGAGTCTTTCTCTCTGGTGTCTTCAGGCTGAGTTTGCTCGTGGGAGTGGTTGGATCGCCCTTCAGCGCCGACAGGAAGCTTCTACTTGCACCATGGTGTTTCACCATTCGGTTGCATGTTTTACAGGTAATCAACTACCACAAAAAGAAGGATTAGTTCTACATGTTCTCTGTATTTAATCTGAAAAACCATGTGTTCCCTGGATTATTATTTCGGAGACTAGAGGTAAATAACAGATGCTGCCCTCTGTAGCTGGCCGCCTAGCAGTGACAATTAAAACCATGAAAAACAATAAAAGAGCATCAGCTAAACATTTATGTTGAAATGCTCTTAACAGTGAATGGACCGTACTTTTTGGCAGGTGAATTTCACCACAACTTCAGCAGCACCTCAACACTACCTGCTTCTCTAAACACAGCTATGGCTGCTCGTGCTCCTGTTCTCAGTCCTAACTTTCATAGCCAAATGTGTCCTCCTGCAGACCTCACCCGCCTGGGCCACCACAGAGTTAATATAAGTGGTTTAGGTGCAGGTACTCAGGTGTTCATGCAGACAAAATGCAAAGGGAAGATCTCCATGAATGTGTGCCATCAGAGAGCACTGTGTCTCTCTGAGGACCAAGGGTGACTTCAGGAATCATCCTGGATTGCTTCTACCTCCTTTTTGATTCACTCTGGGATTTCCCAGGCTCCGTCCACAGAGCCGGAAGTGCTGGCCACCATTTGGCTTGGTGTTTTTACTTGGGACCTGGGATCCAACTCAGACCTTCTGTTTGCAAGGCAGAGTCTTAACCTCTGAGCCATCTTTCCAGCTCAATCTCCACGTATAAAGGCCCGTGTTGCCATATGCTTTTTGGAAAGAGGCGATAAGTAGATTACAGTAAATCTGTTTTAAGATAAACACCTCAGAGGACCTTTCTAGATGACCTCTGACTAAAATATGTTACAGAGTAGATGTCAGGAAAGCAAGACAAACGGGATGGCCAAGCCTGCCACCCCTGGTTGTAAGAATGAAAAATAAAAGTAATCACTACAGGGGCTGGAGAGGTGGCTCAGGGGTTAAGCCTCTGCCTTGCAGGCGGAAGGTCCTGAGTTCGGATCCTAGACCCCACATATAGACGCACTGGCAGAAGTAGGGGCAGTCTGCATTTCTGGTCCTAGTAGGGTGGAACTTGTGAATCCTGGGGCAGGGTAAACGAGGAGAAGGTGGAGGTGGTCCATGGTGGTTCCGGAATTCATCCGTGGTTCTACACACACATATGCACACATACATACACACACATGGACGCACATATACATGCGTGATTGAATAAATAATAAAAAATTTTTAAAAAAAGTAATCACTACAAAAACATTGATAATCCAAACACATTACTGTAAATCTATTAGACTGATTCTTAGGTTCAATAAAAGAAACAGTTTGTTCATGTGAATGTTGGAACTGATACCTTACCAGGACACTTGTGGAGTCTTTATATTTTTTCACAAGTTTTGCTTCTTTAAAACTCAGTGTGTGATTTCTTGCTTCTCGATCAAGAAGTTTCTGTATTTTGGGGGTCAGTTTGGCCTTGGGTTTGAGCCGTACTCGAGCGTTATCCAGAACCAGTAACTGGAAACAGTGTGGGCATGTTTCCTCAAAAGTGCCATGATCATCTAAAATGACACATATGAAATGCACAACTCAGCAAATCAGAATATTCTGCTACTTCAAACAGTTGACATAAATAGGAAAAAGAAAAGTATATATATATATTTTGTCTTTTTTTTGAAAAGTGACAATATAAGTAGACATTATCTTGAAGCAAATTGAAACTTAGGAGAACTAAACTAGCAATCACTTGTGCTGCAGAATCCTACAATTATGTCCACACTCTTTAAGCAACAGACAGGCAGGTCTCCAAACTTTACTACATTATTCAGTTTTGCTAAGAAAAAAAAAAAAGACTATTGTTCAACCATTTTACCAAATACCTACCCCAAACAACAAATGGCATCATCACTCCTGCCGACACTTCCTGAGTGACGACATGATGCTGGGGAGCAGTGGCCTCAGTTCTAGAGTCCCCAGCACTAGAGGAGACCAAGAGCTTGACCTCTGCTACCTGTAAACATGCCCACCAAGAGATGCCTGTGCCCGGCACTCCCAAGTGCTGCAGAGACCAGCGAGCAAAGGACCTTCCCAACACCAAATGTGAGTGCCCGGAAGAAAACCAGGACGGGAGGGGCCACCACCCTGTTAAACAGGTGGCCAGGGAGGGCTTCATCAGTTGCCATTTGCAGGGGAACCAGAGCAGGCCTTCGAGGTGAGAGTCCCACCGGGCAGGGCAACGCCAGTCTAGGGACGACAGCAAGCAGGCCAACTGAGGCTGAGCTGAGTGACAGTCGCCAGCAGGCCACAGAGGTCATGGGTCCGTCTTGGGGGGCGGCACAGCCCTTTCAAGGACTTGCATTTGCAGTAAGATGTGAGGCCAGTCATGGCACAGTCTAGCGTGGGGTTTCATTATTCTGGCAGCACGCTGGTGTGGAACAAGACTACAGAAATGCCTCCAGGTACCGGAGCTCCAGGTGGGTCCTGCTAACAGGGGCTAAGGTTTGGAGAGGGTCAAAGCCAACCTGAGCTGTTGGCACAGAGTCTCGGAGCCAGGGTGGAGAAGGGGACTAGGGTTCAAGAATGGTTCCAAGATGAAGGTTAGGACGGTTGTTCAAAGACATCAACAAGGCATTGGGAACATAGGAGTCTAATACCTGGAGGAGAGATCGAAGCTGGAATTTGGAAAGGCTCAGTATACTATCTACATTAAGCCTGTCAGCTCTAACTGCCCCTCCTAGAAATCAAGCCCTGGATCCTGTGGCTTCTTTTCCGGCCTCACTTGCGGCTGAAGGCAAGCCCAGCACCCTCCTCCCTGCCCAGAGCATTGACAACTTAAGTTACATCATTCTTTATCACTGCCACCAGACTCCTAGCATACAGACCAGGCCAAACTATGTCACATGATGTAAAAGCCCAGCCACTCTTCCCTGGATGCTGTAGATTCAAGATCTTTGTAGATTTCACTCCTGCCTCACTATCCATGACTGATGCTATCATTCAGTTCTGATCCTCCCCCCTCCAGGCAAACTCTGGCCCCGGGAAGGCCCTCTGTAACAAATCTCATCATTTCCTGGGATCATCCACAGTTGCTCCCTTGGTCACCAAAACACCTTTTTCTCTTTTTCTAACAGACATGCCAGAAGACTGGGCGGAAAAAGTGTCTCCAAAGAAGTGAATATTGGCAAAAAGGCCAAGGACTATGAACCCTGGGAAACTGCAGCAGAGGTTAGGGGGTCTGGGAGAACCGACAGAGCACGTTCAGGTTCTGGAACTCGAGGAGGCCAGGAAGAAACTATTCCACGGAACCCATCCGCGTGTCGGGTGCCACGGGCAGGCCACAGGACACGTGAATGCGCTGCGATGCTCGTGGGCTGAGGTCGGTCAGTCTTCTTAGACCCCTGCGGGTGCAGCGCGGAACGAAGGGGGCGGGACAACCGGGCCGACCCCCCAGCAGCCGGGCGATCTCCTTACCGTGCGACGAGCTGTAGGCCCAGCTGCGAAGGAGAAGGAGCCGTGAGCGGCGAGGGACCCGCGGCCGCGCGCCCGCCCCCCTCCGTCCCCCGGTGCGCCCCGACTTACAGGAGGTAGCGGGCCTGGCCCGGGCAGCTTCCGCAGAGATCGCGAGCCGCGGCCTCCAGGTAGTGCTTCTGCCGCATCGCCGCGGCCGCCCGTCCCGCCGGCGACCGGGAACCCGCGGAAGGACCCGCACGCCGGAAGTCGGCTGCCTGGATGCCCAAAGTTGCTCTCGCGCTCGGCTTCCCTCCGGAAACACGCGCTCTGAGCTCGCGCGTTCCTCCGTAGCCGGAAACTGATTCCGGATCCTGCAGTGGTGATATGCGCTGCAGACCCGGGTCCCACTCGCATCCCCGGGTCTTACCTGCATCCCCTGGTCACCCTGGATTTCCGGATCCAACCCGCACCCTCGAGTCCCACCTGCACCCTGGGTCCACCTGCACCCCGGGTTCCCCTGCATCCCGGGTTCCACTGCACGCCGGGTTCCCCTGCATCCCCGGGTCCCTTTGCATTACCCGGGTCCTACCTGCACCCCGGGTTCCCTCTGCGCTCCCGGGTCCCTCCTGCACCTCCAGTTCCCTCGACTCCGCTTCCTCTGACCTAGCAACTCTAGTTTGCGTACCAGGCTGAGGTTCTTCAAAGGGCTAGTTGTCAGCTGAGATAAATTAACTGCCCCCCGAATTCTAGTTTCGTTCCTTTCACTCGCATCTCTGCGCCCCTCTGGCACATAGACTGTTAAGCAGCTGAAGTTGTCTGACCTGTGTGGGGAGACGTGGCTCCTCAGTCGTTCCACGTCTTTCTCTGTGGATTTCCCTGGCGGTTGTGGCCTGTCCTTTCTCTTTCTCTCTGCTGTGCTTTGGCATGTGACTAGCTCGCTGTCCTACATGAAGTTTACTTTTACAATATTTTGAGCTATCAACGAGAAGGTGTAGAACGGCCGGATTAGCACAAGCGAAGTGTCTGCATGGCGTAGAGTTTCAAGAAGCTACAGAAGCCTCATTGAGCTGCCTATATTGGGCGCTGAGAACTCTGAGACACGACAGAGCCCTCTTTTGTAGAGCCAAACTATGCGGTAGCATTTCACGTTTGCCTGGTTATTTTCCCAGTCCTCGGATAAGGGGGGACTTTCTTGTTCCTCCCAAATCAATTTGCACATGCCTGGGACCCATTCACCTGAATCAGAGTGACTTACTGTATCATCCTCTAAGAAGGGGGATTTAAGTCTGTGATTAGTAAGGTATTTCAAAAGCTGCTTCTGTGCACTGATAAAGAAAAAGGATTCAACCATTTACCTTGCATTTCTTATAGTGTATATGAGACATCTGCACAGTAAATGAAGGGATTTATTTTTATAGAAATAGTTCAGTTAATAAATGGGACATGGTAGTGTGTGTTTGAAATCCCAGCGTTTGGAATGCTAGGCAGGAGGGCATCGAGAGAGAGAGAGAGAGAGAGAGAGAGAGAGAGAAGAGGAAAGGACTGGAAAAGAGAGGGAAGAAAGGGAGGAATGAAGGATATCTGCTAACAAATGACACTTGACAGTCTCCAATGAACGAATCACGTGGGTGTTGACCATCAACGGCTACTAGCATCATGACTAATTGACAAGCAGCCATGCACATGTTTCTCGTCTTTGCAATAAAATAAAACCCAAACCCAAACAAATCTTTGGACCCAAGTACTAAATGGTGAAAAACTCAGAAGTTAGGGAGGGAAACCTACCAAACTGTAAGCCACACCACAGGAAGACAGCTGAGGAAAATCCTGAATGGGGAAATTCTATAGTGAACATCACGGATTTTCTTCAAAGGAGAGAGAGAGTGGGGTCATAATGACAAGGTCTTAGAGTGTTGGTCCACACCCTTTGGAGGTGTGGCTCTCACTTGGATTCTGACTTAAATGACCTCTAAACCTCCCTGTCTTCATGTTGTTTAAGAGACAGCTGTACTCTTGATAGTATTAAAGAACTGCTGTCTCTTTTAGGTTGTTATGGATTTGTGTGTGTGTGTGCCTGCCTCAGAAGCACTGTGCGTGGTTATGGAGACCCAAGGGTGACTTTGGGAACCATTCTGGATTGCTTCAACTTCCTTGCTTTTCTCTTCAACTTCCCAGGCTCCGCTTTCCAAGGCTGGAAGTACAGGCCTGCATTTTCATGTGGGATCCGGGATGTGAGCTCAGGTCCCTCTCCTTTCAAGGCAGAGTCTTAACCCCTGAGCCATCTTTCCAGCCTCAGGTTATCATAGATTTTTAAGCAGCTGAAGTTGTCAGGCTGTCTACTGAATGTTTGCAGTCAGAATGACAGTTTACTGTCTCCAGTCACCTGGAAGGAAGAGAAGTTAGGAAGTCAAAATAAAATTAGATTGACCAAGATGTGACAATTGCTACCACTGTGTTTGTCACATTTCTTCTTTTTTAAGAAAAAGCTTATTGTAGAGAATTTCTAACGCTGTGCATTAATGGATGGATCCTCATGTATCCAACATCTAACTGCAGCCACTGCCCAGCAGCCTGGTATTTCTTTTTTCTTTTTTTCTTTTTTTTTTGCATATGCGCGTGTGTGTGTGTGTGTGTGTATGTGTGTGTGTGTGTGTGTGTGTGTGTATCAGAGGGCACTGTGTGTCTCTGTGGAGGTCCAAGGGGGACTTCAGGAATCATCTTGGATTGCTTCTGCATTCTTTTTGCTTTCTTCTGGGATTTCTCAGACTCCGCCCACCAGGGCTGAAAGTGCAGGATGCTGCTGTTTCATTTGACATTTTTATGTGGGACCTGGGACCTGAACACAAGACCTTCTGCTTTCGAGGCAGAGTCTTAACTCCTGAGCCATCTCTGCAGCCCTGGTTTGCCTTTGCAGAACTTTATACTGATGAACTCATAAAGTGTATACTCTTCCCATATAGATTATTCTGGAATATCTAAAACGTTCCAGTCACAATCTGCAAAGTCCATCTTTTATTAATGGTTTATTTTAACTGATGTGGTATGATGTCATTAGTTGGTCCTTTTTAAGCAGTATCACACGCCATTTTATTATGAATATACTGCACTTTGTTTATTCGTTCACCAATTGATAGACATTGGACTCTTCTAGTTTGGGGCTATTATAAATAGAGCTGTGATGACATAATGCCCATAGAGAGAGGAACTAGGGGTGAAATTTTCTGAATGAGAAAAGACTAACTGCTTGCAAGAAAAACTAAATGTTTGCACCGATTTGCCTTCTGAATGTATGGGAATTCCAGTTGTTTCCATATTCGTGCTAGTTTTCCCTATCGTCGTCAGTCCTGACCCATAGTCACAGGGACAGCTGGTCTCATGAAAGCAAGGCCTGCTAGACAGTCCTGCTGGAAGATCTTCGGGAACGTGCTGTTGACCGTCCGTGAGCGCGCACCTTGTTATCTGTCATTCTGAAGCTCAAACGCAAAGCTAAGGGTATCTGGGGAGCAGCTACGTCCTTGGTGGTAGCTCCATGGTCTGTTCGAGTTGTTTGTGCGATCTTTATTGTTTGCCTTTCACGCTTGTTCTCCGCCTGCTAGTAGCCTTTTAGTGACTGTGTCATTATGTTACAAGGAAAGCTGGTGTTGAGAGGCTGACTTTAGAGATCAGGGTTCGGTCCCCGCTGTTCAGCCTGAACTGCACATTTCTGACTCTGTTCTTTCACTTGTAGTGATCACAGCACATTCCAACCTTCCTATTTTCTTTTCTTTCCTTTTTCTTTTTGTATGTGTGTCTGTGTGTGTGCATCTGTGGAGGCCCAAGGGTGACTTTGGGAATCCCAGGGTTGCATCCCCCCCCACTTTGCTCTGGAGTTTCTCAGGCTCTGCCCTCCGAGGCTGGAAGTACAGGCCACCACCATCTCTGCCTGACATGTTTACGTGGATTCCAAGATCCCACCCAGGACCCTCTGCTTAACCCCTGAGCTATCTCTCCAGCCCCACCCTCCCATTTTCTAAATGTTGTCATTGATGAATAATAGGTTTATTTTGTTGAGATATGACTTCCCATAAGATTTGGGCTCACCGCTGAGTTGCTCATCCGTAGATCAATGTAGCATCCGTGAGTTTGAGTTCTATGAGAAGTGGATACAGGTTTTATTGAGAACCTAGCACATCGTCCTTAGACCCCAGTCACTTAGATCCAGGACCTGTCTAAGTGGGATTACACGGGCTTCGAAACTGAACTAATATTGAGTCATGTCATAGTTAGATGCAGGTGTCAACTAGACAGTTTAAGCTGGAAGCTCTGGACACATTTGTAAAGAACTGGCAGTTGAGTTAAGCCGGAGCAAACCTGCAAGAGAATGATTGATGGGAAGACCCAGCCCATGGTGGGCGGGACTAGCCGCTTGAGCAGTGAATAAGATGGAGGGAGCTGGTTGAGGAAGTTCGCATCTGTCTGTACACTTGGTCAGACATGCAGGGCTGGCCAGTGAGGATCATCCCTCTCTCAGCAGTCCTGTGGATTTGGTGGTCAGTTCCCTCAGCTCTTGGTGTTAGCGTGGCCTCTCCCACCAAGATGGACAAGGAACTGTAATGAGACAATCCTAAACCAGAATTAAACCCCTTTGTCATAGTTAATCCTGGGTGTCAACTTGACACACCTGGTATTAACTAAGATCAGCTGAGACCACCTGAAGAGATTATACCAGCCCTAGATCCCATCGGAACCTCCCAGTAATGAAACATATAAAAGGGACCACAGGTTATAGGAAAGAAAGCCGCTCAAGGAATGCTCCGGCCATGTAGAGGTGCTGTGACAGCCTGCCAGCCTCAGCCAGCCAGCCAGCCATGCCATCTCTGCCATGTATCTTCCCTCTGTAACCTTAAGGTGAATAAACCTCCCTTTCTCCCATAAGTTGTTTGACTTGGGTGTTCTCTCACAGCAATAGTGAAGAGTAAGCGTTATACCCTTGATTCCTTAAGCCGTTTGGTCTAGAATTTATCAGCAACATGCAGTAACCACAACAAGCCAAAAACTTAAGAAGATGAATTGAACTTGTCACTGTCACTAAATAGGTGTATGGTCTCTATAGGAATTAAGTCCTGGCATCTCATTATATAGTATTCAAAATATGTAGGACGCAATCCAAAGTTACAGGGGGATTAAGGAAAGTATAACTCACGTGGGAGAAATAATCAAAAGCACCAACACTGAGACAGACACTGATGTTGGAATCATGTGGCAGGAGTGTCAGTGCAGGCAGAAGCCAAATCCGCCAAAGAGCAATCAAGGAAATGCTGGAAATAACTGGAAAGATCGTGTCAGACAAGAAAACAAAGCTGTGAAGAATGGACATTTCCATGCAGAAAAATAAAATAGCAGTGCTGGAGAAACAGCTCAGGGGTTAAGACTCTGTCTGGCAAACAGAAGGTCTTGACTTCGGATCCCAGGACCCACATAAAAAACATCAGGCAGAAGTGGTGGCAGCCCGAACTTCCGAGCCTGGGAAATCCCAGAGTGACGAAGGAGGTAGAGCAATGCAAGATGATTCCTGAAATCACCTTTGCTCCTCTACAGGACACACAGTGCCCTCTGAGACACACACACACACACACGCACACACACAGTAAATAAATAAATGAATTTTAAAAAAGAAAATAGTAAATGAAAATCACATTGGTGAACTTAGGAGCAAAAACAGATGACTGAAGAGTCTTTGAAACTGAAGGCTGGAGGAAAAGAAATCAGCTCCTCGGAGCAAGAGAGGAAAGTCCCAGTAATGAGCAGGCGCCCAGGGGCCTGCAGGAAAATACCCGCAGTTCTACCTGTATGTCCGCAGCAGAGCAGAGAAGTGGGAGAGACTGAAATACTGACAAAAACCTTAGGAGAAATGTTCTTGCGGATCTGGAAGCCGGGCCTGCTCTTGCATTCTGCCCCTGTGCTGCTGCTACACCCTCGACCGAATGGCTTATGGGAACACCGGGCCTTCATTTTGCCTTCAGTCGTCCTGTTACAATGGTTCAACCTGCTTGGCAGGAGAGTTCACATCAACACCAGGGGCCACGGGAGCTGGCCACGCCGTGTCCACAGGACAGGCTTCCAGGAACAAATCTCACCTGGTGGACAGCATGTCCTACCGAGCACACATAAGAACGCCAAGGCCCTGAACCAGAACTTTCTACCCACCTGTGTGGAGCCTAGTGCAACCTGCTATAAGTGGCACTTTCCTCACCGGCCAGACCATCTTCCGCAGGCTTCCTCAGGAGCTTTAACTTGGCACCTGCAGCTGACCGACTACCACACCTGCAATCCCAGCTGTAAGGCGGCTGAGGTAGGAAACGTCCCAGGTTCAAAGTCTGGCTGGATTATAGAGCTGAGTTCAAGGTCACCCTGGACAACTTGGTAAGACTCTCAAAATTAAAAAAACAAAAAGTGGCCTGGGAATGTATTTGAGTGACGGATCATTTCCTAACATGCGCAAGACTGTGGATTATGTTCAGTCCTAGAGCAGATACACACACAAGCACACATAGCACACATGCATACACCACAAACGTAAGCACGCACACACACAAGCACCCACACACACAAGCACCCACAGCACACTCATGCACGCCACACACAATTCTCGGTTGGGATTGTCTCATAACTTGTCCAATTCCTCCACTAGCCTCAAGCTGGGATTTCTGTTTCCTCCAAGCCAGTCAGGCCCAGGGCTTCCAGAGCTAGGTATGGATGGGGATTGTCTCCATGAGAAGTAAGTACACATGCACAAAACTCAACAATTCAGCTCTGTCTTCCGAAGTCTAGTCTGTGCTGCTTTAACATAACTTCTTTCTTTGGTGGTGGTGGTAGGTGGTTAGGAAGTGAACCCAGAGCCTTGTACATTCCACACAACTCTTCCACCTTGGCGCTGTATCTCCACCTCTCCTTAAAAAAAAAAAAAAGTCACTGTCTCACTAATTACTCAGCCAAGTCTAGAACTTGTGATCTTGCCTCAGCTTCCAAAGTAGCTGGATTACAGCCCACATCACCAGAACTGACTTTTGAATAAGTTTTGAAGAAGATTTTGCACAGATTTCATACTGGCTATCTGCAACATGTTCGGTCCACCGTTATTAATCGCTAGATTTGTCTCTTCTGCCACTTTTTATGATTGAAACCTTCCATAATTAGAAGAAAAGAAAAAATTAGAGGCCTTACGTTTACCATTCCCGTGAGTCTAAAGCCTAAAATTGGGACGCCCTGTCTTAATGTGGCACTTAAAATGCAATGCATCAAAGCAAACCCCCCCCCCCTTTTTTTTTTTTGCTGAAGGGAAGACCCCCAACGTGAGCGGCGGCAGGAACTTGCTCAGCCTGGTCTTGCAGTTCGCGAGCGTCCCAGCAGAGGGCGGGGTGCCGCGGTTCTCCGGCTGCGTGGACGCCCGCGCGCCAATTCTCTCAGCTGCGCGAAGCTGCAGGAGCGCCCGGGAGACCGCGCTCGGGGCTCGGGGCCGGGAGGGGTCGCTAGGAAGGTACCGACCGCGACGCTGGGCGCGCAGACCCCGGGCCGCCCCCTTGGCGAGGTGAGCGAGGTCACTGGCTGGGACGCCCTGCGACACCAGCTCCGCGCGAGCCGAAGAAACCCGGTTCCGAGCGCGATCAGGTAGCGTCCTGCGGGGTCCCAGGTCGATCCTGGTGGGCACCCTCGGGGGTCCGAGCGCGATCCAGGCAGCGTCTCCCGAGGTCCGAGCGCGATCCAGGCAAGCAGTCCTCCGGGGTCCGAACTCGATCCTGGTGAGCGTCCTCCGGGGTCCGGAGCGCGATCCAGGCAGCGTCCCCCGGTCCGAGCGCGATCCTGGTGAGCGTCCTCCGGGGTCCGGAGCGCGATCCAGGCAAGCGGTCCTCCGGGGTCCGAACTTGATCCTGGTGAGCGTCTCCCGGGGTCCGAGCGCGCCCCAATCCCGTCGCGCTCTCCGCGAACCTGCATTGAATGCGAACCAGGGGACCTTGCGCTAGAGTCCCGGCAGCGCGACCGTGGCAGCGTCCCCTGGGGTCTGAGTGGCGCCCATCAGGGCAACGTCCCCCGGGGTCCGAGCGCGACCCACGCGAGCTCACGCAAGGTGCGCCGCGGTCTCCGAGAGCCAAGCGCGTGCTGCCGCCCTGGGATCGTGATCAGGGCGGGAGGACTCGGACAGTCAGAGGGCAGAGCCACGCGCTCACCATCCCGACTGTGGGCTGCACTGACCGCGGACCAGACCTTTCAGCAAGGGCGGGGGTATGAACCCTGAAACTAAGTCCGGTTAAGGAGAAGGGGAGCAAGCGGGGGCTGAGAAGGGTTATTTTCTTAGGCCGAGCATCAAGCGAGAGTCCCCTGGAGGCGAAACTGTTGGTAATCAATGCAGAGCCTGGGTCAGGGTGCGAGATTGGAGTCACCCCGCGGGTCAGCGGGGCGTGGAAAGTGAGAGCCAGCCGCCCCTTGGGCGGTGTTCCTGGTCACACTCAGTGGGTGCAGAACCTGTGGCTTAGATTGCAGGGAGGTAAAGAGCAAGAAGGAATCAAAGCTCGATGGGGCACACAGTGTGACTGCTAGATCCCCCAGCCCTGCAGAGCACACAGTGTGACTGCTAGATCTCTAGCCCTGCAGTACACACAGTGTGGCTGCTAGATTCCCCCAGCCAGAAGAAAGACCCGGAGCTCGAGCAGAGGCCCAGTCTGTGCAGGTCCCGCGGGTATTCTTGATTCTTTAATCCGGTTCCACGGCAGAACTGGTGCTCTGTCAACAGGTTTTTTCATAGGATCTTCCATGGGATTGGAAACCCGTTGGCAGGTGCTGTTTCTCCATGCCCCCAGGACTTTCAAGGGGGGAGGGTGGATTCTAGAAAAGCATTATTATTATTAAAAAACAGACTCCAGGACTTAAAGTCTTTCGGAGCAGCAGGCTGAGTGATTTGTTGTCTAAGTGTCACTTGCGTGGCTGTCCTACTCACTAATTATATTTAAATATATGCAGGAGGGGCTGTTTGTTTAGGATGACTAATTACTAGTCGGATACAGACAGGACTATAAAATACTTCGTAATTTGAAATATATGCAAAAGTTTTGCCAAACGTAGTGTGAAAACGAGTGACATAACACGCAGCCCAGGCCAGCTGCCATTTGAAAGACTCTCCTTCACCTGCGTCTGGCCTTTCCCGCTATTGCTCTTAGGATTTGAGGGGCTCCAAGCATCTGTGCACCCTGCGGTTTACTTCCCTTTCTCAGCTCACCAGGTTTGGGACCCTCGGCGCACAGCTGTGGAAAAGCAGCCCACTGTCCTTTAGGAACCTGCCTATTCTGGGTGGTGTTTTTAAGAGTTTTCAGGAGGCGACTCAGAAGGTGGCAATAGGGATTAGGGACTGAGGGGGTTCCTGGTGACTCAGCCACAGAGGAAGTACTTGGGGGGGGGTGGGTTGGGTGACCTGGTTTGAACATCACCCACTGTTTTTTCCCCAAGTGCTGCCATGTCAGGAACAGGCAGGAAGCTCCAAGCTCAGCGTTGGTTGAAAAGCACTGAGGGATTTCTAAACAGGGTCTCTATGAAAGGGGCTTCTTCCCGTCTTCTTAGATGACCCCAGGACTCTGCTTGTACCCCAGAGCTTAGGTACCAGTCACTAAAACTAAAGCTTCCGATGGAGCTTAATATATTTCACATGCTATAATAAAAGATCACTGTTAAGACTCTGGGTAGCAGCGCTTGCGTCATAGACTGATGATCTGAGTTCAATCCCCCAAGCTCACACAAAGGTTGAGGGGAGAACAGACTCCACACGTTTGTGCTCTGGTCAGACATGTGTGTGGGCCACATGTGTGTCCTGGCAGCATGCACATACATGTATGTGCTGTCTCTCTCTCTCTCTCTCTCTCTCACACACACACACACACACACACACACACACACACACATGCGCACTAATGAAAAAGTTTAGAAGCTCGCAGTCCATCAGGGTATGTGCTAATACATGTTGCTTGTATCCCTGTATCATGTATTTATACTAGATTTTAGAAAGACAGGGTCTCGGCCCCGGCTGACCTTGAACTTGCTATGCAGCCAAGGATAACCTTGAGCTCTTGATCTCTTGATTTCGGGTGCGAGGGACTGTGCCACCATCCCTGGTTTTAGGCAGCACGGGGGATTGAACCCTCAGTCACATCCTCCTGCTGCCTCTCCCGGGTTTCCGCTTGGTCCCTGGCCCTTGCCTTCCTCCATCTGCAGCCACCAAGCAAGTCTTCCTCACAGCCCAGTGTGGGGACGGCTTTTTACACTCCTATTGTACCTTCGCGACTTCTGGCATGTACCCCAGACCAGTGTCTCACGATGTGAACTTTCCCATACCCTTGAAAGTCAGAGTCCCCTTTGTTTTTTGGGGCTCTGTGGAATCTGAGGCTTTGGGAGACATTCTCTGGAGACTTCAGATCCACACGCCAGCCATCACACCCCAGTGCGACATCTCCCTTTTCTCTTTCTACACTGTGTCATGTTCTCCCATCCCGAGGGACAACGACCTCCCTGTTGGAGAGAGACCCCCCTTTCTAACAGCTCCTGTTCCGAAGGATAATGTCTTGGTAGATTCCTCTCTCCACAGACCAACCAACCATCCAGCCAATCAGCCAATCTGCCTCTTGCTGTGAAAACAGAACTCAGGGGTCTGAGCAGGTGGCTCAGAAGTTAAACTTTTGCCTTGCAAACAAAAGGGCCTAAGTTCAGATCCCACCAAACCAGCACTTCCAGCCTGGAAGGTGGAACAGCCTAGAAATCCCAGAGCCAAGTAATAAGGAGGTAGAGTAATCCAGGATGATTCGCAGAATCACCCTTGGGCCTCCACAGGGGCACTGTGTGCTGGGCCATGCTCATATCCCCCAGTGTGTACTTTCTATTTATTTAGTGTGTGTATGCGTATGTGTGCGTGCGCGTTCTGTGTGTCCCTGTGGAGGACCAAGGGTGACTTCAGTAATCATCCTGGATTGCTTCTACCTCCTTTTGACTTCACTCTGGAATTTCTGAGGCTCCACACCACACACCAGGGCCAGAAGGGCAGACCTCCGCCTAGTGGTTTTTTTTTTTTTTTTTTTTTTTTTTACATGGGACCTGGGACCTGAACTCAGGACCTTCTGCTTAGGAGGCAGAGAGTCTTAAGCCCTGAGCCATCTCTCCAGTCTTTTGTTTTCTAAAGATCTGATGTAGCTGTCAGTGAGATTTCTTCTGTGAGTTGTTCACATTCCAGCCTGAGCCCATTGTGTTTAGTGTGATAGAAAAAAAAATTTGAATAACCTCTGTGCTCTGCTGTGGCAGATCCTCTGGTGGGACCAGCATAGTGCTTATCAGTTGCATCACTTCCTGCAGGCAAGATGACTCCTGAAGATCGGCCATCACACCTGCCTAAAGGGCAGGAATAAGGAGGAAGGAGAAGCGGCAGAAACGCCCCTGCCGCTAGTGAGATTTAACACCTTCAGCTTGAGCTTTGCAGTACAGTGTCTGGCTACAGTGTCTGCAGAGATGGCTGCCTTTGCCTCCTGTATTCACACATCAATTTTCCTATTAAGAGGGGGCGCGGTCTGTTTCTCTTCTCCTGAGTCTGAGTTGGCCTTTATCTGTCCTTCTTTTCTGTGGGTACAGGTGTCAGCTTGATGGTTGAGGGTCTGAGCTCTGGGCACATTTGTAGAGAATTAGTGGTTGAGTTAAGCCCAGAGCGAACCTGCAGGAGATTGTCAAGTAGGATGATGAAGGTCCAGGGTGGGTAGGGTAGGACTATTCCCCGGGGCAGGTGGATTAAACGGAGGGAACTGCTTGAGAATGTTGGCATCCCTCTGCATACTTGGCCAGACAAGCTGGTCTGGTCAGTAAGGATCGTCCCCGTCTGAGCTGTTTGGAGAGGTTTGGCAGTTCCCTTCGCCTGGTGATGGCGAGGTCTTTCCTGCCAAGATGGACAAGAAACTGTACCCAGGAGTCGTAAGAAACTCAAACCCCTCAGTTCCCTTAAGCAGTTCTGTCTGATTTCGCCGACAACATGCAAGTGAACTGCGCCTCCCTGCCTTGCTTGGTTCTGCTCTCTTTTTTCTATCTTCCTGTCTCTTCATTTCTTCTCTTTTCTTCCTCCTCCTTCTGCTTTTCCTGTTTCTCCTCCCCTTTCTTTTCCTCCCCATCTCTTCCTCCCTCCTCCTCGTTTCGTTTTGCGAGAGGTTTTCACAGCGAAGCCCCAGCTGGCTTGAACTTGCCCTGTAGTTCCGTCACCTGCTTTGCCCAAGCGAAGGCCCAGAAGCCCTTCATGTCCCCTGCGGGGGATCCAGTCACTCTGGAAAGAAGTGTAGACCGCACTACTCAGAACCGACAACCCCGGGAAGAGAGGCCTAGTCTGTGCCCGGCTCTGTGCCCTGGCTGAGGCCCAGCCAGCCCAGCCCCACAGGGCTCCAGTTGGCACCGCATGGACCATAAAGACCCCCTCACCGATCTTCCCCCTCCCTGCTGAGCCCCGCCAATGGGGAGAATTGCCACAACAGCACATTGTGAGGAAGCACAGGATGGTCTCTCTCCAATGCCAGGACGAGGGGGGAATGCAAGGATGGGGGGCAGTGAGGTAACCCACACTCTGCTAAGCATGGAGGTGGGGAGGCTGTGCCCCCTACCCGAGGAGAGGTGGCAGCTGCTGCAGCTGCCAGTCAGGTGAGATCAGCTGTGCGCCCCCAGGCCTTGGTCACAGCTGCCCCTGGACAGCCTTCTCCAGTCAACTCCGGGAGGGAACACACCCCACCCTCCGTGATTTCCCAGAGAGCCCCGGGCTTCCCAGGGGAAGGAGGAGAAGGAAGCCACAAGGTTCTGAAGTCCGCCTCTGGGCAGTGGTGACTTTCCCTTGCAGTTCTGGAACAACAGCTCCCCGGCTGTGGGACCCAGAGGTTGTAATTGCACCTTGCCTCAGTTTCCCCACCTGTAAATTGGGGCTCTGGTACACATCCCCGGAGATAACTCTGCAGATTAAATGGCAGGGTGCGCGTCTGTGCGCAGCATGCGCGTGGTGAAGGGTGGTGGTCTGGCTCTGCCTCCCACACACAGTGGGGTGTCTGGACTCCACAATCAGGGCTAGCTGTCAATCAAATGGCACTTTCCCATCGATGGCAAAATGGAGAGTTCCTTGTTCTAAAAGGTTTATTTCCAGTGTCGCTTCTTTTTAAAGTTTTTATATTTTTTAATGAAAAACTTCACATACACAGACATGGCCTCCCCCCTTCTCTTCCCCTCCCTCCCTTCTCTTTTCCCTTCACCAATCCAATCATGTCCCTCCAAACTTCTTTTTAAATCATGAATTGAGAGGAAAATGATCTGCTCGTGTAAAATCCCTCTGATTGGCTGACTCTGTCTGGGGTGGGGGTGGGCTGGAAGTCTGAGTGGGGGTGCTGCTCTTGAGCAGGTCATGAGATCACCCCATGTTGGTCTTGGTGGGCTGAGGCCGCTCCCGGGTGTCAGGCCATCCTGAGAACAAACCTTGGCAGCCTGGCATCTTCAGTATGCTGTGGGCCTGGGCCCGGTGGAGCCTTAAGGATTCTGGGGCGGGGGGCTTTGTTTCTGTGAGGTGGTGTCTCTCCCACTTGCTGATTTAACAGCTACAGGCTGGAGGTTTCTGATATGACATTGGCCTCTTTTCTGACATGTTTATGACCACCGCACGTTTGCCATTTCTCTAATGAGAAGCTTCTAGAACACCTGTCGGTATCTGCGTCTTCTTACGGCATCAGGTTGGTTCAGAAGAATCCCTTCCAGGCAGGGCCACGAGAGTGAACGCAGCGTAACCATCCTTCAAGCCACACCCACGTGTCTCTGTGCACCCCTGAGGGTGGGTGACTCCACAGGGAGAAAGGGGTGCGCTAGCCCCGCATGGCGTCCAGCATGTAAACGAAGCAACGCAATTCGAATTGTGTCACATCTTTCTCTCCGTGCCTGTGTGGTGTAGGTATGGATGGGTAGATGGGTAGGTAAATTTTTGTTCCAGGAACATGGTTTTTACAATCCGTCAAGGTGAGGCAGCCTTCCAAAGAGCCAGGCCAACAGCCCCCCACCGCTGTGACCTTCCCTGCAACTGTTTTACATGCAACTGCTCTCACGCATGCTGATGGGAAGAGAAGGTGTGAGGGGCCCTTCCGAGCCCCTCCCCAGAGAGACTGGGGCCAGGCGTGACCCTCCTTCCAGGACTTTCCTGCACACCCACAGACCTGCCTCTCACGGGTCCACCCTGTCCCCCCCTCTTCTGGAATGAGGTCTTGCCACCATGGCTGCAGCTCCGTGGTGTTCCTGTTTATTGCTCCGTGCATATGTGTGTGTATGCGTGCGCGTGGAGAATCTGGGTGGGAATCATCATCCATCGCTTGCCCCTGTTTTTGAAATGGGGTCTCTAATCAATTCAGAGCTCTCTGACAGGGCGAGTCTGGCGAGTCCCCTTGTTCTGGGGATTTTCAATCCCCGTTGTTTGAGGCTGAAATTCCAGGTGGGCCACCATATTGGCTGGTGTTTCACGTGGGACCAAGTAGTCTGAACTTTAGTCTTTTTGCTTGCCTGGGAAGTGCTTTAACTGCTGAGCCATCTCTCCAGCCCGTGTGTGTGTGTGTGTGTGTGTGTGTGTGTGTGTGTGTGTGTGTGTGTGTGTTACCTTGAGTGGCAGATCACTGACTTAACTCGCCACACTCTGCTGAACAGACTCTCTGAAGCTAAACATTGCTCGAGATTCTTTGTTTAATGACAGAAGTATTTTCTCTGTAGCATTTATAACAAACCAGTCAGACCCGGCTTTAGGAAAGAGTGCTCTGCCCTTTGCCTCTAATTATGCCCTTGCACGTATAAACTAGCAATGCAATTTGTATCGTTTCACATCTTTCTCTCCATGCCTGTGTGGTGTTGGTATGGACGGGCGGGTAAATGTATATAGACTTTTTTCCTTTTTATGTTTTTGTTCAAAACAAATTTCTGGGACTGGGGAAATGGCTCAGGGGTTAAAGCCTTTGCCTAGCAAGAAAAAAAAAAAAAAAGCCAGACAGAAATGGCAGTGGTCTGAAATTCCGGCCCTGGAAAGCAGAGCCCAGAGCAAAGCAATTAGGAGGTAGAGCAACCAAGGATAATTCCTGATATTACCCTTGGACCTCCACAGGCACACACATTCAAGTGCCCTCTTGTACACACACACACACACACACACACACACACACACACACACACATCCTAGATGGGAATGTAGCTCAATGGGAGAACAATTGCTTATGTGTAAAAGCCCTTAGATTAAATCTCTAGCATTGCAATAGAGAAAAAGATTACCTAAGAGAGTCGGTGCTTACAGTCCGTCAAGGTGAGGCAGCCTTCCAAAGAGCCAGGCCAAAGCCCCCCACCGCTGTGACCTTCCCTGCAACTGTTTTACATGCAACTGCTCTCACGCATGCTGATGGGAAGAGAAGGTGTGAGGGGCCCTTCCGAGCCCCTCCCCAGAGAGACTGGGGCCAGTACTATAAGCCCGGTACTGGGGAGGCTGAGGCTAGGTGGGGGGTAGTGAAGTCAGGCCAGTCTAGGTTACTGTAACAAGACCCCATCTCCAGAAGAAACAGAAACACAAGTTCATCCCCGAACTCTAAATTATACCGCGCTGACTTGTTTGCAGATAAATATGTATCACTGTAATCCACTCCCTTCCTGGATGCCTGCTCGTCTGGCAGGGTTGTGTAATTTAGCCAGCTGTCCTGTCTGGTGGATATTAAGATGCTTCCCCTAAGACGATGCTTTCTTCTTCCATTGTAAACGACACTGATGCTTTTATTCCTACGAGGGACGATTCCTGGGCCGAAGGTGCCGGCTGTTTCCCAGGCTAATGGACACCGGCAGGTAATTTCCCCCCAAAGCTTATAAAGAAAGATTCATTCCCCTCAGGAACACGTGAGCTGTCCATTTGCCGAGTCCCAGGCGTGTGGACGCCAGCGGCCTGCCACTGTTCTAATGCACGTTGTCTTTTACACTCGGTGGCGTGGGCATTTTGTAGGCGTGCAGGCTGGCTGTTCCCGTCCTCTGCACAGGCGTCCAGGGTCCCAGCATGACACCCTATCACAGGCTGCCCCCCCAAACTATGGCAGCTTGCGGCAGACATTTGTGTGCTTGCCGTCTCTTTGCCTGCTTTTAACCTCAAGCTCTTCTCTCATTGATTGGTGGGAAAGTTGAGGTCTTGAGTCTGCTCTCCTGCAGTGACTGTGGGTGAGTCACCGGCTGGTCCAGCCTTGGCCACCAAACGGGAATCTTCCCACGGGGACCGTGTTCCCAGGGTTTTCCATCTGTTTTTACAACTGGTGAGTACCCTTGACTAGCCGGGAGGGACCTTGCACGTCGATTTCTCTATGTTCCTGTGTTCTGTGGCTTTGCATGGAAATCTTTATGAAGACCTATTCGAAGCTCACAGACCTGAGTGGGCTGTTGGTCTGAGGAGCAGGAGGTGGAGGGAGAACAGTGGGCCTAGGTGGATGGTGGGCTCTGAAGAATCCCAAGGGTGGGCTTCACTCTTCTGCAAGCACAGAGAGCGATTCGGAGCAGCGGGACTGGAGGACGTTTGATGCACTTTTTTAGCCGCATCCGCTTGCTCCCGCGAGGCACTGGGCCAGAAATGTCCTCTTCTCTTTGCCTTTGCTCCACGTGCTGTGTCCTTGCTTCCTGGGGGGGCATGAGGGAGGCAGCCTGGCATGCTTCAGCCCTGCCCCCATGCAGCTCTCCAGCCCTCTCTGGCACCTGACTGGTAATACACAGCTGACACAGCCCTTGCCACCTCTGATGTCCCATGATCCTGCCGGAGGCCTGTGCTTTCACCAGAAGCCAGAGACTCCAACATCACCACCACTTCCTCCAAACCTTAATTTTTTTTTCTTTCTTGGGCAGAGTCTGGCTTTGTCTCCCAGGCCGGCCCCCAATTCCATATCTTCCCGGTGCTGGGATTACAGGGCTGCCACTCACACTTGATGTTTTCACTGAACTCCACCCACAGGTGACACTTAAAAATTACATCGTTAGTGTCGTGAAGCTTCAAGTCTTGGAGCACTGGGCCCGTTATGAAGGTGTAAACTGGGCCCACCCCTCCTGGCTCTGCCCGTCTGCCCGGCCAGTAGGGGGCGCTAGATGGAAGCCTCAGGCTGTAGGGGAGATGGGAGGCTACAGCGTGTGTCAATCTGGTAACAGACAGTTACTTCCCTGGAGGATACTGGATGCCCTGGCTCATCCTGGGCTTGTTTTTCTCCGAGAGACGCCATTCCTGCATCACCGGGCTTCCCCAAGCTCAAAGACATTCCCTCAGACCCAGACTCCTGCTCCAGACCCTGGCTTTCTAAGAAGCACTGTGCTCTTGTGTCTGGGGAAACTTAATGTCTCTTGCTGGAGAACCTTCCTGTGGAGTGTCTCATGCTATTCTCCAATGGCGTTTTATTTTACGGAATTTTGTTTTATAAAGACTGGCTTGGACCATACCTTGACTCACTGAAGCAAGAGGATGGCTAGCAAAAAGTTTTTTTTTGGGGGAGGGTGTCCTGGGGTCTCCCCCATCCATAGCAGTCCTTTGCTGTCCTTAGTTAGGTCTCTAGGTCTGTGAAGACGACAAAACAAAACAAAACGACACCATGAAGATCAGACTTCAGAGCCAGACCACCAGTGGACGCCCCCTCGCTGAGATCCAAGGTAACAGCCAATCAACACTTTCCTCATCCATGCAATGGGGGTAAAAATAGCAACGTACTCACCTGAGTTAGATTAGCTCCGATTATGCAACATCTCGTTCAGCTGCTGACAGCCCTTGCTGGTTCTTTTAAGGTCGGCTGCACTTCTCCATGTTGCCTTGGTTCTCCAGGGAAATACGGAGTTTTCTGCTGACCTGTGCCTGTGAAGCTCGCTTCTTTCTCCTGGTGCTTCCAGGGCAGGCGGTGTAGCCACCCTGGTGAGAACTCCTTATGCGAACTCCCTTCCCTTCCAGCCCTCAGCTTCGTCTCTGCCTGATCTGTCTGGGAATCAGAGAGGGTCAGTGTGCTCCCCTGCTGCTGCTAGCTGCAGCCCATGCACACATGCTCCTGCACACACACGCTCCTGCACACACGTACTCATGCACACACAGGCTCCTGCACACACGCTCATGCACACACACTCCTGCACACACACGCTCCTGCATACACGTACTTATGCACACACAGGCTCCTGCACACATGCTCATGCACACACACTCCTGCACACACACGCTCATGCACACACTTACTTATGCACACACAGGCTCCTGCACACACGCTCATGCACACACACTCCTGCACACACACGCTCCTGCATACACGTACTCATGCACACACAGGCTCCTGCACACATGCTCCTGCACACACACGCTCCTGCACACACACGCTCCTGCACACACACGCTCCTGCACACACACGCTCATGTACACGCAGTGCTCGTGCACATGTGCTCATACATACACGTGTTAAAACTTGGAGCCCTGCACAAGAACCCGGCCTCGCTGGCTGTGGAAAGTGGATTGCGCGGGTCGGGTTCCTAAAGACCCGGGCTCTATTCTGAATAGCTCCCTTATGTTGCTTTCCTTGTCTTTCCCTCTTCCTTCCCTGAGTCTGTTCACACCTTCAGGGCAGCTTCCTTTACCTTCTATCACCCCACTTCCCACTGAACAGAAGGGGACATGGCCTAGTTGCTTCTGCTGGCTCCTGAGGGTCCCTTGCTAGTCCAGGTTTGGTGATGTGCCAACGCGATGACCCCAGGCTTAGGAGGAAAATGAGCCAGCGAGGAAGAGCAGGACAACTGGCCTGGAAGGAGACTCCCTCGACCTGTTCACTTCCTGGAGGTCACAGTGCCCGTGTCTTCCCAGAGCTGAGCAGGACTTGGAAAACCAGGACAAGGCGTCCAGCCTATTTCTGGACCAAGAGAGGTGTGGGGACGTTGGGCGGAGGTGGCGCCTCCCAGGTAATGACTGTCAACTGCTCAGCCCGGCTCCTTTCACATCTCTTCTACGGGGAAAAGGCCAATTGCTGGAGCTGTCTCGGTTCCGGCGACGGCATATGACTGGTGCAGAAGCAAGGACTGTCTCTGTTCTAAGAAGCACCGCTGCACAGTCCGGCCGGCGGGTTAGAGTCATCTGTAGTGGGGGGCTGGTGGAGCATGGGTGGCTGGTAGGAGCGTGGGGGCTGGCGGGAGCGTGGCGGGAGCGTGGGGAGTTGTGGGGGGGTTGGTGGGAGCGGGGGGGGGGGGGCTGGTGGGAGAGTGGGGGGCTGGTGGGAGCGTGAGGGGCGATGAGCTCCGTGGAGGGGTGCACAGGGGAGGGCTGGCAGGGGGCGGGGCTGAGGAAGCGGTCGCCCTCAGAGAGGGTCACCATCAAGCTGTCAGGCTGAGGACTGTGACTGTCAGCTGTGTCAGGGGTCGTGGCCGAGTGAGGACCCCAGTTACAGACCTCCACTCAGGTGGTGCTGGTTCCTGACTTTGCAAAGATTTCAGGGTGAGTCAGCATAAGCAGAGAGGGCGAGCTCACAGTAAGGTAAAGGACTGCAGGGGCTTTAGATTTGAGGGGAGACAGTGCCCCTCCAAGACCTGGATATAGGCTTCCTAAGATGGAGAGTGATGCTTGGTCCCTTTATGATGGTATGTGTGTGTGTGTGTGTGTGTGTGTGAGAGAGAGAGAGAGAGAGAGGGAGAGAGAGAGGAGAGAAATTCTAGTGATGTTGCATTGTTAAGACTGTAATTTTATAATAAGGTTTAAAGATAAGTAAAGTGTACAGTTTGATATTAAGTGAGTAGGTACTGGTTATTCATGGGTCCCTCTTTGAAAGAACTTGCGGGGTGCTCTCACGAGATGTGTTGTTGGGGTTAGAGGTATGAGGAGCGTGTTAATGCACTGAAGCTCAAGGTTACACACATTCTGGCCCTAAGTAGACTTTGTTCCTCAGTTGCTTTGAGCATCTTTGAAATGCTTCTTGGAGAGAACGCGGTCCCCGTATGGAATCTTGGCTTCTGTCAGTTGTGTGGGGAGTTTTTCTCTGCAGCCCAGACCTAAGGGAAGGATTTCTTTCCTTCCATGACCCCTCGGTTTCTTGCCTTCCTGCCCTGCCTCTGTGGGAAGCTCTGGGTTGGTCTGTCTAAGGCACAGACTGAGGCTAGGTGGGGTCCTCAGGGTCCACTCTTGGCCAGCCCCCTCAGACAGACACCCTGTTGTGTGAGGAGCGCCACCCTGGGGATTCTGGAAAGACACCTTAGGCATGAGTGCTGCTGTGTTATGAGTCACTTTCTGGCTTCGGTGACCAAAGAACGGACGGCAGGGTGGTGAGGTCAGGTGCTGACTTGTATTGGCTATGCCGAGAGACAAAACTCAGATACACAGCTGGAGGGGAAAGGGTTATTTGTTTGGCTTATGGCTCCAGCAGGGATATAGAGTCCATTTATGGTGGCAAATGCATGCAAAAGGCATGGCAGCGGGCGGCCAAAGCAGGAGGTGGATTTATGTCACGCAAGTGGTCAAGAGGCAGAGCGCGGAGACAGAGGAAGCAAGGCTGGTCCCCAGCGCTCAAGGGCTCTGCGCCCCGTCTTCCCCCAGCAAGGCTCTGCCTCTTGGAGATGCCGCAACCTTGCCGGACAGTAACAGCAGCTGAAGCACCAATGCCTGAGCCCGTGGGCTGCAGCTCACGTTCAAAGCACCCAAAGCCGGGGTGAGCTGATGGGAAGAAGAGGGGGGGGTTGGTGCGCAGTGGCTGCCTCTGGGACTTGTGCTTGGGGGCTGTGGATAGAACAGAAGCCCCAGCTGTATACAGTGGTGCTGTGGGTGAAGCAGAAGCCCGAGCTGTATACAGTGGTGCTGTAGATGGAGCAGAAGCCCCAGCTGTATACAGTGGTGCTGTAGATGGAGCAGAAGCCCCAGCTGTATACAGTGGTGCTGTAGATGGAGCAGAAGCCCCAGCTGTATACAGTGGTGCTGTAGATGGAGCAGAAGCCTCAGCTGTATACAGTGGTGCTGTGGGTGAAGCAGAGGCCCCAGCTGTATACAGTGGTGCTGTGGGTGAAGCAGAAGCCCGAGCTGTATACAGTGGTGCTGTAGATGGAGCAGAAGCCCCAGCTGTATACAGTGGTGCTGTAGATGGAGCAGAAGCCCCAGCTGTATACAGTGGTGCTGTAGATGGAGCAGAAGCCCCAGCTGTATACAGTGGTGCTGTGGGTGAAGCAGAAGCCCCAGCTGTATACAGTGGTGCTGTAGATGGAGCAGAAGCCCCAGCTGTATACAGTGGTGCTGTAGATGGAGCAGAGGCCCCAGCTGTATACAGTGGTGCTGTGGGTGAAGCAGAGGCCCCAGCTGTATACAGTGGTGCTGTGGGTGAAGCAGAGGCCCCGAGCTGTATACAGTGGTGCTGTGAGGAGCAGAGGCCCCCAGCTGTATGCAGTGGTGCTGTGGGTAGCGCAGAAGCCCCAGCTGTATACAGTGGTGCTGTGATGGAGCAGAAGCAGAGCCAGCTGTATACAGTGGTGCTGTGGGTGAAGCAGAGGCCCCCAGCTGTATACAGTGGTGCTGTGGGTGAAGCAGAGGCCCCCAGCTGTATACAGTGGTGCTGTAGATGGAGCAGAAGCCTCAGCTGTATACAGTGGTGCTGTGGATAGAACAGAAGCCCCAGCTGTATACAGTGGTGCTGTGGATAGAACAGAAGCCCCAGCTGTATACAGTGGTGCTGTAGATGGAGCAGAAGCCTCAGCTGTATACAGTGGTGCTGTGGGTGAAGCAGAGGCCCCAGCTGTATACAGTGGTGCTGTGGGTGAAGCAGAAGCCCCAGCTGTATACAGTGGTGCTGTAGATGGAGCAGAAGCCCCAGCTGTATACAGTGGTGCTGTAGATGGAGCAGAAGCCCCAGCTGTATACAGTGGTGCTGTAGATGGAGCAGAAGCCCCAGCTGTATACAGTGGTGCTGTAGATGGAGCAGAAGCCCCAGCTGTATACAGTGGTGCTGTAGATGGAGCAGAAGCCTCAGCTGTATACAGTGGTGCTGTGGGTGAAGCAGAGGCCCCAGCTGTATACAGTGGTGCTGTGGGTGAAGCAGAAGCCCCAGCTGTATACAGTGGTGCTGTAGATGGAGCAGAAGCCCGAGCTGTATACAGTGGTGCTGTAGATGGAGCAGAAGCCCCAGCTGTATACAGTGGTGCTGTAGATGGAGCAGAAGCCCCAGCTGTATACAGTGGTGCTGTGGGTGAAGCAGAGGCCCCCAGCTGTATACAGTGGTGCTGTAGGTGAAGCAGAAGCCCCGAGTTGTATACAGTGGTGCTGTGAGTAGAACACAAGCCCCGAGTTGTATACAGTGGTGCTGTGAGTAGAACACAAGCCCCGAGTTGTATAACATGGTGATGTGGAGTGAAAGCAGAGCACCAGCTGTATACAGTGGGTGCTGTAGATGGAGCAGAGGGCCCCCAGCTGTATACAGGGTGCTGTGGGTGAAGCAGAGGCCTCAGCGTTACAGGGGTGCTGTGGGTGAAGCAGAGGCACCAGCTGGATACAGTGGTGCTGTGGGGAGCGCAGAAGCCCCAGCGTATACTAGTGGGTGCTGTGGGTGAAGCAGAGGCCCCAGCTGTATACAGTGGTGCTGTGGGTGAAGCAGAGGCCTCAGCTGTATACAGTGGTGCTGTGGGTAGCGCAGAAGCCCCCAGCTGCATACGGTTGTAGGGTTTCAGCCTCACACTGGGACTGAGGACCAAGGCTTGGGGACACTACAGCCACTGTTCCCACTGAAGTCGCACCCCAGAGTGCAGATCTAGGTCTTTGCTGGGGTTCCTCTTCATAGTCCCACAAAAAGCACAGCGTGGGCGTAACGGTGACCCCCGAGGACAGTCACCGTGTCCTCTCCTTCTGATCCTGACTCCCAGAACTGAGCCCCAATCAGTGAGCAGAGTCTGATAGACCTTCTGCCCCTCGGTGCCCCTCCGTCCCGCTCGCTTTCAGCCGGGCGGGAGTCTGTTTAATTCGACAGAATGGAACGGCGTCTCCTGGTTCTTGTTTCCCTGCTCTGCCAACTAGCGATGTGACCATCTGTGACACTCCTCGCAAGTGTGCGGTCCCTTGAAAACGAATTGGATCCTTGTGTTTTATCCCGGAGCTCTGCGTATTCTTCACTAGTCTGGATGTTAGGCTTTTGTGAGATGCGCGTTTTCAACCAGGTCATGATGTGTGTGTTTATTTTCCAGCTGCTTTCCCTCTTTTTCTCACATTTAATGTAACAGCATTTGATTCAGCCTCTTCCTCCTCCTCCTTCCTTTCTTCCTTCTTCTCTTCCTCCTTCCTTCCTTCCTTTTCCTTTTCTTTCTTCTCTTCCTCCTTTTCTTTCTTCTCCTTTTCTTTCTTCTTTTCTTCTTTTTGGTCAGTATAGTTTTAAGGGTTCCAGGCCCTTTGCATTTCTACATAAATTTCAAAATCAGTTTACCAACTTCTATGCAAACTTGCTGGGATTGCGACTGAGTTGGCACTGCATAGATAAACCAGCATGGGGAAAAAGAATGTTTAAAACTATTGACTTTTCCAGGGCTGGGAGATGGCATGTGTCTACTCCCTGTGCTGGGAGGCGGAGGCTTACAGGTCTTGGGCGGCTGATTGATCAGGCTAGCTGAACTGGTAAGGTCTAGGTTCAGTGAGAAGCCCACACAGGATTAAGTGCAGCTCTGCACTGTGCACAAGGCTGAGCGCATCTTCGCATGCCATTAGTCATTCGCACACACACAACTTGTTCTAATTCATGATGTAGAGTCTCTCTCCATTTATTTAAGTCTACTAAATTTATAATTTTCTATTTGAGATCTTAAATCTTTTGCTAACTTTATTCCTAGGGATTTCATTTTGTTTTATCATAAATAGAACTGGTCTTTGACCTTCATCTTTGTACGAGAGCAAATAGAAATGCAATTCTTTTATTTATTGACCTTATAACCCATGACCTTGCTAAGTTCCATTATTATTATTATTATTATTATTATTATTATTATTATTATTATATGTTTGGGAGGGCATATGTACAAGAGGGCACTAGACAGTGTGTGCCTGTGGAGACCCAAGGGTGACATGGGGAAGCACCCTGGATTGCTCTACTTCCTTACTGCTCTGCTCTGGGCTCTCCCAGGCTCCACCTTCCAGGGCCAGAAGTGCAGGCTACTCCATCTCTTCCCGATGTTTTACATGGGATCTGGGATCCAAACTCGGTTCAAGGCTTTGCTGGTGTAGACTCGACTCAGATGCAACCTTCATCCCTTCCTGTCAGACTTTTGGATATTCCTTCTTGCTATTTCTCTCTCTGTCTCTCTCTCGCTGTGTATTAGAGGGCACTTGAGTGTGTGTGCCTTAGAGGCCCAAGTGTAACATTGGGAATCACCCTGGATTGCTTTACCTCCTTACTGCTCTGCTCTGGGCTCTCCCAGGCTCTGCCTTCCAGGGCCTGAATTACAGGCTGCCACTGTGGGGATCCAAATTTAGATTTTTTTTTGCTTTCAAGACAAAAGCTTTAACCCTTAGGCCATCTCCCCAGTCTGCTAAATTCCTTTATTAATTCTAGTAATTTTTATGAAAACGTTCCAGAATTCCTATGTAATAACAGTATCATCTACATACAAAGAGAATTATGGCTTCATTTTCAATTTTTATTTCTTTTCCTGGGACCTCCAGTGTAATGGTGAACAGTGTGGTGAGAGTCCACAGTTTTGAATTGTTCTTGATGACAAAAGTTTGATATTCAGCCATTATCATGATTAGCAGCTTGACTTGGTCAAATGATTTTTTTAAAGTGATATAATTAAATATTTGCTATTTAATTTTGTTAGTAGAGTGGGTATGAATGGATGACCACATATTTGAGGGGAAGGAAACTTTTATTTCCATTTATGGATCTTGCGCTTATAATCCCAGCACTTGGTAGATGGAGGCGTGAGGATCAGAAGTGCTTATCATCTGGATACATAGCAAGTCTGAGGTCAGTTTAGACTATGTTTAAAAAAAAAGATACTTTCACATTATCTTCCTAATATATTTGTAGTCAATATTGTAGACATAACGTTGTAGTCAGTCAGTACAGGACAAGTATGAATATTATTTTATTTTTACAAGTAATCATGCGTCCCAATATTACTCATTAAAGAGTCTGCCTTTGTCCAAATGATGTAAGAAGCAACTTTTGTTGTGTCCTGAATTCCACACTTTCTGGGATCTGATTTGAGCATCTTACTCCATTCTGCTAGCGTTTCTCTAGCTATTCAGTCTCTCAATTCATTCATGGTGCTTCACTGCCGAAACATGGATGCTTTAGTGTGTTCATTGTATGTGGCTGGGGCAGTCCTGCCTTTCACTGCTTTTCAATTTTTGTATGATTATTTTTTCATATGAGATTTTGGAGACCATGGATTATCCACTATATATTGAGCTACCTAAAGTGTGCAAACTGGTAGTGTTTGGGGTTTGCAGCCATCCCTGCTGGTACTTTGATAGCATTTCTCTCTTGAGTGACCCTCCCCTTTCCCTTTCTCCCAGACTCAAGCAATTGCTAACATTTCTACCTCCATTAACTTCCCTGTTTGGAGCAGGCCGTCTATATATTCGTTTCACATGGTATCTTCTGATTGGTCATATAACTCTCGAGTGTCACATAATCTACCTTTAGAAAATGCTCATTGGTACTTTTAGCAACATTTCATTACGTTTATGAATTAGTCTGACAAGTCTTTCCGTGTTCGGTCTGAGTCACTGTCTTCAGGAGCTGGAAGGTTTTCTCCTTCAGGTTTCCCACGGCGCTTCCCGCTCAACTCTACACATCAGATCTCATTCTGTAGTGTTGTTTGGGTGGCTTCTCATCAGTCACGTGACAGTGGGAGTTTCTCTTTGTTGTTATCCACACATATGCACACCATGAATATGCACAGACACACACATGCATGCACACACCACACATGTACACAGACACACACATGCATGTGTATGCATAGGAACCACACATGTACACTTGCTTGCAGACAATGCTCACACACCACACTTGTACATGCATATCCACAAACATACATGTATACACACCCCACACATACTACACCATACAAACATACACATATATATACCATATACACACCACACACATATGCATTTGTACATACACATGCATGTACACACATCACACACCATACCATATACATACATGCACCACATGCACAGACACACCACACGTATACATATACCACATATACCACACCATGCAAACACACACACACACACACACACACACACACACACACACGTGCATGCACATGCATAGCACACACACTACATGTGTACACATACACAGACACACTGTCTCTTACACTCAATGGTCAAGTGACAGGTAGGTAGGTGGTGGCCTCTGCTCTGGGTGAGAGAGTTGCACCCCTTCCTTGTTCTCATGTGCCTGGTATGTTCTTGGACCTGGTACCCTGAGATGATTGTAATGCACCCTCGGGCCCTACAGTCTCAATACGCCCCATAAACTTAGAGGGTAGCACCCGTTCTACTCTCAGGACTAGTTCAGTTGTGAGTTGGAGCTGTGTGTGTGGTGCGGACAAAGGTGCTGTTCACATGTCACCCGGGTGCGCAGTCACCACCATCCTGGAAATGGGTCAGAAACAGAGTCTCTCAGGGCAGCACCGCGTGAAAAGCCGCTGCTTTGCACAATGACATTTCAGAACACAGAGGTCTGATCCCAACGCACACAACATGGTCAGATGTTTTATTTTATCTGCGTAGTATCTCGCTTGTAGTTCTGGCTGGCCTTGAACTCACGATGTAGGCCAGGCTGACCTTTAACCTGTGGTCATCCTCCTGCCTCGGCCTCCGGAGCTCTGGGATGGCAGGCATGAGTCACTGTGTCCAGCGGAAGGGCTTGTTTTTAAAGTCTGAGCTGCTCGCTAAATCCCAAATGCTTAGGAAGAAGGAGGAGTTGTCTGGTGCTCTGTCTGGTATTTGGCTGAAGTCTAGAAGATTGCTCGGGCTGGGGGTGGGGTGGGGACATGGCATCCGTCCTCAGCTCCAGCCTCCAGGGCGAAGCAGGAGCAGGAGTCAGAAGATTCCATCCGCACTTCTGGCCAGTGGCATGACTCTCCAGGGTCCTTGGCCTCAAGGTCAGAGCATCAGGGGACAGGGACGAGGACCGTGTGGGTCTTGCTGGGGGAGGAGAAGAGGAGCCGGGCACGTCTTAGCATGAGTCTGGTCTTACCTTTGAACCCCATGAGCCAGATAAGTGGCTCCTTTCAGGAGGACGCAGCAGGTACGGGACTGCGCCGTGTGGGCGTCTTCATGTTGTTTTACGATGGTCTTGCCATGAACCCAGTTGGCCTTGAAGTCACCAGGCTCCTGTCTTGGCCTCTGCAGTGTGAGGTTGAAATGAGTGTACGTGCACCATAGGGCTCCAGTGTGTGTGTGTGTGTGTGTGTGTGTGTGTGTGTGTGTGTGCGCGCGCGCGCGCGCACACGCGTGTGCCAGGTATCGTTCCTCAAGCACTGTCCACTTTTTTTATTTTGTTTTAAGACAGGGCATCTCACTAACCTAGTTTTTGCCGACTCCTAGGCTAGCCGACCAGTGAGTATCAAGCACCAGGATTATGCGCGTGTGACTATGCATGTGTGAGTACGCGCGTGTGATTATGTGCGTGTGATTACACGCGTGTGTACCCTTTCGTTCTTGCATGTGGGTTCTGGAGGCTCAAACTCAGGTCTGTGGGCTTGCACAGCAAGCGCTTTATCCACTGAGCTTCCTCCCCCCAGCTCTCTTAGGTCCATTTTATACCTTCATTCATCCTTTCTCTCTGCTTTGTCTCCCACCTTGATGCATCTTTGACATCTTTCCTAGAGTGTCTTTCGGCGGCGTGTGCGTGTGTTAATGTTATGAGTCCATCTTACACAGGCATAGCTTGAAATCAGCACACTGGGAAGATCTATACCCTGACTACAGGCGAACACTGCACGGTAGGCTGTTAGCTTTTACTCAGGGAACTAGTTTCCTAGGATGCTGTAGTCTACATCTATTCTGGAAAAGATTGAATGTAATTTTGAAAGCATTATGAGTTGCCTACTTACTTAAATATTAGACATTATGTAATGCCTTTCCTTTTTATTCTTTTTAAAATTTAAATGAGTTTTTAAATTATTTTTTGAGTGTGTATGTATGTGTGTGTGTGCGCACGTGTGAGGGTTAGTACTTCGAGTGTGTGTGTACCTGTGGAGACCCGAGGGTGGCTTGAGAATCATCCTAGATTGCTCTACCTCCTTATTCCTTGGTTCTGGAGTTTCCCAGGCATCTCCCACTAGGGTTCACATTATAGACCACCGCCATTTCTCCCTGGCACTTTTACGTGGGATCTGGGATCCAAACTCAGGTCCGTTTGCTTGCGAGACAAAGACTTTAAACCCTGAGCCATCTCTCCAGTCCCGTGAGTTTTTTTTTTCACATTTATTATTTATGTGTGGGTACATGTGTGTGTGTGGGTGCACACCGTTCACAGTACACATGCGGAGGTCAAAGGCCAACTAGAGGGAGTTGGTTCTCTTCTTCCCCCAGTGGGTTCCTGGTCCCCAGCCTTGGTGGCCAGCGCCTTTCCCCACCGACCATCTCCGTGGTAGAGGGGTTGCTGGATTATACTGTGGTTCTGTTTTTACCTTTGAAAAGACCTGCCATTCCGTTCTCCATAATGACTGCGCTGACAACACATCAACAGTGTGCACAACCCTCCCCACACTTGTCGTTATTTATTCTTGACAACAGCTGCTCCTGTTGGTGTGAGGCTCACTGTGGCTGTGACGTGCATTTTCCTGGTTATTGTGATTTTGGACATTTTCCTGCTCCTGTAGGTCACAGGTCTGCACCTTCCGCCACACCACATCCCTCCCTAAGAGTCAGACACCGTGTTGGGTCTCACAACGCTTCAAGGGGAGTCAATGGTTGCCTTGGTGTTTTAAAGATGAGGGAGCAGCAGGCTTCACCCAGAATGTGCCTTCCACAGCCTGGCTGGGGGGGGCAGTCATTTAGGAATGGGGGAGCATTCATGGCTTGAGTGAGTTGAAAGCTATTTTCTTTTGCTTATTGCATGTTGAATTCGCCAGTGAAGGGTCTGATGAAAGCTGCAGTGTCAGAAGCAATCCGTAACCAACGACCAGTGTGTGTAGGTTGCTAAGGGGTGTTTCCATGCAAATTAAAAGCAGTAATGGCTCTGGTTTGCAGTGACAAATGGGGATACCTGGGACACAGCTCTTCATGCTTTTGGGTGGGAGGACAGAGAGCCAAGGAAGGCTGGGGACAAGTAGAGGCAGGAAGTGCTGGGGAGGGGGTGTGATATCAGAGGATCGGCTTACGTGGGAATTAGGTACAGATAAGTAATAGAAAACAAGTTCGTTACTGGAGTTGATGGCGTAGCGGTCTCGAACTTGGGCAACAGCGTGAGACAGACGCCAGCTAGATGACTGGCAGTAAAATGACTCACAAGCGGCACTTCCAAAGGCAGCTGGAAAGTGCCCAGACCTGAAAGTTCTCGAAAGCCCTGCAACTGGACAGCTGGTTGACCAGGGGAAGAGCGAAAGCTGGGCTCTCAAACGCGCGTTGGCCATCTTGTCACACAGCTCACGAAGACCCCAAATTGAGCAGAGGCACCCAACATCACCATGCAGGGTAGTGCCCAGAGAGTGGGGGGGATCAGCCATGGGGGCAGGTAAGTGGAGAATGTGGGTGTGAGTAATTGGGGGGATCTGCCAAGGGCATCTTGAGAGATGAAGAGGCAAAGCTACAGCCTCGAATCTGCCCACTGCCACCCATATGGCTGCATGGATTCTGCCTACCAAGAGGCAGCCACAGTGGACGCAGAGGTGGGGCATGTAGCAAAGGGTCCAGCCCAGGCTGCTCCGCGTCTGTGCTTAGTAGATCCGAGGTGTCAGGGCAGGAGAGGAAGCGGCGCCAGCTTGGGGCCGTTTTCACAGAACTGTGCAGCGCACGACGTGCAGTCCAGGAAGCCGTTCTCATAATCCATCTGGCCAGCGATTGGAGCAGAGATGCGGCGCTGGGCGCAAAGCCAGAGAGACACGGAGCGAGACTCGAGGGAGAGAAGGGGAATTTGGGTAAATGAAGCAGAGAGCACGGAAGACGTGGATGATGGTGCTGGGTTTGGAGATGGCCTCCCTCTGTCCCAGGGGCTCATGTGTCAGACGCTTGCTCCCGAAGCTTCTGAGTCATTCTAAGAAACGATAGTGCCTGTAAGAAATAGGGCCCGGTGGGGGTTCATTAGTTCCTTGCAGGGGTCTCTGCCTTAGGAAGCTCTGGATTTAGTCTACTGGGCCAATCCTCTCAGGGGAGTTGTTTTCTTGTCTCCCTGCGTGACTCTCCTTCCTCTGCTCCTGCCAACGTGCCATAGCTACAAGGGCCTCACCAGAGCTGCCGGATGCCGGCGCTATGCTGTGAAGCTCTGAAACTATGCACCAAACAATGTCTTTTCATTGCATAGCACCCGTCTCCGGTATTTGTTACAGCAGCAAAAACTGGGCTATTACAGTGAGCAAGTGAGAGTTTGTCCTTCTTGTTATTTCTGTTCTTTGCTTGCTGGTAAATTTCTTGTGATTTGCTGAGCAAGTACCTGTGGACTGGCCAGCCACGCAGATATACCTGGGACACAGCATTGTTATAGATGCCACTGTGAGTTACTTTATGTGAGAAGTCTAGGATGTCTCTCTCTGTCTCACTTCTTTCCAGCATCATCCAATTGTTCCAGCGCTGTTTGTTGAGAAAATTGTTCTTGCTCCACTTAATTTTGCCTCTGTGCCTATGTCAAAGTTCAGTAACCTCTGTTTGTGTGGATCCTGTCTCTGGCTGTCTGTGGGTCTGTCTCTGGCTGTCTGTGGGTCTGTCTCTGGCTGTCTGTGGGTCTGTCTCTGGCTGTCTGTGGGCCTGTCTCTGGCTGTCTGTGGGTCTATCTCTGGCTCTTTGTGGGCCTGTCTCTGGCTGGCTGTTCTTTTCTGTCTTTTGGATTTAAATGTCATCCAGATGCCTTATGGCTCTTCACCTTACATAAGATCCAATCTGGACCTCTGTTGTGGAAATGGCTCTGGAATAATTTCTCAGACCCCAATTAGAGTTGAGAGGAGAAGTTTACTGTGGTGTCTGAGCTGAGGTCATCCTGGGAGAACTCTCGTCCTGAGCTTAGCATCTTCTGTAGCTTTGTATTAAAGCAGGGCTGCGGTTGAGCAAAAGCGAGACTTCACAGAAACAAAGGCAATGGTTAACAGTATCAGCAGGTGAGTGGGACACAGACTGGCTGAGTTGCAGGCATGGGGGTGAGCTAGTGTCTCTGAAATGTCCTCATGTGACTTCCCTTGGGATTTCGGTAATTCTCCATCTTAACTGATGTTAGCGGGACTAAACTGCTTACGGTTTTCTGCCACACTCCCCTGAAGCCCAGATGCAAAGATTTATTGCCATCTGATGCTGCCTTTCGGATGCCAAATAGATGCCTCAGCCGACCATGCCCAAATATCTGGCAACCCATCCCGACACTCTCCTCCCAACTCCGACGACAGCAAGTCCATTTCTCGTGGTGCTCAGGCCTCAAATCTCTATTGCCATTTGCCTCATGTAATTCTCATTGAAGAGGCTCCTGCGCTGGCCCAAGCCTCCTCGGTCTCTCTGTGGGTCACTCTGTGGCTCTTAACTGGTCTCAGGGCTTCTGCTCTTGCTTCTCTGTGGTTGGCTGTCCACTGGGCAGCGGACGCTCTTGTTGAAGTTAGATCAGCTGCTGCCCAGTTCCTCCCAAGAGCTTCCTCTGGAATTCAGGGTCAGATTCAGGGATTCTGTGTGGATTTGTTCCGAGTGTTCCTTAAAGGCTCCTGTGTTATATTTGATTCCCATCTCGAGGTGTTGGGAGAGTGGAATCATACCCCCACACTGTGGTTGAGAGGTGGGGGTGTGTCTGGGAGGCGATTAGTGTTAGATAAGGTCCTCAGAGTGAAATGTCATGATTGAATCCTGGTGTCTTCCAAGGGAGGGGGGAGATGTGAGGACATAGTGGACGCACACGCAATCCCACCCTATTGCTCTGTGATGCTCTCTGCTCCCTGGGGAACACGTCTATTACCAGATGAGACTGGAGAGCTTGAAGCTTCAAATAGCCTGAAGTAGCCTGGCTTGGGTTATTTCATTACAGCATCAAAAATAGACAAAAACAGGAGCCTGTAAAGTCCTTGTTGTTCTTCCTCCTGCTCCTCCTGCTCTTGCTGATCCTTCCTGTCCTAGCCTGGTCCCCTGTGTGTCCTTAGACATCTGACAAATGCTCGCCATAGGCCTTTGCTTTGGTCCTCTCTATGTCTCTCTGCCCCTCTGTTCTGTCTCTCTCTATCTTTGTCTCTCTGTCTCTGTCCTTCTCTTCTCTCTGTGTGTCTCTGTCCCTTTGTCTCTGTCTGTCTTTGTCTCGCTCAGACTAGTGAGACTACGTGTCTCAGGAAGTAAGATGGGGCTGGGGGATGGCTCCGTGGTTAACATCGCAAGCAATAGGACCTGGGTTTGGATCCCCAGATCGCATGTGAAAATGCCAGGCGAGTGTGGCAGCCTCAAGCAATTCTAGCCCTGGAAGGCGGAGCCTGGGAATCCCCAGAGCAAGCTGGCTAGATAGACTAGTCCTTATGTCTGCTCTGGGTTTAACTAGAGACCCAGGGTCACAGTGTGGTGGAAGGAAGATGGAGGATAATTCTCAGTATCACCCTTGGGCTTTCACAGGTGCGTACATTGACGTGTACTTGTGTACATACCCACCCACGTGCGCGCGCACACACACGCATCCCATACACACACACGCATCCCATACACACACACACGCATCCCATACACACGCACGCATCCCATACACACACACGCATCCCATACACACACACACGCATCCCATACACACACACGCATCCCATACACACACACGCATCCCATACACACACACGCATCCCATACACACGCACGCATCCCATACACACACACGCATCCCATACACACGCACACGCATCCCATACACACACATATATGGAAGGAAAAAAAGGTGGTTGGCCTCTAAGGAACCACATCCAAGATTGACCTGTGGCCTGGACACACACGTGCACACGCACCTGCACATATGTGTGTGCCCCTCAGGTGCCCCCCCCCCGATCCAGCAAGCCCAAGAAGAAGATTTCAGGGAAGGGAAAAGATCAGCTCCACTGGGAGGGCGGCGGTTACAGGAAACGTACAGAGCCATGTTTGCGCTGTGAAGCAGCCGAGGGAAATAAACTGTATTTCGACGAGTGAATTTGCAAGTCTAAATCCAGGAAGAGCCGCAAAGAGCAACTTTGCTTCATGAGTCAGCGTCACTCAAGATGGAGATAAAAAGCAGAACAGAACTCCCTGGAAACACTTCATGTGTCGTCCCAACTGTGCTCAAAGCAGAATGTAACACCGGGCCCCGCCCAGCGCCGGCTCCTTGCTGCGTGGCTTCCACAGGGACCTGCAGGCACCCACAGGCCCCGAGGTGGGCGCTGGTTCACCAAAGGGCGCCTGTGTGCCGAGTCATGGAACCACTGACTCTCCGTCATAGGCAAGGCGATCGAGTCTAATTCAACATAAGGAGGTGGCAGGAAAAGCACAGGGCCGTAGCTGCCCGACGCTGAGATCCGACGCTGTCACTCTAGCGCACAACAGTCTGAGGGCTTCAGCTATTCACCCTTCTGAAGCACCTCATGGTGCTCGGTGGCCGCAGTTATTAGCAAGTGTGGACACCACACACACGGGACACGTTGTGACATACAGAGCAGGACATCCAAGGATTCCCTTCAACAGACAGGAGGTTGGCTCTTCAAGGCTGAGAAGCAGGCGCCCTAGAATCCCAGAAGGAGGAGGGGGTCATCATTTCCTGCCCCCAGCGTTCCAGGAGCAGGTGGGTGGTCAGGCCTTCTGTACCTCGAATCTCCACCCATTCAAGTTCTAGGGAAGTCTGTTGACTAGTGGACAAGATGTCATCATTTCTAAGGAACATGGGGGGCAGGTAGCATGTTTCCCTACACGAGACTGTGTTTCTCACTGTCAGAACCTTCTGGAAACTGCCACTCAGAGAGCTCAGAACCACACCACAGTTTCCAAGTGGAGTTAGGTCAACCCAAGCCCATGTAGACTGCAAAAGTCTCACAGAGGGAGGTGTGGGCACTGTGTTAAGAACGCAAAAATTATCACAGGGGGAATATTTATATAGAATGAGAGAAAAACTCACTACGACGCGCAAATTTTCAGAAGCTAGCAAAGGTCTTAAATAGCACTTAAATTCCAGGGAGACATGTTGCTGATAAATTCATGACCAAACTGAAGAGAACAAGGGGTTTATTCTGGCTTATGATCCTGGTTACAGTTTATAGTCTAGCTTGGCAGAAGAATTTATACCAACATCAGGAATTGCATCATCTCCGCCTACCTGGGAATGGGCCCACCTGCTTCAAGCTGGATCTTCCCACATCAGTTAGATAGTCCCATGGGCTTAGCTGTGAGTTCCTCACAGACGTTTCCAAAGCCTCAGCCTCCAGTTATCAAGTTGACAGCTATCTACAGCTGTACGCAGCTGGGCAGGTCATTGGGCACAGCGTTGAATTTTTTTTTACCATTTTTTTGCTACATTCTCCTTGATCGTGGGTTAGACTCTATGAAAGAATAACACTCCCTGCTCAACATAATTTTTTTTGTCTTGTTTTAAATTTTCATGTCCACTGAGTGTCTTCCCCACACGGGCCTTCCTTCCCTGTTCATATCTCCTCTCCTGTCTGCCCCTTGCAGAGTTTCACGTCTGTCTCCAAGTAATGTGTGTTTACACGGCTTTACCCTGTGAAATCCAGGAGTCGAAATGGTGATATCCTTTGGGAGACCGATCAGATTCTGCCTCACTCAAGACCAGCAGACGCCATCAGACAGGAGGTGCCAGTCGTATTAAAGTGTGACCGGATAGGTGGGGACGACTTCTCCATAGATGAATTCAGTGGAACGTTCCAGATTCTGTTCCCGACACAGATTCTCTCCAAATCTCTTTTATCTGACTCATATGGTATGCTTTTGAGCTTCACTGCGAATGCTCTTGACTGCGGAGACTCTCCATTCAGACCTTCCGCTTACGGCTCACACATCTGCCACTCTAAGGAATTGCCCACAGCCACTGCGTACATTGCTCATTTTGGCTTCCTTCTGCCCACATATTTCTGGGGCAGGGTGGTTGTCTTAAGACGCGTGCAAGTGGTGTACAGTCATTGGACAGGCTGGGAGGAGATGGTAGTGTTACTTCGGAAGATAATCACGTTCAGGATAGTCAGAAATAATGTACCTACACAGAGAAGGTTTCACAAAACCCACGAGAGTGACTGGCAAGATATGCGGGGAGATGTCTGCTGTGAAAACCTGATAATGACTTGAATTCAATCCTAAAACCCGTGTAAAGTACAAAGGAGAGAACTGACTTCATGGCGTGGTTCTTTTGTCCCTGTACATATGCCATGACCCACACATATCCAAATACACAAGCATACACACTTAATGCATACACATGCATGTACACACAGATCCCAATAAGCCCAAATGGAGCCAAACCCAACCTTTTTTCCCCTCCCTGGGTCTCCGAATGCCCATGACTACTTGCTCCGCCATCTTGCCTGAAGAGATTGTCTCAGAGGAAAGATCAGGGTAGAAATTGGCAGTGTCTCATCCACTTATGGCTGTGATGTCTGAATTATGGGAAGTTTCAGCAACTTATGACTGCGGTTCAGGATTTCAGAGAGTAATTGTGCAGAGGGGGGCCCTGAATCCAGGGGTTCACAGGCCTGTGCGAGTGGGAAGTTACACACATGCGCACACAGGCACGCACGCACAATTGAATAAATAATTTTTTATTTATTATTTATTCAATTGTGTGTGTATGCGTGTGTATGTATGTGTGTGTGTGTAGAACCACGGACGAATTCAGGGAACCACCATGGATGCCTCCACCTCCTCCTTGTTTACTCTGCCCCAGGATTCACAGGCTCCGCCCTACCAGAACCAGAAACACAGGCCACCCCCACTTCTGCCCAGCATCTATACGTGGGTCTAGGATCAGAACTCGGGACCTTCCACCTGCAAGGCAGAGGCTTAACCCCTGAGCCACCTCTCCAGCCCTGAATAAATAATTTTTTAAAAATTAAAAAAAAAATCCTCATGCAGAGGCCACTCTGGTCTCCAGCTCTTCACACACACATGCTTCGTGGCTCTGTTGACCTTGAGACCCAGAGGTGGGGATTTGCGGCTAAAGAACTACCTAGAATGCTTTCCTTCAGTGAAGGTTCACAACTCAAAAGTATTTCTTACCTCCAGAATCAACCAAGGGGGCACCTTGGTGATATGTTGGCTGTCTGGCATTGTGTAGCCAATTGGAGTTTTGGAAACGGGGGTCCAACATGCTCTTAAAATTTTTTTGAACTATTCCATTGGATGAACAAGATGGCATGCTCAGGAGACTAGACAGGAGGATCAAGAGTTTGAGGCCAGTCTAGACAGCAGAGTCAGTTCTTTTCAGAGAATGGGGAGGAAGGATAAGAAAGGAGAAGGTAATGGAACAAAATCTATAGTCGGTCATTGTCAAGGAGATAGGATCTTGGAGGTGGGGGTGTGTGTGTAAAAATGTTTGGTGACTGTTGCAGTCTGCCTGCAGCTTAAGGGAACAAAGGGTTTATTTCTTTACAACAGTCCGGTTACAGTTCTCAGTCCAGCTTGATGGGAGAGCACGCACCAACACCAGGGCCGAGGGAACTGTTCACCATCACCACATAACAGCTGAGAAAGGGATGATCCTTACTTGTCAGACCAACATGTCTGACCAAGTGTACACAAGGATGCCAACTTTCTCAACCAGCTCTTTGTATTTTATTCCAGGGCCTAATCCCACCCATCATGGGCTGGGCCTTCCCCATCAGCTAGACAATCTCCTGCAGGTTTGCTCTGGCCTTAACTCAACCACTAATTCTCAACTGTGCCCAGAGCTCAAACCCTCAACTGTCAAGTTGACACCTGTGCTTAACTATGGCAATGACCAATAGTCTTGGCCAACAGGGGTGGAAAGGGCAGGAAGTGCAAGTCTAGAAAGGCCAGGTACTTTAGTTTTGAGTGGCTAACAAGTTCTAACTTCCCACTATGACGTCACTCTGCATGCCCAAGATTCACCATGGGGAAACTGAGGGAAGGGTACATCGAGTCTCTTGGATTTTCTCACACAACTGCTGTGAATCCACAGTGATCTCAAAATCTCAATTGAAATAGAAAAGTGGGGGGACATTCTGAGGGCAGAAGAAAAAGCTTCAGTGTGTTCCGGGTGACCTCGGTGACCTCCTTATAACATCACATTCCCTCTGGGGGCTGTCCACACCTTGTCTGGTGCGAATCTTTGTTGTTTCGTTGTGTGAGTCACTTGAAAGCAAACAGCAACATTTGCTGCGCAGCACTGTGTCCAGGAGACATGTCCATAGGAGAACAGCCCCCCAAGGGAAGCTCCTCAAGGGAGAACCAAGGAACATTCTCGAGGGGCCCAGGTAAGCCCCCCTGCAGCTACAAAGCTGAGATTCCTGCAGCTACAAAGCCGAGATTCCTAAATGAAAGAGAAGTGCTACAGATGTGATATAATTCAAGTCAGTGCTATCAGCTAACTCCACGCATGTTGCCACACCTGGATGAAGCTGCTGTTCCCAAGGCGGACAGACCTTTTCTTTTTCTAAAAGTTTTATTCTTTTTTAAAAAATATTTTATTTATTTATTTTTATTTTATTGTGTGTGTGTGTGTGTGTGTGTGTGTGTGTGTGTTCCTGTGGAGGACCAAGGGTGGCTTCAGGAATCATCCTGGATTGCTTCTACCTCCTTCTTGCTTCACTCTGGGATTTCCCAGGCTCCACCCACGAGGGCCGGAAGTACGGGCTGATACTGTTTCCCCCTGGAGTTTTCATGTGGGATCTGGGATCCAAACTCAGGACCTTCTGCTTGCGAGACAGAGTCTTACTCCTTGAGCCATCTCTCCAGCCCTGAAAGTTTTATTCTTTGACAGTTTCAGACATGTAAGCAACACATTTAAATCATTTTCACTCCATATTACCCGGTCCGCATCACCCCTCCTTCCATTGGAAACCACCTTCTTTCCAAGCAGTCTCCCTCCTGCTTTCAAGTGCTTTTTCCCTTCGTGTTTGTGTGGTCCACCGAGTTTCATCTGGGTTGCTTGGCCGCTTGCTGGAACAAGTCTCAGACCTGTGGAGGAAAGTAGCCCTCTTCCCCACAGCCAGCAGGGACCCCCTGCACTGTTCTCTGCATTTCGGGCAGCCTCGGTCCTCAAATCTTTGCTGCACCCGGGCACTTGCAGTCCACCTTAGTGTCACTCACTGCTGGCCAACTTGACTTGAAAAGTTATGAGAAACAGAAGTTAGACCTTTCAGCAACTGATAAGAACAACGGAGCTGTTCATTCAGGAAGGTCAAGGTCGTCAACCTGGCATGGTTTCAGCACTGACCTTCGAAAGAGAACTGCACTGACGTTTATCTCAGTGTCTTTGGATCTGTGGACACGCCTTCCTGGTTAGGAGAAGGATGGCCGTGTGTGCATGCGTGTGTGTATGTGTTGTGGTATTGTGTGTGGGGCGGTGGTGTGTGTGTGCATGCGTGCATGTGTGTGAGTGTGTGTATGTGTGTGTATGTGTTGTGTGTGTACATGTATGTGGTGTGGTAAATGTGAGTGTGCATTATGTGTGTGCACGTATGGTGGTATGGTATGTATGAGTGTGCATGTGTGAGTGTGGTATGTGTGTATACATGTGTGAACGTGCATGTGTGTCTGAGTGTGCATGTGTGTGTGCCTGTGTGTTGTGTGTCTGTATGTTGTGTCTGTATGTCAGTAAGTGTGCATGGTGCATGACTGTGTGTGTGTTGTGTGCGCGTGTGTGGGGGGGTGTTGGAGGAGGGAGCGGAGACAGACTTCAATGACATTCAGAACAAGTGGCCTCATGTGGTTAACAGAGCCCCCCTTCCCCCAGCACTCAAGCCTGGTGCTGATTGTCCCCATTCACGGTTCTGAGGTGACAGGCCCGACCCACTGAGCTTCGTCTTCAAGCCTCTCATGACAGATAATTATGGCTGAGTGTGAGCGTCAACAGGAAAGCAGACCTCTTATCTTCCCGTCGGGCACTTAAACGAGCATTTTAAGGCAAATTATTAATAACTGTGCTTGAGAAAGCGATATAAGCTAAATCTTTTGAGAGACCGAATTGTGCTCTGATTGGAAGAAAAAAGCCATTTCCATGATAAATGAAGGGATTTTTCTGAACTAATGTAGTTGATCCAATATCTTTATTATAGACCTGTAATATCCCAGACTCCTTATTAGGGACCACGGGCACATGATTCAGCTCCTGTTAACATAGAATTTTATAACCCAGGAGTTCCAAAGGCATTTATTGTTTTAAAAGACTTTAATATGATGGTGTCTCAAAGGTGAAGTATGTCTGAGCAGCTGAGGGGTGAGATATGGGGTGTCTAGTGGAAACGGACACCCAGGCAGGAGATGGCACAGGCCATGGCACGGAGGAGGGAGGCAGAAGCCAGGTAGAAAGTAGCCGCTTCCAAGCCGAGCAACTTGGATGCCACTAAGGTCTTGACCATCCCTATGTGAAGTGGAGACCCTGGCAGGCAGCACGTGGGGTGATGGGAGGGGAGGCTGAATTAGGAGGTCACTCCAGGGGTCTCGGGAGAAGGTCTGAGGAGAAGTGGCGTCTGATACTCTGCAGGGAGCCTGGCAGGCTGGGGGGGAAGGAAGGAGGGAGGCGAGCCCCCCTCAGGTAGCAGGTTGACATCTATGGTCACGTGGCTTCGAGTCTGCTTGGGACAGCGTGTGTTCCCCAAGGCTGGGAGCTTCACATCGGGTGGGCTCTAGGATCAGTTCTCTCTACACAGCAGGGTCCCCACTTTATTGAAATGTTTTGCTAGATCCATCTCGGCTGCAGGCTGATATGCTGTCGATTTTTTAATAGATCCCTCAGGCCAGTGCCTTTTCATGGGATGTGCCTTGAATCTCCCAAAAACGTGACCACAGCTGCCCAGGAATCCCAAGAGGCTCAAGGTCTCTTGGACCCTTCCTGCCTGCCTCCGGGGGTGCTTGGCATACAGTGCCATAGCTTCGGCCAAGCCTTCACTAATTGGTTGATCATTTGCCCCAAGGGCGCCGAGCCCTTACAACAGGTAAAGAGTCCCCGCCCACCAGCCACGGTGACTGCCCCATGTCTGTTCTCAGGAGAGTGTGCGGCACAGTCTTGCCTCTCATCATGTGCCAATCGGCCCTTCTGGAGGTAAGAGAGCCCAGCGGACCCAGATGCCAGCGGCCCTGCTGTCTGTCAACAGGACCCCTAGCTGCCGGCACAGGCTCCCACGCCCACGGCGGGATGCTTTGAAGCTTTCATCTACATATGCAAATACGATGCATTTACATGTTTTCATTTCAACTACTCATCTTGCTCCCATCCCACCCCAACAGTTCTCCTTTCCAGCCAGTCTCCCCCCTGCCTGTGTGACACGTGGGGTCCTGGCAGGATGCCTGTGTTGGCAGGTGCCTGGGCATCCACTGGGCATGAACTGCCCACCAGTGGGCAAACCATGGAGTAAAGTGTCCACCCCAAACAGTCTCTGAGCCTGACGCCGAATCTCATGAGATCCTCTCTCCTCCGAGGAGAAATGTCGACGCGCCAGTCATCTCAAAGGTCTAGTGGAAGCACAGGTGACTGCATTGAGCTCCTGGGGGTGGGGACCTGGTGTTTGGCAACCCTCCCCCCCTACTCCTCAGGCTCTTAGAATCTTCCTCAAGGTTCCCTGAACCGTGGGGTGGGGATGTTCTAGATGTTCTGTTCAAAGTCAAGGTGCGTGCAGGAAAGGTTTTAATAACCCCATTTTACAGAGAGGAAAACTGAGACTTAAAAAGTGTCTGTGGCTTGTGCAGAGTCGCAGAGCCCAGCTGTGCAGGATAGAGTCTGACTTTGCGATCAGAACTCTGCTCCACGAGCGTTCTTCCTCCAAAGAACACGCAGACTCTCCGTGTGTGTTTTGTTTCTCAGCACCATCCTTAACATCCTGTGGCCACTTTACCAACAGGCACATTTACTTGGTGTGGTAGTCCTGCCGGAGCTGCCGCCAGCGCAGCCTTTCCTTTCCCCACAGGTGGTCCTGGCCTGGAAGCAGGCTGAAGGCATGGTGAGGAAACCCCAGACCTCTACTGTGGTAATCACATGGCGAAAGTTACAGAGGGGGGAACCCGAGAGGTGACAAATGGGGGCCCCATTTTCCGAGGGTGTTGAAATGCATAGAGGAAAATAGTGTGCAGGTTGCCTAGAAAGGAGGCCAACGTGACCTGCTGGTGCTGCGGTGGCCACTGCTAATGTCGCCTCGTTGCCGTCCTTGCAACAATGCCACAGGTCATTAGGTTTCTAGAAGTCTCTATGAAGGAAAAGTGCCTTTATCTGTTCCCTCCTTCCTCTTCCTCTGCTTTGGGGCCTGCATGTCTCTCTCCAGTCCAGGCTCTGAGCTAGACGTGCAGGGACGGGGTGGCAGCTGCATTGTCCCTGTGGCTGTTTTGCTAGGACTGTCTTGCATGCTGGGGACTGTCTGCATGTGGGGGACTGTCTGCATGCTGGGGACTATCTGCATGCTGGGGACTGTCTGTGCATGCTGGGGACTGTCTGCATGCTGGGGACTGTCTGCATGCTGGGGACTGTCTGTGCATGCTGGGGACTGTCTGTGCATGCTGGAGACTGTCTGCATGCTGGGGACTGTCTGTGCATGCTGGGGACTGTCTGTGCATGCTGGGGACTGTCTGCATGCTGGGGACTGTCTGCATGCTGGGGACTGTCTGTGCATGCTGGAGACTGTCTGTGCATGCTGGGGACTGTCTGTGCATGCTGGGGACTGTCTGTGCATGCTGGGGACTGTCTGTGCATGCTGGGGACTGTCTGCATGCTGGGGACTGTCTGTGCATGCTGGAGACTGTCTGCATGCTGGGGACTGTCTGCATACTGGGGACTGTCTGCATTCTGGGGACTGTCTGCGCATGTGAGAGCCAGTTCATTTTCATGCATGCTTTAAAGTCCTACCAGTACTCTGGCCTCTGCTTTGGGTGTTTTCCCTCCAAAGCACTGGACAAGTCCTCATGAACTCTTCCATATAAGGGACATCCAGCAGCCGGCACCCCACGCGGAGTAGAGATGCTAAAGGAATTAGCCGGCAATAGTTCCTCAGACTCCAATCAGTGTGGAAGGAGGAGCTTTATTCACCGTGGTCTGGAGCCCAGGTCAGTCCCGAGGACTCCAGCCCCCAGCTCGGCTGTACTTTCATTTGAATTAAAGCAGGGCAGACCTGGAGCAAGCGAAGCGGGACTTTCCAGAAGCAGAAGCAGTCACTGAGCGTTGGCAGGCAGGCGACCGCAGACAGCCCATAACCTTGATCTCGTCAGAGCAGTGCAGGCTGCTGACCTGAAATGTCCTCACTTGACTGCTTGGGATTTTAGTAATTTTCCACCTTGAGTTATGCGAATTGTAGCTTGACCGTTTACAGTTTTCTCCCTCCCTCGTAGGCGTGAGTTCTGCGGCCTCCTCGTCTGGCTTGGCAGGGAAGCCGCGGGCACATGCGGCGCCTCCTACTTCTGCCTGGAATCAGTCTCACTGCACCAAGAACACCTCTGTACTGGTTATTCCTCACTGTGGCTGTGAGTCACACTCCGGCTCTTCCCCTCTTGGCCCGAAACCCCATGGCATCCTGGCCCTCAAATCCCACGGCATCCTGGCCCTTGCTCCTCTTCCGAGATCCCATCCTTCCTCCTGCCCCTGCCGTCCCTGTCAGCTGGGAGGATTATGTGAGCCCAGGAGTTACCAGCCTGGGATACAGTAAGACTGAGAGAGGGAGATGTGAGGGAAAGGAAAGGGAGGAGAAAGACAGAGAGAGAGTTGAGAAGGGTAGGAAGAAAGGGAAAGGGAAGGGAGGGAAGAAGAAAGGGAGGAAGGGAGGAAAAAGGGAGGGAAGGGAGGAAAAGAAGAAAAGAGGGAGGGAAGGAGGAAGAAAGGGAAAAGGAAGGGGAAGGAAGGAAGGGACGAAGGGAGGAAAGGGAAACGAGGGCGTTCAGCAACTGCCTCTCAATCCTGAAGCTGAAATCTTAGGACCCTTTGGAGGAGCTCGCACGGGGGCCTTTTCCAATTTAGAACCTAATTCATTTGATTTGATAAGAGAAAAAAATGAAGTGACTCACCACAGACCGTGTGCATCCAAATGCTACACAGGAGCTTCTGCGTAGAAACAAACCATAAATAAGTAAACCCTCCTGCACGGGCTGCTGCACGTGCAGTGCCATTATGTCGCCTACCATGCCCAGTGAAGACATTTATTAAAATCCAAGGCCATTCATCGTGCCAGGCTGGCATTGCTAAGATCCTCATCAGGGTACTGGAGTGTGAATCGTCCCCCGGAAGTGCTGGGGATAATCAGCCGCAATTAGTGGCCAGTGTAAACAGCTCATGGTCGCAGGAGGAGGAAGGTGGGCAGGACTCTACAGTCAGCTGGCCTCGCACCAGCCTCTGGGTCCCCCCCAAGCCGGAGCCACCTGGAAGAGGAAGGTAGAGGCACTGGGTCGGCACACGATGCGAGTCCTCAGGCTACAACATAGGACCCGGGTGCTGAGCTGAATCCTCGTGTCTTGTGTTGCAGCCGGAGGGACGCAGGTCTGCAGCGGACAGAGCCCACTTGGTAGCCTGGGAGGGACTTTGTGCAGAGACCTCGGGAAAGGCAGGAGTAGAGGGGTCGCAGGATGGAAGGGTGGGCTGGAAGTGGGGGGCTGTGTGCCAGGCGTCTCCTCAGGCAGGCATGTCCACGCAATCAGGAGCCTGCAGGCAGATGTGGTTTATATGCCGAGGATGGAGTGCACAGAACTGTGAGCTTCCCAAAGCACTACGTGTGTGCTGGTTAGATATACAGGGGTCAACTTTCAACCCAAGGCTGAGCTCTGGACATGTCTGTGAGGAATTAGCAGTCAAGGCGAACCAAGTCTGCAGGAGAGTCTCTAGTTGATGTGGAAGACACAGCTTATTTACGGGGGGGGGGGTTGGATCCCTCTCTCTGGTTAGGTGGATATGATGGAAGGGAGCTGGTTCAGGTCTTTGGTACTGCAGCGTCACAGACAGTCTTGCTGTTTGGGAAGTGAGGTTTGCCTCGCTCAGCAGTTCCTGTAGGTGTGGTGTGGCCCGTTCCTTCGGTTCTCGGTTTCGGTATGAGATCTCCTGCCAAGCTGGAAAATCGTAAGTAAAAGTAACACCTCCTCGTTCTCCTAAGTTGTTCGGTGATGGATTTATTGGCAGCAGGCAGACAAACTGCAACACGGAGGTTTTTTTTTTTTTCTTCCTTTGAGAGTTTTTGTGACTCTACAATGCAGGTCTTGAGTGTGAACTTGTTGATGACAGTGTTGTCCTGTCACGCGATGGACATGGCCAGGATACTGGGGAACGCAATGGACGTGGCCAGGACACTGGGGACCATGGCCCAGGGATGACCTCGTCTGCGTCTCTGAGGTCCGAGTGGCTTTTCTGCAAGTTTTCTGTCTTGGGGCAGCAGCTCGTGGCAAGTCCAGAGCAGCCCTCACCTCCAGGGGCATCTGGTGAGACTGTCCACTCCTGCCCCGCCCACTCTGCTCCAAGCACTAGTGCCCGCTCCGCCACCAGCCTCTGCCATCTGCTGAGCCTCGGCGCTTAGATGTGCTTCTTCTTAATGGAGTCAGGTTGATGTTTTTCCTTTTCTTGAAAGGCTTGGAGGGAAGCGGAGCAAACAAGAGGCTGCATCTTGATCCAAAACAGTGGGAAGCCAAAGCTGAGAGGACTGAGGAGAGGAACGGCTCTGGCCAGAGTCCAGAAGTTTCTGCCACAGTCTTGGCAGCTGGGCTAAGGCAGTCAGGAGGCCTGCCTGCTGCAGCGCCCCGTTAGGAAGCCCAAATCCGATCAGGACAAACATGGCGGCTGCAGCTCAGACCAAAGCAGAGGAAGGAAATAAACAGACTTTGTGTACAAAGCATAGGGGAGGTGATTTGAACCTTCCATGAGGTACTGCCACCGTGCCAGGGACACTGCGGGACAGTCGCTACATACCGTGGGAATAGCCCAATAAATATACTGGGAAAAGTAGGGTTGCTTTCCACAAAGAGGGAGATTTTATAATACAGATAGGTGAAAATCAGAATAAACTGTGGTTTTGAAATAGAATCACAGGTAGTTGTATTGGGTGGATTTAGAGATTTCAGTGTAGAAAGACTCACATGCACACACACATGTGCATACATGCACATGCTTGCACATGTGCACATACATACAGGTACATGTGCAAGCATAATTATTCCCCACTCTGTCACCGGTGAGTGGCTCAGCAGGTAAAGACACTTGTGACCAAACTTGACAACTCGAGTTCAATCCCCAGAACTTACATAGTAGAAGGACAGAATCAATTCCACCAAGGTTTTTGGATTTGTAGGTTGATATACTTGATCAATTTGGGAATATCCCCATGCATTATCTAAATATATTTCCTCTTCATTCTGTATTGACATTTTGGACTTTGCTCATACTTAAATTGTTTGATAAATGCCCACAAATTTCAGATAGTCTTGCTCATTAATATTCATTATTATTTACTTCCAGTGGGTCATTTTGGATTCTTTCTGATGCCTAGTTTTGATCCGACTGATCACGTCGTCTCTGCCCAGTTTGCAGATAAGCCCTTTGATGAATTATTTATTCTAAATATTATATTTTCAATCCCTTACAGAATTGTTTGATTCTTTCTAAGAATTTTCCCCCTTTTTGGAATTTCCCAACCATTCACTTCTTTTGCATCCATGTTTGTGAATGTCAGGCCTTTTATGATGTGTTTGTTGTCGACCCTGGAGTATTTGTTTTATCTGTGATGGTGTTGCAGCAACTCCCTGCTGTTGTGAGACAGCACTCGGACACAACCTAAGGGGGAAAGAGACATTTACTTGGCTTATGGCTTCAGAGTGGTGATAATCTACTATGGTAGGAATCTCACAGCAGAAGCCTGGCTAGAGGCAGAAACTGGAGGCTGGTTCAGGACTCAGCAGCCATCAGGAGACAGAGACCAGGAGCAAACTGAGAGGAAGTAGGGTCAGGCTACCAAGCCTCAAGGCTGCAGGCCTGTGGGGGACAGTCACACCTCAAAGAGATGCTGACGTTGTGGCAGACAGCCAAAGTGCTGCAGGTGAAAATACTGGATCTTACACACTTTGCGCAGGTTGTCTTCTTTTAGCTAGCGATTTTTGAAGAACAGAGTCTAATAAATCTTAATGCAAAGTCATACATCTTTTGGACGTACAGAACCCAAATAAACCCATGATACCATTATGCTGAAAAACAGGTGTAGCAGTTACTCTTAACTATTGCTGTGAGAGAACACCCAAAGTCAAGCAACTCAAGGAAGAAAAGGAGGTTTATTCAGCTTACGGTTCCAGAGGGAAGGGACAGTCTCTCAAAGCAGAGGCAGGCGTGGCTGGCTGGCCAAAGCTGGAGGAGGCTAAGTCATCGCAGACATCTTGGAGGCTGAGAGCTGCAGACTGCTTGCTGCAAAGGCAGACTTCTCCTAAAGGTAGGGTGGGACTCATCCACCTCAAGGCCCACCCCTCGTGACTGCCTTCCTCCAGCAAGGCTCCACCTCCCAAGGTACCATGACCTTGCCAAACACATGAGACTGTGGGGGACACATTTCAAACCATGACAACAGGACGCAAGTTTCCATGAGTTCACATGAGGTTTTCTTTGGGTTTTAGAATGATCATTTCAAATACCAGAATTCCTCCAGGTAGAAGTCTAAATACGTGACCTGCTTTGACAAACCTCATTAATCACATCACCCCATCTTCACCATAGCCCCCCCCCCATGCCACGAATGATTAGAACAGTTTACAAACAGATCAGCTACAGGAACATCTGTTGGCATATTGGTTACAATGCAAGAAAGGAGAGAGAGAGAGAAAGAGAGAGAGAGAGCACACAAAACAACCAATGTCCATTTGTGAATGATTCGTTGAATAAATGTGGCTTGAAATCTATAAAATGAGACTGTATGTGAACAATACACCTAATACATCTAACAATGCATCTGTACTTACGGGCATAGGGAAATGCGTCCTTCGTGTATTAATGGAACAAAAAAAGCACTGAATAATCAACCCTTTACCATAAATAGATGTGTCTGGGTGTGCACGTAGGATCTTAAAGAAAATGGTGTTTTTAGAAGGCCCACAATGAATCAGTTAGTTTAAGAGAAGGTGAGGCAGAGAGTGCACGCCCACAGCCATACAGTGGCGCATGGGCGGAGGTCAGAGGACAACTTTCGGTAGCTGCTTTCCTTCCATCACACGGACTTGAAGGATTGAACTCAGGTTTTCCAGCAGGTGCCTTCCCCATTGAACTACCTCAGCAGCCCACCACGATGGGTCACTGGTATCTTTTATGCTTGCACTCAGGAGCTCCCAAACTATCTTAATTTGGGGATGACTCATCAGAAAGATCACAGGACCCCAAAAGCTGTTTTACTCACAATTCGCTTATTGCAGCAAAATGACGTCGATTAAAATCAGCAAATCGGGCCAGTGAGATAGCGCTGGGTGGGTGGGGTGCATGCTCACAAACCTGGAGACCTGAGTTCAATCCCACAGATGGAGGTCATCAGGGTTTGAGAAGGTCAAGGCTGCAGAGCTGACTCTCCACTGCACGACATCTTTCTTGTTTCTAGTGTTTTGCAATAACCACGGTTGCTTTTAGCATCACAAACAAAATTAATCTTTCTTTCTCTATCCCTCTCTCTTTCCTCCTTCTCCTCCTCACTCTCCTTATCTCAGCGTCTCATGCATCTTAAGCTGGCCTCAGCTCACTCAGCAGCTAATCTGTGGATGACTGATTTCATGATTCTCCTAGCTTATGTGGTGCCAGAGATTAGCCCCAGAATGTGTGCCAGGCAAATGCTTAGAACAAAGTCCAGCCTGTTAAACTCTATTCTGAGAAAAAAAGAACTTGCTTCAGAAAGTCCCTGCGGGGTCGTTTTAACGTTGTGGAGTGTCACCCAGTTTAACCTGTGCGTGTCACTGATCTGACCTGCCAGAGCCCACAGCTTGCTGGAGTTGTTCTCTCTCCAGGTGTTCTCAGAACTTGATAAACACACTCATGATTCACACCACGGAAGGCCCTGCGCCAAATCCTTCCCTTCATTCTTAAGAAGGAAGTCTCAGTCCGTGGCGTTAAATGATCTGAAAGTCAGAAACAGCCCGATAAGAAGGTGACTGAATGAGGTATTTGTCACCCCAGCCGAGTCATTTTGAAACACTTAGCCGCGGTGACTGTGCTGTGAATTCAGCACGGGAAGTCTCACCAGTGCAGAGATGCATCTCTGCTGTTCACTGCAGACATGTCCCATCTTGGGCACAGCCTGGCATAAGGACAGATACTTGATTATCTTACCCTCCACAGTCTCTACCATCTTGCCCTCATTGACTGGAGCAGAATAAGAATCACTTGTTCTATACCAAGACCTCTGCCAAAGGCTTATAAAATACTCAACCTTATGTTTTCCATTTGTGTGTGTGTGCACGTGTGCGTGCATTGATACCTTCATATATTCCTCCTGCAAGTGTGTGTGCGTGCATACATGCAGAAGCCCAGGATTCGTAATGGGAAGCACCCTTGATCACTTTTCCACCCTTCCACCTTATTGTTTTGAGGCCGAGTCTCTGAGTAAACTCAGAACTCAGGGCTGGAGAGATGGTTTAGGGGTTAAACTTTGCCTGGCAAGCAAAAGGACCTGAGTTCAGATCCCAGATCCCACAAAAAAATGCCAGGTGGAAATGTCAACAGCCTTCACTTCCTCCAGCCCTGGAAGGCAGAGTCTGGGAAGCCCCAGAGCAAAACAATGAAGAGGTAAAACAATCCAGGATGATTGTAGATGTCACTCTTGGGCCCCCACAGGGACATACAGTGCCCTCTTACACACACACACACACACACACACACACACACACACACACACACGCCTCCACAGACACACACAAAAGTAAACCAACCCAAAGCTCGCCTGTAGGGCTAGTCTGGATACCCAGCTTGCCCTGGGGATTGCTGGTTTCTCCCTTCCATGGCTGTGTTACAGGTGACCTGACACTTTACGTGGGATCCTGGATCTGAACTCCAGGACTTTTGCTGATGTGGCAGAGGTTTAACCACTGAGCCATTTCCCCAGCCCCGATATTCGATCTTCCCACACGTTTTGTAACCTACATATTTTGTGAGCTACGTGCATACCTGCATTTTATAGATAAGGAAGCTCAGAGGCGGGACAAGTCTCAGTACAGAGGCTGCGGAACATGATGTCTCTTCATCTCTGTGGCTGATGAAGTGTGACAGCCTAGCTGTACATTTCCAGATTCTCACAAGCCCACCCCTGAAAGCTGTGTCTAGTGGCCCGGAGCCATACCTTTCAATCTTCAGGAAAAGGCATAAATACGTTAACATTTTAGAATAAAATCTCCTCCCCTCCCCCTCACACCTCAGCTAGAGAAAGTGACAGGTGTCACATGGGGAAAAAAACTCTCAGAAAAAGAAAATATTGCTGGGGAATATTCAGTCCATGGTTGAGGATGCTTCTAAACACATTTTGAATTTAGATCTGATTATGACTTAAGTTTCAAGGGGTAACCAATTCGGAACAAGTAGATTGAAAGTAAATAAACAGTTGCCTCATCCTGCTCCCCAGCAGTTAATTATAGCGAGAACCCTGCTTCCTAAGAAGTATTGTTATCATCAATTATAATTAGTGGTTTGAAGCAGAGCTACTTTAAAAAAGAAGATGGATAGTAAAGAGCTTTGTTGGAGCTGTACCATTTGTTTAGAAAAGAGCGACTGTATTAAATTCCTTATTCTTTTGGCAGCTGAGAAAAACTGTCTGTCAGTCAAAACTGCTAGTGGAGAGCTGGGGAAACTATTCCAATGGAGAGAACGAGCTTGTAAAATGCTCAGGTGTGGAGAGGCCGGTGGGGCCCTGGGAACTGCGCCTGGCTTAATGGTGAGCGCTAATTGATTGCGTTGGCTGAGTTCAGAGCTGCATTTAGATCAGGCGCTCTCCTCCGCCTTGGGTGCGACAATTAAAATCGCTCTCAGCTGGCTAAGAACGGCCCCCCAGAGCGTGCACACCCGTGCAAACGCAGATGTGGGGGTCAGAACGGGGTGCTGGTTACCAGCTGAGCACCTCTTCTCTATATGGGGTGGCCTGCTCTGCTCTGTAGACACCTCCACCAAAAAGGCTGACTTCTGTGGATGGAGGCAGGTGAGGGGCTGTGGCCCCTCTGGTGAGCCCAGAGGCACCCGCGGCAGCTCAGAGGGTCACGTAGAGCAGGAGGGAGAGGGTCTCATCCTAGTTCCAGGCCACAGCTCCAAGCGCTCCAGGAGCAAACCCTGCTGGCTCTAGGGGTGCAGCAACAGCTCTCCATCTCCCCAGGAGGGTCTCTCGGTATCTCTGCTCCCCAATCTTTGTCCACTTCTCTCTCTAAAGTCTCTTCATTTGCCCCTCGGAGCAGCTGTTACCTGCTGAGACCCCCCTGTCCCCAATCGACACCTGCACCACACAGGTCCCTTCTGAAGAGGTGACAGAGGCGAGCGTGCACCCCAAGAACACGGAGGAGACCACTTGTCGCCTGAACAGTTCCCAGTGCACAGCCATCTTGCCCACCGGCATCTCCAGTGCCAGGTTATATGGACTGATAGGTGGAGGTCTCGGGAGAGACTGCCGCTCTGTGCTGTTTCCTTCTCTCCGTCTCTGGCAACTTGGACTGTGTGAGTAATGCCACTGAGCCTGATTTTCTTGCCTCTTCAACCCTTGGCTCTGCTATCCTACTACCATCAAAGTCACTGTGCTGAACTCGTTTTTATAAAGTCGCTGGGTCTTGGTCACACAATCACGCCAAGAAGTCTCCTTAAAGAAGTTAGTCCTGAGCTGGGGAGATGGCTCAGGGGTTAGAGCTTTTGCCTTGAACACAAAAGGACCTGAGTTCAGAGCCCAGATCCCATGGAAAAACCCAGAGCAGAAATAATGGTGGCAACGGCTTGTACTTCCAGCCCTGGAAGGCACAGCCTGGGAAACCCTAGAGCAAAGCAATAAGGAGGGAGAGCAATCCAGGATGATTCCCAATGTTACCCTTGGGCCTCTACGGGTGCACACAGTGCCCTCTTGTGCACACGCACACATACACATACACACACACACACATCCCAAGTTGATCTTCTTCCTCCTTCCCCTTTCTTCACGTCTTTCTTCTTCTTCGTGTAAGGACACACATGTGTGTGTACAGGTATCTAAACATGAGTGCCTGTGTGTTGGAGGCCAAAGGTCAACCTTGGGTCATCACAGTTTCTTTCATACAGTTCTCTTTAAAGGCTGGCTGAGCTCCGGGTGGGCAGAATGGGGCATCCTGAAAATGTCCACATTCCTATCCCAGGAATCTGTGACGTGACATAAACCGCAAGGAGGAGCAAAGGCCATTAACGGGCCTGTTTAAGATAGGCAGAAGGGCCAGTGCAATCTCAGGGGACCCTAAAAGTCAACGAAGAGGCAGAAGAGCCGGTGGGGTCTGAGAGGCTTGCGTTGCCAGGTTTGCAGACGGAGGAGGAACATGAGCTCTAGTCAGCTCCTCGGAGATGCTAATTGCTAGTTATTCTTAATCGTTTTTTTTATTAGATCTGAAATCTCAGATAATTGTGACCTGCGAGGCAGCAGAGTGAGTAAAGGCAAAAGAAAAGTTAGTAAAATTGATACTAATTAGCAGAAATAAGTGTTTAAATGTGTTTTAAATTGGTTATCCACTTGCGATGGAACAAAACCACATCCCTATCTTATCCTGCACAAAATCAACTCTGAATATGAGAGAGCTTCATGCAATGAAGCGGTCAGAGGGAAAATACTTCAAGACACAGGCGCAGGAAAGGACTGTCTGAATAGGACTTGACCTGCTCGTGCATTTCGGCTGATGATTGAAAATGGGCATCTCATGAAGTTCAAACGCTTCTGAACAGCAAAGGAAATAGTAAAACCAAGTGAAGAAACAGGCCACAGAATAGGAGAAAATAATTTCCAGCTGTTCATGTAACAGGATCAATGTCTAGAATGTACAAAGAACTCAGAAAACTAAACAAAGCCACATCCAACAACCCAGTCAATAAATGAACTTGTGAACTGAGAGGACAATTTCCAAAAACGTGAAACACAAAGGGCCGGTAAGTGTGCAAAACGTCTGCTCTCGTCAGCTGAGACAAGTTGTTTGCAAGCGTGACTTGGCAGCAGAGGGCTGAGCCTTTAGGCACGCCTACAAAAAAGTGAAGGCGAGTCCCTCAGCAAGCTTGTAGGAAGTGATGTCACTGATGTGGGAAGACCCGGTGCACATTGGTTAGCAGAATGTCGAGCTAGAAGGCATGCTTTGGACCTCCCTCTTAGTGGTTCCGTCAATATGTTATGACCAGTTCCTGAGCCCTAAGCCATATCACCTCTGCCATGGTGATCAACTATAACCTGTAATTATAAGCATGGATAAGCCTGTTGTTCCCCAAAGTTATCTTGAGTCAGATGTTCATTGCAGCCACTGAGTATGAACCTACAACATTCACCAAGAGACAGATAGAAATCAAAACTATCTTGAGATTCCATCACACCCTGATTAAAATGGCATTCATTAAGAAAATAGAGAACAGGGGCTGGAGAGATGGCTCAGGGGTTAGCGTATCTGCTTCAAAAGCAAAAGGACCTGAGTTTAGATCCCAGATCCCATGTAAAAAGGCCAGATGGAAATGGCAGTGGCCTGAGCTTTTGGCCCCGGAAGCCAGAGCAAAGCGATAAGGAAGTAGAACAATCCAGAGTGATTCCTGAAATCTCCCTTGAGTCTCCACAGACACACAAACTCAAGTACCCTGTTGTATACACACATACACATGTGCGTGTGCACTCACACACACACGCACACACACACACACATCAGATAAGCAAGCAAAAACAAAACAAAAGACAATAGAGAGCAAGAAATGCTGGAGGAGAGGAGGTTAAAGGAAACTCAGGTTGCTGGGTGGGAATGTAAAGTAACCTGGTGTTTCAGTCCACCTGCATAATTGCTGTAAATAACCATCAAACGGCTTAAGGGAACAAGGGGTTTATTTCCTTACAACAGTCCGGTTACAATTCTCAGTCCAGCTTGACGGGAGAGCACGCACCAACACCAGGGCCAAGGGAACTGGCCACACCATCTCTACATAACGGCTGAGAGAAGGACGATCCTTACTTGCCAGACCAGCATGTCTGACCACACACAAATATGCCAACTTTCTCAGCCAGCTCTTGGTATTTTATTCCAGGTCCTAGTCCCACCCACCCTGAGCTGGGCCTTCCCCATCAGCTAGACAATATCCTGAAGGTTTGCTGTAGGCCCAACTCAATCACTAATTCTCTACAAATGTGCCCAGAGCTCAAACCCTCAACCATCTAGTTGACACCTGTGCCTAACCATGACACCTGGCTACCGTGACAGTTTCTCAAAGCTAAAAGTAGTTCTGCCTTGTGACCCACCTGTACCATTGCTGGGCACTGAGGGTCCCCAGGTCAGTACATCACAGACACGCCAGCCCCTCCCTGTCTAAGGCAGTGCTTATCACAACGGCTAAGGCAGGCGTCTATCAACAGAGCGATGGGTCAAGAAAGTGTGGTGCAGAAACACAAAAGAACATTGCTCAGCCAGAAGGGACAAAGGTCCGCGAATTGCCAGAAATGAATATGGCCAGACATACTCAGAGTAAGCAAACTAAGCCCACCTCAGAAGGACAAATATTTTATGTTTTCTCTTGTGTTTCTTAGACTTTATATAGGTGTGTAAAATTGTGTGTGTGTTTGTGTGTGTGAGTGTGTGTGTGTGTGTGTGTGTGTGTGTACATGAGGCAGGAAAGTAGAAATAAAACTATCTAGGGGACAAAGGAATTGATGGAAGAGGGAGGGGGAGATGTTGATGAAGGTGGAATATGCTTAATAGGCAATGTATACTTGTCGAGAATTTTTTAATTAAAAAGAAGAGCATGTGTTTTAAATATTTAAGGAAACACACACACACACGCAAAACAAAATGGAGTAAGGAAAATTGAATCGATCTTATGAAATTCAGGAAAGAAAAAAATAATAAAACCCCACAGTAAATTTAAAGGCTATGGGAAAGCATATGTGTAATTGAGATGAATGTAAACGGGCTGCTTTTGTTCCAATTCAGAGTGGTTATAAAAAAAAATAGGAGAACAAATTAGTTCTCTGCTCCATATGAATCTTTGTAAAACGAAATGACAGAGGAAAATGCTTGCCAGGAAAACGTTCACAGAATCAAAAATCCAGAATCAGACAGATGGAATTCGAGGCTAAAAGCATGTCATGGGATAACAGGGTCATCTCGCATTGAAGAAAGTTATAGTCCAATAAGAAGTTATATTCAGGGTTCTCTATACATAAAGCAGAGTTTCAAAGTAACGTGTTGGCAGATTAGAAAACACAAATCAGGGCAGGTGAGGTGGCTCAGTGGGTAACGTTCCTGCTCGAAAACCTGGCAACCCGGGTTTGATCCCTGGAAATCCATAGAGTAGAAGGAGAGAGTTGACCTCAGAAAGACGGCATCTCTCTCTCTCATAATAAAGAAAATACAACTCACAACCACAATGACGTGTCAGTTCACAGGTAATAGGATGTGTGCCCCAGATTCTCATGCAAGTCAGATTCTCATGTAAGTCAGGTTGCTCTGAATTCCATGTGTTCTGCCGTGGAAACAGTTTCTTGCGGTTTTATAACCACAGGACAAAGAACACCATACACAACAAGGATATAGGTAGGCGGCTCCAGCATAGCGAGGAGATCTCTGACCTTCCTCAGCCTTTTGGTCATATACAGAGTGGATAACAGAAGGTTATTGAGGGCCAGCCAATCGGCCTGTAGGTAAAAGGGCTTTCCAGAAGCTTAATGTTGTTAGAAATACTTTTTTTTTCTTTTTTTAATTAAAAATTTAATTATACATTTTAAAATTTTTTTACCAGTTCCCTCCCTCCCCCCTCCTCCCCCCGAACCCCCTCCCCCCTCCCCATCCCCCAGTGCCTCCCCCCCAATTCCCAGAGAGTCCTTTATTGTGTACGCCTAACTCTCCACTGGGTCCTCCTCTCCGATGACATATAAGGACCCAGTGGCATTTCCATAAGCCCTTTCTCTTGTTCCCCTTAAGCATAAGATCACTACTATGGCTGTCAATCCCTTGCCTCCAGGGGTCTCGGTGCCCTTAACAGATGCTAGACTTTATGAGGGAAACAGTGCGCTGGACATTGCGCAGGGCATGCAAAGTCCCATTATGATTGCTTTGGCCCCAACTATTGTTGAGAATCTTGCAAATCGTTGCTCCTCCCATCCTTTTGCTCTTACAATCTTACCGCCCCCTCTTCTGCAAATGTCCCTGAGCTCCAGGATGGGGAGAGATTAGGCTGGCCTAGTTCTATGTGATTGATATAGTCTCTGAAGTTCTGGATTGTGGTTTGTTGATTTTCTTTTGCAGTTTTGCTGCTCCTGCAATGCCCTTCACTCCATTCTGCTGGGCACTGTATGTCACCCCCTGGCCAGAGACAAAAAGCTGTTAAACTGGAGTCTTGTTATAATAGCACATTCAAGGGTAGATGTAATAAGGGTAGGAAACCTCAGTGAGGGAGGGGTCCATCACCCATTTGCAAAATGATTACTTTTTATCTGCTAGACTATATGCCCTCCCCTTCTGGTGAGATCAGGAAAGAACGTCTGTGAACTTAACCAGGTTTCTCATTACTTACTTGCAGACCTTGATGGAGGCCTATTTTCTCTGCTGTAACATGGTCCCCTCTCTCCTTGTTTCTGGTGTGGCCCTCCTACCCCATCTCTCTTCTTCATAATCCTTGCAATTACTGTGTTACATAGGTTTACTTTTGAGTGTCTTGATGTGGGCTGGGTGAGTTTGGTACTAGGAGCCACCTATTAGGGAGTACATACGGCGCTTAATTTTCTGGGTTTGGGATACTTCACTTAATATAATTCTTTCTAATGACATCCATTTCCCAGCAAATTCCAGTAATTCATCATTTTTGATGGCTGAGTAGTACTCCATTGTATAGATGTACCATGGTTTCCTTATCCACTCGTCAACTGTTGGACATTTAGGTTGATTCCATGACTTTGCTATTGTAAACAGTGCTGCTATGAACATGGTCGAGCTTGTGCTATCGAGGCGAACCTCTGCTGCATGGGGGGTTATTCCCAAAAGTGGGATAGCAGGGTCATATGGCATTTCAATCTTTCATTTCTTTTTTTTTTTTTTCAGCCCTAACTTGTATGGAGTAACTTACATATCATTGCTCCTCCCATCCTTTTTGCTCTTACACTCTTACCGCCCCCTCTTCCGCAAATTTCCCTGAGCTTCAGAATGGGGAGAGATTAAGCTGGCCTAGTTCTTTTTTTTTTTTTTTTAATTTTTTTTTATTATTATTCTTTATTCAACTGTGCGCATGTGCATGTGTATGTGTGTGCGCGCGCGCGTGTGTGTGTGTGTGTGTGTCTGTGTAGAACCACGGACGAATTCGCGAACCACCATGGACGCCTCCACCTCCTTCTGCCCCGGTATTCACAGGCTCCGCCCTACCAGGACCAGAAGCGCAGGCCGCCCCCGCTTCCGCCTGGCGTCTATACATGGGATCTGGGATCCGAACTCAGGACCCTCCGCCTACAAGGCGGAGGCTTAACCCCTGAGCCACCTCTCCAGCCCCTCAATCTTTAATTTCTTTAAGAATCTCCAGACAGCTCGCCAGAGTGGCTGTATGAGCCTGCATTCCCACCAACAATGTAGGAGAGTTCCCCTCTCTCCACATCCTCTCCAGCATTTGTCGTTGTTTGTATTGTGGATTTTTGCCATCCTGACCGGGGTGAGATGATATCTCAGGGAAGTTTTGATTTGCATTTCCCTGATGGCGAAGGAAGTGGAGCATTTTTAAGATATTTGTTAGACATTTTAATTTCATCCCTGGTAAAGTTTCTTTGAAGTTCCAGGGCCCATTTTTTAATTGGGCCAGTGTTTTCCTTGGAGTTTAGTTTTCTAAGTTCTTTGTGCACTCTGGACAGTAGAGCTCTGTCAGATATGTGGTTAGTGAAGATTTTCTCCCATTCTGTGGGTTGCCTTTGAGCTTGTGTGACAATCTCTTTATCTGAACAGAAGCTCTTTAATTTCACAAGATCCCAACTGTTGAGAGTTGGTAGCAGTGACTGTGCCATTGGATGTCTGTTTAGGAACTGTTGGCCTAGCCCAATCAGCTCGAGGGAGTTCCCTATCCTTTCAACTATGGTTTTTAAAGTCTCTGGCCTGATATCAAGGTCCTTGATCCATTTGGAATTAAGTCTTGTACATGGTGACAAGTACGGGTCCAGCTTTAATCTTCTGCATGTGGAGATCCAGTTTTGCCAGCACCATTTGTTGAAGATGCTGTTCTTTTTCCATTGGATTGTTTGGGCCTCTTTGTCAAAGACCAAATGGCTGTAACTTTGTGGGCTTATATCTGGGTCTTCAATCCTTATCCATTGATCTGTGTGTCTATTTTGGAGCCAGTACCAGGCTGTCTTTATAACTATGGATTTGTAGTATAGACTTAGGTTTGGTATGGTAATACCTCCAGCTATGTTTTTGTTACTCAGGATTGTTTTTGCTGTCCTGGGTCTTTTGTGCCTCCATATGAACTTTGAGATTGTTTGGTCAACTTCTTTGAAGAACTGTTTGGGATTTTGATTGGTATAGCATTGAATCTGTATATTGCCTTTGGTAAGATGGTCATTTTTACGATCTTGATTCTGCCAATCCAGGAACAAGGGAGGTCTTTCCACCTTCTGGTGTCTTCTGCAATTTCTTTCTTGAGGGTTTTAAAGTTTTCATTGTAAAGGTCTTTTACCTCCTTAGTTAGGTTTATACCAAGGTATTTCGTTTTTTTAGGGGTTATAGTAAATGGTATGATTTCTCTCAAGGCTTTTTCACTTCTTTCATTCTGGGCATATAGGAAGGCCTCTGATTTTTGCACATTTATTTTGTATCCTGCCACCCTGCTGAACTTCTCAATTAGTTCTAGGAGCTTCCTGGTGGAGTTTTTGGGATCACTCAGGTATAAGATCATGTCATCTGCAAATAAGGATAGCTTGACTTCTTCCTTGCCGATTTGAATCCCTCTTATGTCCCTTTCTTGTCTTATGGCTTCAGCTAAGACTTCAAGTACAATATTGAATAGAAGTGGTGAGAGTGGACAGCCTTGTCTAATTCCTGATCGAAGTGGGAATGATTCCAATTGTTCCCCATTGAGCATAATCCTTGCTGTGGGCTTGTTGTATATAGCTTTTATTATATTGATTAAGGTTCCTTCCATTCCCACTGTCTCTAGCGTTTTGATCATAAAAGGCTGTTGGATCTTGTCAAAAGCTTTTTCTGCATCTATCGAGAGTATCATGTGGTCTTAGACTTTGGACTGGTTTACATACATGATGAATTACATTTATTGATTTGCGTATGTTGAACCAACCTTGTGTGCCAGGGATGAAGCCTACTTGGTCCCCATGAATGATCTTTTTAATATGTTTTTGAATCCGATTTGCTAAGACTTTGTTGAGAATCTTTGCGTCTGTGTTCATCAGGGAGATCGGCCTATAGTTTTCTTTCTTAAGTGAATCTTTATTAGGTTTTGGGATTAAAACGATATTAGCTTCATAGAAGGAATTTGGTAGTGTTCCTTCCTTTGCTATTTGATGGAACAGTTTAAGGAGTATTGGTGTTATTAACTCCTTAAATGTCTGGTAGAACTCTGTGCTGAATCCATCTGGTCCAGGACATTTTTTGGTGGGAAGATTCGAGATTACTTCCTCAATTTCCTTATATGTTATAGGACTATTTAAATAATTCACAACTTCCTGATTCAATTTAGGTAAGTTGTGTTTACTTAGAAATTCATCCATCTCTTGTGTGTTGTCAAACTTCACAGAGTATAAGTTTTTGAAATATGATGTTATAATTCTCTGGATTTCTTGGGTATCAGTAGTGATAACTCCATGTTCATTTCTAATTTTGTCAATTTGGGTTTTCTCTCTCTTGCTTTTGGTTAGTTTAGCTAGGGGTGTATCAATCTTGTTGATTTTTTCAAAGAACCAGCTTTTTGATTGGTTGATTTTTTCTATCGTTTTCTTAATCTCGGTTTCAGATATTTCTCCCCTTATTTTGCTAATCTCTTCTCTTCTACTGCTTTTGGGATCAGATTGCTCTAGTTTCTCTAAAGCTTTAAGCTGCATTGTTAAGTTGTTTATTTCTGATGTTTCCATTTTTTTGACGTAGGCATTAAGAGCTATGAACTTACCTCTTAGAACAGCTTTCATTGTGTCCCAGAGATTTTGATAGGTTGTATTTTCGTTATCATTCACTTTCAGGAAATCTTGAATTTCCTTTTTAATTTCTTCCTGAATCCAGTTCTCATTCAGCATCATAGTGTTAAGTTTCCAGGAGTTAGTGTATTTTCTCTTGTTTGATGTGTTGTGGATGTCCAGCTTTAGGCCGTGGTGGTCTGATAGGGCACAGGTTAGAATTTCAACTTTCTTGTATATGCGTAGATTCATTTTGTGGCCCAACATGTGATCTATTTTGGAGAAAGTTCCATGTGCTGCTGAGAAAAATGTGTATTCTTTGGTGTGTGGGTGAAAAGTTCGATAGAGATCTGTAAGGTCCATTTCTTTCAGGGTTTGATTAAGTTCCAAAGTGTCTCTGTTAAGCTTTTGACCTGTTGATCTATCCCATGTAGAGAGGGCGGTGTTGAAATCCCCAAGAATTATCGTTTGGGGGTTGATTTCTTGCTTTAGACGCTGTAGGGTTTTCTTAATGAATGTGGAGGGGCCCGTATTGGGTGCATATATGTTCAGTATTGTGAAGTCTTCCTGGTGAATTGTACCTGTGACTAAAATGTAGTATCCATCCGTGTCTCTTATAATTTTCTTTGGTTTGAAATCCACTTTGTCTGATAGCATAATGGCTACCCCTGCCTGTTTTCTGCTTCCATTTGCTTGTAGAATTGTTGACCAGCCTTTTATTTTTAGAGCGTGCCTATCTTTTGTGGTGAGATGGGTTTCCTGCAGGCAGCAGATTGATGGATTGTGATTTTTAATCCAAGTTTGTAATCTGTGTCTCTTGATCGGTGAATTAAGTCCATTAACATTTAGTGTTATAATGGAGAAACTATTGTTAATTCCAGACATTTATTATGTTTAGTAGCTTTTATAAGTATATTGCTTCGCTTTTAATGGTGTTATGTTTGCCTTCTGTTCTCCTGGATAGGCCTGTTTTTTTCTTCACGCTTGAGTATCATTTCTAGCATTTTTTGAAGGCCTGGTTTGGTGGACATGTATCCCTTAAAGTTGTCTTTGTGCTGGAAAATTTTTCTTTCTCCCTCGATCATGACTGATAGTTTTGGAGGGTAAATCAGCCTGGGTTGACATTTTTGCTCATTCAATACTTGAAGTATGTCTCTCCAAGCTCTTTTTGCTTTTACTGTTTGGACTGAGAAGTCATTTGTTATTTTAATAGGTTTGCCTTTAAAAGTGACTTGTTTTTTCTCCCTTGAAGCTCTCAGCACCAGTTCTTTATCTTGAATGTGGAGTGTTTTAACTATTATTTGCCGTGGCGTGCTTCTATTTTGGTCGTATCTGTTTGGGGTGCGGAATGCCTCTTGTATATGAATGGGCCTCTCTTTTTTTAGATGAGGAAAGTTTTCCTTGATGATCGTTTGAAAAATTTCCTCAGGGGTGGAATTTTGAGATTCTTGCTCTGGTATTCCATGAATACGCATGTTAGGCTTCTTCAGGGTGTCCCATATCTCTTGGATATTTCTCTCAAGTATCTTTTTGGCTTTAACAACCTCTTCCATTGAGCTAGTTAGTACTCCCACTTTATCTTCAAGGTCTGAAATTCTGTTTTCCGCTTCATTAGTTCTGTTGGTAAGACTCTCTGTGGCGTTCTGGGTTGAAGATAACTTGTCTTTTAGCTCAGTTTTAAACTCTGCTTGAGTTTGTTTTAACTGCTCTATGCCACTTTTTGTTTCTTGCACTGTTTTTCTCAACTCCTCCAGATGTCTGTTGTGTTCCTCTTCAAAGGGATTGATTCGATTATGTATTTCCTCCCGGATTTCCTCTTTCATAGTATTGAACATGGTAATGATCATATTTTGAAAGACCTTATCCTGGGTGAAGCTTTCTTGGCCTTTTTCCGCAGGTTTGTTCTTGTTGGAGTCTAACATTATGGGATTAATTTCTTCAGTGGGAAATTTGTTTACTTGAGTGTTGCTTCTCATGGATTTGCACTTTGACTTTGGCATTGTCATTTTAACTCTTAAGATCTCTCAATTTCACTAAACTGAATTATTTGGCCTGGGGTCCTGGTGGGCGGGGCCCGAACGGGGACTTACCTAGGGCGCGGGGTGAGGCCCGGCTGGACCGCGCGCGCATGTCCTGACCGGTGGAGCGGGGTGGGGTGAAAAGGGAGGATGGGCGCGTTGGCGTGGAGCTATTTAACCCGAGGGCAGCTGGGGCGGGGCCCGGGCGCAGGGGGAGGTCCTCCTCGTCCCTAGGCCCCCGCGCGGCTCCGGCTGGATGGTGGGAGCCGGAGCCGGGTCCCTGTGGGCTGACCTGGGGTCCTAGGGCGCGGGGTGAGGCCCGGCTGGACCGCACCCGCATCCGGACCCGCGGAGCGGGGTGGGGTGAAAAGGCTAGAAATCCTTTTGTGTGTGTGTGTGTTAAAAATATGACTGTTGGACTGGAGAGGTGGCTCAGGAGTTAAGACTCTGCCTTGCAAACAGAAGGTCCTGAGTTCAGATCCAAGTGGTTCCATGTAAAAAATGCCAGGAGGAAATGGCTGGTAGTATGCACTTCCAATCCTGGTGGGGCGGAGCCTGGAAAATCCCAGAACAAAGCAAAAAGGAGGCAGAAGCAATCCAGGATGATTCCTGAAGTTCTTCTGGGCCTCCATGGAGATACATAATGCCCTCTAAGATACACACAAAAGAAAGAAAAAGGAGGAAGGAAGGAAGGGAGGAAGGGAGGAAGGGAGGAAGGGAGGGAGGGACTGTTTCCATTTGTAATTTCCTTTCCTGGCCATCTGTCCTCTGGCATGCAGCAGAGTCCGGCCTGTGACCACAGACTCAGATAGTTCCAGGGGAGGAAGGAGGGGCAGGCAGAAGGAGGCGAGAGAGTTCAAACTTTTCCTATTTTGGGTTTGCTCTCAGACATTGCTTAAGAGTCGTCAGGATATCTGCTAGGGTGTTTGGCAAAAGCTGGCCATCTCTCAAGATGGGCAGTCCCGGCGGCGGGGAAGGTTCGAGAGGATGGGGCTCTAAGACACGGTACTTCAGTTGTGGGAATGATTGTTGTGAACCAGCGTGGTCAGCTTTGGGGGCTACCATCTCTCAGTTAAGGTGGAGGAGTTGCGGGAAATGGCCCCGGCTGTGACTGACAACGGGAGACCTGTGCTCTGGATTCAGTTCTGACCAACGGAGGTGGAAACAAGCGGGCAGGTAGAAATGCGACATCCAGTGGGCTGCGGCTCACAGCGAGACAAGTGGACACTTCAGGGTGGGAACCAGATTGGAAGCTCGGCTCTTTAATTAACCAGACATAAACCACGGGTGTGTTGTTACCATTCCGTGTCTTGGCTTTCTTATCTATAAAATGAAGACAATATGCTTTATCTTGTAGAGTTGTAAGATTTAGAGATGAGAATATTGCCTGTTGTAATTTTTGAGTTACTCGATGCAGGAGCGATTACTGTAAATGCAGATTTTATTGCCATCCGGAAACTGCAAATTATGCCATTAAGCACTGACAGTCTCTGAGTCGTGGGGGGACTGTGGATGTGTGTGACAGCGAGGAGGCCCCGCTTCCTTGCACCGAGATAACACACCCCCCATCGGCAGCTTCCACCTGTCGTCCTGGGATTTGGGGCTGGGAACTGAGAACTGTGGTCCAGATGTGATCTGATGAACCCAGAAAACGCAAATGCTGCTTCCCCTCTGCAGCCTTCTGACAGACCTGAAGTGTCCCTCGCTGGTTTTACACACCGGTCACATCTTGGTTCCTGTTGGATTTGCAGTTGACTTAAAGCTCTAGTGTTTTCAGATGGATTTTTCCCCCCAAGTCAGGCCTTTGGTCTTCATTTTTTTTTTTTATAATTTATTTTTTTATTATTATTTATTCAATTGTGCGTGTGTGCATATGTAGTGTGTGTGTGTGTGAGTGTGTATGTGTGTAGAACCACAGACGAATTTGGGAACCACCATGGACGCCTCCACCTCCTTCTGCCCCGGGATTCACAGGCTCTGCCCTACCAGGACCAGAAGCGCAGGCCGCCCCTGCTTCCGCCTGGCGTCTATATGTGGGATCTGGGATCCGAACTCAGGACCTTCCGCCTGCAAGGCGGAGGCGTAACCCCTGAGCCACCTCTCCAGCCCCTGGTCTTCATTTTTTACAGTTCATCAGTATATTTGTATGTATGCTTGCATATATATATAATATATAAACATATTTTTATATGTCATACATAAATATATATAAATATGTATATATATTTATAATTTCGTGTGTGTGTGTGTACAAGAGGGCATACACAGGGAGGCCCAAGGGTGATTTCAGGAATCATCCTGGATAGCTCTACCTCCTTTTTGCTTTGTTCTGGAGTTTCCCAGGCTCTGAAGTAAAGGTTGCCGCCATATCTCTCTGACATTTTCATATGGGATCTGGGCATCTGAACTCAGATTCTTTTGCTTGGGAGGCCGAGGCTTTAACCCCTGAGCCATCTCCCCAGCCCACACACATGTAATAAGCTAGTTATAGCTGTGTTCATATGTTAGCTTTCCGACTCGGTGACATCATACTGAGATCAGCCTGCAGGGAGATTAAAACCTACTTTGCCTTGTAGTGTCAGAGGCATTATTAGTTCCTTTCCTCCTGACTGACAAAGGCAGAGAGAAAGAGAGAGAGAGTGAGAGAGCGAGAGAGAGCAAGAGGAGTGAGAGCAAGAGAGAGCGAGAGGAGAGTGAGAGCGAGAGAGAGCGAGAAAGAGCGAGAAAGAGAGCGAGAGAGAGTGAGAGAGGGGGGGGCCTGGTGCTCCTCCTTATTCATTTTAAGACAGTAGCCCACAGCCTGGTACTGCCCACCTCGGGTGGGTCTTCCCACCTTGGTTAACCCAGTGTGGATTCTCACAGACGGGCCCCGAGGTTCGTACCTTGGTGATTCTAGATCTTCCATGGTGACATGGTGACAATGCCAGCATCATAACTGGCCTCTCACGGGACCAGGAGAGCGACAGGCCTCGCTCCTTCTGCTCCTTGGATCCCGGAGCTGCACTAGGGAGAACGAGACTGGCGGGCCCAGGCTGAGAGCGAGCAGATTCCCGCAGGGCCTGCGGTAAATCGTGAGAGACGCGACACCTTCGTACCTTCGTGTGGCACCAGGCATCCTGCTCTCCGCCGTTTCTCTTGAAAGAGGTCACCCAGGTCACCCAGGGCTCCAGCGGGGCTTCTGCCAACCCCAGAGATCTCCTCTAGCTTTACTCCCGGTTGAACGCGCTCCGCCCTCAGGCCAACCATGGCCCACGGCTCTGTTCTAACAAGCACTCACACTGGATTCATGTCCAGGCTCTGTGTTCTGGGAAGCTGAGACCAGAACACACGTGAGGAGTAAGGCACAGGTCATTAGAGGAGAGTCCACAGAGACACGGGAGTCCATAGGAACTCGGGGGCACTGGACGGAGTCTGTGAGGGGCCAGGCGGCTGAAGAGGCAGCAGGGTGAGGGGTATTCACAGGGTTAGGCCGCCCAGGAAAAGTGGCTCATACTCATTGCTTCAGTTTCCACAAACCTGATTGGAGCTTCTGGTCTCCTACATCTGACTGGTCTGTTCATATCAGCCGACCTTGTGGCTACCTCGTGATCCAGCTATTTTTTTGAGGAATTTAACTTATCTGCACTGGAGTTCATTGACTCTTTCTGCATGTGAGGCGCTCATCTTCCTGTCCTTTCCTAAACAAAGGGTGGGGGAAGTTGGGGACCTTATCTCTAGGTGGGATTAGAACCAGTTCCTCAGACTGGCAGGGTGGGTTCCTTCAGGGTAATCCCAGCAGTGGGGGTGGATATTCAAAGACCTTCCCAGCCTGGTTACTTTGCTCAGAAACTGCCTAATAGAAGCTATTCTCTCTCTCAAGATTACCACGGGCCTTGCCTTCTGCATTTCTAATGCTTCCCTTCCCATCTCTCCCTTTCCCCTCCCTTTCCTCTTTCCTTCCTTCCTTCCTTCCTTCCCTCCCTCCTCTCCCCCTCCTTCCCTCCTTCCCTCCCTCCCCTCCCCCTCCTTCCCTCCCTCCTTCCCTCCTCTCCCCCTCCCTCCCTCCCTCCCTCCCTCCCGCCTCTCCCCCTCCCTCCCTCCCTCCCTCCTTCCTTTCGTCCCTCTTTCCCTCCCTCCCTTTCCAAGGGAAGACGATCAGGACAGACACGTCCTGCGTCTGCAATCATATGAAGTTTGACTCTAGGACCCAGTCACCAAGAAAGAACTAATGGTACCACTCCAAGGATGTGTAATCCCCCCTCCTCCTCCAGCAAGAAGATAATCTGTCATTTTATAACACCCTTTCCTTTTGGGATTAAAAAAAAAAAAACCTTTGCTCCTTCCCCCAAGTGGTGGTCTTGAGCCCCATGCTTGCTTGAATCAGCTCCCACCCTATGGAGGATTCTGTGCTTTCATCCTCTCTTTAGCAGTCTGTTCCCGCACGTGGCAATTACAGTGTGGACCTGAGACTGAGAACTGAGCCTTTAGACACGCCTGTGCATCAGTTAGTTAAGGCGCCCTGAGCAAGCTGCAGCGGTCATACAGCTGACGTGGGGGCACAGCCCTTTCCTGGGGCAGGAGGCTGGCAAGGGATTAGCTGTGCCCCTGTCAGCTCTTCCTGCAGATGCGTGTGGTCGGCCCCTGAGGGGTGTGAACGCTCCTTTCATGATGCCGAACTAACTGAAACCAGGCACACAGAGTCCTCCTGTGGTCACATATCGGTCAGATCCACCAGTGACCAAGACACTGTGTCTCGCTCAGCTCGTTGTTTGCGACACAGAAGCCTGAATATTGAGCCCCTGGACTGTTAGACTAAGGAGGAGGAGGAGGAGGGGCCGGAGCAAGGTAAAACACAAACCTGGGCGTCATCCTCAGAGACTGAAGTTTATTTGGGAAGCTTCTCCAAAACTCCGGCGAGGAGCAGCTGTTTCCCTGTGAGATGGAGGATTCTGCTGATTGTGATTTGTCCACAGCAAGCTCTTGACGGTTGGAGAGCAAGGGGAGGAGTTTTGGGTTGAGTGGGTGGTTCTGTTCGTCCCAGAACAACTGGGAATCTGTCCAGTTGCTGTCTGGTTTTTGAATCAGATTCTGTTAACATTCTCCATGGGGTTTCCATTTGCGATCTGTTTCCCATCTCAGATCGATCAAGTGGGGTCTCTGGCTTGAGGTCATGGACCACCCTGACAATCCCTGTAAGGGATATGGTCTGCACTGACTTTATCTGAATAAAGCCAGTTACATCTGGATTCTAGGAGGGTCCTGCCGTCTGCCTGGACTGGGAGATGCCACAAGGAGAGGACGGGAAGGACCCACACGGGCTTTCTGCGTGTGGCGGTGTGGGACACCTTCGTCTGACTGACCTGTCATTCATTCCGGAGCATGGACCTCACCCCTTCCTCACCCACCAGGCCCCAACCCTGCCTTGCGGTGCTGCTCTGAGCTCCCTGAGCAGCAGCAGTGGCGGGTCTCCCGTGGGACACTCGGTCTCCAGTGCCTCTTGGGTCATTTCTTCAGAGAACCATCACTTTCCCTGCTGCGGTTGTGTCAGCTCCATTTCCACCGTCGCTGGGACCGGCCACTTGTTGCTGGAGCCAAGACAGGATGTGCTATTTGATGTACATGTTCCCAGACGTCTCATAATCCAGGAGGCCTGGACATGGTTGTGCAGCGTGGCGGCCACAGAACGCAGTGAGCCCCGAGGTGCCTCACAGCCACACTTGCCCCGTGTGCAGCCGACTGCTGAGACCGGCTCCCCTGCGTGCACTTACGCGGAGTGGGACAGGAGGCGTTGGGACGCTGGGTACCAGATGCATTGCTGTGCTCCAAGAACGAGCTGATCCCTCTGCTCAGAAAACTCGGATGACAGGCTGTGTACACAGACAGATCACATAACGAAGTGGTCCTGACCCCCCATATCCGTAGCAACGGGCCGAGCAGCCAAAGTCCACCCTCTGCAGCAATCAGCCCCAAAGGTCAGCGCTTGGCAGCCGTGACCCCCTGCTCTAGTCTCCATCCCAGCGCCTCTCCTCTGAGACCCCCACACAGAGAGTCTGTCAAGTGTTCCTCCTCCAGCGCCTTCCACTCCAGGCCCCTCGGACGCCGTCCCTTCCCCTCCACGGTGTTCTGCCCCCTGCCTGCCCGAGGCTCTGCCAACACAGGGTATGGTGGCTGCGGCTGATTCCTCACTGCTGTGCCGCATGGTGACCTCTGCCTACGTTCCGTCTGTCTCACGGGGGGCTGAGCCACGTGGGCTCTTCAGCTCATTTCCTACCCTCGGCTGCTCAAAGGGAAATACCCCCTGCCAGCCCGTGGCGGCAGGGGAGTGCTCTCACCGCGACTATGCAAAGATTGACTGTTGGCTTTAAAAGACTCCATCAAGGGATAGCACAGGGACAGAAAGGAACCTTGACTGTTCTCCTCAGTACCCGGGCTTTTCTCTGCCTCACCCACAGGAAGGTGGGTGCCCATCCTTAGGGTTCCACTGTGAGTGGAAGAAGATTCAAGAACTTCTGGAGAGAACCAAACTCTAAGGATCTTGAAATCCCTGGTGTAAGCGCCCTTCTCCTAAGAAGGGCTGAAACAGTCCCAAGCCCTGTTCTCACCCCCCCCCCACTGTCTCATTTTTAGACACCTTCCTCTTGTGTTGGATTTGTACCCGCCGATAGCTCTTAGCTCCCTCTAGAACCTCTGATTAGCAGCAATTAAAAGCAGGTCTTCCAGCAACTTGACACTTATTGAAATGCTAATTGATGCGAATTGAAGCCATTGGGCTGTCGTTCACACCTACTCAGTCCCAGCCTCGGGCTTTCTGCATATTTGAATCAATAAATTCCCAGAGCAAGGAGGTATGCAAATCGACTTCTCCCACCAGCTCGGTGGAGCTCTGATACCTATGGGGGTCCCAGAAATCCCTGGCCCACCCACTCAGGGTGACAGCTAGCTCCTCTGCAGGAGACGCTTGATCATCCCGGGAGTCATCGTTATTGGCGCTTTGGTGGACTATTTGCATAAACTGGTAGGAAAACCTCGCTCCAGTGCATTGCCTAAGCAACCAATGGTTTGAAACCCCTGTGCAGAATCAGAGAACACAATGATGTGCTTGCTGGATGGAGTTGCAGACCTGGTTCAGGTCCATGGGCCAAGAAACCCACACCCACCGGACAGGGATCATTTACATTTTTAACTTGAATTAATTATACTTATGTGTGTGCATGTATGGTGCAGGGGCGCATATACCATGTCGCAGGATGTGTGGAGGTCAGAAGATAATTTGGGGGAAGCGCTTCTCTCCTTCCGGCTTGTTGTGATGCAGGGTCTATCTCGTGTCTGCTCTTTTACATTTTCCAAGCTTAGTGGGTCCACCTGGTTCCCCCGGCTCACCCGGCTGCCCTTCCCATTGCTCCGTAGGGATTGTACACCAAGCCGCCACTTTTAGATTTTTTGTGGCTGGAGCTGGAAGGCAGATGATCAGCTGACGAGGGCAGCGTCTTCACCTCTGAGACATCTCCACGGCCTATTTGCAACTTACACGAATTGTTCCTAAAGCAGCAGTTTGCATTACAAGGTGTCAGTAGTCAACGGTGTGTCAATAGAGAGTCTCCTATTGGACGGCTGGTGCAGCAAGGAAAGTCCCATCTTGTGCGAGCCACGCCCACCCACCTCCAATCTTTACTATCTCACTTACCTAGCAAGTGCTGGGCCACTCCTTAGCGATGTCTGGGGACAGCTGTGAGCCGACAGTTAAGGCACGTGCTTGAACGAGCCTGCAGGGAATTGTCTAATTGATGTGGAAAGACCCAGTGGACAGCGACTGGTACTTTGCAGTGGATCCGATAAAAGGAAGTACAAGGGGGAGGTGAAAAGTTCTCGCTCCACGCAGAAGACCAAATCAGACCAGATTATAAGAAGTCAAAAGCTCGCTTTAATGGGGAGGCTCTTGGGCGAGGTTCTGCGGTCCACACAGACTTGGGCCGGAGAAGTCGCACCCTGCCGGGGGCAGGGCGTGTAACCTCATAGATGGGGGGTCCCATAAGGGTCAAAGGGCCAGGAGGGGGTCCCAGTGAGAGATTGGAGACATCTGCTGAGGAGATTGCAACAGTTACTCTGCGGGACTTTTGGATTTCTGGGGACTTTCCAGATTGGGTAGAAACAAGAGAATCACGGGACGATCCAATCTAACAGGAGGGACCTGCCCTCTCTCTTGCCGTGGTTGCTGCGTGGAGTTGGCTGCCGCTGTTCTTGCTGTTCCCTGATGACTCCAGTCTGGCCTCTTCGGCCCTCCAGTGACACGTTCCAGGGCTTCAGGAATCCTTTGTCTTCAGCACCACACTGGGATGCTGGGATACTCGGCTCAAGAACTGAGCAGGTCATGCAGCTAATTGTTGGGCCGCTCAGATTTATCTTGTAAGTTAAGCTAATATATTCCTCTGTGTGTGTGTGTGTCCCTTATATATAATTCATTTATATATAATAATTCATACATAATAAATTAATATATTCATATACATACATTCTATTGGTTCTGTTTCTCTAGAGGACTCTAATGTATCTCCCCTAAGCCTCCCCCCTCATTGTAATAAATTTCAGTTACACCTCCACCTCTCCCTTCTTCTCAGCCTTTAATTCCCTTAGCCTATCAGAGGCCGGGGGCTCTCTGCAGCTTCCTCCGCCACGCTGTCCAGATCAGCTCTCTCCTCCTCTAACTGTGAACTGTTTTCTGCTCTGGTGTTCTCCCACCATAGGACTGCACTACACCTCCCCTGTCCACCGGTACTTCTGTTGTGCCCCAATCACAGTATTCCCAGAGACCACCAGGAGTCACAGTGGGTTGGTGCAGAGAGCCGGAGCCCTAGTTCGGCAGGGTTTTTATTGCGGTTACAGCAAGGATAAGGGGTTTCCAACTTCGCAGTTCCATGATACTGATTTTTAGCAAGGGCAGGTTTGGCGCATGGGGATTGGTCATACCTGGCCACAGGCAGTTTAAGTAACTACCTGTACCATTTGGAACATTAGGAATATTAGGCCCTTTTCTGCCAGCTCCTGATTGGCCCAGGTGGTGCTTTCCTGGACCAATCAGCAGTTTTTCCAGTAATCCAGATGCACTCACAGGTCAATTACAAAATGGAGTGTGTGTGGCCTGAGGTAAAATGGAGTTTTTTTGATTTCATGCTATTTTGGCCTGCTCCCTTCACTTCAACCTGACAATACTTGTATTTCTTAAGCCTCTCCCTTGGGTTAGCGTCCCTTTATGATGGACCTCCAAGCTGACCAGGGACATTGTCATGGAGTTGCTCTTGATTTCCCCTTGCCAATCTAACATCATAAACCACAAAGTCTCGCTCTCCTGTATTTTCTTCTAACCTGCCCCCAATATTTGGGGCTTCTTGGTGCTTCTCTGAGGACTCTTGCTTATTTACCTCATGACTACTTTGCCCGTCTTTAAGCATGAGCCTTCCAGCGGTTTGGATTCTCAGAGTCCTCAGTCCTACCGTTTTCTGTTTTAAACATAAATATTCTCAATTTTTCCCCCATTTAGTAAATCATTATTTTACGTAGAAAACCATCCTGCACCCCTAAACCCATATCTCTTCTACCACGTGGGTTTCCAGGGATCAAACTCAGGTCACCCAGTTTGTGACTAGGTACCTTGCCTGCTGGGCTACTTGCTGAGCATAGGAGAAACTATGTTTTAATTCTCTTTGAGATATGAGTTGTGGTTTTGAAACTGGATTTCTTTTGGGGATTCTTGTGCTGCTGGTTGAAGACGGAAGTCAAACCATGTGGAGAGGTTAAGGCAGATTTTATTGAAAATGAGAGAAAAGAGAAGAAACGTTCAGACACTTGGTCCAAGGGAGACAAGAATCAAGCCGTAGTTTAGTCTTAAAGCAGAGGAGATAAAGTCAGAGAGACCAGGGAGAGATCTGCCACACGCACGTGGTGAGACAAGGGAGGAATCGTGACAAGACCACATGGCAAGAGAACAGGGGAGAAAGAGGGAGGACGGGTGGAGCTAAATCTTTTATAGTTAGGCCTTGCTAGGGAAGTGAGGTAATAAAGACTGGAGGGCTGGTGGGTGTGGTTCTCAAGGGACTGGAAATTCCAACTGTCCCAGTTGACCAACAGGAATTATTCTACTACTTTTATATCAAAATACTTCTAAGTCTTATCTTTGGAGTAGACATATTTCATTTGGGGCTTCGATTTCCTTATGTTTGGCTGCCTCACGAATGAACACTGGGTTTAGAGACTGACATACTGTAGAATGGGGGACACAGGCCGAGTTGGGAGCCCTGTGATACTTGGTCAACTTCCTTTCCTCACTCTTAGGTATCTAAGTCCTTGGCCTTTGTTTAACTAGAATCTCCTTCTTAGTAATTTTGCATCGATGGTCTCCTTAAGCCATTCCTTATCTAGGTAGAGGAGGAAAACTACTTTTGTTCCCGCTTTGTTGATTTCTAGGCTGAGAACCTCTGTGCTGTAAGAAATTAGCAAGAGAAAGAGCTGCCAAACTTAAATAATACTTAAACTTCATGTGTACACAGGACATACCCAGAGAAATGAGTTAATTTCCAAATGCTGAAAGGAAGAGAGAGATCAAGAGAATCAACCAGAAGCAGTTTGCTGAACAAGGTCGTAGTTTGTCAGGCAGATTTGAGTGGGTGCTTTCTCCATTTAGAGACTTAATCATCTTTATTCTTGTAGGGGGAGGAAGACACCCTTACAAATGGAGATTTCCTTTACAGATGTAAATTTCCCTTACAAAAGAGGAGCTCCTGCGCTGTTTTCAGAGCTTTTCCTGGGTCTGCAGTTTCTCAAAATAATCAGCTCAAAATAATGCTTGTGCCAAAAGGCACATTTTGGGGTGGCCTCCTACAGCTGTAATTCCCCCACTTTTCTTTGTTGTATTCAGAATTGAACCTCTCTCTCTCTGTCTCTCTCTCTCAATACCTTTATTGTGATCATCTCGAATTAAATCTTCCTCGCCATTTTAACAAATGCAAGAAGAGTTTTCTTCTTTAATCCTTCCTCAGAGTAGCCCTCTGCCAGGACTTGGCGTGCTAACAGATGCTCTGAAGAGATGCCTGTGTCTCACGTACCTGCTTTGTCCACCAGACTACCAAGAATCTGGAATCTCATGCTGAGAGAAGGAAGGTCTGAGATGTTGGCAGCAAGCAGCCAGTGGAGGAAGTTACCTCCTGAAGAAAGATTTGCAACTTGACATGTATCTAAGTCCTTGGCCTTGGTTTAACTAGAATCTCCTTCTCAATAATTTCCCATCGATGATCTCTTTAAGCTATTCCTTAACTAGGTAGAGGACCTTTTGCAAGACTACTCCACCCTGGCTGGAATGTGGTAAGTCCCAGAATGGACCATACCAGCTATTCCCACTTATCTTCCTACATCCCTGACTTCTACACCCAATGACATTCTTTCACTCCCCTCCCGCATACCCCACTTCCCTGGCAACCCTTAGCAACATTTGAAAGCTATGGAAGGTAGACACCTCCTCTGTGGGCTTTGTTGTTTCTTCCCTGCTGTGCTCTGAGTCTTTAGTTGTTTGGGAAGATCATGGCACCTTTAAGAGGTGGAGCCTGGCTGGAGGAAGGCAGTCACAATTAGGCAGTGCTAGAGCAGCCTTGCCAGGAAGGTCTTTGAAGGTCTTGTCAGGTGTTCCCCCCACCACCACCACTGCTGGATTATCCTGAAGGAACACACCCCTGTAATCTGGAGGAACTGACTCTAATCTTTCACAGAGGTAAAGTTGCCAATTTGCCTCAATCCTCTATTTATGAAAGGATAATGGAGATGAGTGCTCCATTGCAGATAAGCCAAGAGACAGCCCTGTCATGAGGTGGGCACAAGACCCACTGGGTTGGGCCCCAATATGAACACACCACTGAGATGTAGAGGACCAAAAGCTCTCGTTGGTTTGCAGAAACCAGAGCTGACCCATGAGGAAAAGCCATTTTCCCCAGGCCTGCCTAGACCTGAAATCCCCCAGACCCTGGCAGCCATCTTTAGCTCTCTCGCCTCTCACAGACTCCGTGTCCATGAGTCCTTCTCTTTCTCTCCTCTATTCCTCTTACGCTGCTCTCTCCCTTCCATCCCTGGAGGACCAAGAACCCCACATTTTGGCGCAGCCCAGCAGACGACTCTCTTGCCCCTCTCGGATTCTATATCTGTGAGTTCCAGTCTTTCTCTCCGCTAATAAACTCTGCCTTAGTCCTCTATGCATGATCTGGTTTCAGTCTTTGACTCCTGAACACAAGAACCTGGAGACATAGAAGACCTCAGACCCCATTAACAGGGGGTGGGACCGGAGGTGGATTAGTCCCACCCACCTTCTGCAGCTGGCGGTTTTGCAGCTCTCAAGCCTCCATGACGAAGGTGACTTGGTACCCATGAAGTCCCCCTCCAGCTTCTGCTGCCAGCCACGCCTTTCCTGCTGTAAGGACTGGATCTCCCCCTGGAACCAGTAAGCTGAATAAATCTCCTTTTCTCCCCTTAAGTTATCTGAATCTGGTGTCTCACAGCAACACAAAGAGTAACTGATATACCTGGTCAATAGGCCTTTAACTCTAATAAAACTCTTATTTCTTTGTGTGTGTGTGTGTGTGTGTGTGTGTGTGTGTGCATGTGTGTGCAAGAGGGCACTTGAGTGTGTGTGCTCATTCAGGCCCAAGGGAGACTTAAAGAATCATCCGAATTACTCTACATCTTTGTTTTGTTCTCAGGTTTCCAAGGTTACACCTTCCAGGGTCAGAAGTGCATACTGCTGCCATTTCTGCCTGGCATTTTTATTTGGAATCTGAGATCTGAACTTAGGTCCTTCACTCGTGAGGCAGAGACTTAATCCCACAGCAGTCTCTCTGGTCCTTAAGTCTTTCCTGTGTGCTGGTTTCTTTTTAACCCACAGACTTCCATGTTGACCAAACAGTTAGGAAACTGGATTTCTTTCTGCAGTTTCGTCCCACAGCTCGAGTTTGAAACCAGAGCAAGAGAAACAGGGAGAAAACCCTCAGACACTGGGGGACTGCCCCTGGAGGGACAAGGGAGCTGCTATGAGTTTATAGCGTCAGGGTACTTATGGGAAAAAGAAAGAAAAAGGATTGGAAGTTAATTTTTTTTTCTATTGGATAGTCCCAGCCTTTTGAAGTCTGATTGGCAATTTTAACCCTTCTATGCTTAATTGGTCTGTTTATGTTGGGGGTCGACTTTTGGTAGCTAAGCTGTCTCTCCTTTTGGAAGTAAGGGTCTTACTCTCCTTTCCCAAGTAGGCATCTGAGTTAGTTCCTGTGGTAGACCAAAGAGACAGATGAGTTTGAGGCATTTCTTGAATTGTGTGGTAGGTATGGCTCCACAGGACCTTCCCTGGCTGCTAGAGACCTTGCAGGAGGGTTAGTGGCTACGCCTGCCTGCTTAGTTATGCTATTTCTCGTGGGTAGCCTGCCTTGTTGCTGATAGATGACGGCAGCGCAGAACAGGACAGAGGGGAAAGGCAGCCAGGAACATCTTTCGAAGGTCTCGCTGTACAGAAGTTGGCACCAACCCCCACGGAGGTAAGGTTTGTGGTGGGATGTGGAGATAAACCCCGCGGATGAAGGTGGAAAGGGATTGCAGACACGCAAGTGAACTGAACACCTTAGTCCAGTCCGACCCAGTCCATAGCAGACCAATCTGTGACCAGTCAGGTTCACAGAAACTAGAACTCACCAAAGAGAAAAAGCCACATTTCCCAGGCTCACCCAAGTTTAAATACCCCTGACCCCGACAGCTATCTTTGGCCTTCTTCCCCTTTGTGGACTCCATGTCAATGAGTTCTTTTGGGCTTCCTTGCCCCTTACAGATGTCCATGAGTTCATCTAATAAAATCTGTCTTAATCCTCTACACATGTTCTAGTTTTAGCATTGGACTCTTGAACACAAGAACGTGGACATAACCCCCCCTCACTCCACCCCCGCAACGTAAGGAAGTCATGTACTGCCTTAGGACAGCCAACCCTTGGAAAAGAGGGATTTGAGATTCGGGGACTCACGCATCCTCCAGGGTGTTCTGTGCTTCTGAGCGGGAGGCTGAACCTCCACTATAGTGGCTGATATGAATAAAGCACTCCTCAGCTGCAGCGACTCAGGGTGAACGAGACCATCCCAGTCTTCTTTCAGCAGCTGCAGCAGCCGGAACCGCTACCGTCTCCAGGGCTCCCTTTTCCCAGCCCGCAAGAGCTGCTTCTCAGGGTCTGATGCAAGCAGGCGTGACGGCATGCTCCTGCCATCCTACCTCTCAGGAGACCAAGGAAGGAGGAGGGGCAGTTGCAGGCAACCCAAGTTTCACAGCAAGCCTCAGGGCAGCCTGGAACACAGTGAGACCCTATCTCAAAAACAATTGTAGGGCTGGAGAGATGGCTCAGAGGTTAAGACTCGGTCTTAGAAGCAGAAGGACCTGAGGTTCAGATCCCAGGTCCACATGTAAAAATGTCAGGCAAAAATGGGGTCGACTTGCACTTCTGGCCCTGGAAGGTGGGGCTTGGGAATCCCAGAGCAAAGCAAAAAGGAGGTGGAAGCAGTCTGTGATGACTCCCAAAGTCACCCTTGGGCCTCCAAAGGGACACATAATGCTGCTATACACAGACAGATAGATACACAAACACACACAAAATTTAAAAAAAGACAGCTCGTGAAATCATGTGTCATTTTGACAAACATACAGTTAATAATTATTTTGAAATCAATACAGAAGAACTATTTTAATAATTGTAGTATTATAATCACAGTAAAATTTTTAAAGTTTTAAAATTCAATTGCTTTGTGATGTTTGGCATAACATTGAAAGCAATTCAAAGAATCAAATGGATGATAACACATGTCATTCTTAGTTACGAGGTAGTCAATACTGACATCAATTAAAATGAAAAAACAAAACAAAAACCAAACCAGGAACAGATTTCTTGCTGAGCACTGTCTCCTCCTAGTAATACATATTATCCCGCGTGAACACATGAGCCATATGGATGGGAAGCTGGCTGCAGCAGCTCCTGCGGGTATGCGGGGCGGGTAAGATCACGCTCTCCCTGAATGGAGCTTGGCACCTGGAAAGGGCACACTTGCCAGAGAACAGATACACTATCTGTGTGGTCCATGGAACACAGAGGGGAACTCTACACCAGGTCAGGCTGACCCAAGTCTCTGTGGGCCATGGGAGCAGCTAATCGCTGGAGTGAGATAAGATCCCTTCTGAAGGACTGAGGCTGATTCACACATTGAGCAAACTCACATTCAAACCCTCTTCCTGGGAAAGCAGCAACTAGCGAGAACTGAGTCGAAAACACTCCTGCAAACGGTCACAGTCTTAGTGCTGTCTGCTTTCCCCGTGTGGCAAGGTTCTAGACTCTTCATGAAAGTCTTAGCTCTTCAGATCAGCTTCGTAGCTTCCACAAAAACCCCGTGGACAGGGAGGAGGGGTGTAGAGATGTGGTCCATGGTGAAATGTTTGTCGTGCAAGCGTGAAGACGTAGGTCTGGTCCCTAGAGTCTAATTAAAAATATAAGGTTTGGTGTCATGGTCTTCTTGTAACCCTAGTGCTGGGAAACAGGTGGATTCCTGGGAGTTGCCAGGAAATCACAGTGTCAGTGAGCTACAGGTTCATCGAGAGACCCTGTGTCAAAAAGCAAAGAAGAGAGGTTAGCAAGGGAACTCAGCCAGCAAAGGCACCCACCTGTTCACTTGGCAATCTGTGTGGGGCAGGTGAGAATTGACTTCTGAAGGTGGCTCTCTCACCTCCACCCATGTGCCATGGCATGCATATGCAACCCCCAGCCCCCTCAACTCCTGTCTCTCAAACAAGCAATCAAATTTCAAGAGAAGGTATAATTATACCCATATTGGAATTATGACTGACATGAGAATTTTCATGTTGGTCTTGAACTTCACAACGCTGCTGAATCCTTTTGTTATTTTAGTAGCTTGTTGGTTCTCTTGGGGATTCATGCAGATAAATTTTACTACATGAGAACTGTGCTCATTTTGGTATCAAGACTGTCATGTGTTATGGTTACATTTTAGTGTCAGCTTGTGTAGAGTTCTCCACCCATGATGTGGCATCTCTACACACACACACACACACACACACACACACACACACACACACACACACTAGGAGACGACTCCAGGCCATCAGGACAAAGATAGGTAAGCCCGGCCACCTGCTCCTCCGCCTCAACTCCCCAGAGACTTGGAAACAGACGGGGAGTTTGTCAGAGCAAATCTTGATTTATTGGGGGATAACAACAGCTTATATAGACAAAGGAACACAGGGCTCGAAACAGGCAGTCAATTGTGTTAAAGGTCAATACAACATCCAGGCCCTACAGGTCAGGCTCGCGGTATCTCAATAAGGAAGGTAGGTCAATTCCTGAAAGCCAATTAGGGCTCTCTGTAATGTGATCAGGGTTACGCCCAGGACACTAGCTCTCAGTGCCATCTTTGGTCCCATGTGCTCGGCTATGCCCTGGGGTAATTCCTGGGCGGGCCCAACAAGCTTGGTGCTTGCAAACTGTTTGGGCGCAGCTGTGGAAGGTTAATGGTTGGAAAGGCCCCTGAACAAGTCTGCAGGTACTTGACTGATTAATGTGGAGAACCCAGCCCACAGTGGGTGGTACTTTCAGTGGTGGACCAGATAATAGGAGGTGCAAGGAGGAGGGACTTGCTCTTCCCCTATCCTTTGTTGACTTGCTGTGGAGGCACATTGTACACTTCTTAGGGCATCGATGTCCTCCTTTGTTGCTGCTGCTGCTGCTGCCTCCATCCTTGGCTGACGGGGAGCTTCATCCTTTCCACCTGCTCCTGGAGTCTGGTCTCTAGGCCTTGCTGCTGTTTGCTGTTCATCGCCGACGATGGAGCCCAGCTGTTCTTCATGGACATCAGAGCCCAGCTATCCATGGATGTTGGAACCCAGCATCTTCCACCCTCTAGCAAACTAGACCCTTGAGACCTTCTTGGGCTCTTTCAGCTTTTTGAGACATCTCGGTCAAGAATGAAGCGGTTACAGGCAGCAACACTCTTCCTTATTGTGAGTTAATTTAATAAACTTATTTATACATATTACATTCCAGAGATTCTATTCTTCAGAGAACCCTGACTAACACATCATGGCTTGAAGGTGAGTTGTCTTCCACCAGCTGATATATCTGAATCCTTAGCGGTGTTAATGTTTGGGAAGGCTGTGGCACCTTTAAGAGGTGGAGCGGTCCTGGAGGGCTACAGCCACAGAAGGCCGGCCTTGAGGTTTGCCAGCTCTGCCCCTCTGTCTCTTGCTTGTTCCTCCTGAAGGCCGCGGTGACCTTCAGTGGCTTCCTGCTTCTGCTATGCGTTCCCACCATAATGGACTCGCTCCTCTCGGAGCTTAAGCCAGATAAATAACCTTCTCTGCGTTTCTGGTCTTGGTAGGGCGGAGCCTGTGAATCCCGGGGCAGAGTAAAAGGAGGAGGTGGAGGCGTCCATGGTGGTTCCCGAGTTTGTCCGTGGTTCTACACACACACACGCACATGCACACACGCACAATTGGATAAATAATAAATAATAATAAAAAAGATTTTAAAAAGCTACTGATTTTTGAAAAAAAAAAGAGAAAGCAAAGGTGGGCACCTTGATTGTCACCTTGGGGAGCACCCCAACTCTGTGAGCCAAGGAGTGTGAGCTAATATAAGGGTGTAAGCCAACATAGGGGTGTGAGCCAACCTGGGGGTGTGAACCAGCATAGGAGTGTAAGCCAAAGAGAGTGCATTGTCCTAAGCCGACTTTCTGGGTAATGTGTTCCCATATCAACAGAAAATCATTATGCAAGATCAATACTTCTGTGTTTGATTAGCTGGACTTCATTCTGCTTTCCATATTGTTATAATTAGATACAAGTGTCATGTGGATGGTTGCCGGTTTGGGCTCTGGACACATTTGTAAAGAATCCTTGCTTGGTTGAGTTATGTCCTGAGAAAGCCTGCAGGAGATTGTCTGATTGAGCCAAGCCCTGCCCACGGTGGGTGTCGCTAGTCCCTGTGCAGGAGAATGAGAGGGAGGGAACTGATACAGAAATTGGTGTCCTTTGGTATAGTTGGCCAGACATGCTGGTCTGGCAAGTAAGAATTGTCCCTCTTCTCAGCAGTCCTGTGGCTATAGTGGGGCCAGTTTTCTTGGTTCTTATTGTTGGTGTGGACCCCCCTGCCAAGATGGAGAAGTGCTGTAGCCTGACAACTGTAAGTCAGGGAAAAAAACCCCTTGTTCCCTAAAGCTGCTTTGTTAGGAACCTACCAGCGACATGCAGAGTTAACTACATGCAGCATGTATGTTCGCGCGCTAGTGAATCTCCACCCTAAGTTCTTTCTCTTGAGTCCAGCTGCCGCCCAGGGCGAATGGCAAGAATGGGGTCCTTCTTTCCTCTCCAGGACTGTTTGAACAGTCCCTGGGATTTACTGCAACTCGCTTGTTAAACCCGCCCGATCTCGGTATGGTTTCTGAACTTGAGTTTTCATTTCCGTCAGGGTGATATAATATATGTACACACTTACAAGCCAGGTGATTCTAACCAGGCTGGCAATAAAAACCCACCCACACCCATCGCTCCCATCCGCGGTTAGTTCTTAGCTGCTGCTTCTTACATTTATCTCTGGATGTCTGACGTGATACAGAGCTGCCTTTCTGCTGCTTCTTAGCGGCTTGAAGCAACATACATCTGGCTGCTGTTCTTCTGAAGATCAGAAACACAACGTGCCTCTCAGGAGATGCGGGCCGAGGCTTGGGCGGCTGTCGGCACTGAGGCCTGGAGTGGACTCCATTCCTGGCCTCTTCCGGCGGACCGCCTGCCAATCTCTCTTGGCTCCGGCTTTCTGGCTTCAGGCTCTTGTTTTGTGCGAGCAGAAGATCATCTTTTCTGGAGAGAGATTTGCCTTTTGCTCCTGTCTTCCAAGGACATCCTTTGTATTCGGCATCCATCCAGGGATGTTTTGGGATCACCTGGGAAAATCTCCCCAGCTTAAGGTTTTGAATTCAACTACCAGTGTGAAGTCTCTTTTGCCGTCTCGTGGGGCCTTCACAGGTTGCAGGGTGATCTCCAGGGTCAGCCTGATGCATGGGGCTTTTCTGATGCAGGTTTTGCTTTGAGTTTGGAGGATTAGCATTGGATTCTTCAGGCCAGTGCGCTCTACGGCATAGGCCTACACATTCTCTCATTTTCTCAGTTGAGCTACACTGCCTCTTTAAGCGACATTAATATTCAATATTTTATTGTGACTAATATTATTCAGGGGTGGACTATACTCACATTTGCTTTCTTATTCAATTATCTTAAAATTTTTTTTTGAAAGTTTTTCTTTATTTGTGCGTGTGTGTGTGTGTGTGTGTGTGTGTGTGTGCCTATGGAGGCCCAAGGGTGACTTCATGAATCATGTTGGATTGCTTCTATCTCCTTTGTGCTTCACTCTGGGATTTCCAGGGCTCTGTCCACCAAAGGTTGAAGTTCAGGCCACCATTTCTGCCTGGTAGTTTTTTTTTTTAAATAATATTTATTTTATGCATGTGTGTGTATGTGTGTGTGTGTGTATGTGTGTGTGTGTGTATGTGTGTGTGTGTGTTTATTAGAGGGCACTGTGTGTCCCTGTGGAAGACCAAGGGTGACTTCGGGAATCACCCTGGATTGCTTCTACCTCCTTTTTGCTTCTCTCTGGTATTTCCCGGGCTCTATCCACCAGAGTTGGAAGTGCAGGCTGCTGCCATTTCTGCCTGGTGTTTTTTACATGGGACCTGGGATCCGAACTCAGGACTTTCAAGACAAAGACTTAAACCCTGAGCCATCTCAGGGTAGGATCCAGCATCCAAATTCAAGTCCTTCTGCTTGGCAGGTAGTCTTAACCCCGGAGCCATCTCTCTGGCCCTTCATTGATTTTTTTAAAATATGTATTTCTCGGTCTTCTGTCTGGCTATTACTGATTCAGTCCTAAATTCTGCCCTGGAATTGGGGCTGTGCTATCACTAGATCCGAGGCAGCAGATGCGCACGAGCTTCAGTTTTTACCATAGAGACTCTTTGGACCACCTCCCATCCTGCTGGATGCAGATGTCATCCTCAACATCTGCCACGCTTGGTCATCCAAGCTCTCAGCTCCTCATCCTCCCAGGAAGTGTCCTGGCCTCTCTCCTGAGCTGGACCGTAGCCTTCGGACCCCATCGTTTCAGTGGGATGCATCCTCATCAGTATCCTGAGAAAGGATGCCAAGGGAAGTCCTTGTTCTCTGCTGGATCCAAGTGTTGGACCCATGTACAGGAAACTGAAGGACTGGAAGACGTGGACACCATAGAAATGCTGACAGCTGGACCGTCCGGAACACAGGAAACATGGCGCTCACACAATCTAGTTTCTCCAGCCAATGCATTTCATAAGGGAGAAAAAAAATGCTTGCAAGAAGATAATTTATAAGGGGAAGGATAGAAAAGGGAATTACAAGATGGAGAAAGTTGGCAATGTGTGATTGTAGGCAGACCCTGATTCACACAAAAGGTTTTTTTTTTTTTTTAAAGTCTAAGGCATTAATAAGACAGCTGGAAATCAGAGCTCTGGCTAGCTGATGTTACTCTCTAATTGTAGTTCAAGAATAATAAAGCCCATTATCCAGGCCCTTTATCTTTGGGGCACATGGATGGGATGTGGATGGGAGAAGTTGGCGCTCGGATGCAGTGAGATATGATGCTGTCTGATCACCGTTGAGGTTGGATGTTTAAGGACACGGGGTTTCATAAGCTGTCAGCGCATCTCTTAAGTATTTGGATTTTTCCCCACAGCAAATCAGGTCTTAAAATTATAATGGAAGAGAAAAATAATACTACCAACAAAAAAATCCAGTATAAACTTTCAGATGGAAATTGGTTTTGCTCAGAATTTTGAGGGCTTTCTCTACTGTGGTCCTTCTAGCTTAGAAGGTTTGTTTCTGCAAAGTCCAAGGCTTTTGTGGTGTGGACTTTGGTTCATCCCTTCCCATCAGTCTTTTGGATCTCCTCCCTCCTTCCCTCCCTCCCTCCCTCCCTCCCTCCCTCCCTCCCTCCCTTCCTGTGTGGTGTTTGTGTGTGTAGAGAGAGAACACTTGCGTATGTGTCTCTGGAGGCTCAAGGGTGACATTGGGAATCATCCTGATTGTTCTACCTCTTTATTGTTTTGCTCTGAGGTTTCCCAGATTTTGCCTTCCAGGCCTAGAATTGCAGTTCTGTCATTTCTGCTGAGCTTTAAAAAAATTTTTTTTTGGCACAAGATCCTGGGATCTAAACTCAAGTCCTTTTGCTTGTGAGGCAATTTCCTTCTGTTGTCTTGGTCACATCCCTCGGCTTTGATGTTCTTCACACCTTCATCTCGATGCACATAGAACGGGAACTTGGAATCTCGAAGGCTGTATTTGAGAGAGGGTATTACTGCTTTGATCAGTTTCCCCTCCCCCTCCCACCTCATTACTAGGGCATTGAATCGACTCTGTCTTCACTGGGGCCACATTACATTAATGCGTAAAACTGGAGAGACTCTTAGACTAGATTTTCTGTCTTCAACAAACTGCATCTCCTCTTACTTTCAAGGCTTTTGGTTTTGTTAATTGGACTTAAAGTTTTTTCTTCACAATGTGCACTCGAATAGTCTTACTTCTTGGGCTGATGGGATAGCTCAGCAGGTGAGGCGCCTGCCTGCTCCAAGCCTGGCAGCCTGAGTTCAATTCCTGGAAGCCCACATGGTAGAAGGGAACAATTGACTAAAGCTGTCCACTGACTTCTACCAGTGAGCTGTGGCGTGCATGCTCCATCTGTCTGTCTGTCTGTTCATTTATCTGTTTTTTTCTCTCTCCCTGTCTCCAAACAGATAAAATACTTAAAAATGAATCTTCTTTCTCTCTATTTGTCTTGACTTTGTGGCATTTTGAGAAATTTTTCCTTCTGCTGTGTTTGCTAATTATTGCTCTATGTGGAAATCTGTTGCCTTTATTTATTTTTATTATGAAAATTTTAAAAATTATTTATTTGTGTGTGTGTGTGTGTGTGTGTGTGTGTGTGTGTGTGTGTCTCAGAGGACACTGTGTCCCTGTGGAGGACCAAGGGTAACTTTGGGAATCATCCTGGATCGCTTCTACCTCTTCCTTGCTTCTCTCTGGGATTTCCCAGGTTCTGCCCACTAGGGTCTGGAAGTGTGGCCTGCCCCCATTTCTGCCTGGTGTTCTCTATGTGGGATCTGGGATCTGGACTTTCTGCTTTCGAGACAGAGTCTTAACGCCTGAGCCATCTCTCCAGCCTGCCTTTCTTTATTTTTAAAGTCCCTTTGCTAAAATTCTCTTATTCCCAATGGCTTTCAGCTGGCCATTCCTGTTTTCACAGGTACACATCTCCAAATAAAATTGCTTCTGCCTTTTCTTTCACACACAGATGCTGAAGATGTGGGGAAACAACTCAGTTGGTGCAGTGCTCGACTTACAATAAGACCTGGATCCTATTCTGGAACCCACGTAGAAAAGGTCAGACACTTGCTCCTGGCCTGTAAGAGACCCCATTTCAAAATAAAGGTGAATGTGTACACACACACACACTCACACACACACATACACACACGCCAAAAATAATCCATGCTGAAACTATTTTTAGTGTATTGTTGAAGGTTTTTTGTTTGTTTGTTTTCTCTCACTGGCCAGGTGGCCTGGATTTTGTGGACTCTTCTGTGGTGCACGTGAGCAGGCTCCTCTCTCCAGAGTTCCTGCAATGTGACCAGAGTGGAGCCTGATCAGCCTTAATTCTCTTGGCCAAACCGCTGGAGGTGCGGGCCTGTGGAGGTCCTAAACGCCACTGTACTTAATGTCTGTATTCATCCATTGAGGGAGAAACGGGAGATGGCAAAACAGTGATATTCCGTTCTTTCTTTAAAAAAAAAAGTAAACCTTTTATTTTACTTTAGTTTTATGTTGTAAAACCTGTGGTGTGTCAAGTGCTTGTGTATACAAGCACAAAAGAAGTTGTGTATCTTCCTTTTAATTTGTTTTTACTTTTGTTTGTGTGTCTGTGTATGTGTGTCTGCATGTCTGTGCGTCAGGGCACACTATGTGTCTGTGGAACCCAAGGGTGACTTCAGGAATCACCGTAGATTGCACTACCTCCTCTTTGCTTTTGCTCTGGGGTTTCCCAGGCTCTGCCTTCCAGGGCCAGAAGTACAGGCCACTACCATTTCTGCCTGGCATTTTTATGTGGGATCTGAGATCTGAACTCAGTACCTTCTGCTTTCTTTTTTTTTTTCAGTTTTTTTATTTTATTTTATTTTTAATACATTTTTTATTATTATTTCAGCTCATACAAACTTAATAGGTACACCAGTTCCCTCCCTCCCTCCTCCTCCCCCCACCCCGAACCCCTGCTCCCCCTCCCCTCCCCCCTCCCGCCTGTCTCCCCCCCCCCCCGTGCCTCCCGCCCCAATTCCCAGAGTCCTTTCTTGTGCATGCCTGAATCTCCTCTGGGCCCTCCTCTCCGATGACGTACAAGGACCCAGTGGCATTTCCCTGAATCCTTTCCTGTGTTCCCCTTAAGTATAGGAACACTACTGTGGCTGTCAATCCCTTGCCTCCAAGGATCTTGGTGCCTTTAGCAGATGCTAGACTTTGTGAGGTCAGTAGTGTGTTGGACATTGCACCGGGCATGCAATGTCCAATTATGATTGCTTCGGCCCTAACTTGTGTGGAGTATCTTGCAAATCATTGCTCCTCCCATCCTTTTGCTCTTACACTCTTACCGCCCCCTCTTCCGCAAATGTCCCTGAGCTTCAGGATGGGGAGAGATTAGTCTGGCCTAGTTCTAGATGGTTGATATAGAGTCTCTGAAGTTCTGGATAGTGGTTTGTTGATTTTCTTTTACAGTTTTGTTGCTCCTGCAATGCCCTTCACTCCATCGTGATAGGCACTGTATGTCACCCCCTGGCCAGAGACAGAAAGCTGTTAAACTGGAGTCTTATTATCAGAGCACATTCAAGGGTAGATGTAATACTTATACCCAAAAGTGGAATCGCAGGGTCACATGGCATTTGGCAATGAGAGGGGTCAATCACCCATTTGCAAAATGGTTACTTTTTAATCTGCCGGATTATATGCCCTCCCCTTCTGGTGAGTTCATACCCCCTTAGTTGTAAATGATCAGAAACAAATGTCTGTGAACTTAACCAGGTGTCACATTACTTTCTTGCAGTCCTTGATGGAGGCCTATTTTCTCTACTGTAACCTGGTCACTTCTCTCCTTGTTTCTGGTGTGGCCCTCCAACCCCATCCCTCCTGTTCATAATCCTTGCAATTACTGTAGGTAATACATAGATTTACCTATGAGTGTCTCAAGATGGGCTGGGTGGGTTTGGTATTAGGAGCCACCTACTAGGGAGTACATACGGCGCTTAATTTTCTGGGTCTGGGATACTTCACTTAATATAATTCTTTCTAATGACATCCATTTCCCGGCAAATTCCAGTAATTCATCATTTTTGATGGCTGAGTAGTATTCCATTGTATAGATGTACCACAGTTTCCTTATTCACTCATCACTGTTGGACATTTGGGTTGATTCCATGTCTTTGCTATTGTAAATAGTGCTGCTATGAACATGGTCGTGCTTGTGCTATCAAGGTGGACCTCTGCTGTATGGGGGGTTATACCCAAAACTGGAATCGCAGGGTCATATGGCATTTCAATCTTTAATTTCTTTAAGAATCTCCAGACAGCTCGCCAGAGTGGCTGTATGAGCCTGCACTCCCACCAGCAATGTAGGAGAGTTCCCCTCTCTCCACATCCTCTCCAGCATTTGTTGTTGTTTGTATTGTGGATTTTTGCCGTCCTGACCGGGGTGAGATGATATCTCAGGGAAGTTTTGATGTGCATTTCCCTGATGGCTAAAGAAGTGGAGCATTTTTTAAGATATTTGTTAGACATTTTAATTTCATCCCTGGTAAAATTTCTTTTAAGTTCCAGGGCCCATTTTTTAATTGGGCCATTGGTTTCCTTGAGGTTTAGTTTTCTAAGTTCTTTGTGCACTCTGGACAGTAGAGCTCTATCAGATATGTGGTTAGTGAAGATTTTCTCCCATTCTGTGGGTTGCCTTTGAGCTCGCGTTACAATCTCTTTATCTGAACAGAAGCTCTTTAATTTCACAAGATCCCAACTGTTGAGAGTTGGTAGCAGTGACTGTGCCATTGGATGTCTGTTTAGGAACTGTTGGCCTAGCCCAATCAGCTCGAGGGAGTTCCCTATCCTTTCAACTATGGTTTTTATAGTCTCTGGTCTGATATCAAGGTCCTTGATCCATTTGGAATTAAGTCTTGTACATGGTGACAAGTACGGGTCCAGCTTCAATCTTCTGCATGTGCAGATCCAGTTTTGCCAGCACCATTTGTTGAAGATGCTATTCTTTTCCATTGGATTCTTTGGGCCCCTTTGTCAAAGACCAAATGGCTGTAATTTTGTGGGCTTATATCTGGGTCTTCAATCCTTATCCATTGATCTGTGTGTCTATTTTGGAGCCAGTACCAGGCTGTTTTTATAACTATGGATTTGTAATATAGACTAAGGTTCGGTATGGTGATACCTCCAGCAGTGTTTTTGTTACTCAGGATTGTCTTTGCTATCCTGGGTCTTTTGTGCCTCCATATGAATTTTGAGATTGTTTGGTCAACTTCTTTAAAGAATTGCTTTGGGATTTTAATTGGTATAGCATTGAATTTGTATATTGCCTTTGGTAGGATGGTCATTTTTACGATGTTGATTCTGCCAATCCAGGAACATGGGAGGTCTTTCCACCTTCTGGTGTCTTCTGCAATTTCTTTCTTGATGGTTTTAAAGTTTTCATTGTAAAGGTCTTTTACCTCCTTGGTTAGATTTATACCAAGGTACTTCATTTTTTTAGGGGCTATAGTAAATGGGATTGTTTCTGTCAGGGCTTTTTCACTTCTTTTCATTTTGGGCATATAGGAAGGCCTCTGATTTTTGCACATTTATTTTGTATCCTGCCACCCTGCTGAACTTCTCAATTAGTTCCAGGAGCTTCCTGGTGGAGTTTTTGGGGTCACTGAGGTATAAGATCATGTCATCTGCAAATAGGGATAGCTTGACTTCTTCCTTGCCGATTTGAATCCCTCTTGTCTTATGGCTTCAGCTAAGACTTCAAGTACAATATTGAATAGAAGTGGTGAGAGTGGACAGCCTTGTCTAGTTCCTGATCGAAGTGGGAATGCTTCCAATTGTTCCCCATTGAGCATAATCCTTGCTGTGGGCTTGTTTTATGCAGCTTTTATTATATTGATAAAGGTTCCTTCCATTCCTACTGTCTCTAGCGTTTTGATCATAAAAAGCTGTTGGATCTTGTCAAAAGCTTTTTCTGCATCTATCGAGAGTATCATGTGGTCTTGGACTTTGGACTGGTTTACATGATGAATTACATTTATTGATTTGCGTACATTGAACCAACCTTGTGTGCCGGGGATGAAGCCTACTTGGTCCCCGTGAATAATCTTTTTGATATGTTTTTGAATCCGATTTGCTTTTGAGGAAGAGGCTTAACCCCTGAGCCATCTCTCCAGCCCTTAAATATTTTTTTAAACTTTGTGCTTTGTGTGTGTGTGTGTGTGTGTGTGTGTAGATCCAAAGGTGACATCAAAACTCACCTTGAATTACTTCACTCTGGTTTTCTTGGGTTTTGCCTTCCAAGGTCAGAAGTTCCTGTCTGCCTGGCGTTTTTATGTGGGATCTGGGATCTGAACTCAAGTCCTTTTGTTTTGGAGGCAAAGGCTTTTAGCCCTGAGCATCTTTCCATCCCATGTATTCTCTTATCTCTCTCCTCCTTCCTTCTTTGAGGGGGGATGGCTCCCTGAGCATAGAGCTTGAGGGTTCTGCTGGACTGGCAGCCAGCAAGCCCTGCCCCACCCGCTAAGCGCGGGGGTCCTAGGCTCATGCAGGACCACGCCTGGCTTAAGTGGGTGCAGAGATCCATGGCTCACATCCCCCTGCTTGCCTGGCACACACGCATCCTGCTGAGCCGCGCTTCAGCCCAGTCTTTCTTCCGCGCAGTCTCCGTTGGTAGGGAAGGTACTTTGCAGCAGCAGGAGCAGACTCGCCCTCCGTGCAGGGGCGGGGCAGCTAGAGTGGGTCTCAGACTCCGGTGACTCCCACCACCCACGGGGACCAGGCTGCGTCCCCGCTGGGATGCTCTGGAGCCGCCCTTCCGTCAGACCCTGGAAACCCACCGCTGCCCCAAACCACCCTCGACCAGCAGGCGCTGTGGCGCCTTCCAAGTGCCACTTGCTCTGTTGGGGTCTCCAGGGAGGGATGAGGTGGTAGGGAAAAGATCAGCGTTTGATGAGCATGTCGATCAATCCCGTGACCCTGGATACCCACAAATTGGGGCCATTCAGCAAACCCCCAAGCCTTTCATCTGGGCTGTTCGTTCTCCCATATGTTACTACCTGACATCACGGTTATTACAGTTTGTCAAAAAGCAAATCAAAGAAATATTACGTTTGAGGGGGGATGATCCAGTCAGTTCTCCAGTGGTGGGGGGAATGGAGAGTCATGATGGCAGAAGAAAAAAAATCTCTACATAAAAATCGGCAGGTGCTGCTGGATGGGTAGTCTTGAGGTCCTCTAACTGCCCTTTCCGGTGCTCTGAAGGGGGACCTGAGACAGTCCCGTCCTGTGGGCCTTTGTCAAAGTTGTGGGAGCTGATTGAAAAATAGCCTGTGTGTTGATAGCTTCTGTGCCGCTGATTACAGCCGCTGTGCTTTTCTCCTTTCAGAGAAGCCGCGAGGTTTCATTGTCTGGTCTCACCTACACGGCAGCCGTCCTTCTGTGCATATTCTCAATGATCTTATTGCTTCTCATAATAACTTCCTCTCCACAAAACTCGAAATAATAACTGGCGCAGCCTTGGTGATTAGAAATCAGTGTCAGGAAGCAGAATAAGATATAACCAGAGCGAGGGTGTCCTTTCTCTCCCCTTTGGAGGATGAGACCCCGAGGGGCGGGGCCCTGAGAGAGGGTGACCTTTGCAAGAACTGACCCACAGGAGAGAACTCTGATTTCCAGCCTGGTGCAGACACCCCCCCCCCAGCTGTTTGGTAAGGGATGTGTCCAGGGCATGTCTGGGATGAGTAACAGGGCTCCACTGGCCCCAACGCCATGAGGGGAGGGTGTGTGGGGGGGGGGAGAAGCGCCTTCCTGCCCTCACTAGACTCATTGGCTTCTGTCACCAAGAAGTGAGAGTGTCATGATCCATGTCTGTGTCCTGATGGATGCAGGAGGGGGAGGAATCAGGGACGCTGCACCCGTCAGAGAGGTATAGTAGGTGGAGGGCGGCAATGCCAGAATTCCAAGCTGCAGTCAGGCAGGGAGGGGTAGAAGGTTCGGGTCGCTGTCAGTTACCAGCAACATGAGTGGGGCAGGGCTAAGCGCCAACCGTCTCACAAGTTCTTCCAGGTGAAAGATTGTTCTAGATTGTTCTAGATGCCCCATGGATGGTCTCAGGTCCAGAGCATGCATTCTCCACAATAGAACTCCTGCAGTCATACTCTTAAGAAAGCCAGTGATCAGAAGCAAGTACGTAGGAAAGAATGGCTACAAAACCTGGGAGGTGGTGCAGAAAAGATCTCAGCGATGGAAGGCTGTGGACGTCGGGTTATACGTAATGTGACGTCTTGAAGGCGTTTACGCCTAAAAGGTAGAAAACGCTGACACAAATTCAAATCCTACTTGTAGAACTTGCAAAGAAACTTACCCCATGCCAAATAGCCTAAAACCAGCTTTGTATTGTAGTGGCCACCCGTCACAGCAAAAGGATGTGCAGAACATGGCACAAGTGGATGGAGCCTGGTCACGGACCAGCACAGTTGCATGACCAGCACAGAACGGCATGCAGAGGGCAGCCCTGCTGCTGCTGGGCTGTGAAGGCTTCACGGGAGGATGAGGATCAAGAATCAAAACAGCAAGACATGGAGTTCTAGGCAAGACCTTTAGCAATCAACGTGGAAGTGTGTTGATATTTTACCCTATTTGCTGAATGTCTATATTGGTATACATATGGTCCTTCCTTCCTTCCTTCCTTCCTTCCTTCCTTCCTTCCTTCCTTCCTTCCTTCCTTCCTTCCTTCCTTCCCTCCCTTCCCTCACTCCCTCCTTTCCTTTCCTTCCCTCCCTTCCCTCGCTCCCTCCCTCGCTCCCTCCCTCACTCCCTCCCTCGCTCCCTCCCTCCCTTCCTCCCTTCCTTCCTTTCTTCCCTTCCCTCCCTTCCCTCGCTCCCTCCCTTCCGTCCCTGCCTTCCTTCCCTCCCTCCTCCCTCCCTCCCTCCCTTTCCTCCCTCTCTTCCTTCCCTCCTTCCCTCCCTTCTTTTCTTCCTTCCTTCTTTCCTATATCTATCCTTCTGTCCACCCCTCCCTATCTGTTTACCGCCCATTCATCCATTCACTTAACATTCCATTTTGGGACCTTTCAGCAAACACATCCTATATCTCTTCCTTTAAAGGAAGGGTCTACAGATGATTTAGAAGTCACTCCAGGAGTGGGAAGGAGGGAAGGTGTTTCTCTCAGTGACCAGCCCACCAATCTATGACTCAGGCTCCAGCAAGCGCTCAGGCACCTGCCGTCAAAGACAACCAGGTGAAACTCGGTGGACCACACATGCGGAAAGACAAGAAACAGGAGGAGACTGGCGAGGAAGAAGATTGTAATAGGAAAAGGAGGGGGGATGGGATTGGAAATTAAGATATGAACATGACATAATTTCACTATATCCATATATGAAACACTGCAAGAATGAAAAATAACCAAGTGGCTCCAGGAGGCGGGGGAGATGGTAACTCAGGGAGTAAAGTGTTTGCTGCCCAAGCACAAGGCCCCGAGGTCGTATCTCCAGCATGTGCATTGAGAGACAAAGCTGGTGTGTAAGCGCGGACCTGTTGTCCTAGTGCTGGGGCAGAGACAGGTAGACCCTGGGGTCCTAGTGCTGGGAGCCAGAGATGGGAAGATGAGGGCCAGAGGCTCACAGTGAGCTTCACATTCAGTAGAAAACCTGTCTCTCAAAATAACAGGGACATGTTCACCCACACATACACACACGTACAGCCACACACATATGCACACCTACACACATGCATGAACACACACACACACACATACGCACACACACATGCACATACATGTACACCCCCACACATGTGTACACACATACACACCCATACACATATGTACGCATGCACATATGTATGCACACACATATCTATACCCACACATGTACACCCACACACATGTGTACATCCACATACATAAGTGTGCACACACAAGGCCCATATATGTATACACACATACAAGTGCATGCACACACAATTTGTGTGTGTCTGTGTGTATCACAGCCCAGTGTGTGCCTGTGGAGGCCCAAGGAGACTTCAGGAATCACCCCTGGATTATGATGTCTCCTCTTTGCTTTGCATTAGAGTTTCCTAGGCTCTGCCTTTCGGGGTCAGAAATACATGCCACGGCCATTTCCACTTAGTATTTTTAATGTAGGATCTGGGATCTGAACTCAGGACCTTCTGCTTAGGAGGCTCTTAAGCCCTGAGCCATCTCTCCAGCCCATTTATATTTTCTAAACCGAAGATCTGATGTAGCTGTCAATGCGATTTCTGTGAGTTGTTCACATTCCAGCTTGAGCCCATTGTGTTTAGTGCGATGGAAAAAAAATTCAAATAACCTCTGTGCTCTGCTGTGACAGATCCTCTGTGGTGGGAACCTGGATCCTGCTCTCTACTATCTCTCCAGTCTGAAAAAAGAAATGGCTCCAGGGCTGGAGAGATAGCTCAGGGGTTAAGATTCTGCTTTGAAAGCAGAAGGTCCTGAGTTCGGATCCCAGGTCCCACATAAAAATACCAGGCGGAAACAGTGGAGGCCTGCAGTTCTGCCCCTGGTGAGCGGAGCCTGGGAAGAGGTAGAAGCAATCCAAAATGATTGCGGAAATCACCTTTGGTCCTGCACAGGGACACACAGTGCCCTCTGATACACACACACACACACACACACACACACACACACACACGCAAAAGTAAATAAAATCTTTAAAAATAAATGACTCCAACCCTCGAGGAACAGAACACATCAATTGTGTCTGCTGGTGGCGAGACAGACAGGCTTTAAGTTGCCGCCACTAATCCTGCTGTGTTAGAATCACTGTGGAATTTCAATTGTAGAAAGATAGATGTATTTATGAAATTCCCCAGAAAGAACGATTATTATTTTATATCTCGCTCATTCCTCACAGCAGTCCTGTGAGAGGGACACAAACAAGAGTCTAAGATAAAGTCATCCCATGCCAGGCATCGGCTGAAGGGCCTCTGGGTCTTTCTGGTGGAATCACTCTGCCGTGTGTTGCGCCCATGAAACATGGATTCCTTTCTGATCTTAGCATCACTGTTGCCTGACGCACTGCGTCGCCAGAGGTTAATCCTGCTGCATCAGTGGGTTTTTTTGCTGTTGTTTGTGTGGTGGTTTTCTTTAAATTTTTATTTCTTCTTGTTTGAGATGAAACCTCACATAGCCGAGCTTCCAGCTCGCTGTGCAGCTAAGATCTTGAAACACTGATTGCCTGGGCTGGGAAGATGGGGGGAGGGGGGATCCTTTGCTTTGCAGGCAAAAGGCCCCAGTTTGGATTCCTAGATCCCACATTAAAATAATCATAATAAAAGAAAATGCTGGGCAGAAATGGTGGTGGCGCTCAGTCCAGACCCTAGAAGGCAGAGCCTGGGAAACCCCAGGGCAAAGTAAAATGAAGGCGAACAATCCAGAATGATTCCTAATGTCACACTTGAGTCTCCTCCACAAGCACATACTCCTAGTGTCCCCTTCTACACACACACACACACATACACACATACATACACACACACACACACACACACACACACACACACACACACGGAAAGGGGAGGGGAGGGGAGGGAGGGAGGGAAAGGGGAGGGAAAGGGGAAGGGAAAGGAGGGGGAGGGAAAGGGAGGGAAGGGGGAGGGGAAAGGAAGGGGGAGGGGAGGGAAAGGGAGGAAGGGGGAGGGGAGGGAAAGGGAGGGAAGGGGGAGGGAGGGAAAGGGAGGGAAGGGGAGGGGAGGGAAAGAAGGGAAGGGAAGGGAAGGGGAGGGGAGGGGAGGGAAAGGGAAGGGAAAAGGAAGGGAAAGGGAAGGGAAAGGGGAAGGGGGGGGAGGGAAAGGGGAAGGAGAGGGAAAGGGAAGGGAAGGGAAAGGGAAGGGGAGGGGAGGGAAAGGGAAGGGAAAGGGGAAGGGGAGGGGAGGGAAAGGAAAGGGAGGGAAAGAGAAGGAGGGAGGTTGATCCCCTCCCCTCTATCTCTGGGCGCTAGGATCACAAAAGTGCACCCCTGAACACAGCTAATGGGGTGCAGGTGGTGGAGCCTGGGGCCTCGTGCAGCTCAGCAAGCCCTCCGTGAGCAAGCTGCATCTCAGTCACTGGCTGTGCAGATGCATCTGGTTCTGAAGCCTTCGGCTATGTTGGGCGTGGTTGGAGTTGCCTTTGCTCTGACAGAACCAGAAAGACAGAAGGTTCATCGGAACCCGGAAGTCCCCAGCAGACGGGCAATGATTCACACGAAACCCCACCAGCGCCTCAAAGAAAGCGCTGCGCGGTGCCTTTCAAGGTCTTTGCCCTGCAAACAAAAGGACCTGAGTTTAGATTCCCAGATCTCTTTTGTAATGCTGGGCAGAGGGCTGGAGAGATGGCTCAGGGATTAAGACCGTTTCACAAGCAGAGGGTCCTGAGTTCAGATCCCAGGTGCCAAGTAAAAATGCCAGTAGAAAAGGTGGTGGCCTGCACTTCTAGCCCTGGTGGGTAGAGTCTGATAAATCCCAGAGTAAAGCAAGAAGGAGGTAGAGCAATTCAGGATGATTCCTTATGTCACTCTTGGGCCTCCATAAACAAATGCTGTCTTATATACACAAATGCACACTCATACACACACACGAAGAATAGAGAAACACATGATAAAGCATGTGGCAAAGAGCACTCTCTGGTCATGCTACCTTCTAGAAACTTCTATGATGTCAGCGCTCCAGAAGGTCTCTAGACCCAGCCATGTTGTCTCCTTAGAGAGGTCTCATCATATAGGTGTGATTCATTACACCTTTAGCCAATGGTAATCAGGCTGATTCCAGCCCCCCCCAGTCCTGCCAGGGTGGTCTTTCCAGGGACCACCATCCATTCTGGAACTTGCCAAGGACTGGCAGCCACCGGTCAAGTCATGAACAAAAAGATACCACTCTGGCGAGTCTAAGGACTTTAGGAGCTGTTTGTCAGGAGACTGGGAGGAAAACTATGTTTTGTAATTCGAAAGGTGATGCACCCCTGAGTGTAGAGCCTCTAAAGAGGTGTGTTGCCTCTGGTTGCCAGCTCCTGTCCTTCCTGCCTCCTGCTGGTACACGCTCCCTTGCATCCTAGTGTGGTCCCTTCACACCATTGCTCATCTCCACCATTGCTCTGTTGGTTTCCAAAGCTACTCTTGCCAGATTGGCTAGCTCCAAGTTTAATGAGAGACCATGTCTGAAAAAATAAGATGGAGAAAGAGAGTAAGATATATTACATCAACCTTTGGGCTACACACACCACACACACACACACACACACACGGACACACATACATATATTACACACATACACATATGGACACATACACATATGAACATATATTACACACATATGCACATATGTGCACATTCATACACACATGAACATATATCACACACACATAAGGGCACATACATGAACATATATTACACACATATACACATGTGGACACACTCATATGCACATGAACATATCACACACACACACGCGCGCACACACACACACACACACACACACACATCGATTTGTGATCCTGTATTTGAGCTGGCTCTCCCATCCCAACCAAATCTCTGGCAAATAGTTCATAGCGCTGCATAAGTTAGCTCTGACAAGTTAATAGGAAATACTAAGAGAAAGTTCTGGCACTTTTATGATAGAGAGAGTGTTCGAATGTAATGAAAGTGTAAAATAAAATTGTGGCAAATGACTTTTTAGAAGGTTTCAAGTTAATAAACAGTCTTCGCATAATTTTTATTCTGGTGAATTGTAGCACAGTTGCTGATTTACAACGTGCTGCCTCTGACCAAATCTAGCTCAGCCTGTGATAACGAAGTATAATTCAACACAAGATAGAAAATATAGTTCATGCTTGTGCACCAAATGTCATCCAGGCATTTAGAAAAATGTTAAAATACTGCTCATGCATGGTTTTTTTTCCCCAGTAAAATTTAATCGCTCCAAATAGGCAATAAACCAAATGCAGTTATTTCCTCTATAATTAAATTGACCGAATTCACAAGTTCACCACATTAATTAAAACAGTACTCATTCAATCATAAAATGACAAATACATGCTATTCTCTTTAGCTTCAGAGTGTGGCTTTTATTAGTTCAGATACTTATAGAGGCTATCATTTGTACTGAACTATTTCACATTGGTTAACTTTGCAACAAATCATTGATTAGAGAAAAATAAATTCTGACCTTTAACTCATACCTGGCACAGAAATCTTTTTCTATCAAATGCTAGTTATATGTTTGTAAATAAAGCTAGTTATCAACTTCAAATTAATAGGTAACCTTGAACTTTCAGAGGACAGAATATCTTCTGAGCAAGCACCTTTTTGAAAATTTATATTTTATTTATTTGAGAGGGATATTTATTTGAAGGGGAGAGAGAGAGAGAGAGAGAGAGAGAGAGAATATGCCATACAACATATTTGGAGAAGGTGTGAGGACAATTTTGGAAGTTGATTCTCTCTTCCATGTGGGTTTCTGGAGCTGGAACTCAAGTTAGCAGATTTGCCCCAGGTCTTTGAGCATGTGCCTAGTACCTGCCAATCTATCCCGCCGGCCTGAAATTAAGCATTTTAATTCCTGCTGGCTATAAGCAATTTCAGAGCACAATGACACCAATCCCCAATATTTCCCAGGACTCGCTATTTGTCTCTGAAGACCTAATGGTAATACAACATGATTAAACATGAAGTGTGTGCAGTGTCTTTGAAATACATTATCCATAGTGCAGATAAAGAGAAAAGTAATGGAATTTCTTTTTTAAAAAAATAAAATCTGAAAAATGCAAATCTGGGTTTAAAAATTATTGGGCTTCTTCATCCTCTTCTCTCTTTCAGATCCCACATGAAGTCAGTTTTCCTAGATAGAGGGTTGAAGTTTAATTTCCCACTTGACGCCCAGATTCCCAATTGCTCCAATTGACCTTGTTGTGTTGCTAGAGACTGAACCCCGAGTCTATCTCTCCCCTTCAGAAATGACCCAAATCCTGCATGATTGCACCCATGATACCTTTCCCAGACTTTCCTAGCTACCTCGTCTCAGGCTGCTTCAGACTTATTCATATAAATCTGAAAGTGTAAATCACAAATTTACTTCTGCAGTGTGGGTTCATTACTACGTGTCACCTGCCCGCTAGAACTGGGCTTCAGAAATAGATAACTTGTGATCGTAGAAAATAATACCCCTGTTCTCCGGGAACCCGAGATGGGAATAGAACATTCTATGCCTCCCTCCATCCCTTTCTCTCTAGAGGATGTGGTCAGCCTGCGGCTTGCCAGCTGCCTGCATCCCAGCCCCAACATGTTTGTGATATTCGAGATCCTCCTCCAACAGTTAAGGCTTCTTGAACTTCCTGTGTCTGACATTGTGATGGGGATGCAGACAAAGGAAGCCCCCCCTTGCAAGGTGACTCAACACCCCCCCCACCCCGCTGAGGCTGAGATAGGTAATTTTTAACCTGTTCATTTACATGAGAACTTCCCAGGAAATGTGAGTCTAAAGGGCAGGACGTAATGAGGGTCCCCAGAACTGCCCTCAGCAAACACAAGATGTCCCCATTGTACAGGCTAAGACGACCTGCCACCTGTCACTTCCATTTGACTTAGACCCGAGAGGACTTTCCGTGTGATTATTTTTCCACATAAAAACCTATCTGAGAAACTGCTTGGCGCTGGGCTTTGGGATCTGTACCTGAGGAGTCTAGGCCTGCATCCAGTGAATAAAAAGGGCCGTCTATTCAGCTTAGCCAGCGTCTGGAGTCTCACTTCTGGCTGGTTCTCTGTAACAACACCAAGACAAGACTTGAAAGCTGCTAGCTGCCAGTTACCCGCCATTTCTGCCTCAAGCATCTCCTCTGAGCATGAGCTCTCATGGAAGTCTGTCTCCTCACATGGGCTCTCATGGAAGTCTGTCTCCTCCGTGGGCTCTCATGGAAGTCTGTGGTCTGTCTCCCCACGTGGGCTTTCTGTGTAAGTCTGTGGTCTGCCTCCAAGGGAATAAATAGCAAAACTTTCACTTTGATCTGGAGCCTGAATGGCCTATTTCAACTTAAAGTTCTGACAGTCAAGAGTAGACGTTATCAAGCCAGAGCATTGGTTCAGAACTAATGACGCTTTACCTTTGCTTTGCTATTATCCTTTTCAAATGGATTCCTCAGTGTGAACCTCCCACAAGGAGAAGAGGGGCTACCCCTCACGTCTGCATTGCCAGAACCCTCTCATTTCAACACAGGCCTCTACCAGAAATGCTGAGCCTTGGCTGAATAGACAGCTCAGCGGTAAGGTGCCTGCTGGCAAACATGGCCGCCTGGGATTGATCCCCAAGCGTGGGTTAGACCTGCAAGAATTCCACCTGAGCGGTGGAAGGAGAGAAATGACTGCAAAAGTTATCCCCGACCTCTACCCATGCACTATGACAAGCATGTATTCTCCCTCCCTCCTTCCCTCTTCCTTTCTCTCTCTTTCTTTTCATTCCCTCTTTTTTTGAGATTAAGGTAGAGATTAGAGGAGAGAAAAAGCAGAATTCATAGGCGCAGGACGTGAAATGCCATGAGGGGCAGGTGTCCTCATCCCTTTTCAAATGAATAAATAAGTATATATTTCAAATGAATAAATAAGTATATAACATATTAAATATATTATATTAAATGTATAAAAGAAAGAAATATTTCTTTTAAAACAGGAAATACCAAGATTCACAAATTAGACGTGATTTGCCAAGTCCATGTGAGGGCTGGGGATATGGCTCAGAGGTCCAGAGTGTGCCTAGTGTGCACAGAGACCTGGGTTCAAGCCCCAGGACAGAAAACACCAAGTCTTAAGAGAAGAGCAGAAGCCATTGTGGAGTTTTGGGAGGCAGAAGCGCAGGTGGAGGTGGTGGGGGTTAGAGTAAGGCATAGCCGGACGGGAACTTTCACCAGGCGCATCTGGAAGGCCGTGGGAAGACGTGGCTTCCTCGGAGGGCTTGGGAATGCCGGGACATATTAGTGGCTGGCGAGTCCTCAAATTTGGTGTAAGAGAGCATGAGGAGAGATCAGATACCCAGGGAGCCGAGGTCGGCACTTGTCTTGGAAAACATGGGCCATGGCACAGGGCTGGGGATGCTGGAGAGAGAGAAAGGCCAGGAGGCTGTGGACCAAGATGCTCAAACATGGTGGTCCGTGGGGGCAGCAAGGCTCAGGCTTCACTCTCTGGGAAGGATCAATGAGAGTCAGGGTGGACGCGCCCTGTTAGCCGCCGCATCTCACTCGGCTGGACGCCGAGTCGGACTGGCATCACCGTTGTTTTCCCCACAAGCTTTTCTTCAGGCCTAACCACATTGCTGACTTACCAGTAACTGGGGGACACTGCGCAGCTTCTGACCCTCACATCATCCCGCGCAGTGTGACAGGGGCCTTCTGGCTCCTGAGAAAGTTCACTCACTACTCTGCTGTCTTTCCCCTACTTGGTGTATTGGGACATAGAATGAATTATCTATCAGTTGATGTAAAAACAAAACAAAAATTCAGGGGAGTGTAGCAGGGACTCTGTATGTTCTGATAAATTTGCAACCAAGCAGCTTAGGGGAACAAGGGGTTTTATTCTGACTTACGATTGCCTGGTTATAGTTGTTAGGCCAGCTGGGCAGGAGAGTCCACCCCAACTCCACGGGCCGAGGGAACTGGCCACACCATTTCCACAGCACTGTCGCGAGAAGGGCAGTTCTCCTTGCCAGACGGCATGTCTGTCTTAGCGTGCTGAAGAATGCCAGCTTAACCAATTCCCTCCTAGGAACTAGTCCCTCCACCTTTGTGCCGGGTCTCCCCACAAACAAGACAGTCTCCCACAGGTGCAACTCACCTGTACTAGTTCTGTACAAATGTGCCCAGAGTCGAAGCCTTTGGCTGTCAAGTTGACACCTATGTCCAGAGGACAACTGAGCCGAAAGCAGGGTCCTGGACCCTTAACCGGGAGCCTCGTTCACAGTATCAAACGACCAGCAGACGTCAGCAACTTTGTCTCCTTGGAGGAAGAGCCACCATCAAGCTGCTCCTTGCTCCTCAGCATTAATTCCACTTCTTAGGAACTCACTGCAACCCAAGAGCTGAACTCTCCTCCCAGCTGCCTCCGGGATGAGGAAGAAAAGTGGCAGGCGACTCTTGTGTTTCTTTCACACAGGTCTTGGTATCGTCTTTTATCATAGGAACATTTTCACTTTGTAGTTGTTGTTTTTTTTTTTAATACAGATGAACAGCTGCCATAACTCTCACCCAGGGCTAATGATAGGCAGTATCAGAGCAGTAAACACCAGATTTAATTACTCTACGACATCTTGGTGACATCCATTGGCATTACTATTCACTGTGATATTCATGACCCAATCGGCTCAGAATTATTAAAACCAGTGAGAAGAAAGGTAGGAAGCTTGATCCCAAGGGAGAGCATCCTGCCGATGTCTTCCCTGAGCAGTGCGTCAGAACGCGGCGACGGCGACAGACCATTCTACTCACAACAGTCACCGCACTTGCAATCACTGTCTCCTGTGGGAATATGATACAGCAAGAGGTGAATGGATTAGCAAGTATGGTCTCCCCGATGGAGGGAGTTCTTCTTGACCATGAAGCAGAATGGAATTCCATTATTTGGAGGAAAATAGATGAGGCTGGAGATTGTCATGCTAAAGCCAGAAAGAAATACCACATGTTCTCTCCTAGGTGTGGAAATACTGTCGTGTGGTGCTTTCCCAGGGAGCCACATGAATGTCTGCCCAGTCCAGATAGGAGTTAGAGGACAGACCAAAGTGGGATTGTATCAGAGTCTAACTTGGCAAACCGACGAGTTTATCGGGATAGGAGCAAGGGCAACAATGACTTACAGAAAAATGAATCCCTCAAGGGCAGTGACATCACTAGAAGGTCCCCCCAACGTGGATGATACTAAGGGAGCTGCACCCCCGAGCTCTCTGCAGGACTTGCTCGTTGGAGAATCTCTTCCAGGTCATTGGACGCTCAGAGTCTCCTTCCTGCTCTGGGCTGGCCTGCGAAATCTCCTTTATTAGCCGTTGTTTGCTATTCTCCTTTGCAGCGAGGAGGAATCCTGTTAGCTTCAGGAACTTCCTGAGACTAAGCAGCTAGTTTACTTCCAGACCGTCCTCCAGAACATAAAGTATTATACTACAACACAGGATCCTCTTTCCTCAAACCAGGGACAAAGTCCAAAAAGGTGTTAATTATGCCTGGAGGAAAAATGTCAAACAATTTAAGGGAACAAGGGGATTTATTATTGCTTATGATTCTGATTATAGTTCATAGTCTGGCTTGACAGGAGACTTCATGTCAATCAATATCAAGAGCTAAGGAAACTGGCCACATCATAGTCACAGAAACTACTGAGGGGGGGACGAACCTCCTTACCTGGCATACTGCAGATCGGTCAAAATATGCCCAACAGAACCGGCTCTCTACAACTTAGCACCTGCGCAGGACTTGATCTCACCCACTACAGTCTTGGTCCTCCCTCACCACTTTCTCACAATCTTGACAGTCTCCCAAAAGCTTGCTCAGGACCTGGTTTAACTACTAATTCTTCATAGATATGTTTAACGGCTCAGCCCTCAGTTGTCAAATTGACACCTGTATCTATCTATCACTGCGTGATCTGAACAGCATGGAGATATGAAGAATTCTTAGCTTTATTACCAATTCATGCAACTAGCTGGGAACTGGGAGAAACTGCAGAAGGCTGCATTGATGAAGATGTAGTTCAGGGCTAAAGTTTTTTGTAAGAGCGTATGTTATGATAACACAGCTGTAATGACTGGAAAATATTCTGAACAGTCCCTGAATTAAGGAACTGGAGGCAGAAGTAAACTACCTTCCCACTTCCTTCCTTGGGAAAGTGTGGTCAGCAAAAGAGAAAAGAGCCACGTGGACTAATTGTGCATTCATGGGTGAATTAAGGACTTGCATGTGACATAAATGCAAATGCACTCAGTGAAAGATTGTTCTCCCTTCGTGTGATGATGTGGAAATGGAGCGAAGCAATCGCCAATCTCTCGCTGCACGCTGACGTCCAGCAGCTGTTGGAGACATGACTCCGTTGGGAGTAAAATGCTGGACAAATTCGTTTCTGCAAGATGAGGAACCAGTTTGACTTGCTGTTAATGATCTGAATTGGGCATTCGGACTTGCTGATTTGTTTGATAACTTCAGGAGAGTGTGCGTAGGCACATGTTCAGCCACGTGTGCAGTGCGTGTTCCTACAGGAAGGGGTGCACATGTCTGTATGTGTGTGCACATGGATGCAAATGTATGCACATGTGAATGGAAGCCAGAGGACAATCTCACACTCTTTTCGAGACAGTCTCTGGTTGGTTTACAACTTGCCAGATGGTCTAGCTGGCTATGGGGCTCCCTCTCTGGGTCTCCCCAGCACTGGGGTTACAAATGCTCGCCAGTGCTCCTAGCTGCCTTTGAGAGCGTGTAGGGGCTTCAACCAGGTCCTCCTGGTTGCAAGACAAGCACTTTACAAGACCTATCTCCTTAGCCTCAGAAATGTTTAATTTTTAATCTTGAAATTTTCATAAAAGGAAGGAGTATGATAAAAATCAAAAGGAAACCAAGAAGTTTTAATTTCTATAGTTTTTTGTTAATGACATACATCTGTAACAACCAAGAACACAGGGAACAGATCAGCAAGATATTCAAAGGTAGCTCAGTCCCCAGAGATTGAGAACTGACTTCTGAAAGTTGGTTGCACACACACACATACACACACACACACACACACACACACAGAGAGAGAGAGAGAGAGAGAGAGAGAGAGAGAGAGAGAGAGAGAGATGTGCCCTGCTCTTCTTGGTCTAATGTACCTGCCAAGGAATAGTCCACCATGGGCTGGGCCTTCCCACATCAGTCATGTAATCAAGACAGTCCCCTATAGGAGGCTTAGGTCATTTAATTTGGATTGATGTGCGACCACAAGATACACCACAGAGTTGGCCGCTCATCAAGAGCTGATGAATGATGTCAGACATCATTATTTGCCTTGTTATGGACAGAATTTAAGACTGAACATTCTGAGTTTGCTTAATAACTTAGCCATCTCATCACTGTTCCAACCAACTCGTCTCTGTGAGGCTAATTCCTCCCTCAGAGTGTCTTGATAAATGAGCAGAAAAAAACAGACGTATTCACTGTATCCTCTGCGATCGGCATCATCAACCCAAACTGGATGGGATGATTGACAAGCAGGAAGCCAGCTCACTAATGACGTGAGAAACTTTAAATGTTGACAGGCGAATTTTTTGTTCAAACCGTGCAGAGGCATTTGATACTGAAGTCTGCTGCTTTCTCATGACCTCCCAAGTTGCGATTACGGGATGATGGACAGCGACAACTGTGAGATCAGTTCTTGGACTCATCACTGTAGACGCAGCCAGGGAAAAACACATGTCATGAAAATTCTCTTGCCTTTCAGTGTGGTGGGTTGATTTTGCTTAATCAAAGATGATCTTATAGTGGGACCTGGTGGGGGAGACATGTGATTCCAGCCACTTGGGAGTCACAGGCAAGGGGATTGCAAGTCAGTCCAAGGTCTGCCTTGGGCTACAGGGGACTCAAGACTAACTTGGACAACTTAGCGAGACTCTGAGAAATAAGAGGCTGGGGCAGAATTCAGTGGCAAAGCACTTACTTAGGAGGCAAAGGCCGCAGGTTCAGCTCCGAGTATGCAAATGTAGCTTTACGTCTATTGACTTTAGTGAAGTATTTGGACTTCCATGTCCAGTTTCTTATCATTTCATTTGCATTTGCATTGTATTTTATGACAGTATTGGACTATGGGGTCAGTGAGAGAGTTCAGTGGGTAAAGGCTCCTTCCTGTAACCTTGGAGACTTGAGTTCGAGGCCCAGAAGCCCACATGGGGATGTAGAAAATTGACTGCTAAAAGTTGTCCATCCATGTGCCACAGCACACACATGCTTGTTCTCTCTCTTTCTCTCTCCCTCCTTTCTCTCATTCTGGCTCTTATGCTCCCTGTGTGTGTGTTTGTGTGTATGTGTGTGTGCATGTGTGCAAGTGTATGTATGTGTATGAATATATGTGAGTGTGTATGTATTTGTGTGCATATGTGTGAGAGTGTGTGTTTGCATGTATGCATGTGAGTATATGTTTGTATGTGTGAACATGTGTGGGTATGTAAGTGCATATGTGTATTTGTGTGTGAATGGATATGTGTATATGTGTGCATGTGAGTACATACACATATGTATGTATGTGAGTGTGTGCATTTGTTTGTGTATGTGCATGTGTGTTCATGTGTGTATGCATGTGAGTGCTTGTGTGTGTGCATGCATGTGTGTGAGTGCTTTTGCATGTGTGCATGTATGTGTGTGCATGCATGTGTGTGTGAGTGCTTGTGTGTATGTGTGTGCATGAGTATGCATATGTGTTCGCGTGAGTGCTTGTGTGTGTATACACGTGTGCATGTGCATACCTGTGTGTGTATTGCACATATGCATAAACATTTCTGGGTGGTGCTCTGTGCTTCCCGGGTCGAGACTTGGAAGACCAACTGCCCATTTTCAGCGGCACTCACAGCCTTTGATCCGTGGGCCGCTCGCCCCACCCATGGGCCACACTGCCCTCCACTGGTTGTCACTCAAGGGTCAGCAGCCGTTCAGTGATGGCCACCCAGAGCCTGTTGTCGCTGGGGTTTGTAGAATGGCGACTTCTCTCGCGGTCTCACTGTTGCCGCTTTGTTAATGTGAATGGCTGCTCTCCCTCTTTAATTGGCTATCTTAACACCACCTAGAAAGGAAAGCAGAATAGATGATTTTCCCTCCCTTTTATCGGTTTCCAGAATATAAGGTTGCATTTTAGTGGTGTCCCAAGGTGACCAATTAATTCTGTTTTGTTTTAAAAGTATCAATACAGGTTCATAGATTTCAATGTATTTGATGTTTTTCTAAACAGCCAGCATTATTCACATGGCCTCACCCTCTGTGTTGGAGCTACTTCAAGCCGGCACCTGGGTCTCCCCTCGTCCTGCCCTGGTAGAGTGCCTTGTTCCCGGGGTGAGGCATCTTGGGCCCCCATGTGCCCTTTCAGTCCCAGACACAAAATCACATATTTCTGCAAGGAAATCTGATCCCTTTCAGTGGAATTGACATTATGAGCCACTCTGTGTTCATAGACTGTGTTCATAGACAAAACTTATGCTTTAAAATATTATATTTATTTATTAGAGACAGAAAGAGAAGAAAGGGAGGGAGAAAGAGAGAGAAGGAGTGAGAACATGAGAGAGACAGAAAGAAAGCATAAGAGAAGGAGAGAGAAAGAGAGGGAGAGGGAGAGGGAGAGAGAGAGAGAGGGAGAGAGAAAGCACATGCATGATATAATTTCTGAAGTCACTTCTCTCTCTCCTTCCACTGTGGGGGCTTCTGTGAATCTAGCAGGTAACCAGGTTGGCGAGAGGCATCTCACCCACTGAGCTATCTCATGGACCCCCAAACTTCTTTTAAAGAAATGTCCTATTATTTATGAGAGACAGAGGAGGAAGAATACAAAAGCGTCTTAAGCCAGAGCGGGCCCCATGTGCTCTCCCACTAAGATCTTGGCCTCTGCTAGCAAGACCTTCTAGCAGTGCTGACCTGCTGTGAGTTCAGCCCCCACCTCCCTGCTTGGACACAGCTTTCCATGCTGTAGAAGTTTCTAGAACACTTTGATGGAGCAGGACTCTGGTGTTCTTACCAAGTTATGACTTATGCTTGTTGCCCTGAATCTTCCCTTCAGCCCCGGGGGCTGTCCTGGTTTTCAGATTTAGGGGATAGCCCTTGTCGTCAGACCCCTGCAGTGGGGAGTGGGGGGCGGGAGGCAGCCCAGGTCCAGCCTGTGCCGCCTCCTTCCCTCTCGGCAGATGATGCCAAGGGGCTTGTGAGGCAGGTAGGTGGTGAGGCGGGTACTATCTCAGAATTTAATTAATTCTTCGGAGACAGAATTTAATTAATTCTTCCTAAAAAGGAAGACTTTATCTGAGTATCAGAAGAATTTCTTCATTGAGTCCGCCCTCGCTTCGCCACCAAGGTCACGCGCAGAGGTCTTTGTTGGGATATCTCCATCCATCCATCCATCTGAACACGTGTACACAGGAAATATTCTTAGCGCATGTTTAGCTGCTAGCTCGCCAGGAAATGCGCAAAGACTGCCTGGATGAATGCAGGGGAGGTCAGGGGGCCCGCAAGGCCCCCACAGTCACTATGGCAGCTACTTAACGGTTTTTCAGAGGAACCGGATGATTCGGCGATGGAGGCTGTTGGTTTGGGGAGCTGGGGGCCGGCTGGTTGGAAGGGGGTGTGTTCCGTATGCTTGCCTAGGGTGCACATTGGCGCTCTGCTTGGTTCTGAGCTGAGGAGACAGAAATGAAAGAGGAAGACAGTCAGTCTCCAGCAAGTGCGGATCTCTCCGGCTCTTGACATCTGGGCTGCTGGATGGATATCAAGGGTGGGAATTCTGTCACCTGTGACCTGGACGCCATCCATAGGTGCCCCCAGGCCCTCGCCTGACTGCACAGTGTCACATCGAACACTTGATTGCCATCTTGGGGGGAAAATGGTCAGGACCAAGTTCTTGCAGGGCAGGCTGGTTTGAGAAAAAAAAAATTCCTCTATCTTAAGAGGGTCAAAGTTTGAATTCCAGTAGATGAATTTGGACCGATGCTTTCTGGTGGGTAAAATGAAGGAAAGAAAAAGATTTTACTTGTGTCATAGGGTTGAAAGGACAAGAAATATAAATACGAAGTTCTTCGGGATTCTGCACAGGTAAATGCTGCTGGAGTCGTGTGTTGGAGAGAGAGGTAGTTGGTGGGGCAGGGGAATCACTTTGCAAGTAAGTTTCAGACACTTCAGCAAAGCTGTGGCCAACCTGGTACCCAGTAAAGGAACTTTTCATCCTCAAGTGTGGGGTGGAGGTTGAGTGCGGGTTGCCCCCTTGGGTCACGCCTTTGCGTTCTTAGCTGTTAATGTTTGGGAAGGTCTTTAAGAGGTGGTGCCTTGCTGTAGGATGGCAGGGCACGGGGGGGGGGGCCTTGAGGCTGGGCCCCCCCCCCTGCTTTCTCCAGCAGGCTGCTCTGCCAGTCCGGCTCTTACTTCCTTGCGGTCATGATGATGGTTGGGACCCGAGTCGCCTCGGGCTTCTGCGGCCTGCCTCGCCTTTTCTGCCCTATGTATCTGCTCTCTGAAACCGTCAAGCCAAATAACTCGGCCATTCTCGCTCCAGCTGTGTGCGAGCTGTCTTGCAGCAGCAGAAAAGAGTCACTGCACGGGATGCCCCTGCCCTGGGCATTTGCATTCTGCTGCCAGCCTGCCAGCCCGTCTCTGCCAAGCATTTGTGAGGGGGGTCCACAGTACCAGAGAAAAACAGATGAAGCCCCGCCCCCCAATCCCCATCTGCAGACGGGAGCGCTGGGACGATCCTATGAAGGCTTGCACAGGTTGCCCTCACAGAAAAGGGAAGATGTGTCCTAACTGTGGGTGGCACCATGCTATGGCTGGAGAGATGGCTCGAGGGTTAAGACTCTGCCTCTGCAAGCAGAAGGGCCTGAGTTCAGATCCCACCTAAATGGCCGCGCCCTGCACTTTCCTGTCCTGATGGGAGGAACTTGGGAAATCCCAGAGCAAAGCTAAAAGGAGGTAGAAGTGATTCCCCGAGTCACCATTTGTCCTCCACAAGGACATACAGCGCCCTCTGACACACACACACACACACACACACATACACACACACTTAAAAAAAAGTGGCACATCATGAAACTTGTTTTGCAGGGAACATTTGACGAGTTGCCCTGGATGGCTCCACCTCCTTATTGCTTTGCTCAGGAGTGTCCCAGGCTCTGTCTTCCGGGGTCAAAATTACAGGCCGCTGCCATTTCTGCCTAAACTTTTCCCTTGGATTTGGGGATCTGCACTCAGGTCCTTCATGCTTGCGAGACAAAGGCTTTAACCCCTGCGCCATCTCACCGAGCCAAGATTTTGTGTCAGGATGTGGTAAATGGGTTCCCTAACTCCCGCACCTGTCTCTCTGTCGCCTCTGAACCAGCCTGCCTCCAACCCCCAAGAAACACAAGGCTGTGCAAAGCAGGAGCTGGACTTTCCACCTCAGCACCCCTTCTTCCCGAGGGGTCCAGGCAACGGAGCGTTCCGTGTCACCAGGGCTGTTGATCCTAATGACGCTGTTCCGTGACCCTGCCATCATTTCTCGCTGGAGCCCAAGCGGGGAAGCAGTGGTGGAGACAGACCGTCTAGGTGTGTCGGCGCAGGGACTATTAATAATGCAAACGTTGAAGCAGCAGACAAGCGGCTGCCAGGTGGGCTAATTAAAAACGCGGCAGCTTCTCAGATGAGAAGTGTGGATCTTATTTGAGGTCCGCTTGCTGCCTGGACATCCGCGGGACGCCTGCGTCCATGGCTCCAGATAGAAAGGCACCAAGTCTCCCCGCCCTGGAAAGCCACTTTGGAAAGCAAATGAATCCGTGTGAGTCCATCAGGAGGCGACCGGCATGGCGAAGCCAGGTGGAAAGCCGAAGCCCCAGAGCTACAGTTCTCATTTCGCCAGGCAGCTGGGACCCTATCTTGTGGCAGCCTGTGGTCCCCAGCAGCCTCCATCGGGGGAGGGGCCTGCGGGACGCAAGAGTCAGGCAGAGGGACCTGCGGAGCAAGGAGTCAGTGAGCTGAGCTACGGGACCTCAGGAATGCTGGTGCATGCTGCGGTGGCCCACCCCTCAAAGGGCAGTTAAGGGGACGGGACGAAAGGGGCAGCAGTGGAGGGGGTGTGCTGCAAGGACCCGATCTGGACCCCAGGGCTGGGGCGCCTGTGCTGCTGCGGTGGGTTTGATCTCCCACGCCCAGTGGGAAGCTTGCTGTCAACAGCGCTGGGGAGGTGGAGGCAGGGAGACCCCTGGACTTGCTGGGCAAGCGGTGAGTTCCAGGAGCAGTGAGAGACTGTACCCCAGAAAGCAAGGTGGACAGCCCAGAGGAATGGCACCAAAATTGACTCATGGTAATACACGTGTACACACACACACACATATACACAACACACACATCATACAGTGCACATGCGTGCGTGCACACACACACAACACACATTCACACACATCATACATTCACACATCCACAAGAGCCCACACATCAAACATACCCATACGTACGCGTGCACACATGAGCTCACATCATACACACACACAAATCACACATACAAGCCTACATATCACACACCACACACATACGCACCTGCACATGCACACACACATGCATCACACACAACACACATGTGCACGCACACACACCACACGCATCATACACCCACACATACACACGAGTCCACACATCATCATACATACACATACAGGTACACACACACACACGAGCTCACACCATACAAATATTCACACATATCACACACATGCAAGCCCACATATCACGCACCACACACACACACACGTGCACATATGAGACCACACATTACACATGCCACACACACACGCACATGCACACAAATACACCACATGAACCCACACCTCATACACATATAACCACACACATCACAAACATGAACCCCCATATTACACACACACAAGGCCACACATTACATATCACACACTTACACATACACACACACGCACGCACGTACCCTAGATATCTGCGCAGTCACTGAGCCAGCAAAGCAGAGGGACCACACTAAGGCTACCGGGAAAAAGCAGCTGGCTGGTCCTGCGAGCAGACAGCTTGGGGGGCTCCACGCCAACGCTTTGGGGGCTCGAAGCACACGTGCAATTAGAATCTGAGAGAGGATTCCAGCCCTGAGCCAGGAGCTGGCGGGCACAGCCAGCCTCAAAGTCCCCCGTGAATAATTTCACATCACACCTATGTTACCCAAAGCCACTCAGCCACCACTGTAAAATAAAAACAAGTCACTCCGAATATGACATGAAGGAGACCTTCGTCCAATCCTGCCAAATGACCAGCAGGCCCTCTTTTCTGGCTATGAACCCACAAATGTAGGCATTTGGCTACGGGTGGTCCTGCGGCCAGAAAACTAGTGAGTCTGACCGGTAATCTGTGACTAGGGAGCATCCACGACCCCGAGTCTCCCCACCTTGCAGTTCAGGCTTCCGGGACGGGTGCATGCCTCCATGCCTTGAACAGTCTGCCCCGAAGTTCATGAGGAAAACAAACGTAGCCTTTATGTTCATTGCTGATGGTGCTGAAGTGCGGCTTTAGGGAAGCAATTAGGGTCGGGTGAGGCTGGGCGGGTGGCTCCGTGGTAGGATCTCTACCTTTAAAAGAAGGGAAGACCAAGTTTGAATACACACCCCACTTCCCTCCCATGTGATGCAGTTCACCTGCATGGTTGCTGATAAATGACCATCAAATGGCTTAAGGGAACAAGGGTTTTATTCCCTCTTATGATTACTGGTTACAGTTCTCAGTCCAGCTTCACGGGAGAGCATGCACCAACACCAGGGCCGGGAACTGGCCACACCATCAGCATATAACAGCTGAGAGGACGAGCCTTACTTGCCAGACCAGCATGTCTGGCCAAGTGTACACAAGGATGCCAACTCCCTCAACCAGCTCTCTGTATTTTATTCACCTGTTCAGGGCCTAATCCCACCCACCATGGGCTGGGCCTTCCCCATCAGCTAGACAATCTCCTGCAGGTTTGCTCTGGGTTTAACTCAACTACTAATTCTCTACAAATGTGCCCAAAACTCAAACCCTCAACTGTCAAGTTGACACCTGTGCACAACTGTGACACCATGGATTCATTTGCTCCCCATGAGTCCCACTTCCTCCCTATGCTCCTCCATGTGAGGCCCCCAATCCGCTTCCTCCCCATGATCCTATTTCCTCCTGTGCACGCACTTCCTCCTGCCCGTGCTCTCCGACACAGGAACCAGCAGGAGCTAGCAAGATGCAACACGTCCATGTGCCTTTGAGCCTCCTAGACTAAGAAGTCAACTTTCCTTTCATATGACTGAGTCTCGGGGGCTCTGCCAGTATAGCAGGCAACCGATGGAGACCAGGTTTCTGGAACAATCCAGCAGGAAGCAGGGGATGGTGCTGCAGGAAAGAGCCAAGGCCCGGTGGGGAGGGCTGCAGGCTGCTGCACACAAGGGATGTGGCGCACGGGGCGTGACAGGCAGGCCTCAAGCCCTTCTTTCCCTCCTTGGGACCTAGGGGGGTCCACTGGCACACCCGGCTCCCCAGAAAGATCTGTGTTCTTCTTCCTCTCCTCCTCCTCCCCCCTCCTCCTCGTCCTCCTCCCTCCTCCTGTCCTCCCCCCTCCTCCTCCTCCTCCTCCCCTCTCCCTCCCTTCCTCCTCCTCCTCCCTCCCGCTTCTGCGCAGCAGCTCACGTGCACACAGGCTCGCAGTCTCTCAGCTGGTGGGGGCCATCCCATATGTCTATGAAGGGTCCTGTCTACATCTACTAGACAGCACTTGTTGGGCAGCTTGGCTAGCGAGTTCTTGGTCAGCAAAACATGGCCAGGACCCTGAGTGGGGAAGACGGATGACCAGGCCTAGACTGTAGGTGGTCCCCTCCTTCCTGTGCCACAAGTGGGCACGTAGGGTGGGCAGAAGACGTGGGGTGGACAGAAGGCGTGGAGTGGATAGACGTGTGGGGTAGACAGACACGTGGAGTGGACAGAAGGTGTGGGGTGGGCAGAAGGCGTGAGGTGGACAGAAGGCGTGGAGTGGACAGACGCGTGGGGTGGACAGAAGGCGTGGGGTGGACAGACGCGTGGGGTGGGCAGAAGGCGTGGGTGGGCAGAAGGCGTGGAGTGGACAGACGTGTGAGGTGGACAGAAGGCGTGGGTGGGCCAATGACCCCACAGGAAGCATGGCACCATGAGGGAAGTCCTAGGAGGGGCTTTGAGGGCAGCAGACACTCACAGGGGTACGTGACCATCACTGTGAAACTCCGAGTGGGGCAAGCGCAGGTGAGCAGCCACGGCTGGCCACGAGGCGAGCAGGGCATTGCCCAGGGCTGGCTCAGGGGAGGGACAGAGCCAGAGCCTCCGGCCTGGGGAGAACTTCGCTCCCAGATGCCAGGAGCTGAAACTCTGGCTATCTTCCTAAGGGACGCAGCAAAGAGCTGTGACTTCTAACACTCCTTCTGCAATGCTAATCTGAGGGGAAGAACCCCTTCATCTTAGCCTGAGCCAGGGTTCACCGTGAGACCCCCAGGCAGCTTGAAGCTGAGAGTTCTTTTTTCTCAAACAGGAAATTTCCAAGGCTCTTCTGCTTTGGAGCGACACCTCCAGCATTTCATATTTTGTGCGACTTGCTGCTCGCCGCCTCTTTGAAGTACAGCGAGAAAATATTTCTCCATATCGTCTTGGAAGGGGCTTTCAAGTTCCCTCAGTAAGGAGTCTCACCGAGTACACAGACCTGGTGGCTCACAGAAGGAAGACTGGGTGGGAGGTGATGGCTACGACAGAACTGTTTTCTAAAAATAGCCAATTATCAATATTCTTGGCTCACCAATCCAAAACTCTATCCAAAACGTGCTAAGAAAAGACCCGGGTCCAGCTATTAGCTCCGGATCTTTGTCGAGAAAGTATGCGAAATGCATGTGCGCAAATTCTCTTTAGATGTGGGTGAACCCCAAGAAGCGCTGGAAGAAGTGACGGGTCATTTCCATTACAAAAGGATCCTTTGCTCTAAATTGGATTTGCTGTGGGGTCCAAACTGCCTTCTGCCACATTCCGAATATTTGATTTGCAAATATTCGGTTTCTGTGAGACTTAACAGCCAAGAGACTGTTGTAATCAATTCGAATCTATTCCCTATGCACATCTATGGATGAAACATCCCGTTCTTTCAACAAATATTTGTTGCACCCACACTTAGTGGGGGGGGCACGGGGTGCAGAACACATGTCTTGTGCTTCTACCTGCCGGGCTGGTGGTCCTGGGTTCTGCCTGAGGGGTCTGTTGTGGGTCTGAGTGTCTCTGCTCTGTGTTTCCAGCGCTTTGGACAGTTCTCAGTAGGTGCTACAGAATCAGTGTATGAGCAAAGGAGAAGAAAGCAAAATAATAATAATAATAATAATAATAATAATAATAATAATGAATGATACAACTAAAGGTTGGAGGGAAAGAGAGAGATGATATAGCCCCAAAGAATGAGTCCTGCGGAAGAGCACTTGAGGTGGCAAGACCAATGTGTGAACCTACCTTATCAAGAGAGCATCTCCGGGTCAGGCCAGAGGACAACAGAGATGAAATCAGGGAAGTGGAGGGGACAGAGCAAGGGGCGGCCAAGGAGAGTGGGACTTGGCCTTTGGACCATTTTGATGAAAAATCTCAACCATTTTGGTCCTTTTTTGAGTTTCTCATATTTTTGTGAAATTTCCATGCATGTAAAGGCAATGAAATTGATTTTCGGCTACAGTTTGGCCTTATGTGAGTTTAATTCGTAGGTGTCATGGTTTGGCTCGTCCCCATCAAGACTCCTGTTAACATTTGGTTCCTGAGGTGGCAGTGTTGAGAGGCACTGAGGTCTCCATGAGGTGGTTTGGTCACATGGGTTCTACACTCGGAATGGACCGGGCTAGATCTCTGCATACTGGGCCAGGTCTTTCTCTGCAGATTGGATCCGGTCTCTTGTGGATGAGTTGCTTCTCCCAGGACTTAGGTACGACAGCGGATCGTCATTGGTGTTTTATCTGTACTGCTCATCTGTGCCACTCTTGCATGGTGCCCTCTGCCATGAACCCCTCAACAGAGCCGGGCAGAGACGCCTCTGAGATACTCTTGGGGTCCAGAACTGTGAGCTCTGTATCAAACCTCTTCTCTTTCTAAATCATCCAGACTCAAGTATTTTGTAATAGCAAGAGGAAACAGGTCACCCAAGTAACCCAGAAGCGCAGAAGAGACTCTTTCCTCAATTTCACTATCCTGCCTCCACCGGTAAGGTGTTGGGCAAAGAGAAGGTGGGGTCAAAGATGTGTGACGTCATCGAATGAAGACACCCTAGAGTCTCTCTGAAGGAAGTCCTGTGATTACTCTTTGTCATGTCCGTTGTTAACTGTGACCCAAGACAGGAGAGTCCTTGCTTGTAAATGTTGCCATAGTGACGCGTTTCAAGCCACCTGCACATCTCCAGAACATTATTGTGTTGCCCTTACACTACAGAGAAACCATGAGTGAAGAACCTCAAGGAAACACAGTACAACACAGTGACCCAGTAACAAGCTGACTGCTTCTCCCTCTCGTTCTAAGTGCACCCCCTGGATCTGCCGGTTCACATCATTTGATACTTCCTAACCGCGACTGCGGAAGCACTGTCTAAACTGAACAATCCACCCTTGAAAAGAGGCAGAACCAGTCCTGACACACCACCGTCTGGACCCAGGGCCGATTCTGACCCCCGATCAACAGCAGAACACCCCCCCCCAAAGAGCAGCCTTATTCTCACAGAGAGATGCAGACTTCTAAGAGCCCACAGCCGGGATAACTGCAGGCCTGGGAGAAGGAGGAACACAAAGAGCTAATTTGAGCCCTACGGCTGGAATAAAACAAATGCATCAGTGCTAAGGCGAAGGTAAATTAAGTCTCCCTATTAGCCAGGACTTCCAAGGTGACATTACGTGAAGTTCAGAAAGAAGGGTCTAGAAGCTGCTTAAATGCAAATGTGCGTTAACACCGACTCAGCAGGCTTGCCACATAATGGTGGTGTCATTTTTCAATCTTCCAGGTAACCGCCTGTTGCAGTCCGCCTGCATGGTTGCTGATAAATGACCACCAAACAGCTTAAGGGGTTCATTTTCTCTTATGATTTCTGGTTACAGTTCTGAGTCCAGCTTGACGGGAGAGCATGCACCAACACCAAGGCCGAGGGAACTGGCCACACCATCTCTACGCAATGGCTGAGAGAGGGACGATCCTTACTTGGCAGACCAGCCTGTCTGGCCAAGTGCACACAAGGATGCCCACTCTCTCAACCAGCTGTCTGTGTTTTATTCCAGGGCCTAATCCCACCCACCATGGACTGGGCGTTCCCCATCAGCCAGACAATCTCCTGCAGGTTTGCTCTGGGCTTAACCACCATTTCTCCACAAGTGTGCCCAGAGCTCAAGCCCTTAACCGTCAAGTTGACACCTGTGCCCCACTGTGACATCCTGTACAGGGGTGCAGTGGGCGGGAGTACCTGGGGTGGGCGAGGATCTGTTTGCACCAGGCAGCCTTTACACTGGGGGGGGGGGTCCTCTCTTGACTGAAGGTGTCTTAGCACGCATGTGTTGCCCACTTGGTCTCAATGCTTAAAGTTAAAGTTAGATACACAGGTGTCCACTTGGCAATTGAAGTCTAGCGCTGGGCACATTTGTGAAGAATTAGTTCAGACAGGCCCTGAACAAGCCTGCAGGAGACCGTCTGATGGGTGTGGGAAGACCTCGCCCACAGTAGGTGGGACCATTCCTCAGGCAGGTGGTTAAGATCCAGGAAGCCGGTTCAGCAAATTGACATTCTTTGGCATTCTTTGGTGGTCTTGCTGTCCGGCAAGTGAGGGTCGCCCCTCAGCAATCCCTGGGAACGTGGTGCGGCCAGTTCCCTCAGCTCCTGGTGTTAGTGCGCAGTCTCCTGCCAAGCTGCACTAATGGCTGTAGCTGAGAATTGCAGGAAAGAATAAAAGTCCCCCATTCTTGGATTGTGAATTCATTAGCAACACACCCGCAAACTGTGACCAAGTCCAAACTCACCTAAGTATTTCCACCAGCAGGAAGGGGGTTTCCCGACGGAGCTGCGCTGTACCTGGCTGTGGGGGGAGAAGGGATGAGGGGGGCGCTAACCAGTAAGCCTTCCGCCCTGTCTCAGAGGCGGCGGGGTCTCTGATCCCAGCAAGGACTGAGCCCAGTCTGCGTGTGGCCAGGGACCCTCCTGGGTCTGTGTCCTGGATTCAGGGGGACCCGGTACCCCAAATCCCCAGAACCCACAGAGAAATCTAAGAAGCACAGAGGCCAAGCAGAAGTAAAACTGGAGGTTACAGAGCCGCGGCTGCATTGGACCAGAATATCCCCAAGGAACAAGTTGGTCCCCAGCAAGGCATTTTGGGAGGTGATAGACTCTTTAAGAGCTGAGGATTGTGGGAAGTGCTAGGCTATGGAGAGGAGGTGTCCTTCCTCCCGGGCATGAGGCGAGCAGGTCGCTCGATCATGTGCCCCTCGCCTTTGCCTACAAGCAAAGGGTCAACCAAGCCGGCTCAGACCGTGAGCTAAAGTAAACCTTGGCTTTCCTAAGCTGACTCTCTCAGGTACGCGTTGCAGCCACGGAGATCTGACTAAATCCGACTAACAAAACAGATACAGCTAAGCCTATACTAAATATATAGGATACATACGTATATATCTTCCTGGGCTGGAGAGATGGCTCAGGGGTTAAGACTTTGCCTTGCAAGCAGAAAGGTCCTGAGTTCAGATCCCAGATCCCAAGTCCCACATAAAAATGCCAGGTAGAAACGGGGGCCTACACTTCTGGCCCTGGTGGGCAGAGTCTGGGAAATCCCAGAGCAAAGCAAAAAGGAAGTAAAGGCAATCCAGGATGATTCCTGAAGTCACCCTTGGTCCTCCATAGGGACACACAGTGCCCTCTAACGAAGAAACAAAGAAAGGGAAAGAAAGTTTAAAAATGTAAAATTAGAATATGCACTTAAAATACATATATAAAACTTCCTATATATACTTCATAGGAAGATATTCCTATATATACTAATTATATATACAACATATATAAAATTATATATATTATTAGAATGGGTTTGGAACTTTCTGTTTATACTATATAGGAATAGATTCCTAAGTTTGTTAATTATTAATATATACATAATTAGTATAGGTTTAGAACTTTCCAGATATACTATATAGAAAAGTATGCTAACTGTATAAGAAATTCCTGGATACACCACATAGATATATATTCCTATATATACTGATTATGTATGTAATAAATATAGGTTTAGAACATCTTGTATATAGTATATATTAAATAGAAACATATCTCAATATATATTCCTATATGTACTGACTATCCGCAATAGCGCCATGCAGTGAGCAGCTTACGGCCCTTCCCTTTCCTGGGATGGTTTGGAGTCATTCACAGCTGGGTCGGAAGGTCGCTGGCTGGGGTGGGCTGGTCCCCTCCTCCAACAATCTGCTTCCTGGGGCTCACAAGCAACAGGGTCTCTCAGTCCCTCTTCTCTCTGTTTTCAGCAATGCCTTGTGAGGTCTGAGGATCCTACGGGAGGGATGGGGCGATGGTGGTCAGCTGTGCAGACGAGACCCCCCCAGGGTTCCCTCATCCTAGGGAGCCCACCAGGGTGGAAGGCATCAGGGGAGCTGACTGCAGGGCCCATGGTCCCCCTGAGCGATGAGAGGAAGCCTCACCCCCATGGCACCGCGGATGCCTCTGGCTCCACCCAGAGGACGTGCTCAGAGGCGGGGCAGAGAGGACCAGATCACATCTCTTGCACTCAGCACGTTGCCGATAAATTCTCGACCAAACAGCTGAATGGGAACGAGGGATTTTATTCTGGTTTATGACTGAGGGTCACATTTCTTAGTCCGGCTTGACAGAAGAGTCCACGCCCACATCACACACTGGCAACACCGTGGCCACGGGACTGCCAAGAGAGGGACAAACATCGCTTGTCAAGCACACCCAAGAATGCAACTCCCTCTAGCTTATGGCCCGCCCTGGGTTTTCTCTTTCCAATTAGACAATATCCTGCAGGCTTGCTCAAGATGTTGCTTTACTAGTGCTTTATTAATGTGCCCAGAGCTTACCCTTTAATCGTCAAGTTGATGTCTACAGCTAACTACCACAATTCACACATGAAAATGTCACAACAAAACTCAGTATTTTATAGATTTAATCTGTGCTAAAACAAAAGGAGAGAAAAGGGAAAGTACTCAAAAAAGCACAAAAAATGATTAAAACCTTTGAGTTCAACAAGGTTACAGAATGCAAGATCGATGCACAAGAAAAGATTGGCCTCCTATATGCTCACAATCAACAATCCAAAAGTGAAATTAAGAAAACAGCCCATTTGTAATAGTGCCAGGGAAAGAAAACCTTCTACTCTTTGAAAGCCCAAGAATTGATCCTACAAAGTAAATCTACAGTAGATAGTTGAAGAGGAGAATGATGTATACATTTATTACACGCACAGGGAAATCACATGAAAGAAATATAAATCTCTCCTGCTGAGACCGAGCGGTTTATAAATTCTCATCACATGGAAGAATGAGGGGGGATGCGAGCAACTCAGGAAAGAGTGGCTGAGGGAAAGACCCCGGGGAGCAGGCAGTGGACTGTGATTTCTGCCTCTAGCCCCCCCCCCCACCTGTTAATCTTCCCCAGTTAAGGGGGGGGCTGGGAGAACTTAGGCTACAGTGGGCACTTGAGCAAGCTGGCCCATGGGGAGGGGCTGGCAAGGCAGCAGGTCTGTGTCAGGCTTGGCCTCCCTCTCAGCTTCCTGGGGTGCGAGGTGGCTGTCAGGGCTGTCTCCCCATGCTGGGAGGTCATAACTGCCGCATGTCACCCCTACGAACTTGGGGCTCCTTCTTTAAAAGCTTCCGTTTCTATTCACTTTTCAGGTTCATGTCCAAAGCAACGGGCTCGGGACATTCTTTTTCTATCTCTGTCCGTCTTTGTTCTCATCCTCGCTGCTGGTTCCGACTGGCTCGTCCTTCGCCCTTTTACTTTCTTGTCACGTGTTCGGAACTCTCTTGGATGTTTTTGTTTTTCTTCTCATCCATAAAGAAGCAAAGAAGGACCTGTATCGCAAGATCCATGTACCGTTCCTGTTACTTTTGCTTCTGACGTTCCAGCTCTTTTTGGAATCACGTCCCACAGCGGGTCCTGTCTCCCTGCAGGATCCCAGGAAGTCCCGCAAGGAATCACAGCAAGAAAAAGAGAAATTGACTTTAAAGATCTAATGGCGGTGGCCACACTGTCCAGGGGCTGTTTCCTAGCGAGCCAGCGCCCCCTGCTGGAGAAGCTGCCAAACACTTTTTTATTTTATTTTATTTTATTTTTCTTAAGATTTTACTTTGTTTTATTTTTTCTCCCACATTTTATTTTTTCCCCCAATCATACAAGTTCAATAGGTATCCCCATCCTCTCCCTCACTCCTCCCCTCCCCAGTCCCCTCTTGCACTCTTCCCCCCTTTTCCCCTTTCTTTCATCCCCTCCCTCCCTTCCCCTCCCAATGCCTTCCCCTTCCTCCCTCCCATCCCCTGGAACATCCTTTCATGTGACTGCCAAACCTCTCTGAGCCCTCCACTCTAGTGAGGTTAAGAACTCAGTGGCATATTTATTTTTCTACTTTTGCAAATACATTGAGTATTAATCCCAGCTTTCCTCCCTCCCCTTCCTATCTTCCCCCTTCCTTTCGCTCTTCCCTCCCACTCTGTCCCACTCACTGTGTGCTCTATGGACCCCAGGGTTCGCTCTGGCTTGTCTACTCCCGTGGGGGCTCAGGCTTCCGAGGTATATCAATTACCTTTCTCGTGTGCATTTGCCTTCACTCCTCCAGCTTTCAAACACATTTTAAATATTTCTTCAAGGGAGGAGTTGAGCGGGGCTAAGCTTGTCATGGTGCGGGGAGCACAGGACAATTCTAGAAGTCAGTTCTCTCTGCCCACCACGTGGGCTTTCCAGGAGTACACTCAGGTCACAGGTTTGTGACGAGGGACTTTTGCCACAGAGCTATGTCAGGGTCCTTTTCGTGTGTGTGTGTGTGTGTGTGTGTGTGTGTGTGTGTGTGTGTGTGTTTTGTTTTAAGGCTTCTGTTGTCAAGTTCTCGCTGGAGCTAAGTTCTTGCTGCCAAGCTGCCTTGGGACCCTGCATCCTGGGGTCCCGTTTGGTCTATACATAGACTTGCTCAGCACCCAGCAAGGCGAGACCCCATCAAACTCCCTGTGCAGGAGGAAATGGCCCGTTTTGGCCAAAGCTTAGTGTCATAGTTAAGCACAGGTGTCAATTTGACTGTTGTGGGTTTGAGCTCTGGGCACAGTTGTAGAGAGTTGATGGTTAAGCCCAGAGCAAACCTGAAGGAGATTGTCAAGCTGATGGGAAGACCCAGCCCATGGCGGGTGGAATTAGACCCTGGATAAATCACAGAGCTGGTTGAGAGAGTTGGCATCCTTCTGTTCACTTGGCCAGACATGCTAGTCTGGCAAGTAAAGATTGTTCATCTCTCAGCTGTTTTGTGGTGATGGTGTGGCCAGTTCCCTCAGCCCTGGTGTTGGTGCGTGCTCTCCCGTCAAGCTAGACTGAGAACTGTAACCAGAAATAGTAAGAGAATAAATGAGGGGAGACTCCTCATCTATCAACAACCATGCAGGCGGACTGCAACACTTAGCAACACCTCCACTTCATAAAGCAATAGCCCCTCAGGGGATACCCCCATGTTCCCTACCTCTCAGCCCCTGACTCTCCCTGGTCCTCAGTGTACAAGGGTTTGGCTAAGCTGAAGCTGCTGGTGTCCCCAGGCTGCGGACCTGGCTCAGACCCTCTGAAGACAGAAGGGCAGAGGACTCAGCGGGCAGCAGGCGCCACAGCCCCGATGAGCTTGGCCCCCCTCCCTCGGCTCCCCGTGAACCTCGCAGCTACTGTCTCCTAACTCTCCTGGCTATCGGGTCGCTATAGAAGATTCTAGACCAGCAGAGCAGCTGCTGGGCAGTCATCGTTGCTGATCTAATAATACAGGATTCCTTAAGAGCTGGACTGGAAGCAGCCGACAGGCAAAGTCTTTACTTCCCAGACCACAGTCAACCAGCTGTGTCGCAGTTAGATGCAGGTGTCGACTTGATGGCTGAGGGTTCGAGCTCTGGGCATGTTTGTAGAGAATTATCTTTGAGTTAAGCTCCAAAGAAGTTTGTAGGTGGTTGTTAATTGATGGGAAAGGCCCAGCTCATGGTGGGTGGGACTAGTTAGTCCCTGGGCAGGTGGATGAGATGGAGAGAGCTGGTTGAGGAAGTTGGCGTCCTTCCTTGGCCAGACTGGTCTAGCAAGTGAGGATTGTCCGTCTCTCAGCAACCAAAGTGTTAAACATTATTTTTTGGGGGGGGCGCTTCAAGTGTAAAGAAAAAGCACGTATTGTGTGTTCAGAACAAAGTGACATCACAGAGGTATGTGATAGGAATCCTGCTCCTCGCCCCCCCCCTTTCAGGGCAGAGCATCTGCTGATGGCCGCTGCCCCCCCCAATAGTTGGTGCTTGTAAGAGCAGGTGCTTGCCTGACCCTGAGTGCTATCAGGGCCAAGGTCAGTGCTATCAGGGCCAAGGTCAAAGACTGATCCTGACCACACTTCCGGGAAGGGCAAAGCTCCTGGAAACCACCTCAGATCCTGCTCCCGTAGCCCACCCACCAACCCTGAGGGTATCAATCCCACATTCCCCTCTTCCAACTCTCTTTCTTTTTCTTATTTCTTCTCTCTCTCTTCCTGCAATTGGCTGGGCAGTTCTGGAAATCATTAAAAACTTCCATCTAGTCTGAGCCGAGGTGTGGCGCATTTTGGAAGTAAATACCTTACATTTATACCTTATGGGATTTTTTTTTTTTATATACAGGGCCTCATGTAGCTCAAGCTGGCTGTGTAGCATTACCATCACACCCAGTTTATGCCACACAGGCGATAGAACCCAGAGCTTCTTGCTCCCAGAGGAGCACGCTGCCCACCCCCTCCCAGCTCCGTGTGTTTGATTTTGAATTAATTTCTAGTCGCTGTATGTTCAGCCACATTCTGTTGCCTAATTTTTACGACCTCCACCCATCGATCAGTTACAAGATGTGGGGTTGCGAAGTTTTAACGAAGCTGCGGTCTAGATAAGCCAACTGGATTATCTCTACCCCCCCGGGCGCCCCCCACCACACACACACACACACACACACACACACACACACACACACACACACACACGCCCTTCAGTTACAGGCGGGCATTGAGCAGGTAGATTGCAACCACAGACATTTCCTCAAGAGGGCACTCTGCTAATGGAAGTGTAGCTTCCCCATCTTGCATCCTGAGCCCATGGAACCCATATTGGGAATCTCCTGAATGACTTTTTTCTGTCTCTGTATGCAGTAGGTGCTTAAGCATGGCTAGTAAGTCATTGAGCCGTGCCCGCCATCGTTCGCCATATGCCCCAGGCTCTGCCCACTGCCTTCGAAGCCCAATCTGATCTTGTCCATTGCATCTACCCACTCCTGGGGGGAAGGAGGGGCACACAGAGGGGTGGTGGACAGAGTCGCATTCATCCTAATTGTCACTTGGGAAGTTCACCCCCCCAAACAGGCTACAGTGCAGCACAGAAGGAGAGGGTAGATGCATTGGAGCCCCCTTCAAAGGTTGTTCATCAGAACTGACCCAAGGTCATAAAACCCTCTTAGCATCTCTGTGGCGACCCTCTGTAGGAGGAAGAATCTAGGGCTGTGTGTGTAAAGGCAGGCTGCCTCCGGTTCCTCTGAAGGTCGGTCTCTCTCTCTCTCTCTCTCTCTCTCTCTCTCTCTCTCTTTCTCATCACTCATTCTCTCCAGGCCCCCTTCTTTCATGTGATGTACAATCATAGAGAGCAGATTCATGTTTCAGCTTCTGTCCGTGTCAGTTTTTCAGAGACTTAAATGCTCAGACCTGCAGATGGGCAAGCTGCCTTTGTCCTGCCGATAGATACCACAACGATTTGCTGATTTCCTCCATCAGCTGCCAAGCCGCAGCTAGGACCCCTTCCCGTGGTAAAAGTGGGGGTACAGAGTCTGTGGTAGTTGACTACAGGTGTCAACTTGAAAATTGAGGGCTGGAGTTCTGCGCACATTTGTAAAGAATTAGCAGTTGAGTGCCACCCCGAACAAGCCTGCAGGAGACTGTCTAATGGGTGGGGGAGGCCCAGCCCCTGGTGGGCGCAGCATTTCCCTGGACAGGAGCATAAGAGAGGGGAGCTGGGCGTGGCCAGTCTTTGGTTTCTAGGACAGACCTTCTGTCCATGTGTTCTTCCTCTCTCAGCAGTCCCGTGGCTACGGTGTGGCCAGTTCCCTCAGCTCTGGTGTTGGTGTGGATTCTCCTGCCAACCTGGTCAAGAACTGTAAGCAGATGGCAGTGAGTGAGAACAAGACCCCGTGTTTTCCTAGGCTGTTTAGTCATGGATTTATCGACTGATGAATGCAACAGAATTCGGTACCAGGAAGTGAGATGTTGCTGATAAATCTGGTTATATGATTTGAGGGGAGGTTGAATTTTTTTTTTTCTGAAGAAATTTGGAAATGTTTTGTAATTGGATACAGGTGCCAACTTGATGCTTAAGGTTTGACATCTGGCACATTTGTAGAGAATTAGTAATTGAGTTGAGCCTAGAGCAAACCTGCAGGAGATTGTCTGGTGAATGGGGAAGGCCCAGCCCATGGTGGGTGGGACTAGTTCCTGGGCAAGTGAATAAAAATGAAGGGAGCTATTTGACAAAGGAGGCATTCTCTGTATACTTGGGCACACATGCCAGTCTGGCAAGTAAGGATGGTCCCTCTCTGGGCTGTTATATAGAGATGGTGGCCAGTTCCCTCGGGCCTGGTGTTGGTCCATGCTCTCCCATCGAGCTGGACTAAGAACTGTAACCAGACAATCTCAAGAGAATAAGTCCTTGTTCCCTTAAGCAGTTCGATGGTGACCGTATGCATGCAGGCAAACTGCAACATGTTTGAAGATTTTTTCCAGACTATGCTACAAAAACTATTAGGTAGAGCTTAGTGGGTTCTTTGGAAATGAGAAAAAAATGAATCGCTTGGGCCCAGCTTGTGATGAGAACAAGGACTTGACGCCTTTGATATAAAGATGATGGACTGGTTTGCTTGGGCGAGGAGAGCGGCGTTGGCTGCCTCATAGTTCTGGATGCGGAGAAGCAGACCGCAGAGCAGTGATGTGCTCGCTATAGTTCAGGCTGCCTGGAATTCACTGTGCAGCCCAGGCTGGCCACAAACCTGCGGTGACCCCTCTGCCTGGACTGTGATCCCAGGCCTGAGCTGTCAATCCACTGGGTGGCAAAAGCTGATGTGCAGAACCAGAGGGAAGAGTTTAACTATGGGCAGGAGGAGTCATTAGAGAATCCTCAGAGCATCTCTGAGAACAGAGGAAGCATGGAGTGTGTGTGTGTGTGTGTGTGTGTGTGTGTGTGTGTGTGTGTGTGTGTCAGAGGGCACTGTGTATCCCCATGGAGGCCCAAGGGTGACTTTGGGCATCACCCTGGATTGCTTCTACCTCCTCCTTGCTTTATTCTGGTGTTTCCTAGACACCACTTTCCAGGCCTGGACGTGCAGGCCACTGCCATTTCCACTTGTTTTTACGTGGTATCTGGGATCCAAACTTGGGACCTTCTTGTTTCGAGGTGTGGGCTTATCCCGAGCTATTTCTCCAGAACTCTACCAGGTGTTCAGGCAGGGACTCGTCTGCTCGGCCATCTCTCTGGCTGCAAGCTGTCCCTTAGCATAGATCCTGGAGTTCTCGGCTGTTTCAATACTATTCATTTGTTCTCCGTGTCCACGTGCTAGTACACATACACACCATAGCACACGCGTGGCTGTCGTCACTTCTCACCTTGCTAAGGCAGGATCTCTCTTGCTTCGCCCCAGCTACTGTGTACTCGGGATTGGCTGGCCAGGAAAGCTTCTAGCTCATTGTCTTGCCTCTACCTCTCATCTTGCCAGAGGAGCGCACTGGGATTTCAGATGTGCCTCCACTGCATCTGGCTTACTGCGTCTTGGCTTTTTTTTCTGGGGATCAAACTTGGATCTGCAGGCTCACGCCACAAGACCTTCTTATGCACTAAGCCATCTCCTTGGCCCCAGTCCCAGATTTTCTGGCACTCTGATTGGGGATGGGACCTCGAAGCACAGGGTGTGTAACAAGCCCATGACTCACACTGAGAAAGTGGTCTGTCTGCAGCGGTCATTCTTGCGTTGCCAGAAGTTGTAGTGTTTGGTCAAATCCCTGGGACCCTTAATTATCTCCTAGACCCCCCCCAATGCTCTATTTCTAGTGGTCCCGAGTGGTTCATCCTGGAATGGCCTCAAAAATATAATTGCAGGAGACCAGAATAGGCTACCCCAAAATACAATTCTTGGGTTATTTTGAGTGGGTTATTCTGAGGATTGAAGATACAGGACTAGCTGTGAAAACCCGCTCTTTCCTACAAAGACATTTCCATCTATGAAGGACAGCAGAGGTAGGAAAGAATTTGGAAAAGGGTTGCGTCTTTTATGACCCAAGACAATGTCATTTGTGGCCTAGACAAGGAGCTGGCAGGTTGGAGGCGACGCCGTGTTCCCCAGACCAGACGGTACCTCCACCCAGTTGAGCCTCAGTGCGGGCTGACGTCAGGCAGCTGCTGCCTGTGCCCTCTACCCGGGTCTTCTAAAGTAGGTATGACACTTGGGAGGGTGGGTGAGTTAGGGAGCGCTGGGTCACCACCCTAAAAGGACCCAAACCACGGCAGCCTCATGGTTCCCTGGACCTGGGACCCCAGGAGGGGTGGCTCACTTCTCTAGCCCTCGTTATCAGCGCCCCCACCAGCCTGAGGCCCATGGAGTGTCTCAAAGCCATGGTTGTAGCTGTGGTCGGCGCAAGCACCGACAGGGCATTACCCCCCCCATCTCCCAGGTCTCCATCCACTGCAGCACGAAGCCCCACATCTGCTCTAAGTCTTCTCAGCCCCAATTCTCACGCTTCATCCCTCAGGTTAGCTGTGAGAACGAGGGGTGAGGTCAGGGCCGATGTCCTGAAGAACGTGTTGGTGTGCCTTGGAGCCCCCGCGAGGCCGAGCTGGAGCCCATCCCAGGGCTCAGCGCATCCTGCACGTGCTGTGGGTCTCTGGTTTAAGCACCGGCATCCCTTTCCTTGGGCCTAAAGCTGAAGCAGAGCCTCGTCCCATTTGCCCCTCAAGTCCACAGGCAATAACCCAGCAGTCTAATGGTTTCTCTGTGTGTGGGCTTGTGCATGTCTGTGTGTGTGAGAGGGTGCACATGTGTGTGTGCACACATGTGTGCATACATGTGCATGATTGCAAGTGTGTGTGCATGTCTGTGTATGCATGCATGTGTGTGCATGCACGTGTGCATACATGTGCATGACTGTGCAAGTGTGTGTGCATGCCTGTGTATGCATGCATGTGTTGTGCATGCGCGTGTGCATACATGTGCATGACTGTGCAAGTGTGTTGCATGCCCGTGTATGTACGCATGTGTGTGCATGTATGTATGCATACATGTGCATGACTGTGCAAGTGTGTGCATGCCCATGTATGCATGCATGTGTGTGTGTGCATGTGTGCATGACTGTGCAAGTGTGTGCATGCCTGTGTATGCATGCGTGTGCGTGTTTACATGTTTGTGCACCCACGCTGTGCTCTACTCTGAGTAACATCCTCAGCCCACAAGTGCAGACTGTCTTCAAAGTCTGCAGCTCTTACTGCAGACCTGCCTGAGCCCTCTCATCACCTAAAAGATGCTCAGTTGTAAAGATGTAAAGAAGATGCTTAGCTGCTGTCACTACTGACACTTGTCACCTATTGTCACCTGCTGTCACCTCTGTCACCTACTGACCCCTGCTGTCACCTCTGACCCCTGTGTCACCCACTGACCCCTACTGTCCCCTCTGACCCCTGCTGTCACCTAAAGAAGCCTGTTCCACACCGTAGCCAGAGTGGCAGCTTTGAGACCTATCAGCCCAAACACCCTTCCTGCCACACCCAGATTAAAACTGGAGTGCTCACCACCGATGCTCACACAAGCCTGCTGGGTGCATGGCTGCGATGCCCACACCGTCTGGCTCCCACCAGCCTCTCAGGCCTTGGCATCCTCTGACTCTGTGCCATGCAGCCCACACTGCCTGCTTGGCTGGGCCTCCTGCTTGCTCACCGTGCCCACCCCCAGGGCCTTGGTCCTCACTGCCACCCATCTGGGACACCACCCAGTTGGTCCATGACTTTTCCTTTTTCCCTGTGCTGAGGTCTCATTTGGCCTTGTCAGGCACACTGCCCCTGTTCTAGAATGTCCCCCACTCTGGGTCATGATCAGCGTCATCTCTTGTAGTACAATCGTACCTGCTGATTTGATTACCTACCCTCACCCCATGTCAGCTTCAGAACAAGCATTCCAGCTCCGTGTCCTCGGGTGGTAGGAGGCAGTGCATGAGTGACAGCCGCCTGCTAGGAGATGAACAGATCTCTGTTCTTGTTTTTTTTTTTTTTTAGATCTCTGTTCTTGAGCTCGTCATCGGTCCTTTCTGTTTCGTGCCCCAGGCAGCGTGTGGAGCTTCCTGAACAGTCAGACTGCGATGGCGAGTGCGGGCATCCTTGTTTTGTTCTTGATTCAAACAGCGAGGTCTCAGGGGTTGCCATTAAATAGGAACCTGGCGGCGAGTCTGAAGGCAAGTTAGGGGAGACAGTGTTGAGAAGGTGTGGCAAACGTGTTAGGATGGATTTTACCAGATGTCCAATGTGCACGTGGCTACCTGGCTTCAAATCCTGCAGGTCTCTCTCAGATAGCTTGAGTTGGGCACTCAAATGGCACAGTTATGAAGAGACTGAGTCCCTCTTGCCCCTGCAGGAAGTGCCATCCATAGTGCCAGTGCAGAGGCTCCCAGGCAAAGAAAGTGGAAGGTTCACTTGGGCGTGTGCATGGGTGTATGCATGCGTGTGCATGGGTGTGCATGTATATCCATGCATATATGATGTGCATGTACATGCATTCATTCATGTTATATATGTGTATGTTGTGTGTGCGCATACAGGTCAGAGGGCATCTTCAGGTACAATGGGCTCCCACTGACCTGTTTGCCAAACAGGTCAGTCTGGCTGGTCAGTGAACCCCAGGATCTGACTAACCATGCTGGTGTTCCAAGTACGTGTGACATAGGACCAAGCCCAGGTCCTGTGCTTGCATATTACTTCATTGACTATCTCTCAGCTCTGACATGGAGTGTTCTTGACAGGAGAGCCGTGTCCTTCGGTGGTCCCTGGGGTGACTTTCCCCATCCCCGCCGCAGCCTAAAGGATTAGCCCAAGCCCCTGCCTGCTCCTGGCCTCCACAGATGCCCCTTCTGAACCTGTCGGGGATGCAGTCTGCTCCTGTGCATCCGTGTTGCAGCATGCGCCAGAGCATCATTGCTCTACAAGTAAGGTTGTTGCGCACAGACCTTAACCTCAGCCTCTCCATCTTTGCCACTCTAAGGATGGTTCAGTAGCATTGAGGACATGCATGTTGCTGTGAAGCCATTTCTGTCTTATGAGCTTGAAACTCCTTTAATCCCACCCTTTCATTTGCTGCTAGCTGTTAATTGTGCATTCTGTCAATCTGTCTACAGTGGATGAGTAGAGTCAAAGCAGTGCTTGTCCTTTTGCATCTGGTTTGTTTCACTTGGCACGATGCCCTCTAGTTTCAGTCATATTTTAGCAGGTGACAGGGGTTCCTTCCTTTCTTTTTTCTTCAGTGCTGGGATTTGAACTTAGGGCCTTGCACTGGCTAGGCATGTGCTTTCCCACTAAACCCTATCCCCAACCCTTCCTTCCCTTACTAAGGTGAATAATATTCCATTGTGTGCATGCATGTACTATATACTTTTTATTTTTCCCATCTTCCATGTGTGTGTGGGATATATGCCTTTGTATTCAAATGTGTGTAGATGCACGCGTGTAGGTGTGCATGAGTGTGTATAGGCATGAAGTTGACAATAAGAATCATCCTCACTTATTCTTCTGAGATAGAGCTTAACCCAGAGCTCAGTAAGAGTCTCGATTGGCACCTTGCTGTGGGGATTCCGTCCTCATAGACCGCTCGGCATTTTCACTGGAATCTGGTGCTGCACTTTGCCTGCATGTTGCCAATAAATTGTCAGGCAAATTGCTTAGGGAACAGGGTTTTACTCTAGCTCAGCGTTCTCTTCACAGTGCGTAGTCCAGCTTGGCAGGAGAGCTCAACCAACACCAGAGGCCGGGGGGAACTGGCACTCCGTATCTGCAGGGCTGCTAGAACAAACCTTACTCCTCAGAGCACATATTACCAAACATTACCTCACCACCTGCCCAGGGAAGGTCCCCCGCCACGCCCCACTCTTCAGAGGTGTGCCCAGAGCTCAGCCTTCTACTGTCAACTTGACACCTGTGTCTCCAACTAGCACGTCCGGATCTTGTTGCTTGTGCATGAGCACTGCTGCAACCAAGCCGTCTCTCCAGCCCACGGGTGCCACAGTTTACCCATCCGTTGGTGGACATCTGGGTTCTTCCGCCTCTTGGCCATGGTGACCAGTGCTCCTGTGACACAACTGTCAAGTGTTTTCTTTTGCTGCTGTGAGAAAATACTGACAAAAGCAACTTGAGGGAGAAAGGGTTTATTCTGGCCACAGGTCCTGAGGGAGAGTCCATGGCGCAGGCAGGCAGGGGGCAGCGGGGGCAGCAGGGACGGAGGCACATGTTTCATCTGCATCAAGGCTGGATGTGAGGGAACGAAGTGCGTTGGGTTCCCGACCCTCGGCCCACCCTCCTCTGCTCCATCTCCTACAGGATCCACAACCTTCCCAGGCAGCTAGCAGCTGGGGATCAAGTCAGACGCAGGAGCCTGTTGGAGGTCGTGGCACATTCGAAGCACGGGTACCTGAGAACTTGTTTCCATGCTTTCGGATGCATGCAGGGCAAGTGGGCTGCTGATCATTTTCATTTTTGAAGTTGCCATAGCAACAGGGGCACTTTCCAACTTTCACATGGTGTACAGTGGTTCTGTCGTTTCGTCCCAGCGCGTGGAGGTGAGAACAGTCTACCCAAGTCCTCTGCCTATTTCCTAATCAAGCTATTTCCGGTTGTTGTTGGATTACGCTTCTTTCTTCTGGAACCTGCCCATTCAAAGTGATCTGCAAGTCTTTTCTCCCTGACTCTGTCGCTGCTTGCTGTCCTTTGACCTTGACGTCCGTGTGTTGTTGTATCAGAAATCACTGTCGATTCCACCATCACACTTGTTTCTCGAGCATTCCTGGGGTCTCACACCTACAACTTTAAGCAGATCTAGTTTCTGCTCGAAGACATTATATTTTCCCCTTGTTGAAGACCTCTTGTCCATAGATGTGAGCTTTTTTCTGGGCTTTTGTGTGATAAACCTCAAAACAGGACATACTATTTTCTCTAACTTTTTTTTTAATTGCCTTAGCTATTCCTTCTTTTCCTTTCTAGTTATATTGTGGCTTGTTATATTTGTAAGAAATCTTGCTAAGACCTTTAGAAATATCATTTGAGGGAATGCAGGTTGTGGAGGTTTAAGGATTCGTGGCCAGTCTTGGCTACACAGGGTGTTTAAGGCCAGCAAGGTCTACCTAAGACCCTGTCACCAAGAGTTCTAGAGATTGAGCTGTTTAGTCTTTCTGTATCAAGTGAGACACAAAGAAATGGAACCAAGGCTTTTTGCGCTGAAGAGACTGACCATCACAGAACCCCGGGAAGGTCGACACCCCTAGTGGCACTGAATAAGTCCTGCAGTAGATGTTATCATTTGAGCATTCCTCTGGGCATTGCTGATCTGTCAGTTTAAAAAGAACGCTCCAGGCGGCTGAGCTGCTGAGTAGGTAAAGGCACCTGTGTGCAAACCTGGTGACGTGTGTTCAATTCCCGGCGCCCCTGGTGGGAAGACTTCCAGACATTGTCTTGACTCCACCTGAGCACGCTCTCTCTACAGACCGGGAACATGGCTTCTTGCAAACACGAGGGTCAGAATTCGGGCCTCCAGAGCCCATTTCAGGTATGGGGGTTGCCTGTGACCTGCTGATTCCCAGGCAAGCTGCAGACTAGCTAGGACCAGTCTGAGTTCCGTGAGACGCAGCCTCAATGAAGCAGAGACGCTTCAAGAACACACCCAGTTCTAGCAGATCTAACTTTGAATTGTTAAAAACCCACATACACCTGGGCCTATTTTTGGACTCTTGCATTGATCCGTTTATTTCTACAAGTCACTCCTAATTAACAGCAGCTTTAGTGCACGCCTTGGCAGGAAGTGCAGGTTTCCAATTTCATCTTCCTTCTGAGATAGTCTCTCGGCTGTTCTGCACTTACTGCAGTTCTATGCACTCCACAAAGCGGTGAAAGGGGCTCTTTCCTTCATGAATCTGTTGGCCAGGGGGCAGCCGAGGAGCTGAGTTCTCCATCGATGACCTCTATTGTCATTTCACTCAGCACATGCTTTTCCAGGTGGAGATCTCGTGTGACTTTCTGATATAATAGGATATTTCAAGTTTAATGGATTACTTCTCATGTACAGACATCTGTTGTCCTTTACGTCTGAGATTCTGAAAGAACAGTGCTTATAAATTTACTGTTCAAATGCTTAGTAAACTGCTAACCCCAGTACCAAGCAACTGAAAACAGATTAAATCTCCCAACGTTCTTTCATGCAGCTGTCTCTTTGGAGTATCGCCTCCTGCACTTCCTTCCTCTCTGAAGAACGTGTTCAAAGAAGGAAGAGGGGCCTGCTTCCAGCTAAAGGAACGCGGGCAGGTGGGTGGGCTTGTACCTTCCCCTCCTTGCATAAGTCTGAGGCGGGGCAAGACGGTCATGTCCCTCAAGCTGCGTTGGCACGTGGGGGGCAGCGCCTGAAGCGGGACAGGTATATTCCGCTGAGTCTATAAAGTCAGCACCTCGAAGCACAAGCTAAGTGGACGCCGCCACCTACAGGCTCCTTCACGGGCAGAACTACCTGTCCTCACCCCGGGCTTTCAAGCTCCCCTATCAGCTCCCTGGGCAGCATCTGATCCACAGCTATGACAAAAAGCAACCCATTTTTGTGTGTGGTATGCTGTGTGCATGTGTAAGTGTGCGTGCGCGCTAGCGCGTGAGTGCGTGTGCAGCGTGCCCGCGTGCCCTGCAGAGGCCGAAGTGGGACCATGGGTGTCCCCCAATGCCCGCCTGCCTCGAGGCAGCGCCCGTCCCTGTCTGGAGCTTGCTGGGCTGGCCCGGCAGCTTGCAGTCAGGACCCTCTTGTTCCAGCCCGGGCCGGGACCCCAGACCTTCACAGCCATGTCCAGCTCTTCACTGAGTGCTGGAGGTTCAAGCTGAGGTTTTGACTTTGCAGAGCGAGCACTGTAACCCAGTTAGCCATCTCCCCAGTCCCCAAAGAATCCATTTTGACTTCAAATAAAAGCAATTTGAGGCACAACTACTGAGGAATATTTTATATTTTCAAAGCATTTAGGAATATTTTAATTAGAAAAATAAAGGCAATGGGATTATCTATCAGGTTCTAAAAGTACCCATGAATTAAGTCACTCACATCCCCCACCTTAAAAGACAAACATAAACCTTAAGTCACAATGCTGTTAAAAGGTCCTTCGAGTAAGGTGTAAGACCTAGCTATGCTGGATGGAGCACGACACTCTGGAATTCTGAGCATGGAAATAACTTACTGATTAGACACCTGACTCTTCCAGGCATTAGGCCCACTTAGCACGAACAGAGCTGGTGGGGGAGGAAAACCATCCCCACAGCACCTGCATCACCGGGGGGCTTCTGCATGCTGCGGCCCCCCCACCCTCAGGCACCTGCTCGGAGACTGTGTCCGCACAACCGGCAAGTGTCACTCAAGATGGGATTCTCAGCCGTACTCTTAGGCACAGGAAACAGCACTGCTTACAGGAAGTCTCTGGCAGGGAGAAGATGCCAATGAATGAATCTGACAAATGGCCAGGAAAGTATGCAACTCGGCCAAGGAGCTGCATTTAGACATGTGGAGGACGTCACAATGAGATTATCTGAGATCGAGAAGTGAATGTCAACATCGATTCTTGATATAATTTTGTTATTAAAATTTTGAAAAAAAATTTAACAAAATGGAAATTTGGGGAAGAAACGCAGGACTAGAAATATGGAGTCACAGCTGCACTCCTTTGGCTAACTCATAAGAAATGCCAATTAAAGATTTTTAGTCAAATTTATTTTTTTTAAAAAGCAGCATATCAACTTTACAAGTTGGGACCTACTGTAAATACGCACTTGACTGACAATGTAGCATCCGTGCAGGGGGAGGGCGCCCCACACTCACCGAGTGCACGTCTCCAAACGCCCCACCAGCAGCCGCCCACCAGCAGCCCGTGCAAGCCTCGTGCTCCGTGCAGGGCTAAGGAAATGAACTTATTGCTGTGAAAACAAAGCTACAGGCCAGCAGTGACTCCAGGTGTTGAGCAGATCAGTCGAATCAGGGTGAGAATGTGGGTGTGTGTGTGGTTGTATGTGTGGTTGTGTGCGCATGTGCACAGTTGAGCCAAGAGCAACTGAGATAATCTTATTCAGTGCAGACCGGGCGTTGAATCTCCGTTTTTTAGAAGGCAATTAAAAACGACAATCCCAGCAGCCCACAAACCCCATAAAAACAGTGTGGAAAGAAATGGAAACGCCTTTCAAAGAGCTGCTTTCAGCTCATTTTCAACACCCCGAGGACAAGCAAAGCTTCCAAGACCATCACGGATGAAAGAAGATGAATGTCATTGGAATCAGTTATTTTCCCACTGAGGTATAAAAATCTATATAGAAATTTGATACTATACTGTAACAAATTGTACTTCTCATAGCTCTGTTTTAATTTCCTTAAACCCTGTTTAATATAGTTTTTACTGTAAAAATGTTGTTTTCATGATTCTGAACCTGGTCCCAGCTCTTCTCCATGGAGCAGTTAACCCACCGGCTGGGTTCCAACCAGGAGGCCCCCTGGCCTCGGGGCGCATCAGCAGGGAGCACTGTGTCTGAGGGTCTCGAGTCTCGTGGCGGCAGCTTGTGGTCTTGTAAACATCTGCGCAGTCTCGCCGCTCTCCATCTCCCGTCCTGGGGCAGGGCGGCTGCTGGCAGCGAGTAGAAGCGGAGTCTGGTTCAACGGCTGACGCACCTCACGTCCCGCAGAGGAAAGCACGTCTCCTTTTTTGCTACTTTAGAGGGTGGCAGAAACGCGTGCTGAGGTAGCGCAGTCAGTCCTTGTGCAGCTGGTCAGAAGATCTCGGGAAGCGTGACATTTCGCAGGAGCCACTGCTGGGAGCGACTTCCGCTGCAGTCCCTGAGGCTCGGCACCTGGCTGTCCTCCTCCGTGGCTCTGTCCAGGCACTGGTTACTGTTCACGTGCTGCAGGGTGAGCTTCTGAAACGACAGGAGAGCTCGGCATGACACAAAGCTACGCCTAAGAACGCTAAATTTTAAGACTCGACTGTGGCGTACGCTGTGTAACACTGTGAGGAACTTGTTTTTCCTGGGGGTTGGGGGAGAGATGACATATGGTTGCTTCAGTTTAATGAAAAAATGGTGGAAATAATCCACATCAAATTTTTTTTCTTTCAATTTCATTTCTCTGTGATTAAGACTCTGATAATTTCTAGCTGCTAACCTTGAAGGGAAGATAAAAGCTTACACTTCTTATTACTAAATCTACCTGTAATGTAGAAAAGAATGGCCTGCATCCTGCCACAAATCCCTAGATGCACATGGGTCTCAGTCTACACTGTATTCTAGAAGGGTCAATAAAGCAGTCAAGCAGAGAAGGCGAGTGGCACCATTGTAGGCTTTATGTGGTGTATAATACAAGCAACACAAACATACACGAACCTATAAACTTACTCAACAACACAGCAGGGCACCGAGCAAAGACCAGTGAACTGAACACAAGGTTCCCAGTCCTCAGACCGAGCTCAGCTCCTTTACCTGCACTGCGATCACGGACAACTAACTTCATACTGCGCTTCACTTTGTACTCATAAAATTGTTTACTTCCTAGGTCTTAGAAATCTGACGTCTCATGACTTCTGCGGTCCTGACATGAAGGTCTCCTGTCTTTACCAGCTGGACGTGTTCCAGGGTGAGGCCACTTGAACGGCTGCTGCCCAAGAGCTTCAGATGTGGTGGGCTCAGGCTGCTGCGCCCTCTCCCTGTCACAGATGTTAATTCAAAATGTGTCCCAGCAAACACCTTAATCGGCAAACTGAGCAGCAGTTTAAGACTTTACACGCACAACTGGCTGCTTCTAAGTACTTGAAAACATTTCCAATCAAGTATCCTGTGTGTCAGACTGAAGAGCCACACTAGTACACCCCAATCTTTGTGTCTTCGTCTCTGACACTGTCCTGACTAGAAAATAAATGCTTGCTTTTAAGCACTATGAAATAAAACTATGGCTCTTAATCATTTATATTTTTGCATGTGTGCCTGTGAAGGCCCAAGGATGACTTTGGGATCACCCTGGATTTGCATGAATTCCTCTGCTTTTCTCAGGACTGGAAGTACAGTCACCACCGTTTTCACCTGGCATTTTTACATGGATTCTGGGATCTGTCTGAATTTAGGACCTTCTACTTGAGAGGCAGAAGCTTAATTCAAGAAATAACCACAACTTGCCAAGACAACTGAGAGGAAATCTTTCAGAGCAATGCATCTGATACTGACGTGTTCCTACTTTCCTCCTCTTTCTTTGAGATGTGGCAGGAAGAACTGCAATGAGGTCATGTGAACAAGTTGATGCTGATTCGTCCTGTCACATGTTATCGCGTTCACACTGGAGACCACCACCTGCACAACTTGGGTTCAATGAAGTTACTATAAATCAGTTTATTGTTGTTCCATCAACATGCTGTTAGTTTCCAATGCACTTGAAAATGGAAAACTTATTCATTTAAAAAAAACTTGTCACAATGACTGTGCCAAAGGCATCTGCTCTCTACAGATGCACACTGCACATCCTTCATGCAGCTGCAGGAGCGTGGCACAAGCTCCAACAGGCTGCACCCAGGGCTCAGCAACGGGGTAAGTTGTTCCAGTGATACACTGACTACTGCGCGCCCGCAGGCCCCAGCCACTTACCACCGGGTCGTACTCCCAGAGCTGGTTTCCTTTCAGGTGGTGGCATTTGAGCATGGTGACAGGGCCGTTCAGCTTGGAAACATCCAAACAAAGGTCATCGGTTCTAATCTCTTTGTTGGCAGTGTAAGAGAAAACCTATAAAACAAGTATGTGCACATGTAAGCTTCCACAGCATGAAAACGTCACTCACATTTCAGTCTCCATTGTTTTGACTGGGTCAGGAGGCAAGTTCAGCCAGCCCGCTGACATGCAGCTTTAGATGCATGACATGAACACACATTTTCCTGTGCCACACTGAAGTAAGCAAGTGTCGCTGAGGAAGGCGGAAGCGTCGCCTTGGTCTCTAAATGGCCCCAGGGTCAGCAGCTGTTGGGACGAGGACCAAGGAACCTGCGCTCAGAGGTGCTGAATGTGTTTTGCTGAAACGTCATTTGAAGGAGGGCTCCATTCACCTAATGGTCTTTATGACTTTCTCTTTAAAATTAGGGAAATATTTCCTGGGTACTGTCATGTCATACGATTAAAAGGGCAAAGTGAAAACCAATGTAAAAAATTTGTCTTTTGGGACACTCTAAAAGAGGTGGCCCCCCCTAGAACTAAGCCAGACTAATCTCTCCCCATCCTGAAGCTCAGGGACATTTGCGGAAGAGGGGGCGGTAAGAGTGTAAGAGCAAAAGGATGGGAGGAGCAATGATTTGCAAGATACTCCACACAAGTTAGGGCCGAAGCGATCATAATTGGACTTTGCATGCCCTGTGCAATGTCCAACACACTATTGACCTCACAAAGTCTAGCATCTGCTAAAGGCACCAAGATCCTTGGAGGCAAAGGATTGGCAGCCACAGTAGTGTAACTATGCTTAAGGGGAACACAGGAAAGGGTTTAGGGAAATGCCACTGGGTCCTTGTACGTCATCGGAGAAGAGGGCCCAGAGGAGAGTCAGGGATGCACATTAAAGGACTCTCTGGGAATTGGGGCGGGAGGCACTGGGGGATGGGGAGGAAGGGGTGAGGGTGGGGGAGCAGGGAGTTCGGGGGGAGGAGGAGGGAGGGAGGGAACCGGTGTACCTATTAAGTTTGTATGAGCGGAAATAATAAAAAAAGTTAAAAAAATAAATAAAAGAGGTGGCCCCGTCGCTCTCCCACCACGGCAGCCCTGTCCTCTCCTGGCTAAGCGCTCACGACGCCTCTACCGTCTCTCTCACCTCCTGCTGTCTTCCTTTCTAATGTTCTTCCTCCTTGCTTCCCTTGGACCCAACATCCCAAGAGTTTCTTCTCTTTTCTCACTCTCAATAAAATCCTTGCTTTTAACCTCTTTAAAAATGTATGCAGGCACTCACCTGATTACCTCCCATACCATGACAATTAAAAATTCCAACTTTCTCATTTTCTTTTCTAGCCATGTTGTCCAGGCACTGATTTGTTTCCACATTTCGTATCTATGGAGTAAAGTAAACACCAGGAGTTAGAGGACTCAACTAGGCAGGTAGATGCACACAGATGCACAGATATACACACACTAAAATGTAACTTTCCCCTGTGTGACACTGAAATGACCTCAGATGACCCAGCAAAGTTCGGTGGAGAGGTGTCACTGTGGGTGTGAGACACGGGTGTGGAAATGCCTAATGGCCTAAACACAGCTTCTGCGCTTTGAAAGCCTCTGGAGTTCTTTCTTCTCTTACTGTCCTAGAACTGCATTTAGTTCAAAACTCTTGCTTTGCCTAATATAGCAATTCAACAGCTGCACAAGAACACGGGAGTTACTTGACCAGCCTTTGATTGCGTCTCTGGAGACTATGGCAGACTGTCTCTGCCGAAAGACCTTAGAAGCTTGTGAGAAGTGTAGCCCTACAGATGTGTCTGCATCACAAGAATTTAGACCAGTAGCAGACAGCATCCAAGCACGTTGCAAACGGAGATGGGCCCAAGGAAATGTCAGCATGATCCGCCGACGGGCTTGCCCACTGCCGCCTGCACGGGAACGGTGTGCACTGCTTGCTTCCTGCAGCTGCTGAGAATGCGCAGCTTCCATGAACAACTGTTAGACACCATGGCACGATTCGACCCTGAATTGCAGGTGTGGCTGTCAGACCCTTGCTTCAGAAATGACTGTAGCCTGCTTCTAGCTTCTGCCAGGCTGCTACGAAAGGGCTGTTTCTCCCTTCTGGAACTCAAAGCTGAAAAAAATCTTTTCTTCCTTGAGTTGCTTGACTTTGAATGTTCTCTCATAGCAACAAAAAAGAGTATCTAGTACAGAAATTGGTATTAGAAGTGGGGTGTTGCTGTGCAAAACTAAGAGAATCTAGTACCACAAGGTGAAGTTATTGCTTATGAGGCTGAGAGAAGTTGGTACCTAGCAATATGGCCAATATTGTAATGTGGCTAGTGTGCCTTTGGAACTGTTGGGAGAAATATAGGGAACTTGGTCCTAAGAAAGTCTTTGTGTCTTGGAGATGGAGTCAACTGGACCTTTCTTTTCAGAGCAATGCTGTGAAAGACGCAGGCAGTGGAAGCCCAGCTTGCGATGGTCCAGAGGGGATAAGAAGACTGTGTCTAGAACTGGTTGAGTGGCAAACGGGGCCATGTATTGGCGAAGAGTTTAGTGAAGTTTTGCCCTTATCCCAAAAGCTTGCCTGAAGTTAAACTCAAGTGCTTGGCGGAGAAAATTTCAAGACAATGTAGTCTTGAAAATGTGACATGACTACTTCTTAGTGCTCTTTTTCAGAGTTATGAAAAAGAATAAGGAATTAAGCAGACAGAAGCAAAACATTCAATTTTATCAAACAGAACAAAGGCTTCAGGTGATCTGAGGCTAGCTGAACAGCAGGCGAGATCTGGAATGTACAGGGATCGTTCTTGGCAGCGCATCCCAGGCCATCAGCAAAAAGTTCTAACACAGACGAAAAATAAAGTGTTTTCAACTTGTGAGCTATGTGGTCTAAGGGGCAACTGCTCAGCCTGGTGGTAAGGAAACAGGACATGAGCTGTTCCAGTAACTGTTCATTCATAAAACAGGACTTATCCTATGGGCAGCCACAATTGCGTGCCTGTACCCTGACAGACGCTTCTGTGCTCTTTCTAGAGTCTGTCTGTAGGCCAAAGGCAACCGAGGCACCCAGGGGCCCACACGCACACAAGATCTTCCACCTGCCAAAGGTGTTCCAGATCGAGCCGAAACCTAAGCTGTTGGGCCCGCCCAGGATTTGCCCCAGGGCATGGCCGAGCACGTGGGACTAAAGATGGCGCTGAGAGCAAGGGTCTTGGGTGTTAACCTGATCGCATTACAGACAGCCCTAATTGGCTTTCAGGTATTGGCCTGCCTCCTGTGCTGATTGACATTGGACCTCACCTGTGGTACCTGAAGGTTGCCTTGACCTTTGACACAATTGGATGCCCATTTGGCGCCTTGTGGATTTTTGTCTATTTAAGCTCCGTTTCTCCCCCCCAATAAACTTGATATCTGCTGGAGACCTGCTTGATACAGACTCCCCATTCCGTGACTCAGTCTCTGGGGGATGGAGGTGGAGGTGGGAATGGCCTCTTTGTCATCATAGCCAGCAGCTGTGTAATTGAGTGTGTGAATGAGTGTGTGAGTGGGCTGAAACACGCCACGCCATGGGTGAGTGGACACTATACCAAGCAAGAGTTGAAGGAGGGAAGGAAATGACTGCAGCGTGACAGGCCACGGCACTAGGGTCGGGGACAGGAAAGAAAGGCTGCTCAGAAGAGAGATTCCATCGGTCCTTCAACAGCAGCGGCTAAGGCTGGAGGACAGCTGAGGGTGAACGCCTGATGACCCAGTGGGCCCTGAGCCGCACAGCAAGAGACAACAACTCCTGAAAGGTGCTCCTTGACGCCACCCACGCCAGAGCACGGCACGCGCACACACTCGCAACAAACAAATATATACATTTCTGCTGTAAAAGACTTTGGCCTTCAAACTTAAAATCACAAATGACAGTTCAAGTGGCAGGAGAATCTTCGTGAAGGTCTGTAGCACCCGCGGCTGCCCAAGAGGAAGGTCAACACCCCAAATGGCTGGCTGTCTGCCCCGCCCACGCCTGCAAAGGCAGAAAGTGAAGCTCAAGGCCACCGGGAGGAGGGGAAACAGCCTGAGGCAACTAACCAAGAGCCGACATCAGAGATGCCTGCAGCAGGCACCAAAGAGCTGCCTGCAGAAGACAGAGACCAAAATCCACAGGGCGCAGGGTGAGAAAGAAGCCAAGTCTGACTGACGGTGGTCTGTCAGTGGTCCTGTCTCCCTTCTTGTACAATCCAGAGTATTTTTATCAACTATTTTGCAAATGCGAGTTTTTTAGTAGCTCTAGAAACATTTTGAAAAAGGAGTGAATCCTACTTCATCCCATTTTTAAAAATTTTTTAAATTATTTATTATTTATTCAATTGTGCATGTATGCGTGTGTGTGTGTGTGTGTGTGTGTGTGCATGTATGTGTGTGTGTGTAGAACCATGGGTGAATTCGGGAACCACCATGGACTGCCTCCACCCTCTCCTTGTTTACTCTGCCCCGGGACTCACAGGCTCCGCCCTACGGGACCAGAAACGCAGGCCGTCCCCGCTTCTGCCTGGCATCTATTTGTGGGGTCTAGGATCCGAACTCAGGACCTTCCGCCTGCAAGGCAGAGGCTTTACCCCTGAGCCACCTCCCCAGCCCCTCGTCCCATTTTTTAAGTGTAAGTTTTTTTTAAGAGGTGCCATCACTGGCTGGTGGGCGTCAAGTGAGGGGGCAACACTCCGCAGCGGGGTTTACGTCCTGCAAACAAAGCCTTCTACCTGCAGCTGAGGTCTCGGTTGTGCTTTGATGTGTCCTGGATATTTTCACTGTGTTTCTAGTAGAGCTGTCTCTCCTAAAGATGCTCCTCGCCGTGGCTGGTCAGCGCTGTGCCCTCCCCAGCATCTGTGGTCCTGGGGGGGGGGGTTTCCTAGCCCTGTGGATCACGTGCTGTGAACGAGCAACCACTGTGTAGTGTGTGTAACGGGGAGGGCAGTGGCGGAGCCGGGACATTGCACAGAAAATGGCCTGCAGGGTGGAAGCTGACATCACAACTGTGTTGTGAAGCACACAGTACATGTGTTAAGACTTGTGTACGGGGGCTGGAGAGATGGCTCAGGGATTAAGCCTCTGCCTTGCAGGTAGAAGGTCCTGAGTTCGGATCCTAGACCCCATGTATAGACGCTGGGCGGAAGCGGGGGCGGCCTGCGTTTCTGGTCCTGGTAGGGTGGAGCCTGTGAATCCCCGGGCAGAGTAAACAAGGAGGAGGTAGGTGGAGGCGTCCATGGTGGTTTCCGAATTCGTCTGTGGTTGTACACACACACACACACACGCACACACACACAAACACACACACATATACACACACGCGCACTCATGCACAATTGAATAAAAAAATTAAAAAAAGACTTGTGTACGAATTGAAATGTCTGTGTAATGATCCTTAACCAATATATCTCAATAACGAAAATGAAAAAAAATCACAACTAATAAGAAATGCATTTTACAATCATAGCTCAGTAAAAACAAAATTCCTTTCCTGTAAGTTTTCATATACTTTTTCCTTATACATTTTTGAAAAGGGTAACTGAAAGTCTATCACTGCCCTCAGCGAACAGACAGAGGACTGGAAAAGGAAAGCTATTAAGAGAGGCTAGAGAGATGGCTCAGGGGTTAAGACTCTGTCTCACAAGCAGAAGGTCCTGAGTTCAGATCCCAGGCCCCATATAAAAATGCCAGGTGGAAATGATGGCAGCCTGCACTTCCAGCCCTCGTGAGAGGAGCCTGGGAAATCCTGGAATGAAGCAAGAAGGAGGTAGAAGCAATCCAGGATGATTCCCAAAGTCACCCTTGGCCCTCCACAGGGACACTCGCACGCCCGTACAATAAATAAATAAAAAAGCTATTAAGGAGAGTAATTTAAGTCTTTACAGTCTAATGCCAGAAGGAAGAGCGCATCAGGGTGGACTAACATGTGCTTCAAAACTAGGGGACAGTCAGATGGTGAAATGCTAACAGCACAAACTTGAGGAGCCGACAAGTTGTATGTGTGGGAACCTCTGGGGCAACTGTGAGACGAAAATGTATGACTAACCAGGAAGTCTCTAGAAGGGAACACCTTAATCAAAGGAACCGGCTCCTGTCCTATTACATGGCCCTGAACCACTGAGCCATCTCCACAGCCCGATCACACAGCTTTAAACTTAAGGTACTAGTAACTCCAACATTAGAGGTTGGAAGTTGAGCCCTTTTTAAATGAAAAAATCAGATCATGATAACCAGAAGGAATATACACACATTCGTCATGTTTTTACCTCTCCCAGTGAGAAATAGTGGCGTGGAATTTGAGAGTCGGGATAGATGTTCTCCAGGTACCATGAGAAAGGCCTGCACTGTAGCTTGTGCCTCAGACTGAGTCTTGAAGATATGTCTCCATAGTCCACCTTTGTGACACCTGTCGGAAGAGGTCGGCTGCATCACTGCAGTTCTGTCAGGTACCATGCGTTTAGCGGTTTCTATCGCGGCCGCTGCACGGGTGTCACTGGGTAGCGTGTGACAATCCAATCCACTTCCAATAGTATATAATAAGGAAAAGGGCTGGAGAGATGGCTCAGGGGTTAAGATTCTGCCTTGCAAGCAGAAGGTCCTGAGTTTAGATCCCAGGTCCCAGGTAAAGATGCCAGGTGGAAACAGTGGTAGCCTGTACTTCTGGCCCTGGTGGGCGGAGCCTGTTCCCAGAGAAAAGCAAAAAGGAGGTGGAAACAATCCAGGATGATTCCTGGAGTCACCTTCAGTCCTCACAGGGACACACACATGCACAATAAATACATAAATAAATTTAAAAAAAGAGGAAAAGATACTAACAATGTGTTTTGATTTTTCAAAGGAAAATTAATGTGAGACCAGAACACATACTATAACACAAAAAATAAAGCTACATATACACACACACATATATGATCAGATAAATTTAATGTACATTAAGGCAAATCAAGAATATCAAGATTGATTCTGTGCAAAAATTAAAATGCTCCTCCAGTGGTCTCCAGTCAGCTCTGAGTCAACTAGCGAATGGTGCATGTGTGTGGCTGACGAGACCGAGCCTCACAGAAGCCCCAGCAGCACAGGAGGTTCTACGTGTGTGGGAGGGGGCTGCCTTGGCCTTGGGGCAGGTGTCTATGAAAGTGCTGCTTGATGGCACCAGAGCCAGTCATGGAGACCTCCCACTGCTCCACTCTAAAGAGGGCTGCATTGTGGGGCTGGGGATGCGACTGCTCCCCAGAGCTTCACAAAGCTGACGTAGTAACGGAGTGAGGGCAGGAGGAGGAGCAGCCATTCCGGGTCAGACAAGCAGGGCTGCGCCCGAGGACGGCCTGGGATGCAGAGGCCTACCAGTGAGCCACCCACCAGGGGCGTCTTTATGCTGGACACAAAGCCTGAGGTGGGCTGGGGAAATGGCACAGAGATTAGAGCCTTTGCCCCACGAGCAAAAGGACCCGAGAATGGATCCCAAGTTAAAAAAAAAAAGATGCCAGATGGAAATGGTGGCAGCGTACATTTCTGGCACTGAAAGATGGAGTCTGGGAACCCTGGAACAAAACGATATGGAGGCAGAACAACGCAGGATGATTCTGCGTATTACCCTTGGGCCTCCACACGCACACATATTCAAATATCCCGTTACACACACTTAAGCACATATATACACAGTGTCCACGAAAAATTATAAAAATAACAAAGAAAAAATCCAGAAAAAAAAGCCTGATAAGTTAGGAAAATGCCTAAAAACGAATGCAATGAAATTTCACAGGAGTAAGTCTCAAATAGGACCTAGGTAAAAAGAAAATTGATGGGCACATTCACACACCCCCCAGCATGGGCTGGCTGAACCGACCACAATAATTTAGTATTTTTGGTAATAATATATCAGGCATTCTGCCAAGTACTTTAAAAAAAAAAGCTATTTATTTACTTATTTGTGTGTGTGTGTTGCGTGTGTGTGTATCAGATGATTATCCTCCACAGGGAGGATGACCAAAGGGTGACTTTGGGAACTATCCTGGATTGCTTCTTCCTCCTCTTGCTTGGCTCTTGGATTTCCCAGGCTCCGCCCACCAGGGCCAGAAGTACAGGCAGCTGCATTTTTTGCCTAGTGTTTTTACATGACCTGGGATCCGAACTCAGGACCCTGTGCTTGGGAGGCAGAGTCTTAACCCCGGAGCCATCTCTCCAGCCCAAAGTTGTATTTTTTACGCAAAATAAACTAACCTGGAGAAATTATGTAGAAGAAGTTCTTGAACTCGTCCATCCACACTTCTGCAAGCCGCCTGTTGTTCTTGTTGATGATCTGCCCCGTGCCTCCTGGGAACGTGTACGGCGTAGCTTTCCGGAACACGTGGCCGACATGTGAGCACGTCACGATCTCCAAGGTCCCTCCGCACTGCCAGATCTGAAAACATCATGGAGATGTGGCTCGGAGCCAGGGGGTGGGGGTGGGGCTCGTTGGTCTTCCTGTAGCATTTTTATTTTCAACTGAATAAGTCTTGGGCTTTTATTTAAACTTAAAATGGAAAATCTGTAATTACTGGTTAAAAGAAATTTTTTCCAAAAGACCTTCACACACTACCAAATGTGAAATAAAGCAGAGTAAACCATACTGGGCACTAACAATTCAGGGCACAGAGAACCTACTCTTTGACAATATAGCCAACACTTTCTCAAGAGTGTCTCTGGTTTTGATCAAATCAAAGATTGAAATACAGAAAAGATGTTACAGGCTGTGTGCAGGGCACGACAGTGGTTTCTGAAGGTGGGCCACGCTCACAGAGCCCCATAAACTAGACTGCCCACTGCAGCAGATCTGGTCAACAGTGACACACCAATTCATGAAAAGCTCAATTTTTTGTGTGCATCACTTGTCTAATTAATGTGGCTCATTATTTCACACCGCTTCCCTCCTCCCCACAGAACTGAACGTGAGCGTCCAGGCAATTCTTCTCTCCTCCCGCGTCGCCAAGCCTGTGCCTTTGCTTGTGAACGGAACACAACCTGAGAACCTAAGGCGGATGCGACGACAGACTTTGCTGTGCTCTCCACACACTGAACCATCTCATTAGCAGCAGCAGAGAGGATCTTCGTTCTATGTTGGATGACTGAGGATAAGCAGGGTATTTACTGACAGCTTTTATGAAGCCCTTAATGACAACACCCACCTTTTACAGGTGAAGGCTATAAAGCTACGTTAAAGTCATATTAAATTCAATTTCATTTCTTCTTACATAAAGAACAGGAATAATCAATATATAACTACTGTATGTGAGGTGAAGACAAAGATAAAGGTAAAAGATTGTTCAAAGGGAACTTACCCTAAAGGAAATTTCTAGGTTTTCTCCTCCCCAAATATCCATTCCGGCGTCGTAAGTTCCAATCTCCTGGAAGTAATCTCTGTCTACTGAAAAAAGGCCGCCTGCCATTGTAGGCGTTCTGAAAGTCAATCAACACCACAGCATTAATTACAGTGATTTAAAATTTAGTCGTTTTTGTTTTGAAAAGCACTTTGGCTCTGAGAACGGCAGCCAGAGGCCAGCGTGACCCACTCTTCCGAGGCTCTCACTGGCCTGGCTTGCTGCAGACAGGATGTGCCCTGTGCTCGGGCAGACCCACAGCAACTTCTGCACAGGCGCCTCTGCCAAAGTCCTGCCACTGCTTCCTGCCCGAGCTCCTTCTTGCCCTGGGCCCCTCTGACAGCCTCAGGCTCCTAAACTGAAGCCATCTCTAGTCTTCTCGGCTGCCCAGAACTCACACCAAAGCTGCAAGCCGCTGTAACAAGCTGACTCTCATAACCAACTAGATGAGGTTGAAGCACCGTGTTCTACCTGTGGCAGACACCACACACGTCCCCTTGAAGTCAAAGAGGCCCAAGGGCCTCAGGACCAGGAGTGGGGCACAGAATCACAGCAACACCCATGGAGACTATCACTCTGATCACGCTCAGTCAAAGAGAAGCAGGGGGGGGCAGAGGCAAAAGCAGAATCACGCAGAAAACTCGAGTTATCAGTTACACCACTGAAGGGTGAATATGGAGGAAAAAAATGGACTCCAAACCCAAGATAACGCAGTTCTAGCCCACGAGGATGGCATGAATGCGTTTCCAGAGCAGTCGCCAGCACGAGGCCTGCACTCACTCCAGGGCCCTAACTGGGGAAAAATGCAGCTTCAAAGAGGTTGGACTACTGTAGAGGAGTGAGGAAAGCCTAAACATTAGGAGTCAAAAGAAATGACAACTGGGGGCTGGAGAGGTAGCTCAGAGGTTAAGGCTCTGCCTTGCAGGCGGAAGGTCCTGAGTTTGGATCCTAGACCCCATGTATAGACGCTGGGTGGAAGCGGGGGCGGCCTGCGTTTCTGGTACTGGTAGGGCAGGAGCCCTGGTGAATCCCAGGGCAGAGTAAACGAGGTGGTGGAAGTGGTTCATGGTGGTTCCCGAATTCACCTATGGTTCTACACACACACACACACACACACACACACACACACACACACACACAGATACATGCGCACACACGCACAATTGAATAAAAAAAAAGAAACGACAACTGCCATTCACTTCCTCCTACATCCCTGGCAAGAGCACAACATTTTTCCCTGTTAGAGAGAGACTGTCATTTCTATCAGATTTTCAAAGAAGTCTGTCATTTTTCAAGCCTTTAAGAGTCTCTGAGCTGAACTAGGCGCTGTAGGCTGGGAAAGTGCCCTGTATGGGAAAGAACTGGCCTGGAAAAGAAAATAATGACAAATCCCTTCAGCCTGCTCCAGAACTGAACATGAATTCATGGAAAAACAGAAATGAGCCCAAAAGGACAAAGTGGAAGCTGGTTCAAGGGATTGGAAGGAACGATTCAGATGTCACGTGACCGGTAAGGCTCAGAGTGAACTAGGAAGCCCGGCATCCGACAACCAGGGAGACTTCAACTCCCTGTGTGCCAAGTGCAGAGCGAAGAAGATAAAATACCAGTGGAAAACCCTTCTACAGTGCTGATCCTTGCTCCTTTCTAACCTCGTGAGTCAGTCACTGCCACACGGCGTGTCGTCAGAAAGCGCACGGTACAGGGCAATTGCAGGCAGCATTTCAACATAGTGAGATGACTAATTTGGGGGAAGTCTGATGTAAGTACAGATCGTACTTACATGCTTGCAAAGCGTTCAGACAGGAGTAAATGACGACACGCATCTTGTCTCATGCAGACAAGATTTACAAAATCAACGAAAGATTCTAACTTACTAGCAGGATGAAAAGTCCTTAGACACACAGATGCATGTGAAATATGGCTCTGAGGTGTGCGGGAAACTATGAATCATCACTTTCTGTTCTCAAAACACACACACACCTTTCAGCACGGTCCCCAAGTGTCACAGTGCTGTCACTAACTGCGGAGGGAAAGTCTGACGAGTTACCTGACAGGAAGTGTCCGGTCGCCTTTCCTTCTGTCCATTTCTCTCTGGGGAACGGGATACCAGCGGAAGTTGAGCTTCCAGTTGAAGCCACCATAGGTCATGTCCGAGCCGGCCATGTACTCAAACGTGTCGTCGCTGATGACGTCGATGATGGGGCACACCACCGTCCGCCTGTCGTGCTTGATCCTGGCCAGGAGCGGCTCCAGCCAGCCTGTGGTGCACTCGCAGTGAGCGTCCAGGAAGGTGATCACCTGCCCTTTGGACACGGCGGCTCCTCTCAGCCTCGCTCGGATCAGCCCAGAGCGCTGCTCCATGCGGATGACGTGCACCGGCACACGGAGCTTTCTGACGTAATTCTCCAGAGGTCTTTTCAAGAAGTCTGAAAAATTGACAAAACAAAACAATGACATGAAGAAAGCAAAAACTCACATCACCCAGGGCAAAGCAGTGTTCCTGCAGCAGTGCTCCTGCAGCAATGCTCCTGCAGCAATGCCCCTGCAGCAGTGCTCCTGCAGCGGTGCTCCTGCAGCAGTCCCCGTGCAGCGGTGCTCCTGCAGCAGTCCCCGTGCAGCGATGCCCCTGTAGCAGTGCCTGTGCAGCGATGCCCCTGTAGCAGTGCCTGTGCAGCGATGCTCCTGCAGCGGTGCCCCTGCAGCAGTGCCCGTGCAGCGGTGCTCCTGCAGTGATGCTCCTGCAGCAGTGCCCATGCAGCAATGCTCCTGCAGCAGTGCTCCTGCAGCGGTGCCCGTGCAGAGATGCTCCTGCAGCGATGCCCCTGCAGCAGTGCCCATGCAGAGATGCTCCTGCAGCGATGCCCCCTGCAGCAGTGCCCGTGCAGCGATGCCCCTGCAGCACACTCACATCACCCAGGGGAACACATCTGCACAGTAATTACATTTTTGAACAAAAGAATTTTATATATTCATCATCATAGATGTCAACAGAGAAAAAGGAAGATTTGTGTCATATTTTCATGTTCCTAACAGTAATATTCTGGATATTATTAAGTTTATTACAGTGCAACAACCCTTGGTTTGGGGAATGCTGTAAGATTCAAGTGGAAACACCAGAATTTCCATCCCTCATGCAGCAGGTTAGCTACAACAGTGTGCCATTTTCCTAGACGTGAATTCTTGGCTACTACTGTCCTAACACGTAGCAACTATGGAAAGTGTGAAGCTTCTTAACTCTGAACACGTCTCCTGTGACAAGAAGCTGGCTGCTTTTGCAAGTCTTCAAATGCTCTTGCAAGGTCATTTACGACTGCCGAGGTCTCTGTCTCCTCCATTGTTAGCAAGGCAGTCTCATGGGCACTACCTGTGAGGCTGTCCTTGAGCCTCGGTCCACCCACGGGTCGTTGCAGCTGCTCTTGGTGGCTGGAGAGTCACTGGAGGAAGACGCATGGGCACAAGGGGTGGGGGCTTGAGACTTGGTGGCAAGGCCCTGCTTCCTCTTGCTCTCTACCTCACGAGGGCTGTGATCACCCAAACCAGAGTCCTGCCTCTGCCTTGTCATTCCTGCCACGGTGAACTGTCTCTCTCCTCTGGAACCTGAGCCACCAGATCTCCTTCCCTAACTGTCTGAGCGCCGTCTCACAGCAGCAGAAGAAAGTAATCTCAACAGCCACCAATGACTCTAAGCTGCTTTTTTTCATCCAGAAGATACATGAAAATCTTGTCCAAGTTTTCACCTGACCTGTTCATGTTGAAATAGTTCTATTAAATATCCTATTTTACCGTACGAGTGTATGATCCACAGGTAATCATTGCTTCTACTTATAAAGTTTCTACTTCAGCTCATAAGAAACTGCATCACTCGGGGACGGACCACCTGGGAAGTGTCGACTGGACACTAGAGATTTGGGGCGACAGGCTTGGCGGCTGGGCCCGCCCGTGTCCCCGGCACAGGGAGGCCGAGTGCACTGCCGGGCACCGTGGGCTCAAGGGCAGCACAAGCAGCGAATGAAACTCTTCACATCTCCAGTCAAGCAGCGTGAAGAGCTCCCGCCTAGCACGTTAAGACCCCAGATCAACCCCATGCTGAGAAGGGGCTAGGGAGGGAGCACGTCAGGGACTAACGCCAGTGTCTCCCTTTACACGGGGAAAAACGGTGACCATTACACAAGAGGAGTGCTCTCCATGTTCGCTCTCCTACGTGGGAATATACCAGAACACTTGCATGCCAGTGCATCTGCATATATGTGCCTCCATTCTAAGTTTTACGACAACTTTCTGAGGCACAAACACATAACTTCATCATATATTCTGTATGTTAGCACCGTGCCAGAGATCAAAAGAAAGGTCTTAAAAGATCAAGCATGGAGTTTATAGTTTGGATACTTCTATACCAAGGTAAGACTCATTTTCTTTCATGAACAGAGCTACACAGCGGGACAATGGTGAAATCAAGGATTCCCAGCCTATGACCACACGATGTGTGCTACAAAGACTGCAGAAGCAAGGTGAGGACTACATGACGGGAGACCCTCACTCGTCAAGTTCCAGACCAATTAGTGTAACAGTGCTCAGGCAGTGGGGAGATGCTGTTAGGGCGATGGGAGAAGACGTACATCACACAGATGTCACTGATTCAAACTGGTAAATAGACAACGTGATCCAAGATGGGTCTAGACAGACGTGACAGTCCAGTTCTGGGAAGGTCGAGGAACCCTGCTGTGAGTCACGTGGGACTTGATGGGAAGCAGGGGGGGTGAGGGGGACAGAGGAGTCGGGAAGAACACCCCTAGAATGTTCTAGAACACCCCTGGAGTGTCTTACGGCATCTCTCGAGTATTCTACAACATTCCTAGAGTGTCCTAGAGACGCAGCACTAGCACAGAGAAGGTCCTGATGCAGAGAGAGTGCATCTGAACATGCTGCAAGAAGGCAGGAAATGATTAGGGACGTGGCTTGAGATGCTAGGCAGGTGGCTGAGGTGTCCGTCAGGGAACTGACGGCGTATCTTGCTCTGTGCACGCTGTGCTCAACAGATGGAGAGGCGACTACACTGCCTGGTGGTTTATTTTAGAGGCCAGTGAAAAATGTTGCGTCTCAGTATGAACAGGAAAAACACGGCTACATACAGTAAAGACCTTGATCTGGTTACTGAGCCCCACAAGCACCTTCTACAAAACGATGCCAAGAAAAATTACATCAGGTAGCTCTGTCTGAACAGCAACCTTCACGCAATAGTTAACTGCAGATCCCAGCACCTGCAGCTCCCAGGCATTAAAAACTGGAGCCAGGAAGGTAAAGGGGAACGAGAGATCTAACCAGAGTCTGAGTGGACAGGTGAGAGTTGTGGGTGGACATTTGCCCATGCCACTGTGGACAGCTCAAGTGGACATTTGCCCATGCAGTTTTCCCTCACAGTTTATATAGAAGTATTTTTTCAATTTATTATTATTTTATTCAATTGTGTGTGTATGTGTGTGTGCGCGTGTGTGTATGTATGTGTAGAACCACAGGCGAATTCAGGAACCACCATGGATGCCTCCACCTCCTCCTTGTTTACTCTGCCCCAGGATTCACAGGCTCCGCCCACCAGGACCAGAAACGCAGACTGCTCTTGCTTCTGCCCGGCGTCTATACATGGGGTCTAGGATCCGAACTCAGGACCTTCCGCCTGCAAGGCAGAGGCTTAACCCCGAGCCACTTCTCCAGCCCCTATATAGAAGTATTATTAAGAAAGGCTGTGTAAAGAAAGGGAAAGACAGCCGGTAGAGGTGATTACCACTTCGTAACTGCAGGTACACGCACTTCTGCTGAGAACACCCATACGAAAACTCCCTACACGAAGTCTGCTAGGCACTACAGTGATAGGAACCCAAGGCGGAAACAGAAAAACAATTTTAACTGAGATGCGACATTCTGTAATGGAAGGCGCTGGATACAGAGAATCTCAACTGCCCAAAGTTCAGAGACCAAGTGAGCGGCTGCTGGCCCTCAGCGGGACGTCTGCTATTCTAGCCCTGGCACTGCTCTGCCCGAGGCTCATGGGCACCATGGAAGAGGGGCGGGAAGGGCGGAGTCAGGACGGGGTGGATTGGCTGTGGACCTGCCAGACCATGCCAGGGCCGACGCCATGAGGCACTGCTGACGCCTAATGGGGCCACGGGGAAGAAACCATCCTGTTCCCTCCCAACCTCGCGATGTGAACACAGAACACTGGGCGCACGTGGTATCAATCACTCCCAAACATGTGCTACGGAAGAATACAAAAAATTGAGAAATGCTCGGTTTCTCAACTCACCTCTCTCGCTGGCGTCGTCCACGAGGACGATCTCCTCCAGCATGTGTCTTGGGGAGCGGTCGATGACGCTGTGCACAGTGCGCAGGAGCGTGCTCCACGCCTCATTGTGGAACACAATGACCACACTCGTTGCAGGAAGATTGTCTGGGTACACCTTCGTTTTACACCTGAGGACAAGCAAATGCCCGCATGAAGGAGCTCGAGACAGCATAATAAATGAGTCTGGACTAGAAAAGTGGACAGAACAACAGAAAGTTGAAAAGTAGACAGAACAACAGAAAGTTTGCACGTATGGTGAGACTCAGTAGTTGGTTTAGTTAAGTTTTGATGCTTCATGTTTAATAAGTAATACCTATTTAAAGCAACATATTTAAATAAAAGTTATTTTAAAATTATCAGAGTCTTAAAATTATTCTTCCTGGAGGTTTTTGGGTTGATTCATTTTGATGGAGAATGAACTATGCACATATTATCAATTCCAAACAGTGTACTTTAAGAATCCAGCTGGAGGGGCTGCAGAGATGGCTCAGGGGTTAAGCCTCTGCCTTGCAGGGGGAGGGTCCTGAGTTCGGATCCTAGACCCCACGTATAGATGCCAGGTGGAAGCGGGGGCAGCCTGAGTTTCTGGTCCCGGTAGGGCAGAGCCTGTGAATCCCGGGGCAGAGTAAATGAGGAGGAGGTGGAGGCGTCCATGATGGTTCCTGAATTCGCCCGTGGTTCTACACACACACACACACACACACACACACACACACACACACACACACACAACTGAATTAAAAATAAAAAAAAGAATCCAGCTGGAAAAGAAAAGGAAGGAAGAGAGGGAGAGAGGGAGGGAGGGAGGAAAAGGTGAAAACTAACTCATCTAAACAGAAACAACTTTCACAAAGGAGGACAAACAGTGTTTACCAAGCTTGCAGTCATTAGGACAACTAACGCTAGGGCCCTCTCCCCTGTGACTCATCCGGGCAGACCCTCCAACACCACACTTCAGAATTGATGCTGTCTGGGGTGGGGACGGCTCAGGGTACAAGCCGGCAGAGCTAAGCCTGGTTCCTGGATTCACGCATAACGCCAGAGGCAGCGACTGATGCGATCCCAGCACTGCTACAGCGAGAGGCAAGGTGGGACAGGAGAATGGGCCAGAAGCTCTAGGCCAGCTGGCCTGGACTGCACCGCCCAGCGGAGACAAGAGACCCTGTCTCCAAAGGCAGCACCGACTTCAGAGCATGCTGCGCAAGCATGCTGCGCCATGTCGGCACCCGACAGGCCCTGAGCACCCGTGGCACCCGACAGGCAGACCCCCTAACTCCCAGACACCCCAGCAATGGGCTTAGTTTGGCTCCCTGTACTTTGTTTTTGCAGGGGGCTCTTATCTTCCAGTTCTGGTTCTGGTGTCTTGTGCAGACACAGGCCTGTGTGTGCTTCCTGCTTGCCAGGGAAGCCAGCAAGCCCTCCTGCCATCCAGTGAGTGCAACACACCTCCTTGAGCCAGATGTGAAGGCCAGCCATGCCGGAGGCCTTCCACGATCCGTGAGCCCTCAACTCTAGGGAACCCATCACCACTGTCCTACAGTGGCCGCTTACGGCCACACTTCTCACATGACGCCTTTTCTATTCAAACTACTACGTGGTTTGTCTCTGGCCTAACGAGACCTGATTTAGCCCCTCCAGCTCCGCTGTGCACAGGTGAAGAGTTGGCAGCAGAGAAGGAGACACTTCAGTGTCACAAAGGCCTCTCACCCTGCGCACTCTGGAAGGTCTCAGGTGATGATCTGGGAACTGACTAGCATGAAGCACATTCTGATGTTTCTCACGACACTGCATGGTAAAACACACATCATTATGTTTAATGGCTCATTTTCACTGCTGCATAGTGTTCTGTCCTGTGGGTACAGCCATTTGTTTTTTCCCTTCTACTCCAGATGGTCAGCAGCAAGCACTTCTGGTCTGCGCTGACATGCAGACTAAGGACAGCAGTGGTGAGTCCCGTCCGTCTGTCCATCCGTCCGTCGTCCCCCCTCCCCACCCCCGTGCTGCCTGTGCAATTGTGTCTGAGACCTTAGGTAATAACTTGGGGAACCCAAGAGAAGAGAACAAGGTTCCCTCGACTGCACCTGCTCCTGAGTGGAAACAGATCTGCTGGGCTCCGCTGCCTTTGGCAGGAGCTAGTAGAGTCAGCAAGAGAAAAAGTCTCTCCCCTGCTTCTGATTTTGGGGAAAGGCCACAGCACAGAGGATCACTCTGACTTCAAATCAACTCTTGTGTTCCTCACGGCACCACAAAGAACTGAAAAGACATTTCACAAATTGGGAGAGAATCAGTAATCATTTATCTGGCAAACAATTTGTATCACGAATAAAGAATTTTCCTAACTCAGAAGTACGAAGATAATCTAATGAAAAAACAGGTCAAATATTTGGAGACATTTAATCACAGATAAGAATAAACATATAATTTTCATTATCAACTAATAATTAGGAAAATGCAAGTTAAAATAGCAATTAGGCTATAAAAAAGAACAAAAAATGTTGATTAGGCTGGGAAAAAACTAGACCCTTACAACATGGCTGATGGGGCTGCAGACCTCAAGCCATTGTGGGAAACAACTTGCTAATTTCTTAGGCAATTAAACACAGAGTTGCCATGGGACCTCCCAATTGCATTCCTAGGAATCTACCCTGGGATGAAAACTTGTATCTAGACAAATATTCCTAGCAACAGTATCACAGAAGCCAGCAAATGGAAACAACTAGAGACAGGAACACAAACGTGGCCTGTCGTACACTGGAGTAACAGCAATGAAAAGGAGCGAAGTTGCAAACTAGAACTTGGACCAATCTCAGTCACCCCCAGGGAAAGAGTCCAGACATAAGAGACACATTTGCTATTTAATATGGACACATTTGCTAATTAATGTCCAGAACAGGCAAATCTAGGCAGACAGAATCTATCAGTGACAAGGAGTCACTAATAGTGGCCTCCACAGAAGACAGACAAGTGCCCATCCCGCCCACTCCATCCATCTGTATGTCCCTTCTGTTCTTTCCATACCATCTCTCCAGCGACTGGATCTACAAATCTGAGCTGTGTTCACGGAGCAGCCGCACGAGAAGAACATACAATGGCAATGCTGGCAGGTGCACCGCCCAAGGAAGACACCACTGAAAAATGTACTGGGGTGAGTTTTCTGTCTCTCACCCCACCTAACCGTCCCCAGCCTTGGTCAGTCTAGTTTTAGCAAACTAAAAACTAGAGACCACCCTGAAAGAAGCCCTGGAATGAGAAAGGGTGTCTTAAAATTTGGAAGTGGCAGAATAAAGCTCACTAAGCAAAATCCACCTTTTCCCTTTGGCTCGGACCCTGGCAAGTGTAAAGCGCTAGGTTACGTCAGCTACTGTGTGGTGGTTCTAGAAACGGACATATTAAAGTTTGCTCAGGGCAGCACTCCTCAGAAGCATGTGCTGAGCCCAGGATCTCGGAACCCCTAGGAACACAGCACAGAACTTCTTCCATGGTAAAGTCTATTCTGTCCTGCCTCTCTCCAAAGGTCCTGCTAACCAGCTTTCAGTGGGGCTCATGAGATTAGTGTCTCAGATGCATCATTCCATTTACAGTTTGAATCCTAAGACAAAGTATTACTCTCCCAGTTTACAAACGAGAAAATTAAAGCCAACTTGACAGTCAGTGAGTAGCATATCTAACATCACACCTGCTATTTATGACAAAGTCTGTCATTCATTAACTCTTCTCATAAGCCAAACTCTGTAATACAAAAGAACCTGGAAACAGGCTGAGGACATTTCCAAATCAAGGCAAAAACATCCCATGACTCCTCCAATCCTCCTCTTAACGTCTCTGATGACTGTCCATGGATTCTTCGTGAGCTAGTACATTCTATCACGAGCGTCTATCAAATAGCAACTCGATACTTCGTTGAAATCTGGCATCTAGCCAACAGTGCTTGATAACATCATACAAGTTCACCTCTGTGTATGCTCAGGGTAAGATAGCCTGCAGTTCACCATAAGTGACACACGGTTAAGAGCACACTTTGCTATGGGCGTCGACCAAACTTCATCTGGGTCACTTACCAAGTGTACTTGAGGCAAGTCATTTAAGCCAAGTCTGAGATTTCTTGTTGGCAAATTGGGCAGACCACTATTAATACTACTTTGTTAACTACTTAAATAATTAAGGTTTCTATATGTTTAATTAGTGCCCAATCAAGTAGGTGTCATTACTTTTTGAACATCTAAGTTATCAGCTTCTGAGTAAGCTGGGTTTGTTTTAGACTTCCTTTCCTATGATGTCATATCATTCACTGATTGACACTGATACTTAACGCTTCTGACAATTTCCTTCTTTCCTCCACAGTTCTTTAGGAAACATGCCCCTGGCACACCAATACAGTGGAGGTTCCAGCAGATGTGGATGACCTGGATGTGTCAAGCTGCACTTCAGAACAAGCAGGGCTTTTCTGGGCTCAAAAGTTCAGTGATCAAGCCATAGGCTGGGAACCGCTGTGCCCGCTCCCCACAGGGAGCTGGTGTGACCAGCAGCTGCCCGCCCTGCGAGCTGTCTGTGGCTCCGCTAATGTTCATCTGTGCTTCTCGCCTGACGCTTGGAGTAACTGCTTTGAGGTCAGGTTCTCCTGAGAGCAGCTAAGACAGACCCTCGCTCCTTACCAGAGACTTTCAGGCCCAGGAGGCACTCGGCACACTTGAGAACTCGCTCCTCACACTACAGGAAAGGAACCCGTGCTGCAGAAGTCTGGAAACTGTGAAGTCAGCAAATGGCAGAGTCACACCTGAACTTTGCCACTACAAGACATCAACAAGCAGCTCCCCTGAGTATAGATAAGAGGCTCTAGTACATGCGCTCGGTCAGTCAAGAACGGACAACGTGGACCGAGAGATGACTCAGGGGTTAAAGCCTCTGCCTTCCAAGAAGACCTGAGTTGGATCCCATGTCCTGCATAAAAGCCAAGTGGAAATGGCAGCGGCCTACACTGCTGGCCTGGAAGGCCCAGCCGGAAACTCCAACGCAAAGCAAAAAGGGGTTGGGCCTCTGCCCTGCAAGAAAAAGACCCTTAGTTAGGACCCCAGGTCCAATGTTAAGTACCAGGGAGAAATGGCAGTAGCCAGCGACTCTGGCCTTGGAAAGTGGAGATTGGGAAACCCCAGAAGAAAGCAGTAAAGATGCAGAGCATTGCATGTGGAAATCCCTTCTCCTCCCTTCTCCTCATTTCTTTTGGAGCAGGATCACATCCAAAACATGCTACACCAAAACAGGAGTTCTCGGGGCTGCCAACCTTACAGTGGAGGTTGAGCGGTAGTATATTCCTCTACATGAAAAAAAAAAAAAGATGCAGAGCAATTCGGGGTGATTCTTAAAGTTACCCTTGAGTTTACAGATCACACACACCATGTCCTCTTGCATGCACGCACACACACACACGCACGCGCACACACACACACACGCACGCACACATACACACATGCACGCACACACACACACTGCACACACGCGCACACACACACACACACACACATACACACAACGCACATGCACAGGAAAATGTGAATGTTGAGAATATGAGTCTTTCTATGTACTGAGCATGCAGAGAAACAAATCCACAGCTGGATAACAGCACCCTACCCAGATGCTACACACAACAAAGACTAAAGTCAGGCTGGGAGATGGCTCAGTGGTAAGGTGCCTTGCCTGGTAAGCCGAGGGCTGGGGTTCAGATCTCTGGGACTCGCATAAAAACCAGGCAGGTGTGTGACCATATACAAACCACATCCCACGGCTCAAGGAGACAGGCGATCCCAGGACTAGCCAGCTGGTTGGCTCACTGTGCTCACTGAGGCCCTTCCTAGTATGCGGAGAATCGTGAGGAGGACGCCGCGCAGCTTTCACCGTCCTGCTTACAAAGTCTACTCCGTGTTCACCACACGGGAGCGCGCCAGCGTCACAAGAGCCTGGCATGTCCCTTCCCTTTCAAGCATCTACCAATGTTTGTGTAAGATCACTTTTATTTCTTCCTAACTAACAAGGCTATGTATGCTTAGAAGTCTGTATTTGTATGTCTGTGCATGGTTTAAATTATGTTACAGTGCTTCACGGTTTCTGCTTTTTGTGGGTGTCAATAATACTTTTCTAGTGAATGCTTGCAGCCAGTCCTGGAAACCCAAGTTCGATTCCCCAGAGCCCAAATGGTGGAGGGAGAGAACTGATCCCCTCAAGCTGTCCTTGGACTCCACATGTGCCATGATCATGGCACATATGTATATTTATATATACATCTATACACAAAATAAAGTAAACTGCAAATCTTGATTTACATTTTAAATGATACTCATTTGTTAATCTTTCATTTTATTGTTGTAAAAACAAACAAAAACATTAAGATCTACCTTCTTGAAATATTTTCAAAATCCAGTGAGAGGGCTCAACTGGCCAAAGCACTTGCCCATTGGCCTAATGACAAGTTTGAATCGCAGAACCCATGTGAAGGTGGAAGGAGATGAGAGAATTATCCTTTGAGCACAACATGTGTGCTGTGGTGTGCATACAAGTACACGTGCATAATGATTTAGGTCTTGGTTTAGATGACGGCACATGGATGTACATTCATGTGAAACCTCAGTGAGGGGCGCAGGCAGGACCAAGTACTCCGCCACTTCCAGACACATAGCTCAAGCCTTTTGATAATACTGTATGGAGTTCCCCTACTAATCCATAAAGATATGCAATTATTCCCCAAATCCCTGAAATGTGGTCATCAGATCAGCAATGATGGGGGGGGGCAGCAGCATCACTTCACCAGCATTTCACTTGGGTTTTACCTGCAGGAAGCAGTACACAGTCACATGACCAGCACTCTAACAACCTGCACGGAGGCAGGAACCCACTGGAAATGTGTGTGCGCTTTAATTACCTGCACTGAGGCAAGAACCCACTGGAAACACACATGCACTTTAAACCAGGGCCACACGGTACTTACCCTTCTAACCTAACATCTGGCAGAGACCTGTTGAGCGCAATCATCTCACTTGCCATTAGGTTGAACTGGTTGATCTTAAACATCTCTTTCATCTTTTCTTGGTCCTCTTTAGGAATGATGACTGGCTTTCCCATTTCTCCAGGACCTTCCTGAGGCTTCTGCGCTGGCTCTAGAACTGAGAAGAGGGAGGAAGCTTAACTCATATTCATTTCATAGCAATTGATTCGTGCTTCTCTGTGACATCAGAGTTAAAACTGCCCTCACCCAGAGCCGCATCCGGCCCTCCTGACCGAGGGCTGACAGTCCTGTTCCCTCCTAACCAACCACTGCGCACGGCTTGTGCCGTCCCAACTCCGGTACAACCACGGTCTCTTGGAGTCTGAGTTTTTTCCAGGCCTATCCCCTGCGAAGGGCCCCCCTTCAAGCGCCCCCCCCCCCAGCGCCTCAGCATCTCCTCTAGCTTCCTGCCCTCCTTCACACCAGCACCTCTTCTTGATCTCCTGTCTTCTCTACCATAGGAACGCCTACATTACTTTTCAGGCCCATTAAAATGGCTTCTTTCCTATCTGGAAAGGTCATTTACCAGTCTTAGAAACTGGAGTTTCCAGAAGATACTTCTGCTAGGCTGGCTGACTGACTGGAGCTCCGCAAGTGTGGAGTTTTAGAATGCTGCACAAAGTCAAATATTACCTTTAGCCCTGTTTGCAGCCGCCCGCTGCCCGCCTCTGTGCCTAGCTAGCATTTGACGGTCAGGTAAAATCCTTGTGTTCTTAGCAGCCTAGTGGCTCTCGCCAAGCCAAACACCAAGAGCGTCACCGGGCAGCAGCGGAACCTGCTGCAGCCCCCCTCCCTGCGGTGGCCTTCGTCCACTTTAAAACCCACTGACAGGACACTAACAGTCAGACACGAGGCAGCAAGGAGACACAGGCAGGCGTTGCTGAGGCCCATCGAGCGAAGGCCCTTTCCTCCTGGTTTACAAAACATGGCTATTTTTATAAATTCATTTTTATTCCTTAGTCTGTTCTGCTACATGATGATTGGGCAAAGAATGGGGTCTGGATCCAGGGGCTAAAGTGTTTCCCACACAGGCAAAGGATTGGAGTTCAGCTCCTACACACGAATAGCAGGTGTCGCAGCCCGTCTGTACGTCCAGCCTCCTCATCTCCCCCTCCCCAGAAAAAAAGAGCCTCGGAAGTGAGCTCTGGTGTAGAGTAAGGCAGAGAACAACTGTGGTGATCCCAGGTATCAGACTCAGTCTTCACCTGCACACGCATGTATACCCAATGTGCATATACACATACATGCACAAAACTCCTACACACAAACATGGGGAAAAAAGGGAAAAACTAGGGAGACAAGACATTCTAAACTGCCCGCAAGACAGCAGGATTGTTATCTAGTAGGTGACTTTCAGGTAAAGAACACGAATGTACCACTGCCCCGTTCCTTAAGAAACCCGAACGGGCCAATCATTACCTGCACAGGAAAACATCTCTCAGGAGAACTGATTGGTCTAGAACTTCATGAAGAGCATAAAGTCTGTGTAAAAACATAGGTCTGGGGTCTGGAGAGATGGCTCGGGAGTTAAGACTCTGCCTCGCAAGCAGAAAGTCCAGAGTTGGGACTCAGAGCCCAGGTCTTTGCCGACTCTCCCTTCGGTGTTTCCTCGGAGGGGCTGCTCTGGCCTTTGCCCACCTTGCTCCTTGAGGTTGTCCACGACTCTGGGACAACTAAGTCCAGTACACCCTGTCTGAGCCTGGAGACGGGGAGGATGTGGGTTCTCCCTGTCCCCCTGCACTTCCGCTCTCAAGATGCCTGCCAACCCGGCCTCAGAACATCTCTGTCTAGGCATGTCTGCTGCACAACCATACTTCACCGCACACTTCATTCGCATCCAAGTGTAGAGAAGGATCGTGTGTTAGTGAGCTTAATTACCAAGAATTCACAGATCCACCCACTCTGAAAACCTGAAAGTAGACCATAATATACAGCGTGCCTTTGAAGGCACTTCAGCAAGTGTTTCAATTGTCATGCTGCATTTTTCTCATGAAAAAAGTATAAAGTGATATACCTCTTTTAGGAAAATAATTACCAGTAACAAGCAAAAAATGGTTTTGTCTTAAGCATTCCATCTTATTACATAATTATCATTATCATCTTACTGTATGCTACATTCATTTGCTCTAAAATGTTCTTTCATATTTTAAAATTCTGAAATGGTTTGATTGTCATAGCCAGGCTCTATGGATTTGGTTGGATTTTTGGATGAAGTGTTCAAAAAGAAAAAAGAAAAGAAACAAACAAAAATCACAAAATTTATCTCTTATCTTTGTATTTTATAAAATACTCTATAATGCTGCATTTCTATTTACAGTTTGCGAATTTTATTTCCTACCCAACTTTCTATGAGGTGTCCTCTTATTATAAACCTTTTGAAATAATAAAGTTTTGATTCAAAAAAAAGGTGTCCTCTGATCTCCACGTATATATAGAGCTCTCTCTCTTTCTTATATACAAATAGATGAGCAAAATAAAAAAAAATTCTGAAATCAAAATGTGGCCTACAATAATTGGAATGTTTTTGTTTTCAGAAAGCCATATAAAATTTGGTTTCTATAAAAAGTATATAAGATATAATAAATGTTGAATGTTACTTGGTCTTTTAAACATAAAAATGATTTATAACTAAATTTACTGTTAAAAGTTCTACTACTTCAATAGTGTTACCAATTTCAACTCTGTTCCAAGCTCACATTCAGTTTGTGAGATACTATAATGCTTAATAAATTCCAATACCTTATAAAAGTTTTCAATAGTTAATATTTAAAATTTTAGTCACTGAGATTTTTCTACAAACCATGCTCAAATTTTCTGACATGTGAAACAAGCAGGTAGAGGGTTCATCTTACATCTACATCAGTACAAGTATTGAACACTCCTCACAACAACCAAATCCATAAATGGAATAAACTTCCTGATTTCAGGAAGCAACAAGTAGCAAAAATATTCCCAGGCGACAATTCTTTGCTACTGTAAAAGAGCCCCGACTAACTCTCTAGCCACAGAAGAAGTCCGATGCTCTCTTCAAGACCAGACTATGAAAAAGATAAAGGATGAGCAAGCGGCTCCAACGCAGCCGTCATAGAGCAGGCGACGGAGGCGCAGAGCATGTGGAGCCGGCGGGCGCTCTGGCAAGGGGCCTTGGGCGTAGCTGTCAGAATAAACAACTCTACATCATTCCACCTAAGTCTGGGACACCTTGTTTAAAAGTTCCACCAATCATCATGCAGTCAAATGTTCTGAGCGGTCATTGTGACATCAACGTAGTCCCTGGAGTTGAATCTGCTCATCTTTGCTTTCTTTTTGGATTTCAATGCCACAGAAATGAGCACGGAAGGTTCCGGAGGACCTGTGCACGCCTAGAGATCCGTAGTCACAGAATGCAAAAGTCCACCCAAGCCTCCTACCCCAGGTGCTGCCCTCAGCAGATCTGCTTGGGCTCAGACCGATGTCGCCAGGGGACAGTGGACAAGGGCTGCGCTGCGCCGGGATCCAAACTCTCCCAGCTCAGCGAGCCCAGCTGGGCCTCCTCCTCGTTCCCTCCTCTCCCCGACCCCAGCACTGCAGGACAGTCACAACAACTGTCTCCCCTCCCCCGACTGTGTCTTCCTAGCAATTTGGCCTGGCTCAACTCACGTGGGTCCCCCAAGCACCAGACACGCCCTCCTCATACCTGACCCCATAACTCAAACCCGTCTCCTCAGTACTCAGAATTCATCCCTTTCTGGGACAACTCGCTGACCTGCTGCGACGCTGTGTCTAACGAGGCTGTCTAACCCACTGCTCCTGGCTTTGTGTTTTGTAAAAAAGTACTTTTTTTTGAAGTCTACCCAGTAGTGGTTTTCAAAACTGCACTAACCTTAGGATTTTCTTCCAGAAGTCTATTCCTATGGCTTTGATACTACACTATCTTATTTGCTGATAATTTCCTTCCTTTTTTCCAAAACACCTCTCTGAATGTATACCTACAGACACAGAAAACAAACTTCTTGTTTCTCTAACTGCATTGCCCTCTTCCTTCAAGCTGATGTGTTCTGAAGAGGCTGTACGTCTTCCCAGTGTAAATGGTGTGTTCAATCCACTCGTGACAGCCACTAGAAACCATGATGCAACTCATCAGAAACAGTGTATCCCGAAAGGCCAGTGTGGGAGACTGAGGAAGGATTCCACGGAGAGGAGGAGAAGGGAAGCGAGGTGGAAGGGGGGTGAGGAGAAAAAAGCATGTGGAGAGAGGAAGAAGAAGAAGAGAGAGAAGAGGAGGGAAGAGAAGATGGAGCGAGAGCCACAGTGACTCTGGCTCCTGCAACCTGATGTCTCTCCCTGGGGACTTGATCTCTTCAGTTTGTCCAATCAAGGACACCTCAAGGTCAACATGAACTTTTTTGCTTTTAGTCTCAATATTCAATGTGTTTCAAGGATCTTTGGTTATTGTTATTTTGGTTCTGAGAAAGAACCGTGTGGCTCCGGCTAGCTCACCGTGACCTGGTGCCTGCCGAGTCCTGGGCAGGTCCATCCATCTAAGCACCTACACTGTACACCGTGTTCACATCACCGCACCGCACCGCCACTGTAGGCTCTGGGTACCTTCAACTGCACAGCAACCCCTCCCTGTCTGCTCGCTGCACAACCACCAGGTGTTCAGAACCACATGTGCTTACACAGTAACACTGCTGCTCAGAGCCCCCACGGGCACCTCGGCCTGCAGGGTGAAGTCCTGATCCTCAGCATGCCACAGAGCGCTCTGGCACACGTGACGAGGCCTGGAGCTCCAGCGAGGGTGCCCGCCGTCACGCTCCCTCGCTCAGCACAGCTTGGCCTTGGTTAAGCGGGCTTTCTCCTAACAGAGCTGGCAGCGCCCGCTCAAGGTTACTCTGCTGACACATTTCCTCAGTGTGCTTTCGTAGACTCTCCCCCAGCCTTTCCCTTTGGCTCTCGTGCAGGTCTGCACCATGGATTTATTCCAACCATGTGTTAGTTGGTCTTTCTTTGCCACTAGACAGACTAATATCTGCAGGTTTATGGTTGTGAGACAGGCTGACATAGAACTCGTCTCTCTTCAAGCTCACTCCCTCTCAGTCTCTCACATGCTGGACCACAGGTACCGGCCACACACCCAGCATCACTAAGGTTCTTGAGGGGAGAAGCCCTGTCTCTTCTGTTCTTGCTCAGCACACGATTTAAACCTTTGTTTGCATCATAACACTGTAAGCTCCCACTATTAAGTGGCAATATTAAAGCAGGTGAGGGGAAAAGGAATCCATGTTGATTGGGAACATGCATGAACCCTGACCTGCGTTCTGTGATTTAAAGGCAGATGGCGTGGGCCCCACCAGCAGAAAGGGAGGTGGTACGTGGTCACCCAATGATGCTACTGAACAGCAGAACTCGCAGATTGCAGTAAGCAAACTCGGTAAAAAAATAATTTTATTAAAAATCATGGACACAGTAAAACGTTTAAAGTTCATCATTAACTTCGGCATTACAAGCACCCTCTGCTAGCAGAGAAACCTAATTCAAGGCAAGTTTCCCAAGAATGAACAACCTGTTATATAAGCTTACCCATAAAAATTATGGTTAAGTAGGCACAGTTACCAATGCAGATAAATAACTTTAAGGTTATAAGTTTTGAAGACCAAATATCTTTCTCATTGTAAGAGTATAAAATTTTATAATGTGATTATATACTTAAAGCATATACTGGAAGAGTAAGTATTTGCTTATGATTTCTAATGAACAGTGGAAGTGCTACAGTCATGTATCTATCACTTAATCACAAAGCGCTCAGAGTTCAGAACATCTGAATTACTGACTCTGGCAATGCAGTCACTTTCATTAGAATCATAAAAGAATACAGAAAAGAAAATATTTGTTGATTTGAATGCAGGGAGCTTAAAGGTGAACTTCCCATGTTCCTTGCCAAAAACATCAGGACCCCTCACTGGGTCAATCCCTGGTCGTTTGAAGCACTGCTGACCTCACAATGACCCTACTCCCCAGTCTCCCCGAAGCTGTCCTTAAAGTACTCATCAGAGCACTGTAATACCACAGGAGTCTCTTCTGTGAGGAAGAGACAGGCAGGAAGGTGATGATGCCCCAGAGAACTGTGGCAGCCAATGAATCTTCCACACGGTTTCTATAGTTCCAGCTATGAAGATTCACACATCCCCCCAACCCCCAGCTGCAGAATGAAGTGTCACTCACCATCCCCAGCAGGGAGTCCTCTCTCCTTGTTCTCATCACATTTGTTGCACTCACTGAAGTACAGCAGCAGGAACATATCCAAGAGTACCCAAATCAAGGAGGTGGCCAGAACCACCTTGCAATATGCAAATTTTCTCATGGCACTTTAAGTCAAATGTAGAATTTTAAAATATATATATATATATACAAATATGAAAACTACTCCAATCTGGTTTCATCAGAAATCATATTCATACCCTATGGAGAGAAAAAGGGAAAAAGACCATTTTAAATCAGAATCTAGAAAATGAATTGCAATTATGAATTACTAGGAAATGAATCATTTTACTAACAATAACGAATTCCTACATTATATACATAACTCTCACAAAGGAATATTCAGTAGGAACGGAAGGATGCAAACAGACACTTTACCTAAGGGAATTGAACAGCCAGTAATGTGCAGACCTGCTCAATTCCTGTAACTGGATGTGTAAATGAAAACAATGAGCTACGGTTCCAACCCACACCCGTGTGTCTGAGCCCCTTTCTATTTGGTTGCTGTAGTAAATGCTGCCACAAAGCCAAGCTATGAACTACCACAGGGGCTTAGGGAATCAGTGGCTCCAGCCTCTTCTGACTACACGTTGAGAGTTCCCCTGACAGCCGGGACCGCACACTGTTCTCCTATCTAAAAGCCTCCACAGTCCTGTCACTCAAAAGACACTTGCGGAAAGCACCGCGGAGAAGGACTGAGCTGGACTCCAAGACCTGGCCTGGCTCTGACCTCTGGCTTCCGGTTTCTATTTTCCTCTTCCACTTTCTGTGGTGCTGCTATATCCTTAGAGAGGAGCTTGGAGGAAATTATAGCCAAGTCTGAAAAATCAATGGGGTCACTTTGGAGCTACTCCTGACACCAGAGAGGTTTGTCTGGGGGACTTGCGCGGAGGGAGGATCACATCACCGTGGCTGACACACTGCCGCAGTTCACCTACACGATGCTGATAAATCACCATCAAAGGGCTTGAGGGAACAAGGGTTTATTCTCCTATGTTTGTCTGGCTGCAGTCTTTATCCAGCTCGACGGAGAGCTCACACCAACACCAGGGCCGAGGGAACTGGCCGCACAATATCCACATAACAGCTGAGAGAGGGACGATCCTTACTTGAGGACCAGGCTGACTGACCAAGTGAACACAAGGATGCCACTGCCTCAACCAGCTCCCTCCATTTTATTCACCTCTCCAGGGCTTAGTCCCACCCACCATGGACTGGGTCTGCTCCATCCACTAGACAATCTGCTGCAGGTATGCTCTGGGCTTAACTCAACTATCATTTCTCTACAAATGTGCCCAAAGCGCAACCCTCAACCGTCAAGTTGACACCTGTGCCTAACTAACCATGACACAAAGGTCCAAAGGCCTGCGTCACTGCTGGCCAGCAGAGAAACAAACCAAGCCCATGCTGGCAAAGGAAAGAGGACACTTGGCACACGTGCCCCACGCTGAAGGCCATGTGTAGACAATCTGAAGAACCAAACTGACAGGCAACACACCAGTGTCTTACAAAGGCGCCAACAGAAATGCATTCACCCAAAGCGTCAGGAAAGTAAGTTCATCTATGAAACATGCACAGCAATTCTTCACAAGACTGCCGGACGGCAACCTGAAAAATCACCTGCAAAGACACTAGTGATATCTGTCAGCATAACTATTATCATTGCTCAAGTCTGCAGGGATTTTTATCTCCCTCTACCACATTCTCTAGTGCTCGGTGAGAACCAGGGCTCGACTGTCACTCCCGACTCACACCAGCCCAAGCAACGTCACCTCAGCAAGCAGTCGAAGGTGGACGAAGACAGAGCGCAACTCAAGGAACAGCTCTTACTACAAAAGCCAGATAAATGATTTTGTTTTTTGAGCTATTTCACATTAAAGGCTACCTGGAAATGTATCTATCGCCAATGAGATGGTTATCATTTTTTTGATAGCCTCAAACCCCTACGCGGCCAAAGATGGCCCTGAATTTTGGGTCCTCCGGCTTCCACCTCTCCAGGGCTGGGGTTGTAAGCGCATGACACAATTTACACAGTGCTGGGGACCAAACACAGGACCTCTTGCACCCCAAGCCTGCACTCTACCAACCGAACCAGATCTCCAGCCTTAATGACCTTCCCATGTGGCTATACAGTCCTTAAAACCAGCTGGAGGGTAGGAAGAAACCCACACTCCGACCTTTCTCACACCCCTGCCCTCCTCACACCCCTATCTTTCTCACACGTCTACCTTCCTCACACCCCTACCTTCCTCACACCCTTCCCTTCCTCACACCCTTCCCTTCCTCACACCCCTCCTTTCCTCACACCCCTGCCCTCCTCACACTCCTACCCTTCCTCACACCCCTGCCCTCCTCACACCCCTGCCCTCCTCACACCCCTGCCCTCCTACAACCTTCCCTTCCTCACACCCCTGCCCTCCTCACACCCCTACCCTTCCTCACACCCCTACCCTTCCTACAACCCTACCCTTCCTCACACCCCTATCTTCCTCACACCCTTCCCTTCCTCACACCCTACCCTTCCTCGCACCCCTACCCTTCCTCACACCCCTACCCTTCCTCGCACTCTTCCTTCCTCGCACCCCTTCCCTTCCTCGCACCTACCTTTCCTCACACCCTGCCCTCCTCACACCCCTGCCCTTCCTCACACCCCTATCTTCCTCACACCCCTGCCCTCCTCACACCCCTACCCTTCCTCGCACCCCTACCCTTCCTCACACCCTACCTTCCTCGCACCCCTTCCCTTCCTCGCACCCCTACCCTTCCTCACATTCTTCCCTTCCTCGCACCCCTACCCTTCCTCGCACCCCTACCCTTCCTCACACCCCTACCCTTCCTCACACCCCTACCCTTCCTCACACCCCTACCCTTCCTCACACCCCTACCCTTCCTCACATTCCTACCCTTCCTCACACCCCTACCTTCCTCACACCCCTACCCTTCCTCACACCCCTACCCTTCCTCACACGTCTACCTTCCTCACACTCTTCCCTTCCTCACACCCCTACCTTCCTCGGGAGTTGTTCACCTTGGATTTTCTATGCTTTTTTTTTTTTAATTTTTATTATTATTATATTATTTATTCAACTGTGCGCATGTGCGTGTGTATGTGCGCGCGCGTGTGTCTGTGTGTGTGTGCGTGTGTGCGTGTAGAACCACGGACGAATTCGCGAACCACCATGGACGCCTCCACCTCCTTCTGCCCCGGGATTCACAGGCTCCGCCCTACCAGCCAGAAGCACAGGCCGCCCCCGCTTCCGCCCAGCATCTATACGTGGGATCTGGGATCTGAACTCAGGACCTTCCGCCTGCAAGGCGGAGGCTTAACCCCTGAGCCACCTCTCCAGCCCCCTCTTTTGCCTAAAATCTTTTAAACAGCTTCCCAAACATCTCCGATATTTCCTATGCTCTGTATAAGAACAGAGTTTGGAAAAAAAAAAAAAGAACAGAGTTTGGGGCGCCGTAACTGGGAGTCCTCACTGAATTAATTCCACAGTCAAATATCAGGGAAGCCTCGGATCTATATTGCCTAGATTTAATCTACACTTTGCGGTAAACATTACATGATGCTTAAGAAAGAGGGAAGCTCGACTCCATCTTGCAACCTTCCTCTGCAGCACGGTGGTTTCACCATCTGTCTTTCGGGGCAGCGGAATCTGTAAAGCAGATTTGCAAGCGCAACAAGGCCATAAACTGGTCCGAATGGCGACAGGCAACCAGGGGACTTGCTTTGTAGCTGAGGTTTCTGTGAGTCTGTGACTCAGAACTAAATCCTCAGAACTAAACGAGGATTCCCACGGTGTTTAAAAGCACTAGGCCGACCTTTTTAACATGAAACTGATTTTACAGTATCTTGACATTTTTTAAATAAATTTTTTCCTAGTTTTTCAAGCATATTGAGTACTTACTCCTGCCTCCCTCCTTCCTAACTCCTTCCTGTCTTCCTTCCATCCGGCCCAGCTCACAGGTTTCCTGCATGTAATTCTCTCTCCTGAGATCCTTGCTGGTCTATGGGGACACGTTGGTGTGTCAGCCATTATGCAGGCCTGGTGAGTCTCATTGCAGTGTGTTCCTGGATGCAGCTGACTTTATTTTTAAATGTGCTTTTATTCTTTATTTGTATCATACATGAATACAGTGAACTTATAATATATTCACACCCTTAATCCCCAATCCCATCCTCGCTCTTCTTCCCATTACGACTCTCTTCTTCTGCCAGATTTCTCTTTGACTTTATTCTTTTAAGTTTATATTTCTGTATAAACTTTGATATATCTATAAAAGTCACTATTATATAGATCTCTGAAAGAAAAAAATCCATAAACTTCCCTTCAGAGAAAGTAAATGTCAATTATTTTTAAGTTTAGAAAATTATACTCCAAAAGACATAACTAGCACTAATGCTTCAATGGAGCAAATGTAGCATTATTTCACACAAGACCGTATCTTTAAAAAAGGGAGTACTCAGATCTCTTTTAGGTCTGTTTACTTGGTTCTTGGTAGTCTGCAGGGGATGCCTAGGCCCCAGTACTCACCCTCGACAATGCTGAGGACTAAACAGGATGGAGAATGACTTTACTCCCCACATTCCAAGCCTGCATCCGGAAGCACTAGCAGCAGTGCCGCTTACAGCACCATCGAGATCGTGACACGCGCACAGATACTTCACAAAGGCTGGATACGCACACGGCAGGAATGTACTTGTGTAACAGCATCCTTCACAACTCTAGATGTGTGTCTGTCCCTGCTAGAGGGATTATACCTGTCTCTATCACTCAGCCGTGAGAAAAGCCTCACAGCGTGATCTCGCAGAAGGAGCGCGGATCTGTGCCTGACCTACTGAGCATCAGCAGGTGCCTGTCAAGCCCTTTAGGTTTTATCTCCTAAGGCAAAGTCTCTCCTGCTCGTCCTCTCAAGTGCTGAGACTTCAAGAACAGGGCAAGCACCAGCCGTGTCCTCCTCCTGCTGCCTGCACCACTTGTGCCTCAGCCCCCAATTCAACTTGATTCTGGGTTGTGTGAGTTCCCAGTATGCCGGTGGCACCTAGAACCATTCGAAGCGTGTGTTTCTAGGTCTGCCAGAGGTAATTACATCATCTTCAAATGAATAAATCAATTGTAAGGTAACGTCAATACGGCAGACCTCAACTGCCAGCCTTAGAAAGGACTGGCGTGCGTGGTTCTTGGAATCTGGGAGCCTGAATGACAACAGTTCCCGACTGCGAGAGAAAACCTTCTCTAAACGCTGTGGCTCGCTGAGACATAGCTGTTAAAAAAAAAAATCTTACTGCTCAATACTTTTTCTTTCGGGCATGGAACTGTGGTATTTCTACCCTGTTTCCTTGTGGACGGAGTGTCACGTGTTGTTTCCTTGCATTCTCCGCTGGGAGAAGTGCTTCCTGGGGGCTGTGTCCATGGGGCCCTGCAGACCCCGCCCGTGACACTTCCCTTTGCTCCCCTGCTGTGTCCTCCTACACCTGGGCTGTCAGCACAAGGACATGCAGATGCCTGCAGACCCTCTTCACAATCACATCTGGGTGGTCTCGGAAATCCCTGACAATTAGTGCATTAAACAAAAGAGAGTGCTTACCAGGCTGAACGCTCAAGCTCACATTTTAGTTTCAACATGCACTAGTTACATAGCCCTGAAAGTCAATTTACTTTGTCTACAAAATCTGAATTTTTCTAGTCTTTTAAAAGAAAACCAGTCATCTCATAGTCCCACTCAGTAAGTTAAATGAGGGAATATATAACATAAGCCTACTACAGACACAACAAATACTGAATGGTGTATCTAAAGGTACTTTCTCAGGATCCTGTCTGAGTTCTGATATAATGATGTTGATTTCTGCATCACAGGCAGACAAGGGTGAGCTCAAAAGGCTGACCTCTGGTATTCATTTCATTTTTCAAACTCACCTCCCAAATGAGAAATGAATGTTCTAATAAATTAGTAATGGAACCATACTTTTCAGTTATATTTCTCAAATTACTAAACTAGGATTTTGGAGTAAGTCCTTCACATACATGGATATGAAACATAAAATATATCAACTGTAAGTTTTGAAAATCATGGAGCTACATAGTCAAACTCCAATATAATATAAACAGTAGAAGAACCTGAAGTAATTTACTCCTTGATTATGAACTTACCCAAAAGAGGCTCTTCAAATAAATTCATATCACAACTCCTCATGTTCCACATCTCCTGTTGAAAAACAAATTTCCTAAAGTCAGTTTGCTTCAGAGTAACTCCACCTTCCCTTCGCCTCCACCATTCTGCACACCAGGCTACAGCCATTTGGCTGCAAAGGTCAGTTCTATTAGGCTACTTCCCCAAGTCTAAGCGCAGCACTAAATGGGAGTGTCTATGACATGAAGGAGTGAGCCAGTGAATAAAATTGTCTTTGCTCTTCCTAAGAAACTATGAGGCGTTAGCTCTACAGACGACAGATGCTCACTCACACACATCTGCAGTAAGTGCTGCTTAGTCCTTAGTGCACACTAAGGTTTCTCACTACATTTGATCCCAAGTGATAATTTGCTGCTCCTGATTGGGCTACTCTAACTAGATGGCTATGGCCGTCATCTTGCTAGTGTTCCTGAGGCAGCGGCAAGAGAAGCACAAGTTCCAGCCCAGCCTGAGCTAGATGGTGAGTTTCAGCCTAGCCTAACCTGTGTGAGACCCCTTCTCAAGCAAACGATCCAACCACATCCCTAACCTGCGTGAGACCCCTCCTCCCTCCAACCCCCCCATTTCAAACAAACAATTCAACCACATTCCTAACCTTCGTGAGACCACGTCTCAAACAAATGATCCAACCACATCCCTAACCTGTGTGAGACCCCGTCTCAAACAAATGACCCAACCACAATAGACCGAAGCCCATCAGAGGAGGAGGTCTCAGACAGCAAAGTAAGTGGAAAGTGAGGCAGGAAGCTTTATAGAAAAGGGAACCCAAAATATGTAAATTAGCATGTGAAAACTCTACCACAGTCCTTAGCTGAGTCCTGAGTCATACGACCTGGGACAGACTCAAGACTCTCAGAGACAACAGTTTTAGAGCCAAAATAACCGAACAAAGAGAAGCAGAAAAGCAGAGTTGAAGTCAAGCCAATTCACTGCCTGATAAAATGGAGTCAATTAAATACCCTTTAAGGAAAGTAGAAGTAAAGCTGAATGAACAAAAGGCATCATTGACACCATTCAGAAACACGCCAACAGCCTAGAAGGCCCAGCATTCTCAAGGCCCAAGTGAGGGTCGACCCTCATCCCCCTCATTCAAGAAATGATGCAGTCAAGATCTGCAGACACAGCTCAGTATCAGTGGCTGAGTGCTTGCCCCAGGTTCAAATCTCAGTACCACCAAGACGTAGTCAATAGTTGTTGCATATAACCTTGATATTAGAATTGGTTATAAAGAAACTATCATAAGTACGTTCAAGAAGTTATAAAAGTATATAACACAAAAATCTGAAATGTAGAACATATTTAAGAGTTTAACAGCACCTCACAGACAACGAAGTCATCCCCCTAAAAGCCCCACACAACGGCAGGTATGAAAGGAAAATGTTACGAAGAGAACCTCAGTGAACTATGACACGATCTCATAAAATTTAATGCACATGAAAGTGGAGTCTCGGGCTGGAGAGGTGGCTCAGGGGTTAAGCCTCCGCCTTGCAGGCGGAAGGTCCCGAGTTCGGATCCCAGATCCCACGTATAGACGCCAGGCGGAAGCGGGGGCGGCCTGCGCTTCTGGTCCTGATAGGGCGGAGCCTGTGAATCCCGGGGCAGAAGGAGGTGAAGGCGTCCATGGTGGTTCCTGAATTCGTCCGTGGTTCTACATATACACAGACACACACACACACAGACACACACGTGCGCGCACATACACACGCACATGCGCACAGTTGAATAAATAATAATAATAAAAAAAAAATTAAAAAAAAAAGTGGAGTCTCAAAAGGAGAGAAACTGACGGTGTGGAGGGGTGAAATTTTCCACAATTTAGGAAAAATATAAAATCACAAATCCAAGTCCAATAAACTCAACCAAAACAAATACAAAGAAAAGCACAACTTGAACATATCATATACAAACTGCAGAAAATCAGTTAGGAATTCAGTCAAAGTCTGAGGCTATAAATGGCCAGAACTAAAATTTGTCAAGTTCTAGTAACCACGAATCTAAACTATTCACTTCTAAGTTTATATAATGAAATCAGCACAATTTACTCTTCTGCTATCTTTTTAATGCAATTTGTCTTAACAACTATTAATAATTCAGTAACTTTGGTGTCACAGAAAAAGCTACTTTTGGGGAGGGAGGGAACTGGTAAAAAAATTTTTAAATGTATAATTACATTTTTAATAAAAAAATTTTAAAAAAAGCTACTTTTGGTTTTTGTACACAGACTTTTGCATGAACAAAGCCACACTTAGTCATTTGCATGTGGCTCAAAATGCATTTGTACCAGGACAGCCAAGTGAACAATCATAAGCAATGCTATAGCTCGCAAAGCAAAACACTCACTGTCTGGCCCTTTACTGAAGATTTGCTGACAACTTGCAGAGCTACATTGGCAGTATACACCTGAGGTACAGTGTACACCTGAACTACACACAGTGAACACATGAACTGCATGCACACTGTAAACACCTGAGCTACACACGGTGAACACCTGAGCTATACATGGTGAACACCTGAGCTACACGCGGTGAACACCTGAGCTACACATGGTGAAAACCTGAGCTACACACGATGAACACCTGAACTACACGGTGTACACCTGAGCTACACCTGAGCTACACAGTGAATACCTGAGCTACACACGGTGAACACCTGAACTACACGGTGAACACCTGAGCTACACACAGTGAACACCTGAACTACACACGGTGAATACCTGAGCAACACGGTGAACACCTGAGCTACACACGGTGAACACCTGAGCTACACGGTGAACACCTGAGCTACACGGTGAACACCTGAACTACACAGTGAACACCTGAACTACACACGGTGAACACCTGAGCTACACCTGAGCTACACAGTGAATACCTGAGCTACACACGGTGAATACCTGATGTATCTAATGTTTAGTTTTGCCAATGTGGTTTCTCACAGTTACATTTCCTTGACAATGAATAGATGTCTAACTATCCATTTTTCTTCTCTAAAATGGCTCTTTTGTCCTTCCAGTTTCTCGTATTTATAGATCTGTGCATTGACATGCATATTTTATTGTACACATGCTGCATGTATACATATCATTTAAAAAAACTTCTGTCAGGGTCAGCAAGGTAGCTCAACAGGTCAGACACCCCAAAAGCCTGGTGACCTGACTTGATCCCCAAAGTCACATGGTGGAAGGAGAGAGTGGGCTTCTGAAAGTTGAAGTCACACGGTGGAAGGAGAGAGCGGGCTTCTGAAAGTTGTCCTCTGACCTCCACTCGTGGGCTGCAGCACACACATGCTTTTCAGCCAACGCACCCTCTCCCTCCCTCGCTCCATCCTCTCTCCTCATTCCCACAAGTAAAACATTTCAAAGTGGGAGGGGGAGATTAGGGGTGGAGGCTGAGGCAAGGGGACTGAGTCTGAGGACAACCTGGATGTCACAGCAGGATCCTGTCTCAGAAAACAACAAATCAAACAAAACGTCTTACTTTTAGCTTAGCGACCTTCTCCTTCAGTAAAAATGCTCTAGTATTTCACTTTGAACCATAAGTTTCGCTACTCACAATTAAATTCTGTACCCATGTGGGTTTTCTTTTTTAAATATAGTTTGTGGGTGTAAGAAGCCAGTTTTCAGAAAGAGCATGGTAACAGATGCCTACAATCCAGTGTTTAGGCAGTAGTACGGACCAACCTGGGTTACAAAGCAAGACCCTACCCTCAACCTCCCCCAGAAAAGCAAGCCTATCTTTTTCATGCATAACAATGTCAGTACCATTTACAGAATCTACACTTCCTTACATGAGGGGCAACATCAACTCTTCCATGTCAGATTTCTTTTTTTAATTATTTTATTTCTTAGTTTTACAGGCATTGAGTACTTATCCCTGCTTCCCTCCCATCCCTCTCCCTTCCCTTCATCAACCCATCCCATTGCCTCCCACCCTCCTGCCTGCCTGCTTCTATGGACCCCGGGGTTCTCTCTGGCTTGTCTACTCTTGGGGTTCAGGCCTCTATAGCATACCAAAGTTGTCTCTCTTTGGGCCACTCCACTGAGAGGGGGCATTTCCCTTCACTCATCCAGCTCTAGTCCCCAAGGGTTTCCACTGTGTGTTCTTATCTCTGTCTTGGTGTGTCAGTCATTATGCAAGTCTGCTCAGGACAAGTCTCAGACAGCGAGTTCCTGGATGCAGCAGTTCTTGGATGTGCAGTCCTGCCTTGCCACATCAGATTGCTACATGTGCAGTTGTTTTGTAACTTAGTTTCCTTCTGTTCCCTGTGCCCCTAATACCTGCCAACTGATTATTAAGCTCCACTGCCTCTTCAGTGTGGCTGTTTGGTTCAACAAACGCAGGGCAACCCTCATGTCCAATGAGCACTGAGTCTGACAAGCTAGTAGAAGGATTTGCTGCAGGAATGAATGTCTTAGCTGTTCTTACCCTTTGATTCTAAATTAATTTGGAACCAACTTGTCAAGCTGCACAAAACCAAACAAACAAAAGGACATTTTACATAGTTTTCTAAAAGTACCAATAAATTTATAATTAATGACAGGTAACTGACATTTTCACAAGAAATGGTCTTTTATCATCTATGATTATGTCCTCGCATTTATTTAGGTCCACTGCAATGTCTTAAAGAGCTGGCCCTGGACCTTCAATGCATGACCAATGACCCAAGATCACAAGCAGCTGTGCTAAGGATGGAAACATGGGGGCCATGCGGAGGCAGTCTGCTCACAGTAGGGTGAGCCCTTAAAGAGCTACTAAGACCCAGAGTCCTCCCTCTTTGTGCTCCCTAGCTGTTAGAGGAAACCGCCTCCTCCGTGCTGTTGGCTGGAATGTGTGGTGTTTATGTACGTATGATGCACATGTTCAAGTTCACGTGGGTGAGTGACAGCACCACGCATGGTGTGCACGTGGAAGTCAGCGGACAACCTCGGTGGTCAGACCTCCCCCTCCACCGAGACACGGTCTCCCACTGGCTCTTCCACAGCCGAGCTGGTCTGGGAACTCCCGAGGTTCTCGAGATGCCCCTGCCGTCTCCCCACGGAAGCGCTGGGTTACAGTGTCCACGATACATGTGTGGCTGTACACGCTCATGTGCTTGTGTGTGTGCTCGTGTGGGCGCTCATGTGGGCACTCGTGTGCTCCTGTGTGTGCTCGTGTGTGCTTATGTGTGTGCTCCTGTGTGTGCTCATGTGCACGTGCTTGTGTGTGTGCTTGTGTGTGTGCTCATGTGCGTCCTCGTGTGCACGCTCGTGTGCGTGCAGCAGGGACCCTTCCGCGCAGCCCTGCTGCTGGCACTGAAGACACCACATTGAGCTTCTCGCGTGTCATGGCTGAGGCTTTCATGAGTTGCTGAGTTCCGCTGCCCACCTGGTTTGTAGCCTCTTGCTCCTTAAACAGACACAGCAACTCACGGGTCACTTTAGACAGCATATTTTTAGTTCTAGGACATTTGATTACACACAGTTCTTACACTCTGTGGATTAACTCGCAGAAGCCTCTAAAAGGTTTGAGCACTTAGCTAGTTAAATATTTCCCCCCAAAGAAATTTACCACTACTGTCTAAAGGAAAACTGACTCAATTGTTAACAGCATGTGCCATACAGTTCTGTGCGGGCACACAGAACAAATGAAACAAAGATGAATATGTTCAAAGCATCTATGTGGGAGAAAGGCAGACAGCGATCAATAAAAATGTTAAACTGGGGGCTGGAGAGGTGGCTCAGAGGTTAAGCCTCTGCCTTGCAGGCGGAAGGTCCTGAGTTCAGATCCTAGACCCCATGTATAGATGCTGGGCGGAAGCGGGGGGGGGGAGGGGGGCGGGGGCGGCCTGCGTTTCTGGTCCTGGTAGGGCAGAGCCTGTGAATCCCGGGGCAGAGTAAACAAGGAGGACGTGGAGGCGTCCATGGTGGTTCCTGAATTCGCCCGTGGTTCTACACACACACACACACACACACACACACACATACATACACACACACACAATTGAATAAAAAATAAAAAAAATTTAAAAAAAGGTTAAATTGAATTTTACTACAGAAGATAGAAAGAACAATGGGAAGAAAGAAGAAATCAAACAGATAATAAAAAGATCAAAAGTATCTGCTTAGGCTCAGTGGTAGAAAGCTTGCCTTTCATGTGTGAGCCTCCTCGGGGCTCAATTCCCAACACCACCCCACACACAGAGTATCAAGTACTATAGGGATTATGAATTCCAAACGAAGTAGCTACTACCAATATATTTCATATTTCCTTGTAATATGCCATCAATTAATTTTATTATGCATAAAATTATAGAACTATGAGTGCCTTCCTGTTGGGCTGAGACAGGAGGATGGCCTTATGCCATGTCGAAGCTGCCCGACTCTATTCCGAGAAGCTGGGCATACACTGGTACTGGAGATGCTAATCACAATCCTAAATCAAAGTGAGTGAAATTTAAAAATAAACATAAAAAGTAAACATATTAGGATCCTAGTATCCAAGCACTTAACATTTGCTGATAGTTGAATGAACAGAAATCTTTTTCGAGCTCCCAAAGATAATGAGAGCTTGACTGGGTCACTGCTGAACCTCATCTCAGAGCCACCTGTCCCCTCATCCTGTTCTCTCTCGAGGACACTGCACGGACACTGGAAGCTGCGCGCTACTTGACCTGCACCTTGCTCCACTCCAGACCCACCTAAAGCAGAGGAGAGAACCTACTGCACGCAGCTGCCACACGACCTCCACACGTGCAATAAGTACTTTATAATAGGAAGTCTTTTTAAAAAACAAAACTGTGTGTGTATGCGTGTGTGCGCGTGTATGTATGTATGTGTGTGTATGTATGTGTGTGTAGAACCACGAGCGAATTCGGGAACCACCATGGACGCCTCCACGTCCTCCTTGTTTACTCTGCCCCGGGATTCACAGGCTCCGCTCTACCAGGACCAGAAACACAGGCCGCCCCCTGCTTCCGCCCAGCGTCTATACGTGGGGTCTAGGATCTGAACTCAGGACCTTCCGCCTGCAAGGCAGAGGCTTAACCCCTGAGCCACTTCTCCAGCCCCAATATAATAAAACTACTTTAAGTTGCCTATCACAACCTAAAACATTTGGGATTTATTTGAAAAACGTTACAGGAAACTTTTGCTGTGATCCCCTTTCAAGATATAAATATCAGAAACAATTTCACACAGAAAGTGGACCGAGCTGAGCGCGTCGACACAGAAGCGCCTTAGCACAGCACAGTTGCTCTGAGACCCGAGCAGGGCTGGGCTCGGATACTGCGCCGACGGACGGCTTCCCACCTGCTTTCTCTTGGTTCTGGGTCCACACTTGGGTTTCCTCCTTCTGGAATAAACGCTGCCCTCCATCTGCTGGCCAAGCTCAGACTCCTCCGGTCGTGGGTCTGTGCACAGGAATGAGCTGCACAGCTATGAGACCCGATGCTGCCTGTCTTGGCAGCTCGTCACTGCAGCTGCCAGGTTTACTCACCTGCCTGGGAGCCCTGGAAGGCGTTTCTGAAGCTGCAGCACAGGCCGTGGTGCCTGGCTTAATAACCACAGACACATGACTAAGGCAACTCAATCAGATTCTGTTTTAACTGTGGCTATCTTTACGTCTAATATTTTACAGGTAAAAATTATGTTTTATTCGTCTTTCTGTCACATGCTGAGTCGACACATGCTCCACAAATGACCATCAGATTATCAAAGTGATTTCAATGCAAAGCACCTTGTTCTTTTCAAAGTCTTCATAAGAAGCGCTCAGTGTCTACTCTACAATGAAGACGCGATGGCACCACGCCAACAGCCTCAGTTCCATGTCAGTATTTCAAGGAGAAAAAGTCTCCTTGGTAGACACGAACTTTCACCAACGTTAGTGAAAAGCTCCAAGTCAGAGTGTGCACTCAGAAGGCAACTGCACAAGCAGCGAGCGAGCGAGCGAGCGATGCCCCCACACTCCTGAACCTGGAGAGACGCTGAGCTGACTCCAGGCCCAGGGGGCACAGTGCCAGCAGCTGCCTCAGTGCAGCTGCTGACTTGACCCTTCCCCACCCGCACCGGTGCTCCGCTCCGTGCATCGCTGAGCTGCTCGCTCCCGCTCCTGCTCAGTCTCCTGGGGGCTCGTCCAAGTTATGGGACCAGGGTCAATGTGCAGCTACGTCTGTGAGCGAGCTCGGCAAATGAAACAAAATGGGTATGTCAAAGCAACAATTAGAAGGTCGACATTCACATGCAGGTGACTAAGCAGCTGCTCATCCTCTTTATTCCATTAGCAGTGACACATTTCACCTAAATTTTAATGTGATTCAGCAAAAACAAGTTGACGACTGCACCAACAACTTAAGCTTCAAAAAGACCCGTAGCGGGACACACAGCAGTGTTCAGAGGACACCCACGCACGCACGCACACGCCCCAACTACTCTGCCGTGTCCTACAGATGCCAAGCAGGCGCCACGCTCACCGTGCACACTTTACAAAGGCCCCTCCTCCTCATCCTCCTCTCGAGGTCCATTTCGGCACCAGGATGTGAACAGAGAGCAACAGCTCTGCAGCAGGATGGCAGCGAGACCAGGCAGGGGTTGGGGGCGGAGCTGAAGCCTTGCCTGGAGCTGGACCTCTCAGCACACCCCCGGCCCCCCTCACTCCCCTCCCCCACCCCTCTCAGCACACTCCGGCCCCCCCTCACTCCCCTCCCCCGCCCCCTCTCACCATACCCCCAGCCCTGGAGACAGATTTTCTTAAAACAAAATTTGTTTGAGAAGAATTGAGAAATGTTTCAGTATAAAGTTCTTTGGAATTATTTATTTCATTTATTTATGTCATTATTTTATGACCACATTGAAGAACTAACACCAATTTTAAATTATCATTTCAAAGGATTTAAAAACAGCAAAAGTTAAAACATTGAGAAGCACATTTTAATGTTCCAGTTCCACTCTACAGCAACAACCATCAACATTTTACTAAGGAGCTCCTGTACTGAATGAACTTAACAATTGCCTTGCAGGGCAGACTTTATGAGCTGTAAAGTACGCAATCACGAGGGCCCTGCCTTAGAAAAAGCACCTGCATTTGATTTAATGATCTGCTCGTATTGTCTAGAAGCATTTAATAGTTTTTTTAATAAGGGGTCTCGTTTTTTTCACCTCACTCTGGACTCATAAATTATACAGCTAGCTCTCTCCTTGGCATCCTAACACCGATTCTGTGAAGCGTACCTGCGAGGCTCCAGGCAGGCTGACGACTAAAAAAATTAAAGTGAGCCGGTTTCCATGGCTTCAAAATAATTTTCTGCTTCTATCAAAAAGAACCAAATATGTATACTGAAAATAAATACTGAGGAATAGTTTCATATTACAGCATGAGAAATTACTACTTGGGATGTCATAATACCAAGAGAACATTTAAAGGTATTTTTCTCCACAGAGAGGTCTAGCCAGTACTGAAGCACTGGTCGCTGCTTTCTCCTGAATCTTTCTGATGGAAATGTTGCCATTGTCTCTCGGTATTTTTTTTTAAGATTAAGGTAGTTTATTAGAGGAGAGAAAGAACGGAACTCACAGATTCCAGACATGGAGCACCACAGGGGGCATGCAGCACCGAGGATGAGCATGGTATGGAATCCATGAGGGTCAAGGAGCTGGAAAGAACTCACAGACGCCAGACACGGGAGTGCGTGAGGCGCACGCGCCCTCTCCCTGTATTTTTAAAGCAGCTTTTTATAAGAAAACATTATCTTCCACATTCCCTTCAAAAGGTGGCTCTCTGGGTCAGAGAGATGGCTCAGAAGTTAAGCCTCTGCCTCTCAAACAGAAGGTCTTGAGTTTGGATTCTGGATCCCATGTAAGAACGCCAGGTGGAAATAGTGGCTGTACTGTAAGGCAGAGTCTAGTAAACTCCAGAGCAAAGCAAAGAGCAGGTAGAGCAACCTAGGATGATTCCCAGAGTCACCCCCGGGGCCTCCACAGGTGCACACAGTGCCTTTTCTCACACACGATAGATTAGATTAGATAGATAGATAGATAGATAGATAGATAGATAGATAGATAGATAGATAGATAGATAGATTCAAATGATGGCTGTCCAATGGCCAAGCTCTGGCTTCTAGGCCTAAAAATTCCTGCAGAAAGAGCTATGACCCCATTCAGCACACAAGAAATTGCAAAAAACAGAACTTTTGCCTCCAACAATCCTTAACATTAAAGGACAAAAGTGTTGGAGGGGGAGAAATGAGGCAGGATTTTAAGAAAAAAGGAAGAAAAGTTTGGGGAGCATAAGGGGGGGGGTTCCTTTCTAGGAAGCCCAGCTCAAACTGAATCGCTTTGGGCCCTTTCTGGCTAAAGGTCTGCAGGGAGCTGAGCATTTACCAGAAGCCCCATTATAAGGACAGGACATGTATTAGACCCTCATGCGACCTTAGGCTTCTGGTTTTATCTTCCTGTGAGTGTAGTGAGATCATAATTCCACCTCGGGCACCTCTGTAGCCACCTCGCTTATTAAAAGAGGGAACAAGGGCTGGACAGATGGTTCAGAGGTTAAGACTCTGTCTCACAAGCAGAAGGTCCTGAGTTCAGATCTCTGGTCCCACGTAAAAATGACAGGCAGAAATGGTGGCCCACACTTCCAGTTCTGGTGGGCAGGGCCTAGGAATCCCAGAGCGAAGCAAGGAGGGGGTAGAAGCAATCCAGGATGATTCCTGAAGACACCCTTGAGCTTCCACAGGGACACAGTACCCTCTGAGACAGACAGACACAGACACACACACACAGACACACACACACACACAAAATAATAAAATTTTTTTAAAAAGACAAGGGAAAAAGGGTTTTTAGCAACTGTTTGAGATGTCACTGAGAGCCACCTGTATGTATACATGCGTGTGCTAAGGCAGTTACCTGGCTGTTCCCGAGGAGCCTATCCCCACGGTGGATGCGTCTTCCTTTCTGTGATACTCTGGAACCCCCGCCCATGCTCTGGGGTACCCTGCCTTCCCCTGAGCCCCTCTTCTTCCTCATAACCTTGTACTTACAAAGCCTGTATTAAAATAGCCTTAGTTTCGCCAGCTCCTCTTCACTATACTGACCAGCCCTGAGACCCTTTCAGTACGGAAGGCAGGACCCTGCTTGGGTCTTGGTAAAGGTCCTAGGAGCCCGGCCCGCCTCTCTAAGCAAAACCCCCGGCCTCTAGCAAGACACACCTTCCAGCTCCTGAGAACAAAGTCCAGCTGCCCCAGGACACTTCCCAGCTCCCCCTCGGCGCTGCACACTGGCCTTAAGGGTGACCACAGGACCCCCGAATACTTACGCAGAACGCACCTCTGCTACATGCTCCCCGCCCACGTTATTCCTTCTGCTGGGAATCCTATTGCTCCTGCTCTTTACTTTAAAATTTTTTGATCTGTGGATCTCCACTGATACATCATTTTGTTACTTGCTTCTAGTTTTGGCTGTTTCCTTAGATTTTTACCAACCAAGACAGAAGCCATCTTTTCACTTTGTGTTCAGAGCACGTGGCCTACCTAACTTGATGAGGAGGCAAAGAAGTCCTTCCATCTCTGGAAGAATTCCTCAGGATTTACTTCTCATTCCTCTGCCACTCCCTGTCTTAATCACTGATAAGCTAAAGATCCTAATTTGAACCTCCAGAGCTGCCCTCTCCCTACAGGGATGAGTCCTTCGCCTTCTGATGCCTACAGGTAAGGGTGAGCTGGAGTCCTTCTTTGACTATAGCTGGACACACGAGAGTGGAGGTTCACTGACCAAGTGCTGGATTCATGCCTGCAGCTCTAGGTCTAACCTCGGCACTGGAAGATGAAACTTCTCACTGTCCTCAAACACTGTCTGACCACTGCTGTTTGTGGTGCACCATCAGGGTCAAGTCATGAACCTCTTGTTCACCACTGAGAACACCAATTCCGTCTCTGCATGCACCTTATCTCCTGCATGCAGCCATCTAGGCTGAACCTTACAGTCTTGGAAGTCGCAATTACATATTTACCTCCATGTAGACTAAAGCTTAATCTCAGCAGATCCTTCTTACCTTCCACATACCCAAGCAAGTGTGGTAGCCCGCAGCTATAGGGTCCTGGCACTTGGAGTTAAAAGGATCCTAGTTCAAGGTCAGGTCAGCTTTGGGCACACAGTGAGTTTGAAGCAGTCTGGGCTATACGAATCCTGTCTCAAACAAACAAGCAAAAAGCAACAAACCCTCCTCAATCTTCCCCAGTTACTCCAGCAACTTACTTTCGATTGGTGATTAAAACTACACAAACTCTAGAGCCAGGCTGATGGACAGATATGCACAGATCAATTTCACCACTAAACCACTTCTCCCCCCACATTTAATCTTTCTTTGAATGTGGAAGTAATGTATGCAGGGCACTACTGCTGGGGTCCACAGCCCCGTCTTCAGTATCAATATCGTGCAATTCCGTCTGTCTGAACTTTCTCTTAGAGGCCACTGTCCACTACAGAGTAAAGACCAGCTGACAGTTAACAGGGTTGCATCTTTGCTCTAACTTAACAGCACTTCGGTCAAAGGTTTCTGCTATAAATGGTCCTCTCCCCCCAGCAGTGTCTATGTATCTCATGCTGATATGCCCCAAAGACTACTCAGTGAAGAATTTCTAGCCCTGTTCTCCGTCACAGTCGTCTCCCTCTTCTCTTCTTTTCCATCTCTCTCCCAAGCTGCAGATCAGAAACCATCTTGCCACCACTTTATATCCCAACTGGCAAAGCTGTTTCAGTTCTTACATCCCTAGTCTGGTAAGTGACTAACCCCCCAACAACTGTCTCATTTCATATCGTATCTCTTTGCATGGCCGCACTTACGGTGATTAAAATTTGTTCTGCAGCCCTAATTCAAAATGACTATGGACTTCAATCTCCAAGGAGTCAGGCTGCGCACAGTAGGACTGCGCTGACTCCTGCAGTGCTGGCCACACACAGGACCAGGTAGTCAGCAGCGTAACTGATGAGCTACTGACTCTTGGGAATGGCACAGTGAGCACTACAACATCCTCAGAAAGCTTATCTACTCGCCAACTTGGACAATAAATGATCACATACAATGTATAACTGCAAAAACAATCCAATGGGGGCTGGATGGATGGCCCAGGGATTAAGACTCCGCCTCACAACAGAAGGACCTGAGGTCCGGACCCCACGTGGAAACGGCAGGTGGAAATGGTGGCAGCCTGTGCTTGGGGCGCTGGAGACTGAGAAGTGTAGCAATAAGGAGGTAGAGTGATCCAGGATGATTCCTGAAGTCACCCTTTGGCCTCCACAGGCACAGCAGTGCACACACACGCACACACACACTAGCACAAAACAAAAACAAAATCAATCCAATAACTGTGTATGTGATTTTAAAAATCAATGCAATCCATTCTTTTTTATTTTTTTTAATTTTTATTATTATTATTATTTATTCAATTGTGCGTGTATACGTATGTATGTGCGCACGCACGTGTGTGTGTATGTATGTGTGTGTGTGTGTAGAACCACGGACGAATTCGGGAACCACCATGGACGCTTCCACCTCCTTCTGCCCCAGGATTCACAGGCTCCGCCCTACCAGGCAGGACCAGAAGCGCAGGCCGCCCCTGCTTCCACCTGGCATCTATACATGGGATCTGGAATCCGAACTCAGGACCTTCCGCCTGCAAGGCACAGGCTTAACCCCTGAGCCACCTCTCTAGCCCCAATCCATTCTTTTTTAATGCATATGGCGTGTGTGCATGCATGTGGGTACATTTGTGTACACGGATGCATGTGCACAGGAGGTGGGCCTGAGGGCGATTCAGGCTCCGTCATTCTTCCACCTAAACCGTTCCTTCCTGTAAATGAAGTATTTGATGCTCACGAGGATCAATGTGACGGGCCTAGAACCACTGGAGACCACCCAGCACACCTGTAAGGATTACTTTCATTATGCTCGGTGGGGAGAAGACCTGCCTGGGGTGGGCTCCGGGCACAGAAAGGCCACAAAGAGCCGAGGGTGAGTGCTACTGTCTGCTTCCCGGCTGCACAGGCGCTCCACCAGCTGCGCCACTGCTCTCTCAGGGCTTCCACGGGTGGGCTGTAGGCTGTACTACCCCACTGTGGGCTGTACCATCAGACTGTGAGCCAAAACAAACGCTTTTTCTCTTACATTGCTTGTATCAGGCTACTTTATCACAGTAACATGAAAAGTAACATAAAGTGAAGCAAAATGTTTAAAAAAATTTTAATGGAAGAGAAATAACTACTAAAGACAAATTCTAGCAAGAACTAGAACATCTAACTCTAAGGGGTCCCTATAAAGGGATTCTCCTACGTCTGATAGACCACGGTGATTAAGCAAACATCTCAGGCGCTGGTGTGTGCTCAATGTCCCCACCAAATGCCACAGAACCACGTGAGAAGGAAAGGTCTGTTCTGGCTGGAGGGGTCAGGAAGCTGGGTCCAGAGCAGAGGTGGGTGGGGTGCAGGGCAGCGAAAGCGTGTGCTGCGAAGGCCTGGGCACCCCAGAAGACCAGGCAGCTCCCACCCAACCCGCTGGTCAGCAGGACCCTCCTTCCACACCACCCCTCCTGGCCAACAGCAACTGCACACTCATCAGTTTCATCCAGGGAGGACAAGTGGGGAAAGAGAGAAAAGCGAATGAAAAGACATCCATCAGCAGCATCGACACCAGATGACAGGTGTTACAACTAACGGATGATTCCAAAGTGGCCTTGACAGATGCTTTAACAATCACAAAGACACTTTAAATGAATGAAAAATAAAACAGACTTAGAAAATAAGTAGAAGACAGGAAATTTTAAAGCTGAAAAATATCAAAATGAAGAGCTAGGTGGTAGATTCAACCTAAAATAAAGGCAAGATCACCCACAGAATATCCCACGCGCACAGCCAAGACTGCAGAAGGACCACATTTCAGAACCTTAAGCTGAACCAAAGATCTAAAGTGCAAGTTGTCAGAATCCAGCAACAGAAAGACAGGGAGCTGAAAAAGTTATCAAATAATAGTGAGAACTCTGAGCCTGGCAAGACACAGAAACCTAAGGATTCAGAAAGTAAAATGAATCCCAACCCAAAGAAATCCACACCAAGAGGTACCAAAAATTTCAGAAAATATAAAGACCAAAGAAAAAAAACAAAAACAATCATAGGAAATAGATGTCATAACTACAAGTGAAAATTATTTGAATGAGTGAATATCTTACGTGAAACCATAAAGGACAGAAGAAAACGTTTATTTTCAAAGACTGAAAAAGAAAAAACCATTAGCATGAAAACTAAGCAAAAATTAAAAGGAAACTAACATTCTCATATAAAGGGAAAAGTAGAAGAAATTTCACCAAAGGCCTACCATAGTCGAGCATTGGAGAACGTTCTAGTTAGACATGGCGCACGCCTGCAATCCAGCACTCAGGACAGAGGCTGGAGGCTCAGGGTGGATGCAGGCAGGTGTGGCAGTGCAGCCATTACGCGCAGCCGTGCAAGCAAAGGACCACAGTTCTGATTCCCAGACTGCAAGCAGAGAGCTGCGTGAATGTGCAGACGGAGCCTGGGTGTGGCCAGAGCAAGGCAGTCACTCAGATTGGCTTTGTGGCCGAGAGACCCCAAACTCAAGAGAATAAAGCGGACGAGTGATCAAAGATGATTCCCCGAGTCATCGATCTTAGGTCCCCACAACAAGGCGTGCACACTCGCACACGCACACACACACACACAAGTATTATATAAAAAAGTCAAGGTCAGCCTGGTATACAGAATGAATCCCAGAAAACCTAAACTGCACAGTAAGATTCTGCCTCAAATAGATAGACAGACAGACAAGCCCTTAAACGTGAAAAGAAAGTTTAAAGGACTAGTGAGACATCAAGAAAAAACACAGCAAGCAGAAATAAGGGTAACACAATAGGTTTGGGGGAAATACAGGAGGCTTTCCTTCTCCTCTTGAGTTCTCCAATCTGTATTTGACTATAGAAGCTAAAAATTAGAAACTTTTAATATACAGTCATAACTCCATGTACAGCTATAAACAAAGACTATGGGCGGAATAAAAGGCTCCATTACACAGCATTACACATGTATACCAAGACAGTCCATGGGAGGAAAAGAAGTGAAAAGACAGAAAACAAAAGAAAGGCAGGGAGGGAGGGAGCGAGGGAGGGAGGGAAAGAGGGAAAGAGGGAGGAAGCGAGGGAGGGAGGGAGCGAGGGAGGGAGGGAAGGAGTGAGGAAGGAGGGAAGGAGGGAGGAGGGAAGGAGGGAGGGAGGGAGAGAGGGAGCAAGGGAAGGAGGGAGAGAGGGAGCAAGGGAAGGAGGGAGGGAGGGCGCGAGCTCCTTCCTACAATCCTATCAGTGATATACAACAGTTATCAAAGGTCAGTATCTACATGTAATAGAACAGAGGAGCAGCAGGAACTTCCACACCATGACGAAAAGCCCATGGCGGCAGCACGACACATGATGGTGTCACACATGACGGCGTCACACATGACGGCGTCACACACGAAGACAGCGTCACACATGACGACAGCATCACACACTGCAGCGTCACACACAGCAGTGTCACATGTGACCGCGTCACACACACAGCGTTACACATGGCGACAATCTTTTCTCACTACACCTATGGCAGCTTTAGTGCAGTAAGGAAAGAAAAATAAATGCATGTAAAATAAAAACCTCCCTATATGCAGATATCACTGTCTATATAATAAAAATCCCAAGGAGTCAGAAAATTACTATTATAATTAATAAGAAGTTCAGCAACATACAGAGTACAAGATCAACATAAAAAGGCTTTCTTAACGTGCATGTGTGTTTGTGTGTGTGCACATGCGTGCATGTGTGTGTGTGCCCATGAAGGCCCAAGGGCAACTTTGGGAATCATCCTGATTGCTCTATCTCCATTTTGCTTTGTTCTAGGGTTTCTGAAGCTCTGCCTTCCAGGGCCAGAAGTCACAGCCACTGCATTTTTGCATTTCTGTGCGGTGTTTTCACGAGGGATCTGGGATTTGAACTCAGGTCCTTCTGCTTGCCAGGCAGAGGCTCAACTCCTGAGCCACCACTCCAGCCCCATATGAAATGTTTCACATACTTCTACATAGTAGGCAATGAACATATGGACACTGACAGTTACTAAAAACATATTTATGTATAAACTCAACAAAAAGATCTAAGAAAACATGCAGTAATAAAGCACTTAAATTGTAACCCTCACAACGTCTATGAAACACAGACCTCAACAGACGTGCAGTTTCTGCAGTAAAGATAGCAATTTGCTCCAAAAGGATTTAAGCTAATGTAGTATTTCTTCTCTTTCTGGTTGGTGTGTGCGTGTGTGTCTGAGGGTATGTGTGCATGTGTGAGTGAAGATGTGTGCATGTGTGTCTGAGGGTGTGTGTGCATGTGTGTCTGAGGGTGTGTGTGCATGTGTGTCTGAGGGTGTGTGTGCGTGTGTCTGAGGGTGGGTGTGTGTGTCTGACTGAGGGTGGGTGCATGTGTCTGAGTGAGAGTGTGTGCATGTGTGTCTGAGGGTGTGTGCGTGTGAAGTCAGACAACAACTTTAAGGAGTCAGTTCCCCCTTCCACTACATGGGCTCTGGAACCAAACAGAGGTTGTCAAGTCTGTTTACCCACTGAGGCCAGCCAGTGCCTCTACGGCAACCTCTACAAAAATTCCAGCAGGGTACTTGGTAGATACAGACAGTCTACAACTTATATGCAAAAAGCAATGGAAGATAAATAACCATCAACTATGAAAAAGAATATATAGTAGAAGGAATCAATCTACTTAACTTAAAGATTTCTAATAGTACAGTAACCACTGTAACACTGGCAGGAAATCACTCATTAATCATTAATGAAGCAAGAAAGAAATACATATAAATACCCCCACTGTTTTCAACAAAAGCACAAAAGCAACGCATGGAAAGGCTGCCTTTCTCAACGTGCCGCTGAATCAACAGAGCTGATAAGGCAGAAAGTAAGCCAGGACTGGGTCTCCATATTACACAGAAGTCAACTTAAAACTGGTTCTTGTAAAACAAGAAACTTGCAAAAAAAAAAAAAAAAAGCAAAGGGTTAATCTTCAAGATCTATGTCTAGCCGGAGAGTTTTGAGATTCCACATCAAAAACATTGTCCAGAAAAAAACAAACTGAGAAACTAGACTTTAAAATTAAAAACTTTTGCTCCAAACTTTTGCACACGCACCCTCAGACACACATGCACACACACACACCCTCAGGCACACACACACACCCACTCAGACACACATGCACACAAACATACCCTCAGACACACATGCACACCCACCCTCAGACACACGTGCACACCCACTCTCAGACACACGTGCACACACACACACACCCTCAGACACACGTGCACACCCACCCTCAGACACACATGCACACACGCTCAGACATACATAGACACACCCACCCTTTCCATGCGTTGCTTTTGTGCTTTTGTTGAAAACAACCTTTTTGTTTGAGAAATGAAAACACAAGTTATAGATAAATCATATCTCTAACAAAAAAAATCTAGGATTAGAATACATAAAAACTCTTAAAGCACAACAGTACAATTAGTGCGTGAACAAAGGTCTTTTCCCAGGTGACAAACATGCACATAAGAGACTCACACACATCAACCACTCATGCAAGTTCTGGTTTTATCCCAAAACTATTAAAAACAATTGAAACCATTAACCACTCGGGAAAATGCATTAGGTCACAGTGAGCTGCTGTCACACACCTGTCAGAACGGCTCCCATGGAAACTGTGATAAGAACAACCGTGAAAGTGGGAGGCTGCAGCTGGTCAGGCACATGGCACAGGGGACCATACAGTGTCGGCCACCTAGAAAACGCCGGCCACATACCCTGACTGCGCAGAGCTGGAGAACAGGGTTCCACAGGAAACCTGAGAGCAGCCAAGCATGGTGCCCTGGGGCCAGGGATGCTAGAAATCACCCTCCGGGCACCCCAGGGGATATTCTTGAGCATGTTAATTAAGGTGCACCCTTCTTTGGGGTGGGGAGTCCTGGACTGGGCACTCGATGCTTTCTCTGCATTCATCTGTTTCTGGTTGTGGATTGGTGCACGATGCGCCCACCGCGGTGACTACACTTGAGTCTTCTCCCTCGGGTTGGCCTAGTGTGACGTGTTTTAACAGCACAGGAAAACAAGCTAAAAGGGGGGAGCGGGAGCAATGTCAAAGCCAGCCTGAGCTACACAGCACGCTGGAGGCCAGCCTGAGCTACCCGAGGTACTCCAAAGAACCTGCACAAGCACAGTTATCTCCATCTTCACTTGTGAGAGTAAAACCTGGAAACAACCACATGTCCTACACATGGCTAAAAACCATAAACACATACCACAGAACACATCCACACTAGCGGGCACTACCCAGATGTAAAAACAGCCCACTACAGATACATGCAATAACCCATGTAAATTCTAGACAACTATGCTAGGGTACTTATTGTGTGACTGCAATTGTAGAAAAACTGTACAACACTGTTGAAATAAAAGATTACAGAAATGGAGACAGAGCTGTGGTTCTGAGGCATGAGGGGGTGGAGATGGGGACCGTGAGTGTGCCCGCTGGCAAGTGGAAGGAGTGCCATGGGGTGAACCGTCCTGCCCTGCAGCTGTAACTATGCCAGGTCCAAGACTCCATGACAGATGTGGCTATGGAAAATAACCATGACCTTTCTGAATTATGTCTTATAACTGCATATGGATCTATAATTTACAATAAAAAAAATTTTAAAAAAACGAGACCTTCACTCAACTGTTCTGCTAGTCATGACCCAAGTGTGACCGCTCCAGATCTGTTAGCCCTTTATCAATCCTTCTTCGTAATGGACTGAGAGAGCTCATCAGATAACGTGCAAAGCCTTAGCCGGCCTCAAACACACACCCAGGTCGAGAACAGACATAAGTCAAAGGTGAAAAGCTCCTGAAGAACATGCATGCATCCAAGCTCCAAACAAACACACAGTGAGCTGGGCTGGAGGAGACCTCTGGAAAGGGACTGCACACAAAGAAAGGCAGAGTCCCGGGGACCCCTGGGGAGCATGAGGATGTGTGTTATGAAACAACAAAGATAAGCAGTTTGGGGGGTGACCAGGGAAGGTCCCCAGAACCCAAAGACAGGAGTTCAACTGCCGCTCCTCTTCCTACCAGCCTTCCTCCCTCCCACCAGGCTCCACAGCACTCACGCCTCTCTTCACGCTTCCCTGCGCCCCAGGCATCACTGTGGGTCTCCAGGCCTGGGCGGAACACATGTTAATCACTCAACAAACACTGATGGAGTCGATGAACAAGCATCTCTTCCTTCACTCCTCTTCCCCTGGCCCCTCTGTGACCTCTCAACACCCCCTCCCTCTTCAACCTCAGTCCACAGCTTAGCTCATGAAAATGAAACTCCCGATGGTGGTGCTGCCAGTGTAACCCAGGAGCCAGGCCTCCAGCCAGCTGCAGGGCTGACTTCTGGGCGCACCTGAGGCTCATCTATCCACAGTGCACCATGAGTGGCACCATTCCCTAAGGAGGTCCAAGCTGTGTACATGTGGAGAGAGGCCAGCGTGCATGTGTCCACTCGCTCCTCTCATTTCCCCGCTGATGAATACGGTGAACCAATTAAAAGCTTCCCCATCCCCGCCCCCCAATTGCCTGGCTCTGATATTCTGCTGCAGCAAATGCAACAAAACAAAAATATGCAGTACAACTCAAAACAATGAACACACTGCAGTGTTACAACACTTGCGGTCTCAACCAATTAAGAGCTAGAGCCAAGATATCAATCCTCGGCAGCCCAAATGGTAGGTGCATCTCTCTCTCCTCCTCCTCCTCCTCCTCCTAAGACAAACTAAACAAAAATTACTGAAAATTACTAATGTATGTGTTAAAGAATCAGGAGTATATGCAGTACAGAGAGTAGAAACGGAGTTACCCTATTGTGGTCTTATTCTCCTGAAAACTGGATGAATCTGTCTGGCCTGTGAAGTTACTCATCAAAAAGAACCCAGTTCCAGCACAGTGCACAATCGCTGCAGTTCCAGCACTACAGGGCCGAGGAAGGACTCTGTCCGTGCCCAGGGACAACACAGTGAGTGAGACAATGGAGGGAAGGAAGGTGGAAAGAGGGAAGGAGGGAGGGAAGGCTGACTATAAAGAACAAGAACCGAGAAGATGTCACAGAACAGCACTAACTGCTGCTCAAGTAGAATGCAGTGCTTTGGATGAATCCTGGGAAAACAGTCTACCATGGAGAAGCTGGTAAAATCCTAATGCACATGAGAATTCAGTTCAATGTGCTAAAACTGTAGCCTGTCAATGTGATTTCATGTTATTAAGGACAGGCAGGTGAGGTGGCACACCTCTAACCCTAAAGTCAGCAGAAGCAGGAGGAGCTGCACTTTGAAAGCCTGTAGCTGCACAATAAGAACTTGTATCAAAAGCTACGAAGCAGGCAGGAGGACTACTGTGAGTCTGTGGACAGCCTGGGCCACCTGGTGACACTCTGTCTCAAAACAAACTGAGTAGAAGCAGAGAGAGAAACCACACAGTGAAGGTCCGAACCGAGCAGTCTTCCTGAAAAGCTTCCCGACTCACCTGCATTTAAGCTCTGGCCCCAGGAGCTCCACCTGTCGCCAGGTGAATGCTTGAGGTTCACAACCGGCCTTAACTAGCCAAGCAACTCATTCATTCACTAACAAGCATTTGCTAAGTGTCCACTGTTTGCCAAGGACTATAAGGTCTCTAGGATACATGGCTAGGGAGCAAAGCTACAATCTCAGCTCTCCTGAGTGCAAACCCCCACCGAGGAAGCCCGGCACTAAGTGTCTGCATAAACATGAGTACTCTCCAACTTTTACAGCCTGCTGCTGTACCAAATAAAGAGGCACCAAATAAACAGAATGGAGCCACCGCTGGCTTGTGAATATGAGCAACTCAGATTACAAACTACACACACAATCCTGTCACAACAGGTCCTGATTCAGTCTCTGTGGCTGTCACCTGAGATTCTGGGCCTCCCTGACACCCCAGGGAGGTGGTCCAGCGAGCCCCATTTGAAACAGCTCATACCAGAGCAACATCTCCAAATATCTTGTAAAATACAATCTCCACAAGGCGAGTGTATCTTGTCTCTTTCACCAAAGCACAGCCAAGACTTAAAACTATCTAGAACGCCCAGGACTTTCAACAGATGCTATTCGGTAAATATTTACCAAATAAATAAATGGACGTATGGTCAAGACCGGCGCTCTTCAATTACAGCAACATTTGGCTTTCGGATGGCTAAAGTGAATGCGGAGCTGAAATTTTAAATTTCAATCTTCAATAACCACATGTGGTTAGCGGCTGCCGCGCTGGACGATGCAGGTGGAGTGTATGTACAGTTGTCACGAACAATACTGGACTAATAAAAGTCTAGACACGAACCCCCAAAGTTTTTCTTGGGACCTCCACTTCACCTATGGAAATTAGGGACAAGGACCTCCTATCGGGGTTCTCGATAGCAATCAGCATGAAGGAATGTGCTAGGAAAGGAAGTACAATTAAGGTGACGTTCTCTGCCCTCTAAAAACAACTCAAGATCAGACGTGCTCAAGTCCACCGTCCACATTTGCCAGAAAACGCCGAGTGAGGGTGGTGAGGCCCAACAGCTTTAAAATTAGGCCAAGGTCATGAATTTGGTGGGGGTACAAAGGGGGTCCGCTGGGCAGGGTTGACCAAGTCCCAGGCAATGACGGTGCAAGACTTCCAATTCCTGGCACGTCTGCCCACCGGCATTGTGCTACGGGCGGGGAAGCAGCAATTCATTCATTCATCCCTCCACGTAGGGCTGCCACGCCGCGCCAAACCCCCGCTTCGCGAGCACAGCCCCGGCCTCGGTGGGCCCGGAAGCCCCCGCCCGGCCTCCCTCCTCTCCCCGCGCACGGGGCGAGCAGGGTCAGGCTGGGACCGCGGCCGCAAGTCCCGCACGGCCGGAGCCAGGAGCCATATTTAGCTCTATTTTCTGGTCAATCAAACAAACTTCCGTCTTCGCAAGGGAAAGAGGAAAAAAGGCGACAACGGTTTCTAACTCAATGTCAGAGTAGGACGGGAGCTCGCCGCCCGCGCGGCTGCCCAGCGCGAGCCCCGCGCGCCCAGCGGCCCCGCAGCCCTGGCCGCCGGCGCCGCCACAAAGGCCGGGCAGGCGCGCGCTGGGCCTCGGCTGCGGGCTCCGGCCCCGCGCGGCGGCCGCGGCCCGGCCCGGGCGGCCGGACACTCACCTGGCTCGGCGCGGCGCGGCGGCGGGCGCGGCTCCGGGCCGGCCCCGGCGATGCGGGTCCCGCGGGCCGCAGCGCGGGCGCTTCTCTGGGGCCGCCGTGCGCCGCGCCGCCTCCTCGGCCACTGCCGGCGGCGCCCCCGGAGGGCGGGCGGGCCGAGCTCGAGCTCCGCCTCCGCCGCGCCCTCCCCGCCTCCGCCGCGGCCCCGGGGCCTGGCCGGGCTCCGCGCGCTCGGCGCCCGCCCCTGGCTGCGCTCGCCCCGCTGCGGGCGCCCCGCGTCCCCTCGGCGCGGCGCACGGGCCGCTCGCGCGCGCTCCTCGGCGGCCGGGCCGCGGCGGCGCGTGCGGCTGCGCGGGGGAGGCGGGGGCGCGGCGCGCACCGGATGCGCCCACCCCTCGGCCGCGGCCGGCCGGCCCCGCGGGCCCCGGCGCGCTTGGTTCCGGCGTGCGGCCGGCGCGGACTGGCGGGGCCCGCGCGGAGACGCGAGGCGGGCGGCCGGGTCGCCCACCTGGGCACGGACAAAGCCGGCGCCGCGGCCGGGGCCGGACCCCCGGAGAGGGAGGCGGCGTCCCCGAGGCCACCCCGGCCACCCGTAGGGTCCCAGGCGGAGTCAGAGGAGGCCCGAGGATGGACCGTGAGCCGCGGCCACCGACCCGCACCGCCGGAAGAGGCCGCCGCACTCGGGACGCTCGCACGCAGCCAGGGCCTCGGGCCTCCACCACCCGGACGGCACGCGGATGCCTCGCCCTCCCTCCCCGTGGGAAGCAATCGGCTCACCCCTGACCCCCAAAACCCAGCCGCGCCGCCGTGACAGAGAGAGCCCTCCCCGGCCTCAATCATCACACACCAGACAGAACCAACCGTCTTTGACTTTTGTTTTTTAATTAACTTATCCTGAGGTTTATATCTTACTGCGTGGCAACTAGGAGCTAGTCTGAAGACACTGCTGTGTATGTCATCATTTACATGGCCCTTTATTAAACTTTCAGATGAATGCGTGCAGCTCAGCGCCAAAGTGCTTGCTTACCATATGCAGGGCCCTGAGCTTGGATCCTCTGGAAAGAAAAAAAAAAGAACAAATTATCTTTGCAAATGTACGTTACACGTCTCTAGTCTTCTAACTACTATATCCGAAAGTAGATACACTTCCTGAATGCTATGATTATAGGTATGAACCAGAGTTCACCTGGCCTCACATGTATTATTTTGAAAGTACTTATGTGTACTTTGAAACCAAGTCAGCCATTAGCCTGTTAATATTCCACAAAGAAACTTAGTGTTGAAATAAAGGTGTAGTTATTATAAAAAGCTATAAAAAATACACAGCTTTTGAAATACCGTATTTCCAACAGAGAATTTGTGTTCAGAATATATATTGAGTATATATATATTTATATATTCTAAAGCACTCTCAGAACTCAACAAAGACTAATAATTCAGTTCCAAGTGGACGGAAGAATAGACATTTTACTAAAGAAGATATTTAGATGATTAACGAGTTATGCTCAGCATCATTAGTCACTTAGGAAATGCAAATTGAAACCACAATAGGAAAACTTTTCACACCCACTACAATAGCTGCAATTAAAAAAGCACAAACCCAGACAAGAACGGTTGGTGAGGAGGTGGGACCAATTAGATCCCTCATCCATTACTTACAGAACTGTAAAGTGGCACAGCCACTTTGAAGAACAGTGTACTGGGTACTTACCAAGTTACACATGAAAGTACCATTGGAGCCAGCAATTCCACTAGTAGGTTCGTAACTAAGAGAGTTGAAAAGAGGTCCAACCTGTACATAAATATTCATGGCAGCATTATTCATCATGGTCAGAAAGAGGGAATGATTCAGAACTAAGTGAATGAGAAAAAATACAGTTCCATACAAAGGATATGTTCAAAGAAAAGGAACCGAAGTGCTCCTCAAAGATGCAACATAGAGGATCTGGATACAGTAGATTAAAGGTGCTCTGCATTTGTTCCTCCAGCATTAGGATGGTGGAGGGTCAGGAGTTCAAAGCCAGCCTCAGCCACAGAAGATGATAACCTATTGAGGTGAAGGGGTTCAGTATGGGGGAAGCTGCACACGAAAGAGCACTTATTCAATTTATATGAAATTCCCAAAGATGTGGTGGAAGCTGTACAGACAGTAACTGTGGTTGGTTAGGGGTGGGGCAGAAATATGGGAGTGACTTCAGGAGGAAGCAGGGGGTCTTTTTTCAGTTTTGGAAATGTTTTAAAATCAGTTACAGTCATCGCAGTACAATTGTGTAGACTTACCAAAAATAACTGAACAGGTACCAAACAGGTACTGGATTCGGATTTGTCAAATAACTCAGTAGAACCATTTTTAATAATTTCAGTGTCCGGAAAAGCAGCGTCCACATGGTATCTAATTACAAAACCTTTTGCAATTAAAAAGAAAGCCCTAAAACAAACAGGAGTCTGTGCCAGTTGTATCATATGACATAATAAAGCTCACTTCCACCACCGGTTGTCTTACCACATACCTGTCATCACCCCTACCCCACCCTCCCAGTTTACTGACTCCTAATCATTCAAAAATGTTTCTTCATTTTATCTGTGAAATAGGAAATTAAACAAGGTAGGAACGGGTAAGTGCATTTGAGAGCAGGAAGGAACTAGTAGTGTCTCTCAGGGCCACGGTTTGCCTGCAGGAACGGATGAAAGGGTTGGGACAGGGAGCCATGTAATCCTCCCAATGTTTTTCTCTTTTGTCATTGCCCTTCCCTGCTGGCCTCCGGCAGCCCTGCCTTTGGGTTGGACATGGTAGAACAGCTCCATCAGTTTCATGGTTTCCATCACTCTCCCATAGAAAACAGCAGTTCCTCCAAGGTGACTTGGTGGGGGCTACTGAGGTTCAGCTGCACTCAGCAGCCTGCAACCAGAGTCACTGTTCCTTTGAAGGAATCTTAAGCATATCATTTCTGAGAGACCCTCTTTACAACCTTGGTTATGTGAATGATGTTAATGTTCTTTCAAGGGGTAAATCAGGCCAGTCATTTGTCTCTGGCCAGTTAGAAACCGAACGGTTGGTTCCTGTGGTAGATCTTTTCCACACACGCAGAACGGTGGGAGTGTGGTTGTCAAACTTGACTGTCAACTTGATGGATTTAGAATGATTTAGGAGACACACCCAGAGAGTGTTCCAGAGGGGTTTCACTGAAGTGGGGAACCTGCCTTGAAGGTAGGTGGCACCTATCCTTGGCCAGCATCCTGGGCTGAATGAAAAGGGAAGACTGAGTAGAACACACACATCATTGCTCTGCTTTCTGATGGTGAATAGGTTCCATGCTCCAGCCACCACAACATCACCATGATGGACTGTATCATCAAACTACCAACCAAAATAAACCCTGAAGTTGCTATTGTCAGTATTTTGTCACAGCAATGAGCAAAGCAGCTAAACAAGGAGGCTGCCTGCAACAAAGTAACCAATACAGGAAGGCTGCCTGCAACAAAGTAACCAATACAGGGAGGCTGCCTGCAACAACGTAACTAATACAGGGAGGCTGCCTGCAACAACGTAACCAATACAGGGAGGCTGCCTGCAACAATGTAACCAATACAGGGAGGCTGCCTGCAGCAAAGTAGCTAAAACAGAGGGCTCCTTGCAACAGAGTAATTTTCCATGAACAACTGGATGATGTGAAAGGAAGAAAAGGGAGAAGTAGTTGTTATGCAATACTATGTGTAATGGTTACTCTTAACTATTGCTGTGAGAGAACACTCAAAGTCAACTTAAGGGAGAAAGGGAGGTGTTTTCAGCTTATGGTTCCAGAGGGAAGGGACAGTCTCTTAAAGCAGAGGCGGCACGGCTGGCTGGCCAAAGCTGGAGGAGGCTAAGTCATTGCAGACATCTTGGAAGCTGAGAGCTGCAGACTGCTTGCAGCAGAGGCTGACTTCTCCTGGAGGTAGGGTGGGACTAATCCACCTCAAGGTCCACCCCTTGTGACTGCCTTCCTCCAGCAAGGCTCCATCTCTCAAGGTGCCATGACCTTGCCAAACACATGAGCCTGTGGGGGACACATTTCAAACCAAGACACTATGTGTTAAGCAGTCATAGTTAAGAGGAATATATGAAGGAGTGACAGGTTGTCATGCATGCCTTTGAGGCAGAGGAAGGGAAGTTCAAGACCAACCTGAGCAAAATATTGAGATGCTCCATTGGGAAAAAAAAAAAAAAAAGAGGGTTGGTTAAGGCCTAGTGGCAGAATGGTACTTAACATACATGATGTCTTGAGTATAATCCCTCCTACTGCAAAAGAGGCGAGAGGAGAGAGCCAGACAAGCCCACACCATCACATGACCTAAGTATACAGAATTGTAGAGAACTCTTGCTCTTGGTCTATATTAACATTTTAGTCCTTTGCCCAGCAGAGACATGCTGACCTTGTGTGACCACAGCATGTGACTTGGCACTGTTTTGTCTTCTTCTATGTCGGTCACATGTCATATAACTACTTCACAATCTCAGAACCAGCCAACTGAGGGTAGTGTATGTGGGGATTCTCTGGATCATTTTTCCACCTATGGTCCTCTTTTCCACATTTGGGTCTTCTAAGGATCCAGAAACAAAATACAAAAGTTTCCCATCTCTGCAAAGATCACACACACACACACACACACACACACACACACACACACACACACACACACACACACACTATCTCTAACCCACGGCAACCTCTAATCTCTTTTCCTCACTCTATAATTTTGTCATTCTGAGGATGTTGTATAAATGGAATCAGACAGCGCGTGACCTTCGGGGATCCCCTTATTTACTGAGAATAATGCCCTTGCAAATGGCTGGGTCATGTTTGCATTTGTTTACGTGCCAGCTCCGTGGTCAACTGCCCGAAATGGTAAGTTCTGGCTCCTCATGTGTTTTCTCTAACACCGCTGAGCAGCAGGGAGGGGCAGAGAAGGACGCCCAGTGAAGTGTGGGTGTGGGGGGATCAGAGACTCTGCTGACCAGTATGAGCGAGTCCCATTTGCTTTTGTCTTGTCTGCGGTGCACCATTTGGCTGAAATAACTGAGTGGTTGTCTAAATTTTCTACGTGGTTGCATAGCTCCATTTCTGGCCCTCTGAGTGGAGAAAATTGGCTTTTTTTTTTTTTCTTTCTTTTTTTTAATCTGTTTCTGGGTTGCTCAGTTCTTCAGCACTCAGTTCAGGATGTTTGAGGCAAGAAAATTCAGGTAACTGGTTGTTCCCCAGAGCCCTAGGCAATTGCTGTCCTCCCTCTACTTTTCTAAGTCTTCTGTTTGTTTTATATATAATGTCCAAAAGCTTTGGATCACATATATAGAATGTATTTGGAGTAATAAAACATTTATACTGGTTTTTTTTTTAGCTCAATATACTTTCACACACACATGTACGTTATAGAGACATGAATATGTGTGTGTGGAAAGCATACACCACCCACTATTCTAACACTGAGAGAAAAGCACCTTATGAGAGAACAGCAACCCACTGGGATTCTGAGGCCCTCAGGTATGGAGAAATGGGAAAAATGATGGAGTCGGCAAGAAGAGAAAGCCAGAGACCCCACGGGTGGGTGCGGGCATGCGCAGGTGACTCGGCACGCACTGTCTAGACACATCTTTGACAAAGGTGCAGAACTGCAACTGAGAAACTGACATTTTAGAATCAGACAAATCATCATCGTGGATATTTTTTTAAAGGAAATAGCAGTCAAGGTAGAAGGGAACGCTAACTCAGATGCAAGAAGCAGTAAGGACTGTGAAATAGGTCCAGCAGCCATTGGATTTGCTCCCTTGGTTTTGTTCCCAGGGTCAAATGCGGGGCCTCGCACATGCTAAGCATGGGTCCCACCTCTGAGCTACACTCCAGCCCTTGGTTTGGTGTTTTCCGAAGGAACTTATATGGGAGTTGGGCAACGTGGCCGGCAGTGGTCAGAGCCATACCATGTCAGTAGTTATCGTCCAGCAATGTAAAAACGGGGGGAAAGAGGGCTGGTGAGCAGAATTGCTCTGGACCCCTAATTGCTTGAGTTTCTTATATTCTTTGTCCATGTGCCTGTAGGTGGGAGATACGTGCGCCTGCGTATGTGTGCATGTGTGTAAGCATCCACAAGTGTAGAGGCCTATGTTCATAGCAAGAATCATCTTCAGTCACTCTTACTCTTATGAGACAGAGTCACTAGTTAAACCCAAGGTCTCCTATAGGGCTAGTCCAGCTGACCAGCTTGTTTGGGGAAATTCCCAGCTTCTTCCTTCCAGGACTGGAATGACTGGCGGGCCCTCCCATCATTTACACATGTGGAATCTGGGGATCTGAATTCAGGTCCTTTCTGCTTGTTCAGCAAACAGTCTAACCACAGTGTCATCTTCCAACCCAAGCATTTTATTTTGACAAGTGAAAAGCCCACCTTGCTCTCTGTGCTCTTCAAGGTGCGTTGAGCTTCCTGAAGCTCCACCTCTTCATGGACAGAGCTTGGGAAACAACAGCTGGCAGAGATGGCTTCAGGTGTTAGAAATCACAGTTTCGGGGGCTGGAGAGGTGGCTCAGCCTCTGCCTTGCAGGCGGAAGATCCTGAGTTCGGATCCTAGACTCCACATATAGATGCCAGATGTTTCTGGTCCTGGTAAGGCAGAGCCTGTGAATCCTGGGGCAGAGTAAACAAGGAGGAGGTGGACACACACACACACACACACACACACACACACACACACACACATACACACATGCACACATGCACAATTGAATAAAATAAAAAAATTAAAAAAGAAATCACAGTTTCGATGACAGAATTACCTATGCAACTCTTCACTAGAAAAGACTAGAAAGCTCCCTCATCCCTAGTCACCTACATGCCATCCAAGGACACTTTGAGATCATGGCTATTGGGTCATCTAATTCCTCTCTGTGTCTCTGTCTCTATCTCTGCCCCCTCCCTTTTCTTCCCAGTCCATGTTGGGGATCAAACCAGGAGCCCTGAGGAGAAATTGCTTACAGGTGGAGTCCAGTTAGATCTTTATCTCTCACACAGTGAAAGAGGATGAGTCACAAAAGGACATGCTTATACATTTGCTTCATGGAAAAATTATATTTCTAAGTTTTATCACAAATTGTCCAATTTCTCCTGTGGGTATTTATGATTATGGTATAAATGTAATCAGGGACTTATTAGGAATTTTTGTGGAGATTCACATTTAGTTTTTTGCTGCTGAACATGCTTCCTATAGCACCTCGCATGCCCAGCCCTCTGCCATCATTTTGTAAGCTCGCCATTATAGGAAGCTGTACTGGTGAGTTTGTGTTTTAGTTTTTTCCTTGTTCAAAGGAACCTTGAATTAATCTTTGAAGTCTATTTGAAGAGAAGAAGATCTTGCGACATAAACATGTAAGGCCACGTTAAGAGAATATTTTTGATGGTCTGTATTCAAAGTAAATTTGAATTTTTTCCTCTGACTTCAACCATTCCAAAGGGAAATAATCAGCATGCTTGTGGTCAGACTTCTTCAGATTAAGCAGTATTAGTAAGAGTGTGTCGTGTGGAAAATAGAATTTTAAGATTCTGAACTTGGCCGTGCATGCCCCTGCGTGTCTTCTCCTTTTGGGACTTAGATTCATGGCGTGGCCCTTGCTCAGGACACTGTTTGTTGGACAGAGGCCTTAGCCCAGAGCAGTAAACACATAGTATTTCTAAACATCTGTGCTCAGAATGGGTAGTCGTCACCTCTAGCCACGTGCTGCTGTTCAGTATCATTCACATGACACAATCTGAAGCCTTGTACAGGGATTACACTACATACACATTCCCAGAAGGTACCACATAAACCATGTGGTGAAGATCTTAAGTGTACCCTGTATTACAGAAAGGGGGAAATGGAAACCACCATCCACTCAACCACACGGAAAGGGATTGGCTGTCTGGACACCAGGGTTGCTTGGTGGAGTGCTTGTGCTCAGTGGGTGGAGTGCTTGTGCTCAGTGGGTGGAGTGCTTGCGCTCAGTGGGTGGAGTGCCTGTGCTCAGTTGGTAGAGTGCTTGTACTCAGTTGGTAGAGTGCTTGTGTAGCAGGCAAAGCTCCCTCCACTTCCAGCAGTGAAGAGAACCAAGCATGGTGAGACACACCTGCTATTGCAGCCAGAAGGAAAGTGGCAAAAGGCCAAAGTTCAGGGTCATCAGCTACAAGCTACAAATTCAAGGCCAAGCTAAGTAAAACATGGTCTCGAGAAAAAAAAGAGATGAATCCAGGCATGCCTGTGTGCCTTTTCTCTCCTGTTTCCTCCTCAAATAAAAACTTAAAAAAAGAAGAAAAAAAAAAAAGAAAGGAAAGAATAGATGATGCATAATTCATCTATTTCCAAACTTCTTGTTTTTCCTTCTTACTTAGGCTCCAAAGGTCATCCTCCCCCCCCCCCACTGCTGGGATTACCCTGAAGGACACACCCTAATAGACTGGAGGTTCTAATCCTTCACAGAGATAAAGTCACTACCTTACCCCAAGGATATGCAGATGAGTTCTCCATTGCAGATAAGCACTAGGTCAGCCACAGCTCAGCTGGGTTGGGCCCCAGTATGAACACACCAATGAAATGTAGAAGACCACCAGTTCCTGTTAGATTTACAGAAGCTGGAGCTGAGCAATGAGGAAAAGCCATTTCTTCCAGGCCTGCCTAACCCTATCCATTCCCCTGACCCTTGCAGCCATCCCTTGCCATGTCTGGAATGCATGAGTTCCTTTTCCAGCCTTTCCCTTAACCCTCACGGGACTCCATGTCTGGAGTCTGTGAATTCTTGGCGGCTCTCTTGTCCCTTGCAGATTCAAAGTCCGTGAGTTCCCTTCTACTCATCCTGTACACGTGTTCTGGTTTCAGTCTTCGTCTCCCAAACACTAAGAACCTGGACATAAAACCCCAGAGAATCCCCCCCCCATTACCGCTCTTCTTCTAAATTATCTTTTATTCATTCTTGGACACTTTTATACATAACTACAACCTTATGAAATTTTCTACTTGGCATAAAATTTTCTATTTTGGCATAAAAATTAAATCTTTTATTCTCTATATGGACATAAGGACCACTTGCAACATTGCAATTGTTCACACACTTTGTTCTACAGAACTGGGCAATGTATTTGCCCCTGTGGAGAAAGAAATTGTACCTGTGTTGGTCTCTTTCCATTGCTGACAAAATACCTGAACAAAAGCACTTAACAGAGGAGGAATTGATTCTTGCTCATAGTTTCTGGGATTTCAGCCCATGGATGGGTTGTTTCGGGCCTTGGTGTGAAGAGATGTGCTAGAGAGAAGCTGCGGCCCCCACTGTGGTTGGAAGCAGCATGGGGAGGAGGGAGGGGGAGCCCTGAGAAGTGAAGAAAAGGAAGGACTGAGGTTCTGAGATCCTGGTGAAGAGTCCTTCCCCATGACTTACTTTCTGAACTAGGCCTTCCTGTCCAAAGCAGCCCAGGAGCAGCAGTTTCTTCTAAATACATGGAGCCACAAAAATCAATATTCCAAAACCAAGACCCAGTGGTTTAGCGTTCATGATGACGGACCACAGTTGTTCAGGACCATGCGGTACCTAATGTGTTTGGGGCTGTGATGTGTGCTTTTCAGGGCGTTCCTTCCTTTCTTCTTGTGGACCAGAAGAGAAACAAAAATCACTTTCAGCCTTTCATTAAGTTCCTAAGGACTTTTTTCTCCTTCTCCGCTGTGCCACTGAGATAAACTTGACAATCGAAAGCTGAGCTTTTGGGCAGATCTGGGAAGAATTAGCTAAAACAAGCTTTGAGCATGCCCGTGTGGATTATCTAATTGGTGCAGGAAGACCCAGCCCGGGCAGGTGGATAAAATGGTTCAGTATTTTGGCAACTAGACATGCTGGCAAATGAGAAGTGTGCTCATCTCTGGGCTCCTCCTGGGAGATGTTGTGGCTGGTCCACTGGGTTCCTCGTGTTGGTATGAATTCCCTGTCCAGGCTAATGAACTGTAACAAGAATCACAAGCAAGAGTAAACCTCTTGCTCCCTTAAGTTGTTTGAGTCTTATTTGTTCAGTAAAGAGATGAAATGAACCCTCCTCCTCCTCATCTTTCTGTTTTTCCTCTGTAGTTTGTCTCACACTGTAGCTCAGGCAAACCTTGAACTCGGCTCAGTCCTCCTGCATCCGACTCCCAGGTGCTGGAATTGGCAGCCGTGAGATCCACGCACAGCTTTCGCCTCTTTAAACCACATCAGTTTGCTGGAGCAAATTCAGTTTTCTCGTCAAATGTATTCATCAGTAAGCTCTGGGCTTGTTCGAGCCTGATGAATTGCTTGGTGCCTGAGGCTACAAATAGCCTGAGGCTGCCTCTCATGCAGGTCTTGGATTCTCTCCTTCAACACTTTCATTTCCACATTCACTTTCCTCTGCTCAAGTGATTCTCCCCCCTTCCCCCCAGAAAGGGAATTAGACATCGAGCCCCTACATTCAGACTTGCAGAACTGTCTGGGCACAGACGTCTCTGTCCCAAGTCACTTCCCATTGACTGTTTCAAGACACTGTCTTGTTGTGTTCCGGCACAGAGCTGAAACATCCAAGAGCCAGTACGCTGCCAACCAGTCTTTCTTACTGCCAGGGGACTTCAGAGCATCTTATCTTTAACGAAGTACACTGAAATTTCATAAGAATATGTGAACAACATGATCTGTCTTCTTGTTTTTGAGTAGTTATTTGACCAATGTTTTATTATGTGACCAGTAGTGTTTACGATGCGGGAAACATACACAACTATTTCTCAGAGAGTTTCAATCTGTAATATATCTATGGCCACCTGAAGAAGGAATTATGAAGTGATTCTCATGTAATAAACTCCGAGCCAAGTGGACTTGGTCATTTATTTCAAGTCTGACGAGATTACTGACAGGGAGACTATTTCGCATCTTCTGGTGAAACCGTTTCACAATTTGTAAAAGGGATGGAAGCCAGCCATGTTGGCTCTATTTTCTCTCCCTCTAGCCTGTTACTGTCACTTTAAAGCACGGTTAAAAGAAATATTTCCGGTGATATCACAACAGACCATTCGCTTAGTAAATGACCACAGACGCTGACATTGCATGTGTTTCCTCTTTGTTACTTGCCTGTAACTTGATCCTGTGTGCAGCTAGCATTGAGCCAGGCCCCTCCATCCCCTTCAGAAACCGCATCCAGCCGTGACCACTTTTGCCTTTTCCTGGTGGCTACTGGCTTGGATCTGGCCTCTGACTCATCACGGTGAACAGGGAGGGACACAATCTTTCAAAGTCAGTTGAAGACCAGAGCAAATGCAAGTGATGGAAAATACGACCCCAGGGGTCCCAAGCCAAACCAGTAAAGTAAGAAAGCCACCCCAAGTGCTTATGCACCCCCATTTTTAGAGAAACAAAAGAAACAAGGAATGTTTTAGAGAAACATTGTTTGGGCTTTGACATTTTCATACATGTATTAATAGAATGTGTGTGTGTGTGTGTGTGTGTGTGTGTGTACACGTGGGTTTGGGTGTCTGTTTCAGAGGGCATCGTGTGTGCCTATAGAGGCCTGAAGGTGATTCTAGAATCACCCTGGATTGCTCTACCTCCTTTTTTGGCTTTGCTATGGAGTTTCCCAGGCTCTACCTTCCAGGCTCAGAAATATAGGCTGCTGTCATTTCTCCCTGGCATTTTTTGAGATCTAAACTCAGGTCCTTTTGCTTGTGAGACAAAGACTTAACCCCTGAGCCATCCCTCCAACCCCCTAATGTAATTTTTTAAATAACATTTTTATTCTTCTATCATCTCACACGTATAGACAATGCATTTGGATCACAGCTGCCCCCTTTTCCAGCCCATTCCCTGGACACTTCCTTGTATGTCCACCTCTCACTTTTCTGTCCTCACTTTTTAATTGGACTATAATATAAAATACATAAGCAATAAAGAAAATACAGTTAGGATGTAAATAGCTTTTCCGATTGATTGTCCAGCTCAATACAGTTTAAAAAAAAAAAAACAACCTTGAAGCTGCTAAAGAACAGCACCTTTGTTCAACTCCTGAGAGGCTAAATCCATGGTGCGAACCCCAGACAATGCAGTATGTGGGTCCCATTCACTCTCTCTCATCCCTCCCACTCTCGCTGTTCCTGCTCTTCGGGGTTAGTCTGTCTCCCCTCTGCTTTCATGCCTTACCTTTTAATGACCCAGTGAGTGTCATGAGGGTCACCTACAGGAGCACAAACCCCTCACCAGTGGCTACTCCACTGAAGAAACCGCTAATCACTGAGAGACTCTAAGTCCTAGGGAGGGGAGGGGCCTGGTGAGCTCCTCCCCTCCCATGACAGTATGTGGAGGCCCAGACTTGTACAGGAGAATTAATCTCATAAAGTATTTTATGGAGAGATGACTCAGGGGTTGAGACCCTGTCTCACAAACAGAAGGACCTGAGTTTGGAAATGATGGCAGAAATGATGGTGGTCTGCACTTCTAGAAGACAGAGCCTGGGAAAATTCAGAGCAAAGCACAAAGGAGGTAGAGCAATCCAGGGTGATTCTGGAGGTCACCCTTGGGCCTCCACATTCACATGGTTACTACCCTCTGATACACACAGACATAGATAGACAGATAAACACACACACACACACCACCCCCCAAAAATGTTTATTTATCTGAGAGGCAGAGGAAGAGAGAGAGAGAGAGAACATGAATATCATAGTACACAGGTCAAAGGACAACTTTTAGAAATCAGTTCTCTCTTCCACCATGAGGACCTCTGGGAATCAACTCAGTTCACCAGGTATGTGAGCAGGCGCCTAAACTAGTGAGCTCTCATGCCAGCCCAGACAATGACTTTTTTTTTAAGCGCAGAAAAGAAAAAGAGCGTGCTTCTTTATGCTAACGCCATCACATCTCTTGAAATCATGTTTCCCAGCCTGCCACGTGATTCATAATTCCCTGGAGCTGTGTGTTACACACAACTCTCTGGGTCTCACTTGGAAGAGCTTAGAGCAGGTAAAGCTGGATCCACCCCCTCACACACACACACCCCAGTCCCGGAAACCTACCAGAAAGCCTTGGAGAATTTTTTAAATAGATTTTGATCTAGCAGTACACAACCTAAGGCTCTGTATTGCAAAAGAACAGCTAGACAAACAGTCTCTCCCTGCGCCACCTTCCAAAGCATTTCCAGGGTAAATCCTTGCTGTGTTCGTAGGCTTTGAATATCTGTTATTGACTTAGACCATCAACTACTGCTGACTCAGCAAGATAAAAGAGCATATTAAAATTTTCCCTTTGGGTGACTTGTCATTGACAGTCAAATTCTAAAGTGGAGAAATGAATTCCTAACAATGGATATGTGTGGAAATGTCAGTGGACGTTGCAGCATGTGAATCACACTGCTGTACACAAACACACAGACACAGACACACATGCAGACACACGCCCCATGGAAAGATACACTAAGAAGGTAGTAAATGAGTGCTCACCAGAAAGCTGGGTCTTACAGCTTCCAGAACTGTAAGGAAAGAAATTTCTGTCCTCTAAGTCGCCCCAATACATGAATGCCTGGTATCTGTCGTGGTGTATCCCCCACAGTCTCATGTGTTTGGAAAAGTCATGGCACTTTTGAGAGGTGGAGCCTTGCTGGAGACAGGCAGTCACAGAGGGTGGGCCTTGAGGTGGATGAGTCCCACCTACCTTCTGGAGAAGTCTGCCTTTGCAGCAACCAGTCTTGTAGTCTCAGCCTCCAAGATGTCTGCAGTGACTTAGTCCACCTCTAGCTTCTGCCACAAAGATTGTTTCTCTCCTCTGGAACCATAAGCTGAGGAAGTCTCCTCTCTCCCTTCGGTTGCTTGACTGTGAGTGTCTCTCACAGCAACAGATAAGTCACTATTGAGCTTTGAGAACGCCTTTCTTCCCCGCTCGGCATAGTCTTCTTGAAGTCTATTCTAGCTGCTGAGTGCATGTCGCTAATCTGTTTCTTCTCGCCGCTAATTGTTCAACTAGCTGTTTTCAAGGGCTTTGGTTTACCCTTCATATTCTGTAGATTAGCAATGGTACATCTAAGTGGGTTCTCTTCTTTCAGAGTTCTTGAGATTTTTCCTGCTTTCCCGAATTCAAGATTTTATGTGATTACTTTCCGGTCCGCCATCCGCGATGAAAGCACTGCCACGATGCAGATTTTCGTAAAAACCCTCACGGGGAAGACAATCATGCTCGAGGTCGAACCCTCGGACACGATAGAAAATGTCAAGGCCAAGATCTAGGACAAGGAAGGAATTCCTCCTGATCAGCAAAGACTGATCTTTGCTGGTAAGCAGCTGGAAGATGGACGAACTTTATCTGACTACAACATCCAAAAGGAATCTACCCTTCATCTTGTGTTGAGACTCCGTGGTGGTGCCAAGAAAAGGAAGAAGAAGTCTTACACCACTCCCAAGAAGAATAAGCACAAGAGGAAGAAGGTTAAATTGGCTGTCCTGAAATATTATAAGGTGGATGAAAATGACAAAATTAGCTGCCTTCGTCAAGAGTGCCCTTCAGATGAATGTGGCGCTGGAGTGTTTATGGCCAGCCACTTTGACAGACATTACTGTGGCAAGTGTTGTCTGACTTACTGCTTCAACAAACCAGAAAACAAGTAATTGTTTCATGAGTTAATAAAAGGCAGGAACTGATTAAAAAAAAAAAAGATTTTATGTGATTAGGGTTGAGAAGATGGGTAAAGCACTTGCTGTGCATACATGACAAACTGAGTTCAAGTCCCCAGAGTGCATATAGAAACCAGGTATAGTGGCATGTACCCATAACCTGCAAACTGGGGCTGGAAGCAGGTAGATAGATCCCAGGGGCTCATTGGCGCCCCACCAAAAAAAAAAAAAAAAAAAAAGGCAAGCTCCAGGTTTAAGTGAGAATCCTTGTCTCAAAGAATAGGGTGGAGAGCAATGGAGGAATATACCCAATGCCGACGCAGAGAGAATTTATGTGATTCAATAATTCTGGAAAATAATCATTATCTCTTCCACTCCCTCTCTCCTTCTGACTCTGATTGAGCACTACAAACCTCCTCTCTTTATCTTTCTTCTATGTGTCCTGGTGCTCTGTTCCCAGAGCCTCAGATTTACATCCCAGCTCATCTCTGCTTTGCAGTACTTCACTTACTGAGCTTCGGAGGCACCTATTATCTTATCATTTTATTCTATTTATTATGTGTAGTTGTGATATAATTCACATGTCAGAGCCTCATCCAGAAGGAAAATCCAGAAGGGCTGGAGAAATGTGTCAGTGGCGTCCTGCAAACTTGAGTTTGAGTCCCCAGCTAGACACAAGGTATCAGTGTCTGTCACCCTGTGTGCCTGACATTGTCCGGAAGCCTGTGGGGCAGGCTGCCTACAGCAGCATGAAGAACTCCAGTCTAAACCAGCGGGAAAAACAAGAAGTGACACTCAAAGGTCGTCTACATGCACAGTAGTGTGAGTGTGCTTGCACTTACACACATTTATTCTCTCTCTCTCTCTCTCTCTCTGTCACACACACACACACACACACACACACACAAACACAAAGAGTCCATGATTTCAGGCTGGGGAGAGGGTTCAGTAGCGTGCGCCCCACATGCATGAGCATCTGAGCTCAAATCTCCAGGGCACGTACAGCGTCAGACATGGCAGGAGAGCATGTCCAATCCCGGTGTTGCTACTGAGGTGTGGGAGGAATAGACGGGACACTCTGCAGAGTCCTGGGAGTGGGCCAGGACACGACAGCAAAGCAAGGAACTCATCTCAGAAGAAGGTGGAAAAGTGAGGTCTGATGTCCTGTGTGCCCTCTAGTCTCAGTGCCTGTGCCATGCACAGACAAACATGCATGCATGTCCCATCTTCCCTTCCACATGGCTGACATGCTGTCTGCTGTGTTCCCTGTAGTGCATGTACATCAGGCTAGCCCGCCTGTCTCCCTGGGAGATTCTCCTGTCTCCACCTCCTATCCCTCTACAGAAACGTTGGGATTGCCGGTGCCTATGCCACACGGCTGGTTTTCTATAAGGGCTCTGGGGATTCCAACTCAGGGGCTGAAGCGTGTGTGGCAAGTGCCTTTTTGAATGCAGCATGACGCTTTGGAGAGTTATACATATTCTATCAGTATTTCACTGCACGCTTACCATTGCATATACCACATTCTTTATGATTATATTAGTCAGAGTTCTCTGAAGAAACAGAATCTATAGAACACAATATATAAAAATAAGTTTATTAAAAAATAATTCACAATAAAAAATAGTGTCCTTTGAGGTAGCCGCCCACAGCAGCCTCTTTCCTTGCTGGAATGTTCCACAAAAGCCAAAAGATTCCGAGAAGGTCTCAAGCCTTTGCTCCTCTGGAGGGTTGAAGACACTGGGTTCCGACATCGATGAAGAACAGCTGGGCTCCGACATCGGCGATGAACAGCAAACAGCAGCAAGGCCTAGAGACTGGGCTCCAAAGGCAGCGGGAACAGCAACAACGTGATGGAAAAGGTGAAGCTCTGAGTCAGCCAAGAAGGGAGGCAGCAGCAGCAGCAACAAAGAAGGCCACGACCCTCTAAAGGCAAAGAACGTGCACGCAGAGTGGACTCCACAGCAAGTCGACACCGGATCAGGGAAGAGCAAGTCCCTCCTCCTTGCCCCTCCTATTATCTGTCCACCACTGGAAAGCTGGGTTCTCCACAGCAGTCAGTCAGTCAAGTACCTGCAGACTTATTCAGGGGCCATTTAACCATTAACCTTCCACAGCTGCCCCAAACAGTCTACAACTGTCAAGTTGACATCAAAATGCAACCAGAACAATGATTTTTTACTCACAAGTTGGTAGACATGGGCTGAGGAGATGGCTCAGCACTTAGAGCCTTTATCTCACAAGGAAAAGGACCCGAATTTCCATGTCTGAATCTCATGCAAAAATGAAAGGTGGACTGGCATTGTCCCACGATTCTGGCCCTGGATGGCAGAGCTTGGGAAACCCCAGAACAAAATAATAAGGCAACAGAACAATGATTCCTGATGTCAATTTTAGCCACAGGCACAACACACTGAGTGTGCACTCTTACACACACACACACACACACACACACACACACACACACACACACGCCATAAAAAAACTTGATAGATATTTGGGTTGTTTTTACTTTTTGGTTGTTATGAATTATGCTGCTCTTACATTCATGTGCAAATTTTTGTGTGAACATATGTTTTCGATTCCCTCAGCTATTTTATATATAGGAGTAGAATTGTTGGATAATATGATAACTCTATGTTTAATCATTTGGGAGCTGCCAAACTGCTTTCCAAAGTGACTGCATGATTTAAATTCCCACTAGCAATATGTGAGGGTTCCAGTTTTTCTCCATCCTTGCCAAGACTCATCATTTCCCTCCTGTGGATAGCAGCCATCCCAGTGGGTGGGAGGTGGTTGGATCACCTTGTGGTTTGGGCTAGAAATTTTCTAATGACTAATGATGTCAAGGATCTTTTTGCATACTGATGGACTATTTGCATACTTCTTGAGAGGACTCTCCAGTCCAATCCTGTAGCCAGTTTTTGATCTGTTTGTGTCATGGTTTATCTTCACTGTTAACCTGTCTGGATTTAGAGTGCCGTGTCCACATACTTCTTGGATGTGTCTACAAGGGTATTTCCAGGAAGGTTTGGTTGAGGAAGACCTCTTCTGAACGTGGGTGGTACATGGGCTGAGCTCCCACCCTGAGTAAAAAGTGGAAAGGGAGCTGAAGGGCAGCTTTCACTTCTTTATTTCTCGACTGCAGTATGACCAGCTCTTTTAAGCTCCTGTCACCATGCCTTCTCACCACAATGGGCTGTATCCAACGCCAAGGCAAAACTGCATCCAAAATAAGGTGCTTCATGTGTGGTAGAATACAAATCATCTCTTATTGCTAAATTTAAAAAGATTTTATTATAATCTGGATATAAGTCCCCTTATCAAGTTTATGTTTTGCATAGGAGTTGTTTGGGATTCCAATCATTCTTGGGGAGGAGACACAGGAGGCTGTGGGAACATCTCCATCTTGGCGGTAGAAGCATGGTGACCTCTTGTTCACATGGGATGGACCAGAAGGCAGAGCATTTGGTTTGCAATTAGAAGTGGGTATTACTTGCAAACACTGACTCTCAACAAACTGTTAGCCAGGCCCACTTTCTGGGGACTCCACAGACTTCAAAGCAGCATCATGCACTGGTAATTAGGCATTCAAAACATGATTCTGCAGGCGCTTCGGATTCAAATTCGGACATGTCTTTCGGTGTGTGTGAGTGTGTCTGTCTGTCTGTCTGTGTGTGTGTGTCTGTGTGTGCATGTTCATGTGTGTGTCATGTTACGTGTGTTCCATCAGACACTTGGTTATATGTGCCTTTGGAAGCCCAGGATGACTTTGGTATTCATTCTGGATTGCTCTATTTCCTTATTACTTTGCTCTGGGTTTTCCCAGGCTCTGTCTTCCAGGGCCAGAAGTGAAGGACACCTCTATTTCTATCCAGCAGTGTAGATCCTCTATCTCTGTTGTAGAAGAAGACTTCTTGGTTGAGCTGAGTACCTTTCCAATCTATGAGTATAATAGCAGGTATTTACAGAACAGTTTGATGTACTGTCTTCCTACCTATAGGTCCATAGCCTGTTCTTCCTTGGTGATTTATTTCCTTCCCTTTTATAGGTTCTCATTCTAGTTAACAGTCACCAGAATGTGTTCCATTCTGCCAAGCATGTCTTGAGTCCAACCAGAAAGTTGTTGTTGTCTCCTTGATACTCATGCCACTATTACTTTGGCCGGCCATTACTTGTTGCCATGGTGATTTTTATTGCAACTTCCAGATCTCATGAGTTGATGAGATTTTTGATTATTTTTCTCCCCAGTAACTTCTACAGTATTCTTGCTACTGTGCAAGCTATCTAGCAAGGAGGATCAGATCAGTTCCAGCTGATGTCTTTTGCCCATGTTCCATTTGTGTGATACGGTCTACTGTCAGTATTTTGGAGGGCAACCAAGAGCAATGGCAAAAAGCCTATAGTGTTTGGGGGTCTTTGAGATCTCTGTGACAAACATTTTATCAGGAAGTGTCACATTCTTGTCACTTCTAGTATAGTTTTAATTGTCACTGGGTGCTAAGTGGACCAGCTCAGGATATTTTGTTTTGTTTTGTTTTGCCCTATTTTCCTTTCTCTGTGCTCTTCTGCATGGGGGCTGCCCATTCTTGTTCCTTTTCGGGAAAAAAAGAAAAAGAAAAAAATTTTGACATATTACTAGCCTAAGAGATTCTTTTTTTATATACATTTTTTATTATTTCCGCTCATACAAACTTAATAGGTAGACCAGTTCCCTCCCTCCCTCCTCCTCCCCCCAAACCCCCTGCTCCCCCTCCCCTTATCTCTCCCTCCCCATCCCCCAGTGTCCCCCCCAATTCCCAGAGAGTCCTTTATTGTGTATGCCTGACTCTCCTCTGGGTGCTCCTCTCCAATACGTACAAGGACCCAGTGGCATTTCCCTGAACCCTTTCCCGTGTTCCCCTTAAGCATAGGAACACTACGGTGGCTGTCAATCCCTTGCCTCCAAGGATCTTGGTGCCTTTAGCAGATGCTAGACTTTGTGAGGTCAATAGTGTGTTGGACAATGTGCAGGGCATGCAAAGTCCAATGATGATTGCTTCAGCCCTAACTAGTATGGAGTATCTTACATATCACTGCTCCTCCCATCCTTTTGCTCTTACACTCTTACCGCCCCCTCTTCCGCAAATTTCCTTGAGCTTCAAGATGGGGAGAGATTAAGCTGGCCTAGTTCTAGGTGGTTGATATAGAGTCTCTGAAGTTCTGGATTGTGGTTTGTTGATTTTCTTTTGCAGTTTTGCTGCTCCTGCAATGCCCTTCACTCCATCCTGGTGGGCATTGTATGTTACCCCCTGGCCAGAGACAAAAAGCTGTTAAACTAGAGTCTTGTGATAAAAGCACATTCAAAGGTAGATGTAATAAAAGTGGGAAACCACAGTGAGGGAGAGGTCTATCACTCATTTGCAAAATGGTTACTTTTTATCTGCCAGACTATATGCCCTCCTCTTCTGGTGAGATCACGCCCCCTCAGTAGTAAATGATCAGGAACAAAAGTCTGTAAACTTAATCAGATGTCTCATTACTTATTTCGGTCCTTGACGGAGGCCTATTTTCCCTGCTGTAACATGGTCCCTTCTCTCCTTGTTTCTGGTGTGGCCCTCCTACCCCATCCCTCCTGTTCATAATCCTTGCAATTACTGTCTCTAGGTGGGCTGGGTGGGTTTGGTACTAGGAGCCACCTATTAGGGAGTACATACGGCGCTTAATTTTCTGGGTCTGGGATACTTCACTTAATATAATTGTTTCTAATGACATCCATTTCCCGGCAAATTCCAGTAATTCATCATTTTTGATGGCTGAGTAGTACTCCATTGTATAGATGTACCACAGTTTCCTTATCCACTCATCAACTGTTGGACATTTGGGCTGATTCCATGACTTTGCTATTGTAAACAGTGCTGCTATGAACATGGTTGTGCTTGTGCTATCGAGGTGAACCTCTGCTGTATGGGGGGTTATTCCCAAAAGTGGAATAGCAGGGTCATGGCATTTCAATCTTTAATTTCTTTAAGAATCTCCAGACGGCTCGCCAGAGTGGCTGTATGAGCCTGCATTCCCACCAGCAATGTAGGAGAGTTCCCCTCTCTCCACATCCTCTCCAACATTTGTTGTTGTTTGTATTGTGGATTTTTGCCATCCTGACCGGGGTGAGATGATATCTCGGGGAAGTTTTGATTTGCATTTCCCTGATAGCTAAGGAAGTGGAGCATTTTTTCAGATATTTGTTAGACATTTTAATTTCATCCCTGGTAAAGTTTCTTTTAAGTTTCAGGGCCCATTTTTTAATTGGGCCATTGGTTTCCTTGGTGTTTAGTTTTCTAAGTTCTTTATACACTCTGGACAGCAGAGTTCTATCAGATGTGTGGTTAGTGAAGAATTTCTCCCATTCTATGGGTTGCCTTTGAGCTCGTGTTACAATCTCTTTATCTGAACAGAAGCTCTTTAATTTCACAAGATCCCAACTGTTGAGAGTTGGTAGCAGTGACTGTGCCATTGGATGTCTGTTTAGGAACTGTTGGCCTAGCCCAATCAGCTTGAGGGAGTTCCCTATCCTTTCAACTATGGTTTCTATAGTCTCTGGTCTGATATCAAGGTCCTTGATCCATTTGGAATTAAGTCTTGTACATGGTGACAAGTACGGGTCCAGCTTTAATCTTCTGCATGTGGAGATCCAGTTTTGCCAGCACCATTTGTTGAAGATGCTGTTCTTTTTCCATTGGATTCTTTGGGCCCCTTTGTCAAAGACCAAATGGCTGTAACTTTGTGGGCTTATATCTGGGTCTTCAATCCTTATCCATTGATCTGTGTGTCTATTTTGGAGCCAGTACCAGGCTGTCTTTATAACTATGGATTTGTATTATAGACTTAGGTTTGGTATGGCAATACCTCCAGCAGTGTTTTTGTTACTCAGGATTGTTTTTGCTATCCTGGATCTTTTGTGCCTCCATATGAACTTTGAGATTGTTTGGTCAACTTCTTTGAAGAATTGCTTTGGGATTTTGATTGGTATAGCATTGAATCTGTATATTGCCTTTGGTAAGGATGGTCATTTTTACGATGTTGATTCCACCAATCCAGGAACAAGGGAGGTCTTTCCACCTTCTGGTGTCTTCTGCTATTTCTTTCTTTAGGGTTTAAAGTTTTCATTGTAAAGGTCTTTTACCTCCTTAGTTAGGTTTATACCAAGGTATTTCATTTTTTTAGGGGCTATAGTAAATGGGATTGTTTCTCTCAAGGCTTTTTCACTTCTTTCATTCTGGGCATATAGGAAGGCCTCTGATTTTTGCACATTTATTTTGTATCCTGTCACCCTGCTGAACTTCTCAGTTAGTTCCAGGAGCTTCCTGGTGGAGTTTTTGGGATCACTCAGCTAAGACTTCAAGTACAATATTGAATAGAAGTGGTGAGAGTAGACAGCCTTGTCTAGTTCCTGATCTTAGATTCATTGAAAGTGCATTTTGTATATGGTGTAAGAGAAGAGTTTGCTGCACATGCAGAGCCAATTGTCCCAGAACTACATGTTGAGACGATTATGATCTCTCTGGTCAAATCATTGTTAATTAACAAAGGGGGCTGAGGCATAGCTGGGTACTAGTTAGCATGCCCGAGGAACTGGGCTTAGTCTCTAACCTGCCCCAAGAAACAATATATAAAGATGATTACTTATGGATTTTGAGTTTTTATTTCATTTTATGTCTCTTCTTATTCTCTAGTGGCCATGTATTTGAAACCCTGGGAAAACGGGAAGGAAAAAATAATGGGAGGGAGGCGTCTTCATTCAGTGTGAACAATCCAGGACATTTGTACATCATTTCTGCTTTTATTTCATTAGCCAGAACTTAGTCATGAGGCTCCATTTAGGTGACAATAAGGCTGGTAAGTAATTGCCATCATTTGGGAGTCTATAATCACCTTCACCTAGGGTCTGCCATAAAGGATCAGCTCAACTCACTGTGGTCTCCTTGGATCTTTTCAGGCGTTAGCCCTGGAAGCGCTGTCTCCTGGGAATTCTGAGTAAGAAGGGACAGTCAGAACAGCTCAGTTCAAAAGAAACAAGAAATGGATATTCCCATCACTAGCTCTCTCCCCTCCTCTCTGATTCATTTCGAGAAGCTGTTGTTTCCTCCTATTTTCTGGGCTGCTTTCTCCTGATAACCAGAAGGGGCTTCCTCCTGACGGAGAGGACTAAAGCAGAGCAGGTTGAAAACACGTCACGGGGGGCTGGAGCGGTGGCTCAGGGGTTAAGCCTCTGCCTTGCAGGTGGAAGGTCCTGAGTTCGGATCCTAGACCCCACGTATAGGGGCAGCCTGCGTTTCTGGTCCTGGTAGGGCAGAGCCTGTGAATCCCAGGGCGGAGTAAACAAGGAGGAGGTGGAGGCGTCCATGGTGGTTCCCGAATTCGCCTGTGGTTCTACACACACATACACACACACACACACACACACACACACACACACACACACGCACACGCACAATTGAACAAATAATAAAGAAAAAAAAACGCGTCATGGAATATTGCTGCCATTCTCTCTCATTTCTCTCGGCTCCAAACACTTAATTCCCTTTGCAAGAACTTGCCATTTAAAGGAAAAAGAGTCAGAAAATTGCTAATGGGAACATCTCTAGATGCTTATGTGCACAAGTAATCAAGAACATGCAAATGAAATCCACAAAGAGATCCCATTACATGTTTATTAGAATGACTAAAAATTTGAAGAGACTGATAAGAGTCACTGTTGGGGAGAATGTGGTACCTTTGGTTGTCTCATAAGCTACCATTGCACTTGTAAGATGGCATAGCACTTGGAATAGAGCTTGGCACAATCTTAAATGTAAAACACAAGTCTATCTGTTGAATCAGCCATTGCACTACTCCTGTAATTTGCCCAAGAAAAATGAAAGCTTGTGCCTAGAGGAAGATTTAGTCACACCACGCATTCGTAGCAACTTTATTTGTAATGGCCACAAACCATAAATAACCTGCATGTCTGTCTACGGGCTCACGGGCAAGCAAACTGTGGGATATTCATTCCATGGCACCAGACAGCAACCCACTGAAACTCATAATCACATGGATGAAACTCGGAACTATTATGTGGAGTGAAAACACACTAGACCAGACAAGCAAAAATGAAAACAAGAGGCTGGGGAGATAGTTTATGGGTTATAGACTTTGCTTCCCAAGCAACTGAGTTCAGATGCACGGATCCCGTGTAAAAGTGCTGGGTAAATAAGGTGGCAGCTTGCAATTCTGGTCTTGGAAGATAGAGTCTGGGAGCAAGGTAATGAGGAGGTAGAGCAATCCAGGATGATTTCTGAAATCACCTTTGGGTCTCTATAGGCATGTGCACTTGATTACCATCTTACACACATGTATACACACACACACACACACACACACACACACAGAGGCAAAACACACATAAAAACCCCACCAAAACAAAACAAAGACATTCATGTGTTCCAGGCTGAGTTTAGACTCCCTGAGTAGCCAGAGATGACCTTGAACATCTGATCCTCCGCCTCCACTTCCCCTTGAGTATTGGGGTGACAGGCAGCACTACCATGTCCAGCTTATGGGATGTTGAAGATGGAACTCAGGGCAAGTTGGACAATCCCTCTGTCAGCTGAGCTACGCCCCAGTCTTCCTTGAGCAGGTATTTAATACATAATCGTACTTGGATAAGGTTCTAGAAAGCAGACCCATTTAAGGTGACCTTAGAGAATGTCTGTGGACAGGAGGAAGACACAGATGGGGGGCAGAGGGACATCAAACTCCTGGCGATGATGGAAATGTTACTAACTGGCATTCCATGGGCCTTAATTTGGCATTTGAGATGTGCGAAGCTTCCACTGTAGCAAAGAGAACTGCTGTCGTCAAAATGAGGCAATACTGTTAGAACTCAGGCGAGCTGCTAGCCCGGGTGGCAGGCGTGCTGCCAGCTGGAGTCCTGAGGGTATTCTGGGGAGGCTGGCACAGCTTTGTGCTCCCCGCTGAATGCGGGCCACCTGTGGGTGCTCAGTTGTGAAAAATGCTCGGACCAGGCCACTGTGGGGCTGTGCTTTTCTTTTGTTGGGGGGACGGTCTGTGTGGTCAATAGTGATTGCTGCAGAGGAGAGAAAAGCAGAACATCCTCCCACTATCTCTTCTGCACTAGGGCCCCCCATTCCTCCCTATGTCAGACTCACATATCTGCCTATGTGGCAAAGCCTTCCCTTGAGAAGCATTCTGCTCCCTTTTTTCCATTTGTAGTGTTTATTCTTTAACTTTCCACAACCGAGCCCGGAAGCTCGCCTCGCAATTCCAACACTTAGAAGATGCGCTCGCTGCCTTTTAATTCAGTCTGTCTTGATTTCTATTCATTTCCTCAAAAGTCTGCATTTCCCAGTTTCTCTTCTTTGGGGTGTGGTTGGGGGTGTGGGGAGTACATTGTTACTTCTTGAATATCTAGGAATTTTACTTCCTCTCAAGTGGCATCCCAGTAGTGTGACTTCACTCCTTTGACGGGAACCACATGAATTCTGAAACACAAGCTTCCCTTTTAAGAGAACTGGTTCTGGCTGAAGGAAACGAGAAGCTTTGTTCCCAAGTATAAAGCAGAGATAGCTCGGCTTCTGACGTCTGCAGCAGGTCCTGAGCCCCACGGCCCACGACCCGGCTAGCCTGGGTGGATGGAGGTCAGAGGACAGAGGTCCAAGGACATTGTTCTGCTGTTTCCCCCCTTGTTACAGTTAATACCTTCTGCTGTTGTGAGACAAGGAGGGAGACGAGAGATTTATTTGGTTTACAGTTCCAGAGGAGAGAGACAGTTCGATTATGGTGGAAAAGGCATGCCCAGTGGTGGTAACTGGAGGCGGTTTAAGTCACCCCCATCGTGGAGGCCAAGAGAGCTAGTTACCGACTCTAAGAGCAGAAATAGGGCGAGGCTACCAACTCAAGGCCCACGTCCTCTGTCACGTCTTCCTCCTGTAAGGCTCCACCTCTCAAAGGTGCCATGACCTTCCCAAACAACAACAACCCAGGATTCAAACACCAAGCCGGTGGGAGACAAGTGACGTTCAAGTCGTCATATCATCTGAACCATCGTGGCTGCCTTCATCCTGCCCAATGAATCACAGAGCCCCATGCATGCATTCCTAGCTCTGAGAACAAGAGCAGACGGTCTCACAGGCAGCAACGGTTACTCTTAACTGTGGCTGTGAGAGAGCATCCAAAGTCAAACAACTTAAGGGAGAAAGGGAGATTTATTCAACTTACATTTCCAGAGAGGAGAAACAGATTTTCATCATGGAGGCGACAGACATGGCTGGTGGCTGAAGCTAGTAGGCTAAGTCACGGCAGACATCCAGTAGGCTAGTGGGTGACGACTGAAGGCTGGAGGATTCCTGGTTGGTTTCTCTTCTTCCCAGTCTTCTGTTCTATAGTATCCTTTTACAGGAAACTCTCAGTCAGATCTAGGGAGGTTCCAATCAGATCTAGGGATGGTCTTTGGGTTGTAAATGTATTGATCCAGATAATCTCTTCAAGTGGTCTCAGCTGATCTTAGTTAATGCTAGGTGTGTCAAGTTGACACCCAGGTTTAACTATCACACAAGCACATGAATGTGCTAGAGTGTATAACCAAAGAGTGACTATTCACTCGGGTCTGGATTCAGTGTTCTAGTGTGAGAGAATGGCAGCCACATACAGGCAGATGCCAAGACAAGAACCTGTCACCTGCTATGCTCCAGACCTGCTCCCCCCTGCCTTGTTATGAATTATTTACTTTCATTAAAACTTCCTGCCTTAACTTTAAATCGTCCGAATTTCTGTTGCCAGTCACAGAAAACACTCTGAGCAGCACATATCCCCACTGAGGTCTGCTGGTGAGAACCCTCATCTGTACTGACATCCAGGGGACAAGTGAGACCGGGACCCTGTGGGGCTGCAGACCTGACTTGCACGACCACACAGAAGAGATGACAGCAGGGATCAAAGACTCGCTGTCCCCTCCCCACGAAAATAATGAACACGCACCGATCCAGTGTCTTAAATCCCAGTTCTGTGAAGGGAGCACTACCGTGAGGCTCCTGATTAACAGGCTTAAAAAAAAATGAGGTTTAAGGTCTGGGGATGCAGCTTAGGAGCAAAGCTGTTGTCTAGCATGTGCTAGGCGCTGGGCTTGATCTCTAACACAGGACACCACCATCATCATCTAGTAATAAATTCCATCTATCTATCTATCTATCTATCTATCTATCTATCTATCTATCTATCTATCTATCTATCATTTATTTATCATCTATCAATTTGTCTGTCTATCATCTATCAATCAAACTGTCTATCATTTATCAATCAGTCTGTCTATTATTTATCTATCAATCTATTGATCAATCATCTATCAGTCTGTTTATCTGTTATCTATCTATAAATCTGTCTACCTACCTACCACCTGTCTATCAATCTATTATCTATCTATCTACCTCCATCTATCAGTCTATCAGTCTATCAGTCTATCAGTCTATCTATCTATCTATCTATCTATCTATCTATCTATCTATCTATCTATCTATCTATCTCTTTCTCTCTGGGAAAAAGCCCAGGTTGATTTCAGAGCTGCCGTGCAGTCAAGACTGGATTCCTGATCCTCCTGTCTCTACCTCAGAAGTGCTTGGGATTGCAGGAACGAGTTACTATGCTTGACCGTGGTCAATCCTTTGAGAAACTTCTAGAAAGCAGAGTTCAGAACCAAGGGTGGCTTTGCCACATAAGCAGCTGCATTCGTGTGACATGGGGGCAAAAGGGGTGATAAGAAGGGAGGCTGGGCTTTGTTTCTCCCAGGAAGCCATCTTTTTAAAAAATTTATTATTATTATTATTATTCATTCAATTGTGCATGTATGCGTGTATGTATGTGTGTGTGTATGTATGTGTGTGTACAACCACGGATGAATTCGGGAACCACCATGGACGCCTCCACCTCCTCCTTGTTTACTCTGCCCTGGGATTCACAGGCTCCGCCCTATCAGGACCAGGAACACAGGACGCCCCCACTTCTGCCTGGCGTCTATACGTGGGGTCTAGGATCCGAACTCAGGATCTTCTGCCTGCAAGTCAGAGGTTTAACCCCTGAGCCACCTCTCCAGCCCCCCAGGAAGCCATCTTTATTGAGTTATGTTAACATTTGTCTCCCTGAGTAGGGGATTGAAGGTTTTTTTGTGCTTTTTCAACTTCTTCAAAATTTTTTCAATTAACATATACTCCCTTCATAATTAGGAAAAATGAAAATGCTTTTATAAGATTTGTCAGCCAGAAATCAAAAAAGAGAAAGAAGGGAAATCATCTGATTCAATAGCACTTGTTCAAAATGCTTTAATATTTCGGTAATTGCCTAATTCAAATGCTTTAAACATGGTTTAAAAATAGGCATATATTCAATCATTTAAAACAGATTAAATTTTTCTTTTTCTTTTCTTATTCTTTTATACTGTAGGCAAGGATGAAAGGACTAATAGATCCACATTAAGTAGTTAAATGTTCCAAAGACAGAAAGATGCACTTTATCATAGATGTGTGCTGGGCTCATTTAGTTAGTTAGCATTTCAGCTGGGCCGAGGCCACTCCGAAGGCAATGTTAGTGGGTCTTTGCTACACTGAAGAAGTCCCGATGTCTCTGCAGAGTGAACCTTATGCTGTTGAAGGGTGGATTTGCCGTCTGGTGTGAGCTGGGGTGCCACGTGCCACGCTTCTCTCGCTGTGGATTGTGGCCAGAAGCTCACATTCATGATAAGGAAACAGGTCAAGTGGAACTGTCCCAGGACGCCTGGGCCGTAGGGCTTGCTGTTGGTAGCTTAGGCACCGCTGTGGCCTAGTGACCTCACTAGATACAGTAAGGAGCAAGGACTGATTTGAGCTCAGGAGTCCAGAGAGTTTTGTTTTTCCTGTGTGAGGTGTAGTGGCAGTTCACATTGAAGCAGACCAGGTAGCAGAGAGCACCAGAGCCTTCCATGCCTGTCTCCGCTGACCTGCTGCACCATTTAGACTCCACCCCCGAAGGCTCCCAGCTCTGGTGGGAACTGTGAGTCAGGATCATACGCACATAAACCACACCACTGGAACCGGATTTGGTTGAGTACAGTGCCTAAGACTCTCTGCACACACACACACACGCACACCTGCTATTAAGAAAACTCTATCAAGGGCTGGGGAGATAGCTCAGGATTAAAGATTTTGCCTCACAAGCAGTAGGACCTTAGTTCTGATTCCCAGATCCCACCAAAAAACACCAGTCAGATATGGTAGCAGTGTACAATTCGGCCCCAAAAGGCAGAGCCTGGGAAACTGCAGAGCAAAGCAATGAGGAGGAAAAGCAAAATAGGATAACTCTAGAAGTCATCCTTAGACTTGCACAAGCACACACATACTTAACACCCTCTTCCACACACTAATACACACAATAAGATGAAATAAAATAAAGAAAACTTTATGAAGTTTTCCTTCTTCCTTCTCTAGAATGAAACTCTAAATTCATAGTCTATTCCAGTCACAGTGCAGCTGAATATAAAAACTGGTATCTTTTACCCCTTAAATTCCTCCCCTTGCTAAGGTCGTGTTGACTAGTGTATTAGCTCCTTTCTCATTGGTGTAGCAAAACACCTGGCACAGCAACTGAAGGAAGGCAGGAAGGAAGGAGGGAAGGAAGAGGGGGAGGGAGGGCTCTGGGGTCCTCTGGCTTGTGTGTGTGTGTGTGTGTGTGTGTGTGTATGGGAAGGTATGTGTGAGTATATGTTTGTGAATATGTATGTGTAAGTGTGCGTGTATGGAAAGTATGTGTATGTGTTTGTGAGTGTGTATGTATAAGTGTGTGTGTATGGGAAGGTATGTGTGAGTGTATGTTTGTGAGTGTGTATGTGTGTGTGTATGGGAGGGTGTGTGTGTGTTTGTGAGTGTGTATGTGTAAGTGTGTGTGTATGGGAAAGTATGTGTATGTGTTTGTGAGTGTGTATGTATAAGTGTGTGTGTATGGGAGGGTATGTGTGAGTGTGTGTTTGTGAGTGTGTGTGCGTGCATGTGTGGCTAACACGCAATGCTGATCCCCGTGGATTCCTCAGAACCCTCCAGTCTGTTTCCGTGCAGCGCAGAGCTTGTTCCAGCTACCTTCTCATCTCTTGCTCTGCGTCCACAGAGCACAGACATCTGTGGGTGGGACCCCCTCCCTGGGAGGGCATGTGGGCGGAGCCCTGGACAACACTTGGTGTTTCCACAGCTGGAACGTTCCCGAGCACGCCGGACACCTTCCCTAGGACAGGCCTCTGCTCCGGCCTTCCTTGCGAGGCGCTGTGGACTGTTCTAGACCATCACTATTTCGCTCCTGCCAGGGCAGCTGCCTAACTGCGGATTCCATCTGCTCCGCTCCCTGAGCAAGCTGGATGCTATATTTGGGTTTCATTAATGACACTTTAACATACCTAAAAAGCCAGACGTCTGCATCCCCAGCTGCTTGGGGAGCTGAGGCCAGAGAACTCCTAAGCACGGGCTTTGAGGCCAGGTTGCCCAATGTCATGAGAACCATGTCAAAGAAAAGCAATGAAAACAAAGAGAAACAACTTAGAGGTGTTTAGGAACCTGTGGTTGGAGCTCCAGTCAAGCCTGGGGGATCAGGGAGCAATCAATGGACAGCAGATCTGTGAAAACAGAGACATGGCTTAAAGCTTGGTCATGTTGGGCTGCTGTAGTAACACTGGAAAACTGAGCCAAGTTAGGTCGAAGTCACTGCAGGGCTGGTACACGAAGAAGGAGGACAATGCTTGTGTGAGGCGGGAGGGAAAGAAAGGACAAGTGGGCATCGAGGGGCTGGGGAGGAGAAGAGAGGGCAGCAACTCTAGGAGGGGCAAATACGAGCCAAATACAACAGTGTGAGCATACAAAACGTTGTACTTAAGCCCATCATTTCATATGCTAACTAAAAATAAGAACTGGGAAAAAAGAATAAAGGATATAAACGCCCCTAGATAACAATAGCCCCCCCCATAGGTGCATCTCATTTCTCAACATTCACGTCATTTATCAGTAACAGAGGAAAATAACTTAGCTTTGGTGGGCACAATACCACAAGGGAACTCAGCACAGGTTTCTTCCATATGCCTTCAGGAAAAAGAAAAGAAAGGAGGGAGGGGAAGGGAGAGAAAGAGAGAGAGGCAGAGACAGAGGCACAGAGACAGAGAGACGGAGAGACTGTGTGGCTAGCTTCACTGTGTCTTTGTTCTTTTAGCCAACCCTTCCACAGTGCCTGCTGCCACCCAAGAACAACATTCATTGGTGTGGGCAGCACATCTGAGTGACCAGGTTCTGCCTGTCCACGTGCCACACTGGAAACCAAGGTTGTAACATACGCGTCCCCGGCAGGCACACGCCATCTAAGGCATCTAAAGCCCTTCCGGTCCTGCAAGAGCTGAAATTGTGTAAGGCCACCCGCCCTCCACAGAACCACGGGCTGCAGAGACCCCAACATCCAACACGATCCAGCCCAGGAGGCTCCGCTCTCCAGGCGGTGCGGTCACTGTCGGACGCAAGAGCAGGACGCTCGGCCTGGATGTCTGTAGTGCTGCTCACCAGCTGGTGCCCCGGTGCCTCAGTTTCCTCATCCCTGAAAACGAAGTAAGGGTGGGGCAGGTCATCTGGTCACCCACAGGGGTGCAAAGGATCAGGCAATTGATTAGCTCATGGCGACTACTCAGTGACCAGTAACTACTCTCTGGAGGGCTGCATCAGGCCCCTGGCCATCGGGCAGATGTCACTGAGATGCGGCATGCACCTTTTTTGTTCTTTGACCACATGGTTTCAAATGTTGACGTTGTCAGAGCACGTGGTACCCAGAACCTGGTGAGCAGCACCAGCGACCTTTGAAGGGGCTTCGTGATTCGACCCCTGATGACCCTTTTCTCTGCTTGCTTTTCCAACAGAAGAGTCCATCAGACTGAGGAACCGAGCTTTAGGGAAATGTCCCTAAGCTTTCATAAGGGGATGAGGCGCGCGAAGAGCAGGGCAGCAGGTTTTCTTCAGGCCAAAGGTTCCTGGGACATGCATCTCCCCTCTCGCAGGCCTAGTGGCTAACCTCTCGTCATGTGACTAGCCACACTGCTCAGACGGGGGCCTCAGATGCTCTGGAGGGTCAGAATGGGACTTCTTCACATCCTTAGGTCTGATCCCCAGCACACAAAGCACCTAGTAGGAGAGTTTCAAAAGGCATTTCATCAATGGGGGGGGGGAGCATACAAGCGTCCACTGCACAGGCTGCCTCTCCCCTCCACCCCCACCTATCCCCCACCTTCCCCCACGCAGCCCTATCTCACCTGTCTGTCAGCAAAGTCCAGCATAGACTCAGCTGCATATGGGAGGGTATGTGTGCCCCGGTGCCTTGGCTGATCGGGTTCACACACACACTCAGACATCCCCTGGCTGCCCCGTCTAGGTTTTAAGCAAGCATCAGTCCTCCCAGGTAGGGCCAGGACTCCCTCCTGTCTGAAGTCTGAGTCTCGCTCCTTTAATCCCCACCCCTGACTCCTTGGTGCCCAACATTCTGCATTCCGATGCCTGTCATCAGAAGTAGACACCTACCCGGACATGGTGACGCACATCTGTAATGCCAGAACTCAGGCGAGGGGGGATTGAGGCAGGAGGATTGCGTGTTTGCAGCCAGCCTGGGCTACACTGATTTCTGAAAGTCATCACGTGCCAATCAAAAGTAAAAAGGTATAGAATCTCATTATATGTGCAACTTTAATGGCATAATAAATCATTCCCATATGCATTGGCATATAAAAAGAAGCATTTGTAGAGTGGAGAGATGGCTGAGGAGTTAAGTCTGTCTCCCGAGCAGAAGGTCCTGAGTTCAGATCCCAGGTCCCATGTAAAAACGCCAGGCAGAAATGATGGCTGCCCGCACTTCCGGCCTCAGTAGGCAGAGCCTGGGAAACCCCAGAGTGAAGCAAAAATGAGGTAGAAGTGATCCAGGATGATTCCCAAAGTCACCCTTGGTCCTCCACAGGGACATACAGTGTCCTCTGATACATACGCACACATACACACTCTCACACACACTAAATAAAGTAATTAATTAAAAATAAATAGAAAGAAGCATTTGTTGATTTTCTCACAATTTCCAGGTTGGCCATGATAGCTTTATTGGTTCAAGCCAGCTTGGTCCTGCTGGATGATTCAAGATGGGTTCCCTCTCCCATCTGAGAGCTGAGCGGGTCAGCTGCTTGAGCCAGGACGGCTCTCCTCTGCTGCTCAGCGAGGTCTCTGTCCCTTGCAGCTCCTCCCGTCTTCCTTAGGCCAGCCCAGGCTCCTTACATGGTAGTCTAGGAGTTTTATATTGGTCACGAAAACAAAGGCAAGAAAACAAAGGCTGACTCTTGAGCGTAGAAGAGCAAAGAGGAGTGCTCAGAGGCGCGGGGGAATTGCCGGGGTCATCTCAGCAGACTATCGCCTCGTACACTTTGAGACAACAAGGGCGATATCTGAAATAGTCACTGTGAAGTGGCGCAGGGTCCGGGCTGGGGAAAGCCCCCAGGGGAAGTCAGACTGGAGCTGATCAGGCAAGATGGAGTCGGGGTTGATGGAGGGAGGGGATGCTCCTCCCAAAAGTGTATCAAAGATTCGGAAATGCATTTGACACATATGCAGAGTCGGTACTTTGAGGTTTCAATCCTAGCAGAGAGCTCTTAGGGGGAGGGAGAATGCAAGACAATAGAGGACCCCTCTGTAGATGGGACCTGCCGGAAAGGGAAGCTCTCTAGCCAAGGCTCTGGAGGAGGCTAAGTCAGGCCTTGCCTAGATCAGATCAGATCCCAAAGGGTCTCTTCAGTGAGAGTGGAGATAACTCTGTTACTGTTGCTGATTCCCCTCATCACTATTTCCCCTTCTTGGGTTGTGGAAGATTAAACTGGCAACTATGTACCAAAGGCAGGACACAGCTCTTGGGGTTTTGCAACACAGAGTAAAATTTCAGGGAAGGAGTCTCAGTAAACAAGAGAAAACCTCAAGTGTAGCCAGGCCCTGTGCCACTCTCTTGAGTTTTCAATGTTTACAAAAAGGAGCCACACATTATGGTCTTGCACTGTGACCTACAAATTATGTTCGCTGACCTGACCCTTAGCAAAGGACATCAGGCTAGAGACAGAGAAGGATATGGATTCTCCAGTTTTCCCTCATGGCTGTCCAAGCACTGCCCATCGCAGACCAGGCTGGGTAAGAACTGGCAACTGGTGACCTACAATTTTCTGCCTTAGCAATTAAACTTTTTCAAGTGACTTTAAAAGTGGAAATGCCAATCCTGTTTGTTCTCCTTTGAACCTTCGTACCTTGCGAGTCATCCACGCTGGGCAGGAAAAAAGGGAAAAATGTGTAATAGGTGGAGCCAGGAAGTGGTTAGTGACAGAGCCTAGAAGGACAGGCAGGAGGTGGCTCTGGGAGGGCCTAGAACACACCCCGTGGGTGGCCCCGACCTGCCAAGAACGTCCACCACATTTTCTCACAGTCCTTGATGCAAAAAAAGAGAGACTTCTCTGTATATCAGGCTCAGAAGTTATACTGTGTCTCTATGTGAATGTGGACAGTTAGTATTTACCAACATGTATCTGTGTATAGATACTAAAACCTAAAAAACTAAATATAGAAAACTAAATACAAAAAATAAAGAGAGAGAGAAAGACAGAAAGAAAAAAAGAAAGAAAAAGAAAGAAAGAAAAAAAGAAAGAAAAAGAAAGAAAGAAAGAAAGAAAGAAAGAAAGAAAGAAAGAAAGAAAGAAAGAAAGAAAGAAAGAAAGAAAGAAAGAAAGAAAAAGAAAGAAAGACAAAGAAAGAAAGAATTCAAGGGTTGGGATGGAATGTTGGCTCTCTGGGCTTAAGCTTGGACATATATAGGTTCTTACATGATCTGTACATCACATACACACACACACACACACACACACACACACACACGGCTTCTTTCCCATGTCATCACATTTTCTTCTGTTACTGCTATTGCACGTGTATCATAGATCCTTTTCCTCGTGGTTTTTATGTAAACCTGAATCCCCAAATGCCAAGTAACCAATGTGCAAATTTACTTTTGGATTACAGCTTCTTTGTTAGTTGGGGCCGTGCCTCTTTAAAATTAGTCCAATATTGGCTGTCAGTGTTCCAGAGAGAGTCACACAGAGAGAACGCTGAGCACATATCCTGGTAGGTACCTGGTTTCCACATCCACTTCCACAAGTGGTGCTGATGGGGGTGGGGGAACCTGGTGGGGGGGCCCTGCACAGGCGCTGATGGGGGGTCATCCTGCACAGGCGCTGATGGGGGGTCGTCCTTCACAGAGTGGCTGCATTTTTGTCTAAATCCATGGACTTATGTGTGACTCCATTCCTTGTCTGGGACACTGCTGCATCTCATTCTTGGCATCCATTTTGACAGTTGTGAAGCCAAAGTCCCCAGACAGATTCTGCTGGACTGATTTAATCTCCAGGCATCTGTGTAAACCGAAGAAAAGCATCTGTCCACATGTGCTTGCGGAGACCCAGGGGTGATTTCAGGAACCATTCTGGATTGTTCTACCTCTTTATTGCTTTGCTCTGGGGTTTCCCAGGCTCCACCTTCCAGGACCCAAAGTACAGGTTGCCGCTATTTCAGCCCAGCATATTTACATATCTACGTGGGATCTGAACTCATGTCCTTTCACCTGCAAGGAAAAGGCTTTAACCGCACCTTACCAGGCCAGCTATCCTTCTCTCTGTCTCTGTCTCTCTCTGTGTCTCTCTCTGGTCTCATCTCTAGCTTTTTCTTTTTGGCTCGTCTGGCAGGGATGCTGTTTGAAAACTGTGGATGGCTGCCTTCCTCTTGTCTACACTGTAGTCGCCTGACTTCACTTCCCATGGGGATTTCTTCTGAAAGCTCTTCACTCAGACATGCCCTGAACCGGTTCCAAGCAGCTGCCAGGGCGAGAGCAGGGACCGGCTTTATTCCACTGCTTTTCTCTGTCTTCAGACCTGTTTAACTGACTTTCCTTTCTGATTTGTCGTGGCTCTGGTTAACCTTTACTTTTAGCTCGGACGCCTCCAGAGGCATTTTGTTGAAAACGTCACCCCCTTCTCTCTGACCCCCTCCTTCTCCACTCTGCATCCCTGCCGAGCTCTCCCGTTCTCTTCTTCCTCCTTCTGGGTGGAGCCCCGGTCGTAGGGTCAGGTCAGCTCTCTCTTGGTCAGTTCAATGTGGATTTTTTTTCAGTGGTGCGTGTGCACAAATGCATGTGGGACTAGCAGTTGCTATCAGGTACCTCTTCCGTTGTTCTCCACTTTCATCGGTAAGACAGAGCCTCTCAGTGGAACCCAGAACTCACTGGTCAACTCAGCTGGCCAGCTGCCCCTGGGGATTCCCGTCGTTGCGGCCCAACTGTTGCGATTGCCAGTGGCAGCCAAGTTTGCCTGACTCTGCCCCTCAAGCTTGCGGGACAAGCCTCTCATCCACTCAGCCGTCCTCCCACCCCGTGCGTGCTCTGTAGAGTGTGACCGTGAGAAGCAGGGCACGTGGAGTGCGTGTAGGATTCCCATGAGCCTGACACCAGGCAGTGGGTCCCTGTCTCAAAAGAAATAAAAAGAGGAAGCGAGTGCGAAGGGAAGACAGGAGAGCTTAGAATGTGCATACTCACACCCTCTCAAACACTCACTCACATATGTGCACACTCACATACATGCATACTCACATACATGCATACTCACATACATGCACATTCATTTACTTGCACTCATACATATACACATATACTCATATGCACATACACATGCTCACACATACACACTCAAACACATACACACTTTCATATACCATAAACACATATACATTCATATGCATATACATACATACACACATACATATACACACTCTCAAATACATGCACATTCACCCACCTACATCCACACTCTCACATGCCATACACACATATTCTCACACATATATACACTTACACATATACACATTCTTTCTTACACAGACTCACATGCATACACAAACTCAAACACATACACTTTCACATAGCACACACATACACATTCTCTCTTTCTCATTTTCTCTCTCTCCTACGCACACGCACACACGAGGGGCAAGCTCTCCCCTGAACCACTCGCAGCCCTAGAGAGATGGATGGTCCCGAGGAGGCCGTCCGAGGCAGAGCTGGGTTTGCTTCTACAGACAGATGCCTTGCTTACTTAGCATGATGTCGCAAAGCATCTGAAAGTCCCCGAGTCTGTGGTTGACCCAGTGTTCCACCCCCCAGGGGCCCTGTTCACATTGGGCATGGTCACCGTGACCTGCTGGTGACCTGGGGCTGCCTTGGCCCGCAGTCCCACTTCCTGGGGCACATCTAGCCAAGGAACGCAGAGGCCACTCAGGGCGAGGACAAGAGCTGGCCATTCTGTCCTGCTCCCACGCACACACCCTAGTGGAGAGAACCTAGGCAGGGGTGAGTGTTCCCAAGAGAACTCATGTCTTGGGGGAGGTTGGGGGTTGGTTCAGGATGGAGGCCAGTAGTCAATTAGTGAGTTTTTTTTCCTTTGAGACAAGTTTCCCAGGCAGACCTCAAATTCTCTATGTAGCAGAAGAATGACTTCCAACTTGTGACCCTCCTGTGTCTACCTCCCAAGTTCTCAGATCATAGGCGTAAGTCACCAAGGATGTGGATGCGGTGCTGGGGACCATACCTGGGCCTTCCTGTCTGCCAGGCAAGTGGCTACTGAGCTGCATCTCCAGTCTACAATTTACCACTTGAAAAAACCAATTGACAAAAAGTAAAACAGGAAGGAGGCAAATAAAAGTGCTTTGCCATGCGGCCCCGACACCCTGCGTTTGATCCCCAGAACCTATATGAAAAAAAAAAAAAACAGCCAAAGATATGGGTCTGTAAGCCCATACAAGGAGACAGGAAGTAGAGACAGGAGAATCTGTCAGAAACTGGCATGCGGCACAATGGCAGAAATGACAGGCGAGATCCTGCCTCAAAGACAAGGTGGAAGGAGAGGGACCAGCTTCTGAAAAGCTTGTCCTCTGACCTCCACTCGGGCACTGGGACACTCCTGAGCTGCATAGGCATGCTCACAGAACTAATAAACCGATACATAATACTTTGAAAACAAACAAACAACAAGCAAAATTACACAGAATTCCAACATTTCCTAAAAGGGCCCTAAACATGTTTTTGCCATTTCGTACCGCATATTTGTAAGAACGATATTCTCAGCACTGACAATTATAAGATCAAAATATTGATCAACTCCGAAAGACGTTGAAGAGTCTCCTCTTCTGCAGCACTAACTGTTCAGCCAAGAGTGAATTCTTTATGTAAAAATAAACAAGCGTATCCACCTCATTGCCATGCATGTTTTCCTCCGTCTTTAAGAAGCGGTGAAATTGTATGTGAACTGAAGAGCTGCTTCAAATACATTTCCTTATGATTCATTATCAGTATGCGTTTGGTTTGTGTGCCTATGTTACACAGTTTACATAAGCCCAAGGTCGCTTATCCTTTTCCAGTGAAAAAGGGTGGAAAGTGGAAAATTTTGAGGACCCGCCCTAAAATCATAGCCATTTGGCTGTTTTCTTCCCTTTTTCTCCCCCCCTTCTTTTTTCTCAAGTTCATTGCTTATCTCTCTCCTTTCCTCCCTTCTTCCCTCCTTCCTTCTTTTCTTCTCAGGCTATATAGTCCAGGTTAGTCTTGAATTTAAGAATGTCCTGTCTCAGCACCCTGAGTTCTGGGGCTCACAGATGTACCCCACCACACCTGACCCCCAAATGCTTCTTAACCTAGAGATTACTGCTACCTCAATGCACTTGAACGTATTCAATGCCACTGTTTGCTGTGCCTCCAGTTACTTTACCATTACAGTGAAGTTTTTTATTATTTCCCCCCTTCCATTACCCTACTTCTTCATCCTTCCTCCCACCAGGAAGCTTCTTTTCCTCCTGGCCCCTGGCCCTTCCTGTGGATATGTCCCACCGAGTCCAGTAGGGGATATTTGTTCCTGCGTGTGCCAGGATACATGCTGCAGCACGGGCGAGATTTCAGGGGGGCACCACTGATGCCTGGGGGACCACTTCCTCTGGCTTTGACTGTCAGCCCTTGGCAGGTCTGGGGAGGGGGAGGCTATGTAGAGCTCCCTCATTCTTTGTACCATGGCCATAGGCCATGTGCAGGTGAACTTGGTTGCAGGGTGTGGCGTGTGGCAGGTGTGTTGGTTTTATGATTAGGGGTACTGTTTGTCTGTGCCTCCGGTTCTAATCCAAGAGAGATGGGTGTAGGAAGGATGGAATCAGAGCAGGAATTGCTGCTGTGCAAGCACGCTTGTGCCTGGAGTTCCAGCAAAGGGGATGGGGCTGAGGCAGGAGGATTGCTGTGAGTTCCAAACCAGCCTGGATCATAGGGCGGCTGAAAAAGCCAAGGGTATTTGCATATACTAAACGCAGCCCAAGCACTATGTAAAACAGGGTGTGGTGCTCCACACTCCCCCCAGAGGCCGCTGAGGGCTGATGCTGAGGGGGAGGAAATGGGGTGCACACTCGCTGTTCCAGGAGTCGTGCTCCAGCACGGGCTCAGGCACGAGCCATCAAAGGCAAGCAGAGGAAACGCAATGGGCCACATGTGCGGAAGGACTTGAAAGGAGGAGTGAGACTTGCCGGGAAGAAGAGGGAGGTGAAATTTGGGATTAAGGTGTGAACATACCATAAAGTCATGCGCCATTTATCTGAAAATACTTTTTCATCTTTTAATAGGAGCAAAAACATAACCACATAAACACACAATACCGTAATGTCAGTCAGCCTGCATGTATGTGGTCTGGGGAGGATGGGAGCTGAGCCCCTCTTGTCCTGAGGACCAGGGGTGATTGAGAAGGCAGCGACAGTGCGTGAGGTGAGATGCGATAAGTAACCATGCAGCACGCTGGCGAGCTGGATTCCTCTGGGAGTAAGTGAAATTGACACTCTTCCCCCACCCCCAAAGCTGGGCGCTGTGCTCCCCAGAGTTTTATTCCTGCCCCTTTTTTCTCCCCAGGGCAGTCACCATTCTTGCTGACTACACACTCCCAAGCTTGGGTGTGATGCAACGCTTAGCCAGCTCCCTCCCGCCACAGGGAAAGGCAGGAAAGGAAGGACATCAAGCAACAGGAGACCCGGCCAAGACAGGGCCATGCACAGATATGTGTACCCATGGGGAACGGGAAGCAGGGAGGCTGTATTTAGACACTTTATGGGGTTTAGTGATAAAATGCTATTTAACAACTACTAGCAGTAGTTTGGTACTCAAGCATGATTAATTCTGCTTAAGGGTAGGGAAGACAACATGTCTTGGAGGTGTGTGTGTATGTGTGTGTATATATGTGTATGTATATGTATATATGTGTATGTGTGCATGTATGTGTATGTATATGTATATATGTATGTGTGTATATATATGTATGTATGTGTATATGTATGTGTATGTGTGTATGTGTGTATATGTATATGTGTCATAGTTAAATACAGGTGTAAACTTGATGGTTGAGGGTTTAAGCTTTGGGCACATTTGTAGAGAATTAGCAGAAGAGTTAAGACCAGAGCAAACCAGATTGTCTAGTTGATCGGGAAAGGCCCAGCCCATAGTATATGGAATTAGGTCTGGTCGGGTGAATAAAATATGGAGAGCTGATTGAGGAAGTTAGCGTCCTTCTGTACACTTGGTCAGACATGCTGGTCTGGCAAGTAAGGATTGTCCCTCTGCCAGCCATTATGTGTATATTATATGGCCAGTTCCCTTGGTCCTGGTGTGGGTGTGGGCTCTCCTTCCAAGCTGGACAAGCAACTGTAACCAGACAATTGTAAGAAAAAATAAAGCCCCTTATTCCCTTAAGCTGCTTGCAATAATTTATCAGCAACATGCAAAGTAGCTGCTACACACTGACTGGTGTTGGACATGCTTTTAGAGATTTCATTTAGAAAAATCAGAGCAGCCTTTTTTTTTTTTTTTTTTTAAATACTAAAGGTGACTCATGTTTATTGGAAGCACAGACCTGGCATACACTTGTGCAGTAACTTATGAGAGGATATTGCATATGAAAAGAAACTTCTTCCTGGTATTTGCTTTCTGGTGGAACTATTTAGGAATGAGTAGCTCATGAAATAGAATTCTTATGCATGTTGTAATGGTTACTCTTAACTATTGCTGTGAGAGAGCACCCAAAGTCAAATAACTTAAGTGAAAAGGGGAGATTTATTCAACTTACAGTTCCAGAGTGCTGAAGATGGCAGGTTAAGTCACTCCTGGTTGCTATTGGAAGATTCCAATGAGATCTAGGGAGGTTTTGATGGGATCTAGGACTGGTCTTTATATCGTAAATGTATTGATTCAGATAATCTCTTCAGGTGGTCCTAGCTGATCTTAGTTAATGCCAGGTGTGTCAAGTTGACACCCAGGATTAGCTATCGCACATGTGCTCTAGTGACTAGCTGTAAAGCAAGTGACTTCACATGAGGTAATCTGAGGCGCCATATCAAACAAGTGGTTTATAATCTACTTAGAAAACATGAAAGAATCAATAACAAATAGCGTAAGTGGGTATAACAAAAAGCTTGGCTACGTCATTCTGATTCATAGGAACTCAGACAAAGATCTCTGTGGTATTGACAGATTCTCAGGGAAGCTGGAAAGGACTCTGGAAGGATCTGGAAGGAAGGAGAGAACTTGTAGCATGAAAAAGAGAGAATGTGCTACTTAAGAGAATAGGGGCAATTCTCGCAGAGAAAGAGGTGAGAACCAATTGTGCTGAGGGTCCTGAATGAGGGGCTGGAAAAACTCAGTAGAACTCATTCTCAGGAGTCACGGACTTGTGAAGAAACTGGGTCACGTGTAAAAGCAGCTCTCTGTGAGCCAATTCACAAGTTACAACTAGAGCATCATTCACATGTCAGCTTCGTTCTTCCCAGAAACTGGTGGGGATGGTTAAAAATAACGACACCCATCTGCGTTGGTGGGGGCGTCAGTGCTAGCAATAGCAATGGGCTTTGCAGGCATTTGCTGGAGTATTTTTTTTTATTTTAAATTACAGCCAAGGAGTTTCAAAACAGTTGCAACTAACTTTGTGGTTAATCCAACAAAACACTTTTAGTAAAGAAATAATATTCAAAGGTTTTTTAGAAAGCTGAAGAGGAGGGGCTTCTGAACTCAATCCATAAGGCTTATGTTAATGTATTTCCAAAACCAGACAAAGATGTAGCAAGAAAAGAAATTACAGATCAGTATTTCTCATGGGTATAGATGAAACAAATTGTTAGTATGGTTGGGACAGATTAAAGCCATATTTGAAAGGATAATTATAAACAAAAATTTAGCACAGGAATTCAAGGTTGGTTTAACCCTGAAAACCCAATCTAATTTGTCATGTTAATGAACTACAATGAATAGCTATGTTGTGTCTTGACTAGATGCAGAACGAGACTTTGATGGAATCTAACCTGCATTTCTTTTTTAAGCAGTTTTTAAATTTTTTTATTATTTATTCAATCGTGCATGTATGTGTGTGTGTGTGTGTGTGTAGAACCACGGACAAATTTGGGAACCACCATGGATGCCTCCACCTCCTCCTTGTTTACTCTGCCCCAGGATCCACAGGCTCCGCCCTACCAGGACCAAAAACGCAGGCCACCCCCACTTCTGTCTGGGATCTATACGAACTCAGGACCTTGCGCCTGCAAGGCAGAGGCTTAACCCCTGAGTCACCTCTCCAGCCCCCTAACCTGCATTTCTGATTAAAAACACTCAGCAAACTAGGATGAGGAAAGAACATTCTCAACACTTTAAAGGTCATGTGCTAGTTAGCTTTCCATAATTTGACAAAAATCTGAGCTACATAAATTTACAAGAAGGAAGATTCATTTTGGTTCATCGATTTGAAGGTATTGTGGTGATTAAGAACAAGGAAGAACCACTCTGTTTGGTGTGATGAAACTGTGCGCAGTGTGCTAAAGAAAATATGCTGTGGAAAAATTTTGACCTTAGATTAACTGCTCCTTGGCTTCTGTAAACTGCTTACGCGGAAAGATAGTCACTGCTTACACATGAAGATAGATAAAACTTGCTCTCGTTATCTGTTGGCCACTTGGTTTCATAGTTTCAACCTTGGGTCAGCAGGACCCCCACTCAAGGTTTCCACCCCTCCCCTCATATCTGAAACTACCAGCTTGAGTCACTAGCTGGACAGCACATACCAACTTAGAAACCGCTATAAGAACTGTCCCCCTACCCCTACTAGGGGCTCCAACACGAGGTTCCAAACTCTGATGGAGTCCTGGAGTCCTAAGGCTCCATCTAAAGTCCAGAACTTAAATGGAATCCTGAGGCTTCAGTTCTGTTCCACCCACTTTCAATAAACATCCTTTTTAGTCAAGCTCATTGTGCCTCATTGGGTGGACTTCTGAACCTCATAGCAGTATCAGTCCATGGTTAGTTGGCTTGTTGTGGGCATGCCAAGGCAATATATAACGTGTGTGTGTGTGTGTGTGTGTGTGTGTGTGTGTGTGTGTGTGTGTTGTGTGTTGGGGGAGGGAATCCCACACTTAAAAATAGATGACGAAAAAGATCACCGTAGTCCACCGAGGATGTAGCTGAGAGTTCTGAGGACTTGGGCATGAGAGTCTGGGTGAGATGCTTAAAGAGAGGCTGGGGCTTGCCCTGCTGGGTGGTCCTGGGACTGAACCACAGAACCTATTCTTGGGGAGTGGTGGGGGGCAGGATGGGCTTTGCCTCCAATTCTCTCAAATGGGACAAAGGTGGGGAGTGGTTACTGGCGGGGGAGCAGGAGATATGGGAGCAGGATGAGATCTGGTAGTCGTCTATCTCCTTCCTGCTGTGTTCCTGTTGCTGACTGTGGATCTTTTCGCTTTGCCCAGACTCCCTGGTTCAGGGGAAGGCGATCTGACACGGGAGGACCCAGAGGTCGGTGGCTCACACTCAACCTCTTCGAGGGGGATCCATCTTTAAAAGCCGTCCCAGGGTGAACGTGGCTCTTCAGGTCTTTAAAAGGGCATCTCGACTCCTACTTGGTCACATTCTCCGCAGAGTCACCTGTCCTCCGTTGGCTGATGGCTCACTGGGAGGAGGGGGTGACAGCCTTTGTGAGAGAATGAGGCAGTGTTCCTGAGGAAAGGACCGCATGGGGAAAGGGAGGACAGAGACAAGACAGGGCAGATGTCACGGCTTCCCACAGTCTGATCACAGCTGGCGGGGAGCGTCAGAAACCACGAGGCAGTGAGCCGCAGGAGACTGACCAGCTAGCAGCACACCTCATGTGTTTATAACATGCATCTCTGTTTGTTGCAGTTCACCTGCATGGTTGCTGATAAATGACCATCAGATGGCTTAAGGGAACAAGGGGTTATTTTCTTACCGATAGTCCTGTTACAATCTAGAGTCCAGCTTGACGGGAGAGCACGCACCAACACTAGGACCGAGGGAACTGACCACACCATCTCTATATAATGGCTGAGAGAGGGACGATCCTTACTCGCCAGACTATCATGTCTGACCAAGTGTACACAAGGATGCCAGCTCTCTCAAAAAGCTGTCTGTATTTTATTCTAGGGCCTAATCCCACCCACCATGGGCTGGGTCTGGCCCATCAACTAGACAATCTCCTTCAGGTTTGCTGTGGGCGTAACCACTAATTCTCTACAAATGTGCCCAGAACTCAAACCTCAACTGTCAAGTTGACACCTGTGCCTAATCATGACGCTGGTAGATGGTAGCTATACCTCTGGGCAGAAGGAAACAGGTTCCTTTAATGTCTGCATGAGGACCTGACCAGGTGTTCATTTGAGGAGAGAGGATTCAAAGGCAAGACGTGGAGCAGGTGAACCTTATCCCAGGAGGACTCGACAAACCCCTTAAGTGGCCAGGGCCAGCCCTTCCGGTCCTGTTATCTGAAGCAGCCATCTTTTTTTTTTTTTTTCATTTCATAATGATGATATATTCTGATGAATTTGTCCTGAGATTTTTAGCATTGTGAAAATATCACAGGTTGTACTTACAAACGTCCAGAGGAGACTGCACACTGCCTGCCTATTGCCTTGACATAGCAGATTAATCCTAGGCTACAGTCCTATTTAGCATGCTTTTCTTTCAGTTTCTTTCTTCTTTTTCTTTCTTTCTTCTTCTTTCTTTCAGTTTCTTTCTTTCTTCCAGTTTCTTTCTTTCTTTCTTTCTTTCTTTCTTTTTATTATATTTATTTATTTTTCCCCAATCATGCAAGCTTAATAGGTACCCCGTCCCCTCCCTCCCTCCACCCCTTCCCAGTCTCCCTTGCACCCTCCCCACTTTTCCCTTTCCTTTCACTCCCTCCCTCTCTTTTTCCCAGTGCTCCCCCTTCCCCCTCCCATTCCCTGGAGCATCCTTTAGTGTAATGCCAAATCTTCTCTCTGAGTCCTCCACTCTAGTGAGGTGTAAGGACTCAGTGGCATTGCCCAGAGCCCTTTCTTGGGCTCCCCTTTAGTATGGGAACACTATTATGACTGTTAAATCCCTTGCCTCTAAGGATCCTAGTGCCTGTGCTAGACTTTGGGGGGTTGTTGACATATCAGTCATTGCGCAGGTCATGTAAAGTCCGATTATGGTTACTTGGCCCTAACTTGTGTGGAGTATCTTGTGCATCATTGCTCCTCCCATTTTTAGGCATGAAGCAGCCATCTTTACAGGACAAACTTTGTTTCTAGACTGGGGACACTGTTCTGTGAGTCCTCATTAGAAATTTGAATTCTTTCTACCCAATCCCATCTCCACTCCTGTCCCACTTCATACTTTCTCCTTTTCAGGTTTTTAGCAAGGACTTGTAGGAAGCCGTGTCTTCCAGGATGGACAAGTGACCGGCAAACATTATGGGGGCACTCTGTAGAAAACAATAAGGGATAAAATAAATGCAAGATAATGGGCTCTTACTCCTTTTAGCTGTTCAGAGAGAGAGAGAGAGAAAGAGAAAGAGAGAGAGAAATCAGCAATTATTATCAGCAGCCAGGGTCTCTGTGGCCCAATACCTGAAAGTTCCGCAGAGACCGGAAGTGTCAGTCTTCCATTCTTTGAGTCCCCCTAAGCTCTGCGTGCCCCAGCTTTGCAAGATTTACCAAAAAGAAGCCACGGGTCAGGCAAACAGTTTTCCCCAGTCCTCAGACTTTGGTCACATGCCTTTGGTGTCTGGACGCACATTTTGACCTCATTGGGCCACACCCATGGGCATCTGTGATTATTGTAAACATACTTCTAACACCTATGCTGGGTTATCGCTTCTCTCCGTAGTACTTTAGAAGCAGAAACTCTGTTAGGCATACACGTGCCACAGCTTTAAAGGCAGAAAGGAAGAAATGAATCAGAAACAAGAAGCCGAGCTGCATCCCGTGCCGGGCCACAGAGCCCGAGGAAAGGGGTCTTATACCTGCTCACTTCCTTCCACACGAGCAGAATCCAAACCCCGCGCAGCACAGCTGACAGGCGGCAGTCTTTACGGAGAGTCAGACCTTGAGTGCAAACAGGCAGCAGGCAAACAGAGCATTTCAGAAGGAAGTCAACGCAGGGCTGGAGAGTTGTGAAAGAGAAAGTGGGGTGAGGCAAGAGGCGAGAGCCACTAGCCACAGAAGCTCAGGGACTGGGGTCCAAGAGACAAGGCAGGGGTGGAGTCTGGTGGGAGGAAGGGGTGTGTGTGTGTGTGTGTGTGTGTGTGTGTGTGTGTGTTGCAGGATTCCTGCAAGCTCCCCTAGAAAGGACAGCTGATCTCATAAGACACCCACAATCAAGTGCGTCACAGTGAAGCTGAAAAGAAAATGGGGGGCTGCAGAGATGGCTCAGGGGCTCAGCTTTGCCCTGAAATCAAAAGGATCTGAGTTCAGATCTATTTAAAAATGCTAGGATGAATCCCAAAGTCACCTTTAGTCCTCCACAGGCATACACAGTGCCCTCTTGCACACATGTATACAAAAAAGTTAGGGGAGGGGGAGACAGGATATTAGTCATCTTATGGGTTTGAATCTTTACAAAGTAAAAATTTACAATTTTGAAAAAATGTGTGTATATGCATGTGTGTGTCTGTGCGTGTGTGTGCGCGCACGCGCGTGTGCGTGTTCACCTCGTGGGATCGTGGACGCCTGAGGTCACATGGCGATGTCTTCCGTAACAGCTTTTGAGCCAGAGCCTCTCGCTGACCCTGAGTTCGCTGCTTTGGCTGAACTGGTGGCCAGCGAGCACCCAGGGTCTGCCTCTCTCCACCTCCCCACGCCCAGCTTTTCACAGGGGTGCTAGGGATCCAAACTCAGGCCCTGAGCTTGCACAGATGGCTGCCCACCCAGCCATCCCCCCAGGCTCAGAATAAAGGATAAAAGATTGAAACCCATCTGACAGCCCAGGAGCACGTTGAGCTTCTTTCAGACGGCCAGCAGACGGCTTCCCGGGGCAAGACAGGTGACGGGGCTTCTTTGTCCCTTAGCCTCTGGGTCCTGTCCAGGAAGAAGGCTGTTGCCAGCCCCGCCTTGCCCAGAACTATCCTTGCCCAGAACAAATCTCCTCTTTCTGGGACATCCCCCCCCCCCTTGCTGGCCCTGCCCAGTGTTCCCAGGGCTGGGACATGTTGTAGAACGGTTGGCTCAACTTTCAGGGTAGGAGCAAGAAGGTTTTGTGAGGCTTGAATGAGAGACCACAAAGGAGACCTCAGTGTCTGTCTTTGGGAAACTCTTCAAGTGCTCAGAAGACCCACGCCCACCTCTGTTCCATTTCGTAAGCAGCTGTCCCCAAAGTTTTTAGACTGACCTCTCTCTCTTCCTAAATTGCTTATTTTGTGTGTGAGTGAGACTTGGTGCAGGCGAAGTCAGAGAACAACTCTTCAACGTCAGTTCTCTCTTCCCACCATGTGGATTCTGGGAATCGAACTCAGGTCACCAAGCGTGACCGCAGCCCCTCTACCTGCTGAGCCATCTTACCAACCCTATACTGACCTCTAGCACTGACTCAATGTACCAGTGCAACAAACAAACAAACAAACATACAAAAAAAAAAAAAAAAAAGCAGGTGAGTGATTTGAGAAGGCAAGTGTGACAATTGGGGATGATCAGAGCTGAGATTTTGGGGAGCACAGAACCAGAGAGACTCTCGGTGATGGGGGAATTATAGTAATTACTCGTTTTCTCTTTCTCTGGTATGCACAAAGAATAAGTGCTGAAATAATAATCCAGGCTAAGTAACAGGTAGGACCTCTGGAAAGGGAGCTGAAAGGACCGGTGCCCGCTGAGAGTCATGCAATGGGCATCCAGGGCCCGGAAATGCCACCCTGGGAGCAAGGCCCCCACCTCTCACAATGAGAGGGAAGAGCTCTGCTGTTTGGGAAGCCCCTTGTCAGCCTTTTAGGGTCACACCTGTGATACTAAATTGGTATTTACATGGCAGGTGTGGATTCAAGAAGTAATCCCCCTAAGAAACACGGGCCACAAAACCTCTTCCTCTCAGTAAGACTTTGCAAAAGCAATGATACTTGTGGAGGCGAAAAGACATAGGGGAACTCACACAAGTCTGGGGGTGCACCAAGGGTGTCTGTGGGAGGGGTAGTGCCTGACTCAAGGGGTGTCATTCGCATGCAGTGGCTGGGAAGGGGATCCTGGAACCAGGCAGATTGTCCAAGCGAATGCCATGAGGCTCCTCCTGGTCCTTATTCAGTCGTTCCTCAGACACCCTTCAAGGGTGGTGTGTGTATAAAAGAATTTATTAGATTGACTTCCGAGACAAAATCCGAGTGGTCCAAGAGTGGCTGCCTGCAGCTGCTCAGTTCTTGAGCTGAGTCATCTCCGCCATTCCAGGCTGTATTGGAAGGTCCCTGGAGAGTCTCGCAGCTGTCACATCGGTTGCTGAAAGACTGAAGGACTCTCAAAGGGTTCCTGTCACACTGAAATTCAGGCGTCAGCTTGATGGGTTTGGTTTTGAGCTTTGGGCACATGTGTGGAGAATTAGTAAAGTCCAGAATGAATCTGCAGCAGATTGTCTAGTGGATGGGGAAGACCCAGCCCAGGGTGGGTGGGACTAGGCCCTGGGCAATTGAATAAAATGCAGAGAGCTGGTTGAGGAAGTTGGCATCCTTGTGTATACTTGGCCAGACACGCTGGTCTGGCAAGTGACAATTGTCCCTCTCAGCTGTTACGTGGATATGATATGACCAGTTCCCTTGGCCCTTTGGAGACGGTGCATGCTCTCCTGCCAATGGGATGAGAACTGTAACCAGATAATCATAAGGGAATAAACCCTTTTTTTCCCTTAAGCCACTTGATGGTGACTTTATCAGCAACTTTGCAGGCTGCGCTCTGTAGGAAAGAAAGACCGAGCACAACAAAGGCATTAAAGAGGAATAGGTCCCTCCCCATGCATTTCCTTCCATCCAGTCAGTTCTGGAAAGTACCTCCTGTGATGGGCTTCCACGTCAATTAGACAGTCCCCTGTAGGCTTGCTCAAGGGCCTTAACTATCCGTTCTTCACAGGTGTGCCCCAAGCTCAGCCTGTCACCAGCACAGATGACTTTCCCAAGTCCAGCTCCACCCAAGCCTCTGGCACTTTCTGTCCTTTCTGCCTCTCCTCACTTTTGGTGGAACTCTGGTCGAAGAGATGGAGGTCATGTCCACTTCCCAACAACTCAAATAAAAGTGGCTCTCCGTCTGAACCCCCCTCCCCTTTCCCAGCTCAGCAGCTATTCCACCCGTGGGGAGAAGGCCCCCCTCTGATGCTGCCTTGCACTGACCAAGGAGACGAGAAACAAGGAAGTGTCTGCACGGCCCGCGGCTCACACTGTAAAGGGGGCTGAAAGTCTCTCGAACGCTCTCAATGGCCTTGTATACCCTTCAGGCCTCTGAGGACCAATTCCTTGGCCGAATACATCTGCCCCACATCTGCCTGACAAGTGACCAGTAGGAGCCTTTTGTGGGACTGGGGAGATGAAGCTTAGACATGTGAGCTGGATTTCCACACGCGTGCCCGCTCCTGACTGGCTCATGGTGGCTGGGGTAGCTCTGTCCGAGGTCCCCCACCCTGCGTAGAACTCCAAGGAATTTGAGAGTCTGAAATCTAAATGCTCCATTCCAAGTTACCTTCTAAAGTGGAAGAGTTGGAAATATTTTTTTTTTTTTGCATGTGTGTACACACACACAGCTCAGATGACAATTTTTGTGGGGTTGATTTTCTATCTTGCGTGGGTCTTGGTCACCTTATTGACTGGTACAAGGGATTGAATCCAAGTGGCATCACACATACTAGATAAGCAATCTACCCCACTGAGCTATAACCCAGTCCTGTGTGTGTGTGTGTGTGTGTGTGTGTGTGTGTGTGTGTGTGTGTGTGTGTGTTATCAGGAATTGAATCCAGAGACTAAATACATACCAGGCAGGAAATTTACTATTGACTCTACCTTTAAATATGTTCATGCATTTGCAAGGTGGGAAATAAGCAATCAGCTCATGTCCTGTCCCTACCCCCATCCCAACGCCCAAGCAGTCTTGTCTAGGAGGCATACTGATTTTTTAAACCATCAGGCGTTCCATGGATTGCCCTACATACAGGTCTGGAGCACTCTGAAATCAGCAGCAAGAGGCAGCTGCCCCAGCACCCACAGAGGCCTCCAAGTCACACACACTTTGCTCTGTGTTGGAGGAACAGACTCCCTTGGGAAGACACTTGCAGAGGTATCCAAGCATGAGAGGTGCTCTCAGTGGGGGTCCACCTGCTCCTCAGAGTGGGTTGGTCTTTGGCTACAGTTCCTCATGGCGCAGGATATCCACGAGGCGCCAGGCTGCTTCCCTGGGAACTGAGCTGGAGATTCCCAAGCGCCAGACAGCAGCAGCTCAAGGTGTCTTCTCGTCATCAAGGAGTCCCTTACCCCCCCCTGCTCCCCCACCTCCGGGGCAGCCACATTTTGCATAAGCTGTGACTAGCATTCATGTGTCCTGTTACCAAGCGCAAATGCACAGCCTGTCTTGCAGCCAGGAGCAGCCTGATCCAGAATATCCACTGTCTTTCCTGAGATTTCTGAGACAACAGGTAGGCACGCTACGTCTCAAGCAGCATGGGGTAGCTTAACAGTCCCATCGTTTCCCGGTAATCTTGCTCTTAACTAGAATCAACAGTCTTCCTGAAGCACTTAGCCTGAGTGCTCAGTCATAGTGCTATCTATGCCCATTGCAGCAGCCCTTGCCAAAGGAAGCAGGGCACTAACAAGGGGCAACGGGAGCGTCAGACCCACACCCCCGCAACATCCAGCATTAACACTCAAGTCTTTCGGGGAGGTTAGGAGCCTCTTGAGATTTCTCCTTCAATGGTCAAATCCCATTCTGGAAGTGGATGTGGAGAGCATGAGGAAAGCTTCAGTGAGGAAGAAACGAATGTGGAAAGGCTAGTAAATGAGAAAGCCTATGTGTAATATTAAAAGAATGTGAAAACAACTCTTCCAAGCACACATGGGGGGCCTGTGCCACTGACTGCTACCTCCCCGGAGGTCTATGCCACCCAGCAATAACCACACCACACGGGGCTTACTGATCGACATATTCCAGGGCGCAGGTCTCGAGCTGGGACCGGGGCTGGATGAAGGGCCGTTTCCACGCATTGCCAGAGCTGAGGGGTGCCGGAAGATCAATGGTCACCTCCTCAGGGCAGCAGGGCGTACTTTGGCTGGAGCTGCATCGGGGAGTTCGGCTGCCAACCGGACAGAGTCTCGGGATGCTCTGTTCCTACCGAACTGACGTCCCAGTTCTTGGCCTGTCCCTTAAATACTGTTTTATTCCTTCCGCATTACATCATCGGGGTACATGTCTGTTTACAGTTACAATACAGTTGTTTTGCCTCGTTTTGATATTACACATTTTCATTTCTTATGCAGAGACCCGCTTATCTATCACACAGTTTAGGCTGACATAGCGGCCCACTTATCTTTCACACACAATTACATACAGTTGTTTTCACATTCAGTTGTTTTCACATTCTTTTAATAGTACACATAGGCTTTCTCATTTATTAGCCTTTCCACATTCATTTCTTCCTCACTGAAACTTTCCTCATGCTCTCCACAGTAGACTTGTAAATTCACAGATGAGGCAACCCTGTTGGGCCCAGAGGACGCTATTGGCAGAGCAGAGCTGACATTTAGGTAAAGGAGGAGAAGAGCAGAAGGACGCATCAGCTGCTCACTCACTGGAAACAGTTTAAACTGAGCAAAGATAGATGGCAACTGGGCAAGGGACCACACTTCCTAAGACAGGAAACAACGGAAACAAAAGTTTGGTGTGTTAAGGGAGCAGGACATGCCAGGAAACAGAATTTGTCCCCAGCGGGAACACAAAGAATTAATTGTCAGGAGTGAAACAAAAGAAACACTAGGGCCAGTTACTGAGGACCTGATATGCCAAGCTAAACAGCTATCTGGGTTTTACCCTGAGAAGGGCCCCGTGGTACAAAGTTAAGTACACATTTGTCTTAAGTCCGCTATGGCAGCCAGAGGAGGGATGGCCTGACATCAGGGATGGGTGAGGAAATTGGACTCCCACCTGGAGTCTAAGACGGGAGATGGATTCACTGCGGTGGAAGCAGAGGGAAGAGCGGGGGGAACTGAGGGGTGACTGGAATCAGGACCGGTGGGATACACGAAAGGTCTGCTTGGATGACTGGCAGATTGGAGGTAGAGACCTTGCGCCAAGGGGGGGCGGCCTGCGTTTCTGATCTTGGCAGGGCGGAGCCTGTGAATCCCGGAGCAGAGTAAACAAGGAGGAGGTGGAGACGTCCATGGTGGTTCCCGAATTCGTCCGTGGTTCTACACACACACATACACATATACACACACACGCACAATTGAGTAAATAATAATAAAAAAAAGATGACATCCCAGGAAGAGTAAAAAAAAATCATCATCTAGTTATAAATCAAGTTATATGTCACAAAAGTTCAGCTGGAGTTTGGTGCAGCATGACAAAGGAGCGTAAATTCCTGGCAGCTATAAAACTTCGCTGTTGGTGGGCACTCGTGAGAAGAGTGGATGGGAAGAGAATCGGCTCCTGTGCCACAAGTGGTGTTGACCCCAGAAGGATGAAGCGCAGCCCCCGTCCCTTGTCTACTTGGGCACTCTAAACACACACATCTTCAGGACAGCAAGGCAGCAACCAAGACCAGGTTAGCGAACAGCTCTGCAACCTGGTATCTGCAATCTGCCTTGACGCTTACAGACACCAAAATGGCATCAACCTCCTGACTTAAAGTGAGAAAAGATAACACAATTATATATATATATATATATATTAAAAAAAACACCTAGTTATTAAAAGATCAGGCGATGTTTACTGGAGCCTTGCGAGGGCTCCCCGCCCACCCAAGCGCAGGCACAGAGCCTTGAGTGGCAGTCACGCCCCGCTGACCCCTCCTGACCCGGAAGGGAAACCTTGCCGCCTTCCGGGGTGCGCCCAAAACAAAGGCCTGAAGGTTCCGGAAGGCCGGGCCGCGCTCGGGAGCAAAGCACGGAAGTCCCGGCGGGCCGGAAGTCCCAGGGCCCGGGGGGAGACTCGGGCCGGGATGGCGGCTCAGATTCCCATCGTGGCCGCCGCTCCCCCCGCCCAGATCGCTCGGGGCGGCAAGAAGAGGCCGGCCAGCCCTTCCCACAACGGCAGCGGGGCCTACGGCGCCGGCAAGAAGAAGAAGCTGTCGGCCGCCGGCTTCGCGCAGGTTCGCGTCCGCCCTCGGCGGGTGGCGGGGCGTGTGGGGAGGGCGCATGCGCGGGCCCTGGAGGGAGGCGAGTACGCATGCGCGGGCTGTGTGGGCGGGCTGAGTGCGTGTGCGCCAGGGCTGGTGGCATCTCGAGCGCGTGCGCGGAGCTGGCGGGCATGCGCGCGCGCGTAGACGCGGGCGCCTGCTGTCAATCAGTGTTTCCGCCGCGCAGTTTAGATGCGGGAGGTTCGAGCGGAGGCGCACCCGCGGGACATGGTCGTGGGGGGCGGGGGTCGCTGGCGCTCAGGCAGCCCCTGTGCAGCAGGCTTGCCGTCTCTATAAGTGGCAGTGGAGAAGTCGGGTCGCCCTTCCTGCACCCCGCAGACGCGCATGCCCGAGCGGCGTGAAGGGGACCTACGTGGGCATCCTCGGCAGAGTGCACGTGGGGCGCTCAGCCGTTCCACGCGCGCACGCACACGTGCACACACACGTGCACACATACGTGCCGTCTTCTGCCCGGCTGACCCCTGTGCTCTACCCCTGCCCCGGGTCATCACTGGTCTGACATCTCGTTATTGTAACGAGCTTTGCTTTTATGCGTGGCATAAGTCGACTCAAGAACGTATTCTCTTATGTCACCTGCATTCTGTTCTAAATGTGTGAATGTTCTGTGACACAAGAACAATCTACCCAGGCTGGTTCTGAACTCAGGATCTTGTCTCAGCTCCCCAACCCTGGAATTAAAGGCATGTGCGAGCACGCCCAAGTTCTGTATTAGTTCTTTAGTTGTTGGGGTCTCAGCGTGTGAGTTCAAGGCTGTCCTAGAACTTCTAGTGAGTCATTTGCTTGTGATCTTCTAACTTGTGATCCCCCTGCCTCAGGCTGCTGAATTCTGAGATTACAAGCAGGAGTCACTTGATCAACTTCCTTAATCGGAGTTTTTGTCAGATTTTGAAATACTTGGTTCCTCATGTGATTTGATAGTGGATTGAGAGCAAAGACCAAGAACGTAGTCAGTACTTTTGAAGAATTTTTGTTTTTCGTTTGAGATATTGTTTTATTTTTGATTATTCATTGTTTGAGACAGTCTTGCTTCGCACCTATCACTGGCTGGCTCAGAACTCACCAAGTAGCCCAGGCTGGTCTCGAACTCTTGGTAGTGCTGCTTTAGCCTTCTGGGACTACAGGCATGTGCCCCCACACTTTAAAGTGAACTTTTATTCTTCAATGCTGAGGCTGGGATCTAGAGCCTCAACCCTACATCTAGCCAATGGCATAGTGTTATCTTAAGAGATGCCTAGAATTTTCCAGAGGGGACTCATCTGTGTCTCCTGCTCAGATGTGCTGTTAAGTTCACCCAGCAAGAAGTCTGTAATTCAGTCATCTCCCCCTTCCTCCTCCCATGCTTGTCGTTTCACAGGATTAGAACTGCCCCCACCTCCTCACAAAACTAGGGAGACTGACAAATACGCATTGTGATATTTTTCTGCTGTTGCTGTTCCAAATTATAACAGGCTTAGCACCTTACCCTGTGGTTAGCTCACATGTCCTTGTGTTGGTTGCTGAATTTCTCACAAGCTGAATAAAAATGTTGGTTGAGCTAAATTCTTGCCCAAAGGTTTTGGTAAAATGTCAAAGCTCATTCAGATTGTTGGCAGTATTAAATTTGGGGGAGCATGGGCCACCATTTCCTTTCTGGCAGTTAGCCAGAATAACGAGATGTCAAACCAGTGATGGCCTTTTCTGCCTGTGGGCTACAGAGAATCCTCTCTATCCAGTCTCTCTTGTATTTTAGATCTCTCTGCCTTCTCTTGTTTCCAACCCCTGGGTTTGGATTAAAAGGATTTATGTGATTAGGACAGACCCACTGGAAATTCATCTTTATTTAAGATCAGCTGATTGGAAGCCTTAATTGTATTTTCAAAAGCCCTTCATAACAGTAGCTAGATGAGTATGAGGGGATAAGGGAGTATTCTGGAGTTCTGCCTGTCATCTCTGTCAATCAACTAAAATGTGGGTATGTCTGACCTTATGTTGAAGTTGAATGTAGCAGTTGATGCATCTGAATTGAGGAACAATGCAGGTGTAGCCTTCAAAGTGTATCTAGTGTATGACATTGCTTATCTGCTCACTATAGAGAATTATTCTTTGATGTCTTCTCTATTAGAGCTTAGTAAATCTTGTGATCTTTATGGCTAATGGACTTCATTATCTTCCAAGGAGTAAGTGTCTTCGTTAACTCATTTTGTGAGTTAAATGTTTAAGTTGCATCTTTGCTATTGTAAGTTGCCCTGTAGTTAGTAAAGTGTTCCCTCTCTTCCTCCCTCTCTTCTTCTCTGTCTTTCCAGTTTATTTTGAGACAGGGTCTTGTTATGTATCCCTAAGTGGTCTCGCCCAGGCTGACCTTGAATTTGGGACAGACAGTCCTCTTGCCTCAATCTCCCAGGTACTGGGACTATAGGTGTGCACTAGCACCCTAGGCCTGAGTTTGGGACTGGCCATGAACTCGGTGTGTAACCTTGGGTGGCCTTTAATTTCCATCCTCCTTCCTACCCCAGCCCCCCAAGTGTTGGGATTCAAGAGCCATGCATCAACTTGCCTGACAACTTTGTCTTAGTCTAGACTGCTACCGGATATTGCTGATGTTTGATTTTCAGTGGTGAGACAAAAAGCATTGGCCTCCCTTCTGTGTAACCACAGAGAGCAGACAAGGGTAACTGAGGTGTGCGCCCGCATCTTGCAGGCTGCTGCTGATGAGAAGAAGTCGTTTATTTGAGCTTCACGGTGGGCAGAGGGGCGGAGACCCTAGGCCTTGCTGGTGGGCAAAGGGGCGGAGATCCTAGGCCTTGCTGGTGGGCAGAGGGCGGAGACCCTAGGCCTTGCTGGTAGGCAGAGGGGCGGAAACCCTAGGCCTTGCTGGTGGGCAGAGGGCGGAGACCCTAGGCCTTGCTGAGCACATCGCTGTAGAGCAGGTCGGGCTTCTCCAACCAGAGTACATCAGCTCTTCCGGTTCTGCAAAGTGGAAGCCGCTTTCCGGCCAGATGTCAGGCTTGGCCTCTCGGTGGCCTTTACATCTCTGTCTCTTGGTGTCTGTAGATGGAAATGTCCATCATCGCGTATTTTACTGCATCTGAAGCTCGTGACTGACCTTCCCCTGCTGAAGGTCTCCCTCTCATCCTGTCTCAGTACTGCCGCCAGACTCTCAAAGAGACAAGCAGAAGTGGGCTTATCTGGCTAGAGGGGCGATGGAACCCACCACTTTGGCAGGCAGGAGCCCCTTTCGATGATGGGGTCAGTTCACAGCCGGGTGTTTCTCTGACCCTTTAAGCTTGGCTTCCGGGGGCTCCAGCCACCCGCAAAGGAAAGAGCAGAAGCTGGGGTGACCCCAGGCAGGAAGGGCCCCTCTCAAAGCTCCACGCTCCGTGGTTTTCATTTCATTCTGTCCCTCTCTTTGGTACTGGCGCTTTCCCGGTGAGTCATGGTAAGTGAAGCTGGTGAGCAGTCAGGACCCTTGGGAGATGGCCGCGTGTCTCCTGACACTGCGGTCTCAGACCCTGGGCCACGGTGTCTTCAAGAGTGGGTTTCAGTGGGAATGTCCAAAGCCTGAACTGAGGGGGGATGAGCTATCAGCACTAGAGAGGGGAGGCGCCCAGGCCACCGCAGAGACCCCGAGAGGACTGTGGGGCAGTACCCGAGGAGTTCAGAGGACTGTAGTGACAAGTGGCCCTGACTTTCCTCGTCCCTGCCGCAGATCCCATGGACAGGGCTTTGCACGCACGCGTGCACACACAAGTGTACAAATGAGTTGATGATGCACTGTCCCATGAGAAATGGAAACACAATCACTCCTCTCTTTTTCTGTGTGTGTGTGTGTGTGCTTCAATGTGTGTATTTGTGAGCACGCAGGGGTATGTGTGCACGTGCAAGACAGTTTTATAATAACAACACTGAAAATGAGCCAAATGTTGATCAACAGGAAAAACAGATCAATAATTTATTCATCCACATAGTGAATTCTCTGGTGAGAAGTAGGAATCACGAAACTAATTACCCTACCCCACAGCCCATGGGAAACCTCAGAACTTCATGCTGAGCTAAAGAGTACAGGCACAAACTACATGCAGTCAGAATCCACTTCTGGTGGTGTTCTAGAAGAGACAGTTGTGTCAAAGAAATCTGCCCAGGGTGTGGGCTAGAAAAGGACTTTCTGTTCTTCCTTGAAGACACTAGCGTCAATGACTGGTGAGTGCATGAAACTCCTACAATGTTACATTCACTGTAAGAAATTGAATTTTGGGTTGGAGAGATGGCTCAGGAGTTAAGACTCTGCTCATAAGCAGAAAGCCCTGTTCAGATCCCAGGTCCCAGGTAAAAAATGCCAGTTGGGGAAAAAAGAAAACAAAACAAAACGGTGGCAGCCTGCACTTCTGGCCCTTGGTGGGTAGAGCCTGGGAAATTCCAGAGCAAAGCAAAAGGGAGGTAGAAACAATCCAGGATGATTCCTGAAGTCACCCTTGCTCCTCCACAGAGATACACAGTGCCCTCTGAGACATATACACACATAAAAAGAAATAAATAAGAAAGTAAGTTTAAAAGGTTTAAAAAAAAAAAGAAAATTGAATCTTAGTTCCTAAAAAATGTCTATGACTTGACAGTGTGATCTTTTTAAAGAGCGGTGAAATGATTATTTTTAAGTGAATTAACTGAACGTGTCCAGTATTCCCAGTCACCTGCAATTCCAGAGATTCTGCCTCCAGTGCGGCCCTCGTCATTGCAGTCCCCGACTGTAGCCCTCGCCCTGTGCACACTCAGCTTGTTCTCCAGGGAGGCCACTGTGTCTCTCAGTGTCAGATACATAAAGTGCTTATTAGCCAAGGAAAAAACCTATTAGGTAACGGTCCCTATATAGGCCAGTTAAGTTTCTGGAGACTCTTAGCTGGACTAGGAAGTGCATTGTGCGCAGAAGCCACCTCTCTTCTCTGGGATTCTTAGCTTCAGGGTGTTGTTTCCTAGCAGTTCAGCCTGCTCAGACTCTCTGGCTGCAGCCGGCTGACCCACAGCCCTCCAGCTTCCTCTCCACTTTCTCAGAATTCCTGTCCCCTGTTCTCCAGGGCAAACTGGCTCCAGCCTGGCTTGTCTGGCTGAGCCCCTTGAGGCAGCCTTCGTATTTCAGGACACACTGGACAAGATCATCAGCACGTGTCGGCTGCGGGGCCTTGTGGAATGGTTTGATTTAAAGTGGTGTTCCCTGCGGCCTTAAACTGCTTCAGTTTGCTTGTCTGTAAAGCGAGGATCGTAACACGTCTTTGTGGCAGTTGTCAGAACTAAAGGATGCGGCTTGGGTAGGACAGTCACCTCTGAGCTTCACGAGGGGACCAGGAAACCTGGAGCTGCAGGGATGGGGGTTCGGGTCTGTCTCTGTTGTGGTCTAGGGGACAGGCCACCTGCTGGAGCTCAGGGTGGGGGTCCTGTGGTCTCTGCTGTGGACTGGGGGACAGGTCACTCGGTGGAGCTGGGGGGGCCTGTGGTCTCTGCTGTGGACTGAGGAACAGGTCACTCGGTGGAGCTGGGGGGGTCTGTGGTCTGGGGGGCAGGCCACCTGCTGAGCTCTGGGCTCCTGCTGACCCCCGGCCGTTGCTTCTGTATTTTAAGGGTGTCAGCGTGGAAGCCGTGAGCGAGAGCAAGATGGCGTCCTCTGAGTTTAGCTCAGGACCTGTGGACAAAGCTGCCAAGCCTTTGCCGTTTAAAGACCCCAACTTCGTGGTAAGCATCTGAGGTGGGCCCCACATCGTGGAGGTAGTCCACGATGAGGGGACCACAGCCCCCAGGCTGGTGGTCCTGGGCGTGCCCCGCATGGCTCCACAGCCCTCTTTCCAGGGCCAGTTGAGGGAAGAAGCGCGTGCTGTGATCTCTATCATCCCGGAGAGAGAAGGGTGGGGTTGCAGAGTGGCTGGCTCCCACGCTGGACCCCCTTTCCTTTAGAGGAAAGGACATTCCATCCAGGACTGAGGGCGTGTGGTTCTTCAGGTCTGAGCTGTGGCTTGGCCAGCGCTGGCCCTCGGTTGTCGAGGGCGTTGCTCTCCAGGACCAGCATCCAGCAGGAGCAGTGCGCACAGATACTTGCTGCGGTTTCTTTTGTTTTGCAACATTGTAGGACAAAAAAGGAAAAACAAACAAACAAACAAAAACCAGATACCCCAGAAGGCTGTTCGGGCCTGGGGTTCGGGCTTCTTGGGGTTCACTGGAGCACAAGAACCTGCAAGTCAGAGACTCGCTCTCAAGGTGTGGTTTGGAGATTAAGTCTAGGTTCTTGGTGAACTTACTTTAAAGGGTCGAGGTCATAAGTGAGTTCTTCAAAGTTTCCTGTGCGCATGTGAAAAATAGCCTTTTCTGTATGTCCCATCATCTAACTTGAGTCCTAAGTCATAGTTCAAAAGCTGCGCTCTTACTCATGGGCGAGCCTTGTCCTGCCACACCTGCATCAAGACTGACACACCTTGCTCCCATAGACTCCGAGGAACTCAACAGAGACAAGAACGCACAGTGGGAATCTTGGGGACTAGAGTTGGATGAGTGAAGGGAAACGCCCCTATCAGTGGCCTGAAGGGGGGCAACTTGGTGGGCCACAGAGGCCTGAACCTCTGTGTTCAGTAGACAAGCCAGAGGAAACCCTGGGGTCCATAGAAGCGGACAGGCAGGAGGGTGGGAGGGAGTGAGGTAGATGATGAATAGAGGGGAGAAGGATGGGAGGGAGGGGGGATGGAGGGAGCAGGGATAAGTACTCAATATGCTTGTAAAACTAGGAAGAAGTAAATAAAATTTAGAAAGCTGTGCTCTTTTCTTTGCTTATTTTTTGAGATAGCTCATGTAGCCCAGGCTAGGCAAACTCACTGTGTAGCAGAGGCTGGCCTTGAACTGTTGCTTCTCCTGCCTCCATCTCCCAAGTGTTGAGCTTATAGGCAGTGCCACCATGCCAGGGCTAAAAACTGTTCTTTTGCACAAGATGAAGGGGCTGGTCTTGTGGATAGAATGGGAGGTACGAGTCCGCCATCCTGCAGTGGGGCATGGGCTCACGCAGCCTGGGGTTGTGGGATTGGCCGCCATGCAGCAGGGATCACGGGATCATGGCACTGGCCACTGGGCAGGGGGCGTGGGACCAGAGCAGTGTTCTCTACTGATTTTTGTCTCTTTCCCTCCATGTTTGCCATCTGAGCACTCCGGCCACGGCGGCGCCGTAGCTGGCAAGAAGAACAGAACCTGGAAGAACCTCAAGCAGATTCTCGCTGCTGAAAGGGCATTGCCATGGCAACTGAATGATCCTAACTGTGAGCCTTCTGGAAACTTCTGTGTGTTTCTGTCACGCAAGGGAGCTTGCTTACAACAAACCTACGTTATTTGGTCATGTTTGCACGGTTGCTGGAAGCTGTGCTTAGACTGAGATTTTTACTGTGGCAAGAACCCAAGACTATTACGTGTGTATTTCCTCTTCTGTGTCTGTTGCGTATGTGTGTTGTCACGTGTGCATGTTCCCTGTGTCTGTTGTCTTCGGTGCCATCATTAGCTTGTCCATCAGGAGCAGTAGATCTGATATGCTAGTGTCCATGTTCCCATCAGACAACTTCTTATTTGAAAGGCTTCTCTTAGGATCGTTTTCCAGAACAAGCAGCCCTGAGTCTAACACGCGATTTGGGAGGGTTTCCAGCTCGTTCGTTTTGAATCAGTGTTTCCAGCTGTAGCATGTCCAGAACGTTCTGATCGGCTGCCCTGGAAAGTTCAGATCCAAAGGGCCCTCCACCGGGCCCCGCTGTGCGTTTCTCGTGCAGCCTAGGTGGTGACAAGCCTGTCAGTCATCCGGGTGTGGGCCTGGGAGTCTGGGCGCACGTCTAGCCCGAGGCCGGGTGGCATTTCATCCCTGCCAGCTCTTGTGAGGCCGCTGGTCCCTGGCAGCAGGCCAGACCCGCAGCTGGTGCTGCACTTGGCTGTGACGGACCCACCCGGAGAGTTCTGTGAGCTCAGTGTCACCGAGCCCAAGCTGGGCAATGCTGCCGAGTATTTTAGGAAAAACGAGAATCACAATATTTTGAGGACACGCACAATCACAGCTTCCCCTTTCTTGTTTTCTTCTAGACTTCAGCATCGATGCTCCCCCATCCTTTAAGCCGGCGAAGAAGTATTCTGACGTGTCGGGCCTTCTTGTGAGTGAACTTCCATTCTGCCTGTAGTAACGTTAAATCTGTCTTGACAGCGGTCAGCAAGCCTGGTACAGCGAATGTGTTATAGCTGGTAGGGTGGTGCCCGGAGTTCATGCTGAGACCTGGGGTATCTGGGGGACAGCCCGAGGGAGGGTGGTTCAGAAAGTAGACACGAGAGTTTTAACTAGACAGCATGAATGAAATCACTTCTCTTTTTCCCCATTCTTTTTTTTTTTTTTAAAGTCCATGTGTATATGTACCAAATTTACTTTATCCATCTATCTTCATCTCAGCTATTCTTTTTTTTTTTTTTTTTCCGGTGCTGGGGACCGAACCCAGGGCCTCGCGCTTGCTAGGCAAGCGCTCTACCACTGAGCTAAATCCCCAACCCCCCCATTCTTTTTTTTTTAAATGTTACACAAGCAAGTTCAGCTTTTTTTTTTTTTTTTTATTGTTTATTCAATTGTGCGTGTGCTCACGCGCGCGCACAATGTGTTGTGTGTGTGTGTGTGTGTGTGTAGAACCACGGGCGCACTCGGGAACCACCACGGAAGCCTCCACCTCCTCCTTGTTTACTCTGCCCCGGGACTCACAGGCTCCGCCCTACCAGGACCAGAAACGCAGGCCGCCCCCACTTCCGCCCGGTGTCCATACGTGGGGTCTAGGATCCGAACTCAGGACCTTCTACCTGCAAGGCAGAGAGGCTTAACCCCTGAGCCACCTCTCCAGCCCCCATTCTTGATACTCTGAAATAGTGCATTTGAGATGATTGGCTGTGCTTTAAACAGATGTTTAGGGTGTGTACTTAGGAGTGTACTAGGTACTCCTAGCATGTCGACTCCACAGTGTCACAAGCAGGTCTCCTCAGAGACCCCTTATAAAGGCAGTGACTTCCAAAGCTGCTTTTAAGCCTTTTCCAAGAGAAGCCAAGTACATAAGGCATGGGTCTCAAGGAGGTACTGTGGGGTCTGGTCATCTGTCCTACCCACCCTTCCACCGAGACCCCTCAAGTTCTTCCAGCTGAGCTGGAGTCTGGGGTGGGGTAAGTGCCGCAGCCGGGCACTGAGGACGCGTTTCCTTGTCTGACGCATGGAACGTGGGTGCAGGACAGGCAGATGCTTCTGCTCGCTCCTCATCCTCTTCCGTCTCACTCTTTGCACGGTGGGATTTCCCCCCAGTCCTAGAAGTAATAAGCACTGTGCTGTTTCAGTTCATGTGTGGATCATTTAATGCTGTGCAAACTGTCCAGATGAGTTCTCTGCTCACAGGAGGAGAGCTGCCTCCTGCGCCATGCTCAGTACCCCGTATTCCCAGCCGGTGCATTGTTCTGGGGTGTCCTCCTGTCTGGGTTCAGATGGTCACATTAGAGTTTGGATGTTTGCTCCCCCCCAGGGATGTATGCCGGGGGCAATGTCAGGGTTCCTTGAGAGATGGCTGAATATATGGTGGTCTGTAGGCTCCACCCTTAGGGGACGGATGCTTTTCTTGGGGTGGATCAATTCTTCCAGGAATGGATTTGCTCCCGCCAAGAGCCAGCGGTTGTGAACAGTTAGAAACAGGAGTGAGCAGAGGCATCTGCCTCTTCTCCTTGCTTGCACTCTCCTCTGCTCAGTCTGTCCTCCCATTGCCTTGTTAAGATGCTGCCGGGGAACCCACCAGAATGCACACTCTGCTCTTGGACCTCCAGCAACCTCTGGCGTGGGAGCTAAGGAAGCCTCTCTTCTCTAGCCTGCACGGTTGCTAGTTGTTTTGTAGCAGCACAGAACGGACTAGAACACTACTTCAGCTTTTTTTAGTGTGCGCTTGATGGCGCATCTTCTTGACCTGTCTGGGTCTTTATAACTAAATGGTTTCTTGTGGACAGGACGCCACAGGGTCTTAGCCACCCTGATGGTCTGACTTCCAGCTGTGGCATTAGATGATGCACGTGTGGAGTGATGCTGCGGTGGTTGGATACAAGTCAGCTTTCTCTGGGCTTTCCTTGTTCCTTGTGGGTCTCTTCATTCCTCACTGTGGTCTTCTTTCAGTCTCATTGAGCATGTTTAGACTTTTCTAGAACAGTTTTAACTTTATAGGAAAACTGAGGATAATTTAGAGAGAGGTTTCCTGTGGCCCAAATTCTATTTCTCCTCTTATTAACTTGTTATGATTAATACAACTGACGTTGTTGTCATTATCTAATGTGCATAGTGTCTAAAGCATCCTTAGTTTGGGGTGAAATGCTCAGTGGTAGACCTTGGTCTCATGTGGGTAGTGCCATGGGTTTGATCCCTAGTACCATAAGTAAAGAGAAGGGGCAGATTTCCTTCATCTTTGCCGAGTGTTCTTTGTCCTGAAATCCGTGGGTGCCCTGTCCTGTTTAGCCTTCTCGTCTCTCTAGACGCCTCTTGACTCTGGCATTTTCCAAATTTTCCTTTTTGTTTTTGATGCTTTTGTTCTCAGATGTATGTGTCAATAGGATGCTTGTACGTGGGTGTGTGCACCTGGGCGCATGTGGGTGTGTGCACCTGAGTGTACGTGGGTGTTTGTACCTGAGTGTATGTGGGTGTTTGTTCTTGAGTGCACGTGGGTGTGTGCACCTGAATGCACGTGAATGTATGCTCTTGAGTGTACATGGGTGTATGTTCTTGAGGGCATGTGGGTGTATGTTCTTGAGGGCATGTGGGTGTATGTTCTTGAGGGCATGTGGGTGTATGTTCTTGAGTGCACATGGATGTATACACCTGGATGCATGTGGGTGTATGTACCTGTGGAGACCCAAAAGTGACACTGGGAATCATCCTCCATTGCTCTTCTACCTTCTTACTGTGAGCCTGGGTCTCCTAACTAAACACAGAGCCCACCATAGGACAGGTCTGCTTGGCCAGCTTGCCCTGGGGATTCCCAGGCTCTACCTTCCAGGGCTGGAATTGCAGGCTGCCACCGTGCCTACCCAGCATCTCCATGTGGAGAATTGCAGGCTGCCACCGTGCCCACCCAGCATCTCCATGTGGAGAATTGCAGGCTGCCACCGTGCCTACCCAGCATCTCCATGTGGAGAATTGCAGGCTGCCACCGTGCCTACCCAGCATCTCCATGTGGAGAATTGCAGGCTGCCACCGTGCCCACCCAGCATCTCCATGTGGAGAATTGCAGGCTGCCACCGTGCCTACCCAGCATCTCCATGTGGGATCTGAACTCAGGTTCCTTTGTTTGCAAAACAAGTGTTGGAACCACTGAGCGATCTTCTCAGTCCTCTCCCCCCTGTTATCTGAGATGGGGCGGGGTCTTGCTACCTTGCCCTGCCTGCCCTGTGCTCAGGTGGTCCTGCCTCGTGTTAAGTGCTTACTAGGACGCTTGAGGAGAAGGGAGAACGGGTGTGGCCCGTTCAGCTGTGAGCTGCATGGCTGTGTAACTGCGGGACCAAGGGCAGATCGGAGCTGAATGAAAGATGCGAAGCAGCAGGAGCGGCGTGATGCCATCACACAAAAGCAGCGGCGCATGCGCTGGGTCACGGCTTTGGGATAGAAGGCAGCAGTAAAGGGGACTTTCATCCTACACACAGTGCTTTGATTTTACTTTTTAGATAAGAACCGACTCAGCTGTTACTGGTAGAATTTGAAATTGGGAAATTTTAAGGCTGAGTTTCTGTTTATAGGACACTTCTGTCCCCCGCCGCCATGAGACTGGCTCCCCGTGCCCGGCACAGCCAGAGGCAAGCAGGGTGCCAGGCCCTTGCGGCCACATCAGCCTGTGCCAGGCATGCGGGAGCTGAGCACTGTCTATCGCCCTCTGCCTGTCCACCTGCAGCCGTTTGCCCCCTGGGAAGGCAGCCTGCCCCCCACACCTTCAAGGGAGCAGACATCAAAGAAGGGGTGGAGGGGCAGGAGGGACTAGTCCGTTCCAGTTTTTGTTGGTACCACGGAGCTCCGGCCCTGTTGCTCACACAGCAGCCCTCCAGGCAGCCGAGACTTGTGTTTGGTGGGCTCAGCTTGGGAGGCCGAGGCAGCCTTGGTGGAATGTCAGGGCGGTTGGTTCATAGGATCCTGTTCGGGGGCTGGATAACTAAATTAAACACCAGACACAGCGCTCGCAACACGAAGGTGGCCGTACGGCCACACGCCCTCCCAAGAGACCGACTACATTTTTCAAATTAGGTTTTTATGGGAACTGTGTCAGTTATTACAGGAATTGTGCTACAGAGAGGTGGTCTAAGAGAGGTGGTCTAGATTGAGCCAGAGCAGCAAAGGTTAATTTTCTCCATTTTCCTGACACAAAACAGCCTCGTACTAGAGGGAGATTCCTGGAGGCCCCCTCTGGCTCCCCGGCCTTCTGCCCGGTCACACACAGAATTACTGGGAGTCACAGGTCTGCAGACGGCCACAGAGTCCCAGCACTTCCCCCTTCCCTTCCTAGGTGGACATTACCCATGAGACTGTGATGCACTCCCCTCCCCCAGGAGTTGGACGTCACCTATGAGACCATGGTGCCATTTTGCATCCTTCTTTTAGAGACACTTAAACTTGCTTAACTGTATGTGCCCCCCCCCCAAAAAAGTCTATCAAGCTGTGAACGTTGAGGTGCGTAATTCGTAAATATTTCCCCACCTCACACATGGGAAAAACATTTCCAAACAGGCATCTTAAGTCAGTAGGTTGCTTCTTCCACCATGGTCTGATGGTCCGTTCATCTGTCAATCCAGCCATTGTGCAGTTGTTTGGGATCTGCGGCCACTGTCTGCAGACCCACTGTGTGCTCCACAGGGCTGAAGAGCTAGTCTAGGAGAAGCAAGCCAGCGTGCTCCTGCCTCACTTAGCCTCACTGCCTAATCTCACAAGGAGCACACTGTGAACGTGGGTTGCCATCCTGAGCTCCTGGGGTGGGACAGGGCATCAACAGGCCCCTCTGAGTCCTGAAGGGCAAGCAGGTGTCCCTGAGCACACAGTAGGCCAGGTCCCTGCCACAGAGAGGATGGATTGGATATGACTGGGAGGAGGGCGTGGCTGGGAGGAAATGGTACAGGCCGTAGTGGTCCACCCACAGCAAGGGGCCGTGTGGTGAGAGGGAAGCAGGCCCCTTTATCAGGCTTTGATCTTAAAGTGGACAGGAGCAGCTGGAGAGGTTTTGTGCTGAGGACTGACATGATTGGAGCTGCAAGTTGGCGAGGCGATGCAGGTTGCAGCTGGGGGCGGGGAGCGAGGGGGATGGGGAGTGAGTAGTGCGGGTGGCTAGTGGAGCCTGCAGGGGGGCCATGGAAGTGCTGTAGGGGTCAAAGAACTAGGCAAGTGTCCTGCCAGATCACAGATGCAGGAGAGCCATGGGGCTGTTCCTGGCCGAGCAACACAAAGCTGGGGCGCTGGCTGGAAGCAGGCGGGTGCTGGAAGCAGGCGGGTGTTGGAAGCAGGTGGGGTGCTGGAAGCAGGCGGGGCCCTGGCTGGAAGTAGGTGGAGTTTGAAGGCAGGGAGGCGTGGCCACGAGGCGGTCAGTCTTGGGCCTGCAGTGATGCTGCAAGGAACAGTCCAGGAGTCTGAGGTGGTCTCTCCTCCCTCCAGTCTGGACCCCGCGTGCTTCTCAGTTGTGGGAAGAGTTGAACGAGTCTCTGGTAAAGTGACTCTGGTAAAGTTCTGGGTGACGATGACTGCTGAAGACTCTTTCACCCCAAGAACTTTCTGCCCTTTCCGTTTCTCACGTAGGCCAGCTACACGGACCCCCAGAGCAAGCTGCGGTTCAGCACCACCGAGGAGTTTTCATACATTCGCAGGCTGCCGTCCGACGTGGTCACAGGCTACCTGGCCCTGAGGAAGGCCACGAGCATCGTGCCGTGAGCTGAGGCTGTGAGGCGGAGCCGTCCGCCCGGCAGGGCTGTGCTTGGCCAGATGTTCACAGCAGCTTTTGTCTGTTTTCCCCGTGAGTGCGATAGTTCCTGATGAATTAAATTATGGTCCAGGTGCCTCCAGCGAAGGTGTCTGACAAAAAGTGCCTGACAGGAAAATACAGTGCGATTGCTCTTTAGTCTCTCAGTTTACCTCGAATGGCCCCGAGGTTTCCTTTCCACGTTGCGAGTTCTCATCCTCCGTTTCAGGACTCTGCAGTGAATCCCGCACATCCCAGAGACTCCTGTGTCAGCACGGTGGTCTTCTCTGTGTCAGAATGCTTGGTGGTCCCCTTAGGCATGGGGAGGAAATCAGAGTGTGCGGCCTGCTCACAGGGCTAGGGACACCCCTCCCCCCTCCCCGCCGTGAACCCCAGCATCGTCTCTGCACCCGGGGCTCAGGGTGCTGCCACTCTGCAGACTACCCCTGCATCCTCCCCCAGGAGAGCTTTGCCTTGGGCCAGAAATACAAGGAGGCCCCTGGCTTCTCTGCGTGTCACTCCTCTTGGTGCTGGGACCAGATACCTGGCCAGAAACAAAGAAAAGGAAGAAAGGTTTGTTTCGCTCATGGTTTTAGGGTAACTCCTGGCACCCAGATGCCCTTTCCACAGACATTCCAGCCTCAGGAGCCTCCAGAACCTTCCCACATCACAAGCAGTGAGGGTACCAGAGGGCGCGGTGCTGTGGCGCCCCCTTCCCCACAGGTCCCTGGGTGCTGGCCAGGAGAGGCGGAGCCTCCCAAGCCCCTGTCATCAAAGCTCTTGCTTGTCCCTCTTCTCGGCCGTGTTCCCTCCCCTGCTCCTCTCGGGTCTCTTCTGGCCAGCGTGCTGACCATTCCGAGGGTCAGGTCATTTTCCACCCTGAACCAAACTTCAACTGTGGCTTATGTGTCCCGTGGGTTCTGAGCAGGCGGGGATGGCTGCTGTGTCCAGGAACCCCGACATACTGTAACCCCAACCTTGCTGTTGGGGTGCTCAGCACTGGCTGTGTGGTTCCCCTATAGGGGGTCTGTAAATACCAGTGTTTGGGGGCATTGCTTCAATAATTGGTTTTATAAAGGTGTAACTTAGACACAACAAAGTTCACTAATTGTAAGCTGAAATGCTACAGTTTTTACAAATGCATATAATCAAATCTCCATTAAAATATACATGAAACACTTCCCGTCAAGACTAAGGTTTTAGTACAAATTTCAGCGAGGCGCGCGAGAAGGAAGGAGATAAGTAAAGGACGGTCACAGCGGTGGCTCGTCACACTGGTGTTTCTCACATCCATCGCAGGCGAGCAGTTGGGTGTGTGACAAAGAGCTGCCTGGTTTTCCGATCCCTTGGGATTCTCGGGAGGTGCAAATGAAGCAGCTGTGTGCGTCAGTGTGTCTGGGATTCATGTCTCATTTTTTACTAACTAAATTAAGCTACTTTTCCCTAGTTCAAAAGCAACCAAGCCTCAGAGGGGCTGATTCCACTGAGCTGGGCAAAAGGCCACCGTTGTGCCTTTTAAACTTCGCGTGGTCTCACCATGCAGCCCAGTCGAGAACACTCGTGCTTCATCCCCAGGGAGCACCCCACGGTTCCTGTCCTCAGAATAATGACTCCTTCCTTATTTCAAATGTTTCAACTGTTTGGGACAGAGAGAGAGAGAGAGAGAGAGAGTATGCATGTTTTTTACTTTGCTCTGGAGTTTCCCAGGCTCTGCCTTCCCAGGCCAGAAGTGCAGGTCGCCACTGTTTCTGCCTCACATTTTTACGCAGGGGCCTGGGACCCAAACTTCTGCTTGTGAGGAAGAGACTTAACCCCTGAGCCTTCAGGCTGAGCTTCAGCCTGTGCTTCCGCTCTCTACAGCAGTAGTGAAGACCCTGAGGCAGGAGACATTTCCTTGCTTCTGGAAGTGTCAGGACCCACAGCGCTGCTGAGGGATCTTGACTGCCTCACACCCTGGCAGGAGACTGTGGGAGCAGGATGACGTCAAAGGCAGGAGCCTTATGAGATGACATCAGAATATGGGGGGCTGGGGAGATGGCTTGTGGCTCAAGCATGAAGACCTGAGTGTAGATTCCTGGCACCCATGTAAAAGCTGGGTGTGGTGATGCCTATAACCCCAGCACTGGAAGTTACGGGGAGAAGGAGGTTGACACAAGAGGGCCCCCCCAGCTGTTTGCTGGCCAGTGTGTCTATCTGGAGTGTGTCTATCTGAAGGACCATCTCAAAGAACAAGGTGGGGAACAGTAGAGGAAGACGCCAGAGAGAGAAGAAAATCCCGAAGTCAGCCTCTGGCCTCTCTACCTGCATGTCAGCGGCTCATTTGAGTCCTGGTTAAAAAAACTTAGCTACTCTTGTGACATTTAGGAATTTATTAGATTTTGATAGCTAATGAGATTTAGGAATTCTGGACACTTTCAGCTGGGATGCTGGTAACGGTAAAGGAAATACTTCATGTTTTAGAGACACGAGAAACACAGATTTGTTTTGGGATGATGTGAGAGAGAGGAAATGGATGGAAGTGGGTGTTGAAACATGATTGGCCATGAGTCAGTGATTGTTAAAATAGCTGGCATGAAGGCTTGGTGTGCCATTCTAATTTTGGACGTGTTTGGATCTCGTCATGATAAATGTGTGTGGTATTTGTATGTACCATGTGTGTGCATGTGTATTATATTTGTGTGCATGTGTGTACACATGTATATGCATATGTGTGCATGTGTATGTGTGCATGTGTACATGTGTGCATGTGTTGTATGTGTTGCGTGTATACGTGTATGCATGCGTGTATGTGTTGTGTATGTATGTGTTGTGTGTGCATGTGTGTGTGTTGTGTATGTGTGTGCAGGGATGTGCATATGTGTGTCATGTTTGCACATGTGGTTTGCATGGGTGAATGTGTGTTGTGTCATGTGTATGTGTTGTGTCATGTGTATGCATGTGTCGTGTCGTGTGTGTTGTGTGCATACATGTATGCATGTGTCGTGTACATGCATTGTCATGTATGTGTGTGTTGTCATGTGTGTGCATGTGTTGTGTCATGTGGGTGTTGTGTGCATACATGTATGTATGTGTGTCATGTGTATGCATGTGTCATGTATATGTGTATGTGGTGTGTGTGTTTGTGTCATGCGTGTGTTGTGTCGTGTGTGTATGTGTTGTCATGTGTGCACGTGTGTCAAGTGTGTGTGTGTGTTGTGCGTGCATGTGTGCTGTGCTCACTCGTGCACCCGTGGAGTCCAGAGGTTGAGTCAGATGTCTTCCTCTCTGGCTCACCAGCAAGCCCCTGGGATCTGCCCATCTCTTCCCTCTTCCCAGGGTTCTGGGGCTACAGATGCACACAGCTGCCCCTGACCACTGGTCTCATGGAGGCCGGAGAGAGAAAGAGAGAGAGAGAGAGAGAGAGTGAGAGAGTGGGGTGGGGAGATGCAGATAGAGAACTCATGGGTGGATTGCTCCATCAAGAAAAGTAGCACTCGGCTGGAGAGATGGCTTGGGGGTTGAGACTCTGTCTCCCAAGCAGAAGGTCCTGAGTTCAGATCCCAGGTCCCACATAAAAAAGGCCAGATGGAAACATCTGCTTGTATCTCCAGCCCTGGTAGGCGGAGCCTGGGAAATCCCAGAGCAAAGCAAAAAGGAAGTAGAAGCAATTCAGGATGATCCCCAAAGTCACCCTTGTCCCTCCACGGGGACACACACTAAATAAAGTTCTTTAAAAAATTAAAGAAAGGTAGCATCCCAGGAGCCCATCACCTAAACTGCTGGGGAACAAGCCTTTCTAATTATATACGCCTTGGGGGGGCATCAGCTATGTATTTCTTGTGAGGTACCAATGAATCATAGAGACTTGGGCGTGAGTGCATTTGGGCGTCAGTCACTCCTCCCTGTAGACTGCACATGGCCTTGAAGTGAAGGGCGGGCACCATGTAAGTCGCTGCAGTTTCCCAGACAACCGAGCCAGGAGTTCACCTCGGGGGATCGTGTTCCAGGTGCGGCACAGACAGTTTCATTCTGTGCAAAGACCAGACTCTCATCTTTGCTTCCAGTTAGCAATTTCCTCCCATCTGCTGTGAGAACAAGTAACTGGCACCATGGCCTGGACTCCCCGCAGCCCTGCAGGCTGTGCCCTCCCCCCACGTGCACTGAAGAGACAGACAGCAGGTGGGTCCTGAAACAAGGAAGCACAAGGACAAGCTGGTGGGGTCCAGGAGGAGCCGTCACTCCACATCAGCAGGGTTTGTGCGTTTGTGCTGTGTTAGGAACAACGTGACCTGACCGAGGGGAGGAGACACAGCCACACCCCGGCGCGTCCTGACGCATTTGGGGGAGGGGGAGGGGGGCTCCTGCCGCCCTGCAAGATGAGCTTGATGGCTGGGATTTAAATTGCATCTCGTTCCATCTCTACTCGACTAACCCTGTGGTCCAGTGAGACTGCTCTTGAATTCTAATTCCTTGGCTGCAAATGAGAGGGTAGATGCACCGCACCTGGTTGGGGTCGTCAGACCAGGACAGCAGAGCACTGAGCCCTGGAGGTCCGGCGGCCTCCCCAGGTCTGTGCATTAGAATGTGAGTCTTTTCAGATTGACACCTGCTTGGTTTTGTCCTTGTCCTTGGGCCCAGTACTCTTTGACCCAAATTTACAGCATACGTAGCAACTGAACGACATCCCATAATAGACACTTGTTGCGTGCTTGTCTTATGTCTACCAGCTGTTTTTCCTGTCTTCCTCATTGCCTGTCTTAGACATTTACTCTGCTCCTAATTCTGTGCAATTTAATAAACCAGCTCTGATTTTTTTTGTGTGCATATGTGTGTGCATGTGTGCAAGCGACTGTACACAAGAGGACTTGAGTGTGTGTGCCTGTGGCGACCAAGGATGAGTAACGTCAGGAATCATTCTGGATTGCTCTACCTCCTTACTGCTCTGCTCTGGGGTTTCCCAACTTTTGAAGATCGCTTGCCATATCTACTCGGCATTTCTTATGTAGGATCTGGGATCTGAACTCAGGTCCTGTTTGTGAATCTGTTTGTGAAGGAGGTGGCTCCGTTGGCAGCGTGCTTGCCTAGCGTGCACGAAACCTTGGCTTTGCTCCCAGCACTGCCTGGCTGGACATGGCGCTCATACCTGTGACACCAGCATTGGGGACGTGGCTGTGGGACCAGGAGCCAGGATCATATTCAGATGCAGAGCATGTTTGAGGCCAGCAAGGCCTGTCTCAAAAAAATAAAAATAAGTAAATAAATAAATGTAAACAAACCAAATGGTCTGCGACTAAGACCAGATGGGAGTGATGGGTGGGGAGCAGAGGACCCCCATGGGCGAGGACCTCTAGATTGAGCTCATTGCAACTGCTCTCTAGACGTCCTAGATGTTAGTTCCCTGCCGTGCCTTTGGAGTTCGCTGTGTGCACTGATGCTATCTGCTTCCCACGAATCATAGGGCCATAAAACGCCGAAAGGCAAAACAAGGGCTGTTTGTTTTGCTTGAGTTGGCGATGGGGTGAGCTGGGCTGGGTTGTCCACCTTCCCACTGTAAACACACCCGCGTGTCCACCTGGACTTCTCCGTGACTCAGTGGCCCTGCCCTTGGCACTTGTGTTCCAGCGACAGACAAAGCCTTTCCTGGAAGAGTCTGTTCTGGCCTGCAGGATGCGGGCTGTGGACAGGTGCCGGCTGCACCCAGCACGTCCCTCTTCCGGGCCTCAGGAAGATGAGTCACATCCACCAGCCCTGGGCTGGAGGCCTTGACTCTTTCCAGCAGGCCGGGTTGGGGTTGTGTCCTGTGAAATATTGAAAGGACCTCCACGAGGGCGATCTCCGCTAAAAACAACCGGGGAGGAAGTTGCCAACCAGAGATAAACATGAACATTTCTGGTCTTAAAAAAAAAAAAAAGTCCTTTGGAAACTACCAGACCTTGCAAATGATATCCCCAAATATTTGATTTTACAGTTCTCCACACTTCTGGCTTGGCTGTGGGGCAGGTTTTGTAGACAAATAGTATCCCGAGTGAGTGGTCGCTGGCTGTGTCACGTGGTTGCTGACACCGTGGTCCTGGATGTCTGGTCCCCCGAGTCACAGCTGGCGAGTGTGCACTCGGCACGTGGTACAGTAGAGCAGCAGAGACAGATGAGCACAAATGCCATTACGGAGTAAAAAGATTGCACCCCGGGAGACGGGTCCCGAGCACCGCAGCCCTGCGACAGGGGCTGGCTGCCCGAGGGAGGCAAGGAGGACCCTGAGCACGTGGGTGCGAGAACGCTGCACGTGCCCCCACGAGCAGTCATCCCACGCACTCCTGTGCTGCGTCCAGCCGGGCAAGTGGTCAAGGGAGGCTGGATGGTGCTGGGAGGTCCACAGGGATTTGAGGAAAAGCCCATTACCTTCCCTAAAACACGGGGCCTCCCATCTGTCGGGGGTCTGAGAAGAAAAAGACACAGGTCCCCAAAAAGGAGCCCCCACACTCACTGCTTCCTCGGGCTCCAGGCTGCCCGTCGCCCTATCTCCATCATTCACATGAGTCAGTACCTTGTGGGAGATCGCTCCTCTCTGTATGTGCACATGGCACACGTGCACACACAAACATGCACATAGATGCATGCACATGACTGCACACCATGTAGATGTACACACCTGCACACACGTACATATACACACATTCACACCCTCATGCGTACATACACACGTGTACACCCACACACCCACACACACACACACACACACACACACACACACACACTTCCTGCTGTTTCTCTGAAGAACATTGACTGCTAATGTGCTTTCTTTGAAGGGGAGACTGGTAGACCCATTTAAAACTCTGTTTCCTTGGCGTTGCCACACCCAGCAGTGAGTTTTACACGCCTCCTGCGCTGCATAAATTTCCACGTGAAAAGCAGTTGCAGGAGGAAAAACGCCTGATACCTTTGCCAGATGTGATGTTTATTTAAACTATTGTTTCGTTCCCTCTGAATCATCATGGGTAAGGATCAGGATTTGTTCTGATGAATGGGGGGGGATTTGGGGAGCCTTAGGCAGGGAGGTTCTTGTCATTTGTGAAGAGGGTCTGCGCCATTGTCATCTGGAAGCTCTAGATTTGTCAGAGAGGAAAGCGGGGGATACTGGGAAGATGCACAGTTGGTAAAATGCTTGCATCACACACACGTACACACACAGACACAGACAGATACACAGACACACACAGACACAGAGACACAGACACACACAGATACATACATGGATACACACATACAGATCACATACACATACACAGAGACACACAGACACACACATATACACATAGACACATGTACACACAGACACAGATGCAAACGCGCACACACATACAGACAGACATGCACATACACATAGACACTCATACAGACACACACATGTACACACACAGACATACACAGGCACACATGTACACACAGACACAGACACAGATGCATACATGCACACACACATACAGACATACACATACACACAGACACACATACAAACAGACACACAGACACACGTGTGCCCACAGGCACTGAGACCTGGAGGGGTGTTGACAGCTCTTGTCTGCAGGCTCGGCCTCTAGGAAGGAGCTCACCCACCCTGTTCAAGGTGACAAACACCATTTATTGGTTGTTTTTGTGAGCTGTCTCCTTAGGGCTTCACACTAAGAATAACATTTCCCACATTAGCCATTAAAGAAACAGTCTGTTGGGCCATCTGTCTAAGGCATACAGGAGTCAGTCTGAGCCCGTCCGGAGACAGTGGAGAGGAAAAGACCCCCATGAGTCCCCGGAAAGGAAGTGCCATCAGGAGGGTGTGTACTGCCTCCCTGAGCCCCCAGGGGTCCTTGCTGCTCTGAGCAGACCCTGGCGGAGCCACTGAGGCATTGTGTTGCTTCATAACTCTAGAACCCTGGAAAGCGCGTCTCGATTCTCACTGAAGCTCCTGGCCTAAGTCTGCAGCGCTCTCACTTCCTGTGTGCGACACCCCCCCCCACCTCTTGTGCAAAATTTCCCTGGTTCAGCATCCATGGAATTCAGAAGGTTCCCTCTCCACAGCTGTTTTGCTGGCCGGGCTGAGACCCCTAAGGTCTGGCAGCCTTGATTCCCAGCAGTGCCTACATGCAACAGGGTTCTGGATGCATCTGTTGGCAGATGGAGCCCAGTGGGATGGGTAATGTCAGGTGACCGCTAGCTGATTCTAGAATCATCTGAAGATGGGCCTAGGCAGGATTTTTCTTGTTTGGATTGAGGTGGAAAGATCCACTCGGTGTAGATGACCTTCCCTGGGTCAGGATCTTAGACCGAATCGAAAGGAGAAAGCAACTAAGCCCGGCATCTGTTGCTCTCTACTTCCTGACAGTGTGATGTGCTTCAAGTACCACCTCAACCTCCCGGTCGTGAGCTACACGCTTGAAGTGTGGGCCAGAATAACCCTTTCCTTCCTTATTGTTTTGTTTCCAAGTATTTTATCACAACATCCAGAAGAGAAACTAAGGCACTAGGCGTGGTAGCCTGTACTTGTAATCTCCACATTTGGAAGGTAGAGACAAGAAGGTCAGCAGTCAAGGTTATACTTGGCTGTACAGTGAGTTTGAGACCACTCTGGTCAACATGAGATTCTGTCTCAAGAAAATAAAAAAATAAGCAAAAATAGGGAAGGGGCTGGAGTGTAAATCAGTCACAGAATATTCAGCAACCACGCACAGAAGTCATGCATTCGATTTCCAGTACTGTGCAAACCAGTTATGGGGGTACATGCTTGGAATGGGAGGAGGACCAGAAAGTCAAGGCCTCTTCTCAAAAACAAACAAAAAACGTTGCAGTAGCGTGATAGTATGAACTAGCAAACTAGAGAAGTTTTCAAGAGGGGGAAAACTAGAGATGGTTTATCATCCAACCCAACGTGCTGGTGCCCAATGTCTAGAGAATCGTGGAGGAGTGTTCTCAAACTATTTACTCCCCACTCTCAATGTGCACAGTCATTTTGGACCAAGAATAGCATGTGTGCAGTTTTAAGTTTCCCTCACGTGAATTTTCCAAAACCACTGGTATTCCTGGTTTCTTAGTAGAATCTAGGAACTACAGCAAAATTCAGTTTCCAACTATATGTTAAAGGTATTTTAAACTTGCAGTTCAACATGATGCGATTCTACTTATTTAAGAGAAGTGAAATCTACTTAGTCTCAAAATATCCAGCCAGTTCAACGAGTTCACAGTCATTTGGTGTAGCTGGTTGGTATCCTGTTTTCATGTTTCTGTCTTCTGGTCATGGGAGGGCTACCAAGGTGGTCCAAGTAGGTAGGCATGGTGGCACCCACCTGTAAACCAGGATTCGGGTAGCTGAGGCAGGATTGTGAGTTCAAGGTCAACTTAATTACATAGGAAGTTCAAGCCAGACTCGGGCTGACAGTGAGAGAGACGTAAGGCTGAGCAGCAGCAGGCAGTAAGACACTGATAAGGGCAGGCGTGCACCTGAGGAAGGATGGAAGCAATCAAATGGAGTTTCTGGACCAAGTGGAAAAGGATAGGCTGCCTTTTTACAACGGCGTTTGTGTAGTCAAGGAAAACGAAGTAAGAAGATCCATATAATGTCCTCAGAAGTGGGGACAGGGTAGAATAGCCTTTAGAGAGGGAACGCAGACAAGGCTTAAGCGATAACTTAAGAATGGGAGGCAGGGCAAATCTCTCCCCATCCTAAAGCTCAGGGAAACTTGCAGAAGAGGGGGCGGCAAGATTGTAAGAGTCTAAAGATGGAGAGGACCAATGATATGCAAAATACTCCACACAAGTTAGGGCCACAGTAGCCATAATCGGACTTTGTGCGACCTGCACAATGGCTGACATGTCAACAACCCCTCAAAGTCTAGCACAGGCACTAGGATCCTTAGAGGTAAGGGATTAACAGACATAATAGTGTTCCCATACTAAAGGGGAGCCCAAGAAAGGGCTCTGAGCAATGCCACTGAGTCCTTACACCTCACTAGAGTGGAGGACTCAGAGGGAAGATTGGCATTCACACAAAAGGATGCTCCAGGGAATGGGAGGGGGAAGGGGGAGGCACTGGGAGAAGGGAAGGGAGGGGGGTGAAAGGGAGGGGAAAGGGGGGGAGGATGCAAGGGGGACTGGGGAGGGGTGGAGGGAGGGAGGGGATGGGGTACCTATTAAGCTTGTATGATTGAGGAAAAATAAGTAAGTATAATAAAATGTTAAAAAAAAAAAAGAATGGGAGGCTAGGGCAGGGGTTAAAGCCTTGGCCTCCCAAGCAAAAGGACTTGGGTTTGGATCTCCAGTTCCCATTAAAAAAAAAAAAAAAAATTCTGACCCTGGAAGGCTGAGCTGGAAAATCCCAGAATGCGGAAAGGAGGTAGAGCAATCCAGGACGATTGTCAGTGTGAGCTTCCATGGCACACACACATACACACACCCAGAAAAAAGAACAGGAAGAATTTCCTCTCTTTCAGCCATTTCAAATAGGACATAAACATAAATCTGTAGTGTTTAGGGGGAGCGAAAGGACAAGCAGAACATGGATTTGGAGGCCCGGCCTGTAAGAACCGGCCTGGGGCAGTGACTCAGGATGCAGGAATGTGGCCCGGCTGTCTGCAGCTGTGATAACGGTAGGGACAGGGCACCAAGGGCACATCCTGCCTCAGCCTGGGAACTTTCCACTGGGGAGCACGTGTGGAACCCACAGCCCCCCGGGACTGTGGCCTGTGTGCCCGGCCGAGGCCTTGAGGGGAGCAAGAAGATAACGTCAGCAAAGCGCTCTCTCCATTCCCCCTGGGGACATGGTGTGCCTGCAGGTCCTCAGAGCCAGAGACGCACGTGACCCACCATTGCCAGCGCCGATGAGCTGGGCCCGCCCTCCCCCTGGCTGTGCTGGGGCCATCGTTTCTAGGCTTGTGGTGGGGGTGTGGCAGCCCCTGTAGCTCTGAGCCCTGGATTCAGATCACGTTGGTTCCCCTGAACGTTTGCAAGGCATCCTGCAGCCCCCGGAGCACAACTGCTGCTTTGGACGGTGACATAAAGACACGTGGCTCATCCAAAAAACTTTTCCTGTCCACGTGACAAAACACTCAGCAACTGCAGGGCTGAGCATCAGGAAGGGACTCGACCTGCCGTGGGAGGAAGGCGTGTCACGAGAACCAGAGCAACTGGTCCCATGGCTCGCGAGGTCAGGAGCAGATCCCGGTTCCCTCTTCTTTCCTTTTCACTCAGCCCTGAGCCCCCTCCAGGGAAGGGTGCTCCCCACCTGCCCAGTCGGTCCCCTCACTTAAATCTCTCCATGCGTGACCTGTAGGGGTTCTATATGCTGTCAAGGTGACATCTTGATTAACCGTCACTGTCAGGAATCTTGTCTGATGAGGGCAAACTCCTTCCCCTCTTCATTCTTCACTAAAGAGCTGTTCTTAATACACAGGACGGCGGTGGGGATGAAACCCGGGGCTTCATGCCTGTTAGGCCAGCGCTTACCAGCCTCGCCACAGCCCCAGTCCTCTGAGCTAGTCTGATTGTCATAGACTTGTCTTTTTAATTTTCAGGTCATGCACAGCCCACCACCACAGATGCGATGCCCCAAGTGTTCCTTCCATCTGTCCCTTTTATTCATTTTGCATGTTGTGTGTGTGTGTATGTGTGTGTGTGTGTGTGTGTGTGTGTGTGTGTGTGTGTGTGTGTGTTGTGTCAGGGCATACCATGTGTGTCCCTGTGGAGGACCAAGAGCAACTTTGGGAGTCATCCTGGATCGCTTCTAACTTCTTTTAGCGTTGCTCTGGGATTTCCCAGGCTCCGCCCATCAGGGCTGGAAGGGCAGGCCACCACCATTTCTGTCTGGCATTTTTACGTGGGACCTGGAATCCGAACTCAGTATCTTTTGCTTCAGAGGCAGAGTTTTAACCCCTGGGCCATCTCTCCAGTCCCATCTGACCCTTTTAAAGTCAAATGATATTTTTTGAAATTTCATTTTTCAATTTGTTGTTAGTACACAAAAATACAGCTGCTATTTAAACTCCTTGTATCTAGAGATTTTGTCAAACTTACTTTAAGTTCTAGATAGTTTGAGATCTTTCTTTGCACTCTTTAGTTTGTTTTCTTTGCCCTTTTACTCTAGGGAATAGCTATTTCCAGTAAATGTTGACTGGAAGTGGTAAGAGTGGACATTCTTGCCCAGTTCTTCCTGTAAGGTGAAACCTCCATATTTTATTATCCTGTGTGGTGTTGAGTGTAGATATTTCTCCTTTACTGGGTCGAAGATGTTCCATCCCTACCAGGTTTAGCGCTTGTGACATGAAGTAATGAATATCATTAAATGTTGCCCATATGTCTGGCGGGATGTGTGTAGTTTTTGCTAGTTCTGACAACATGATGGGTATTTTTGCTGATCAATATTGAAATCCTAAAAGAGCCTCAAATTCTTGGGAGCGATTCCATCGGATTGCACCATTGTTATTCTTCTAAAAAGTTGCTGGGTTCAATTTGCTAATATTTTGTTAAGAATTTTTGTGTCTGTATCCACGAGGGAAACTGCTCTGTGGTTTTCTTATAATGTCTTCGTCTGGTTTTGCATTTAGGGTCCATGTTGGTCAGCTTTTTGGTACTGTTAGCAAATACCTGAGGTAATGAACTTACAAAGAGAGAAGGTAGACTTTCGGCCTATAGCATTTGAGGTTCCTCTGCGTGATGGACCCTTGAGTCCATGGTGAGATAAGAACCACTAAAGAAATGCCTTGGAGCAAAACTGCTCACTTTAGGGCTGAAGGAGAGAAAGAGGAATGTTTGGAGTCTTATAATCCCCTTCCAGGGCACATCTCAATACCTAAAGACCTTCCAGTAGGTTCCACCTCTTAAGGATTCCATCTTCTCCCAAGAGTGCCAATCGACGGTCAAAACTCCTGACACACAAGAGACCACTTGTCTGAACTGTATCGATAATGTGGATTGGCCAAATCCCTTAAAATTGAGAAATGATTTCTCCCTCCTCTGTTCACTCAAATAGTTTATGTGCAATTAGTATAATATAACATCTTTGTTGTGATTTTTGAGCAATCAGCATGGAGAACATCTATGACCGAAGGATCCCTGCAAGGAAACAGCACGCTCCCTTTTTAAAATTGACGAAGTTCCGGTTTCCTACTTCTTATCAGTGCTGGCAGTGAACACCTCCAACGTGCCCCAGGTTTGTGTATTACCCATGTTACTTTGGCATCCACTTGGGAGCATGACTTCAGTTGTTGACCTCGGCACCCCCATCACCTTCGAGGAAGTTCAAACCTCTGCCCTGTGCCTGCTCTAATTCTTCACTCCATTCACCGGCATCCCAGCGTATCTTGAGCACTGACCAGGATAATGGAGCCGGTGGCCAGCCCTGGCGTCACATAACAAGCCACCCATTGACCTGGCTTCCTTTATGCTCTGTAATCCTGTGTGACAGCTTGTGGGTGACTTGGGACACTGGTAAAGACACAGCCTGCCTCTCTCCTCTTTCCCCTTTCCCCTGAAGAGTGCTCCTGCTGGGTAGATGGTGGAAGCTATAGGTGTGATTGGATACCAGTGTGGTAGGCTGGGAGAACTATTGCTATGCATGTGTAAGTACTGCTACGCAGGGGTAACTGTTATTATGCGGGTGTAACTATTCCTATGCATGAGCCCTAGGTTCAGCTCTTCTCCCACCAGCTGACCATCTCCCTCAGAGTGTTTTGACAACTGCGACAATACCTCCCCTTCCTCCACCCCAGGTCTATGGCTATTCCTATAGTTCCCGTGGTGCCCTGGGTTGCAGATGGCGCAGAGCAGATCTGGTTAGGGGTGGGCTGACACCTGCACCCCAGTCTACATCACTCCTTCAGTTGCCCTGGGCGGAGGATTCCAGTGTCCTGCTGAGCGCTGTGATTGGCTGCAGAGCATACAGGGTAATGCACATCTCCAAGAAAGGGCTGAGGCTTCCAGGGTTCAACTGGTTTATGGATTTGGCTAAGGGGCTGGGGAGATGGCTCAGGGGCTAAATAAAGTCTTTGCCTTGCAAGCAAAAGGACCCTGAATGGGGTCCACATAAAAAATGCTGGCAGATATGGTGGTGGAGCCTGGGAATTCTAAAGCAAAACAATATGAAGGTAGAAAAATCCAGGATGACTCTCAGTGTTGCCCTTGGACCTCTGCAGGCACACACATACAAGTGCCCTCTTGTACACACCCGCACACACACATATGGACACAAAAAATTAGGCTGGCTAAATGTGGGAAGAAAAAGAAGGGTACAATGAAGGAGGAAACGGTGGGGACAGGGTCACAGAGGCTGAGTTATGACAGATGTCAAGGCCCAGGGCGTTGGCCTGGGGGGAGGAGCAGCACTTGACCCTGAGCTACATCATTTGATCTCCACCCAGGAGATGGTTCTCAGCAGGGTCAGGAGACGGAGGAGAAGGGCGTGAAGGTCCTTTCTGTTCTCATTGCTGTAACAGATGCCTACCAGATCAACCTAGGGGAGAAAGAAAGGCTCCTCGGGGCTCGTAGTTTGGGGGATTCAGTCCATCAGGGCGGGGAAGGCAGGCAGCGGGAGCTTGTGTGGCTCACACAGCATCACAGTCAGGAAGCAGAGAGAGAGAGAGAGAGAGAGGCAGCTCGCTTTCTCCTTTTCATTCAAGCAGGCCCCCCACCCACTGGATGGTGCTGCCCACAGTGAGCGTGGGTTAATCCCCCTCAGTTAAACCTCTCCGGACACCCTCCCAGACACACCCTGAGATGCGTCTCCATAGTGACTATAAGTCCAGTCTAGTCGTGATGCGATTGGCTATCACAGAGTGTAGAGGTCTCTAGAGCCTTGGTGCCTGTGAGCACGTTTGTGAAATTTCCAGCAGCACATGGTGCTTTTGACAAATCAGTGCAGTGGTTGGGCCGGCACCATCTGGTGCTGGTGGGAACACTGTGGATGTTTCCATTTTAAGTCAGGCCAAAGCACTATTATTATAGATATTAGTTAATCATTTCTTCCACAGCCGCCTAACCAGTACCAATGTCAAGCAAGTGTTCAAAACGAAGGAAAGTATGTCTTAAGAAAGAAGTGGATTTAGGGACTGGAAAGGTGGCTTAGGGGTTAAGCCTCTGCCTTGCAGGTGGAAGGTCCTGAGTTCAGATCCTAGACCCCACGTCTGCCCCCTTTGAATCCCGGGGCAAAGTAAGCAAGGAGGTGGAGGTGGTCCATGGTGGTTCCCGAATTTGTCTGTGGTTCTACATACACATGCACACAGACATACATACATACAAATGCACACACACATACATGCACAATTGAATAAATAATAAATATTAATAAAAAAAGATTCTTTAAGAAAGAAGTGGATTTAGGGAACAATAATAACTTGCTTCCATACCAGGCCAGCTAAGTACATCAACTCTGGGTTTTTTCCAGAGGCTTCCATAGAGCCCGGGAATATTTTTGTCATTCACATCCACAACTGCACTGGCCAGGAGCAGAGATAGGGGCTTTGTTCATGTAACTTTCACTTTTCAGCTGGAGACATTGAGCTGCCTCCATTCAGGCCCCTGGGCCTCCCAGAGTGTTTCCAATTCCTTCTCTAGTCTTTGTTCTTCTGCAGAGACACTCCCGACCTGGGTTTGCCAAGTGTTTGGCAGCTCCCCCTGGGGGGGGCAGAGGGTGGGGTGGGGATGGGGGGACCAAGTGGGCTTGGACCACAGATCTGCTTGCACAGCTCATGAATTAAACTTCCCTCCAGTGGTGAGTTGTATTTTGGGAGAGTATTAATTTGATTTTTTTTAAATTATTTTTGTGCATGTGCACGTATATATGCACGTGCGTGTGTATGTGCATGCGTGCGTGCGTGCGTGCGTGTTTGTGTGTGTGTGTGTGTGTGTGTGTGTGTGTGTGTGTGTGTAGCAGAGGACATTGTATGGCCTGTGGAGGCCCAAAGGTGATTTGGGGAATCAACCTGGATTGTTTCTACTGCCTATTTGCTTTGCTCTGGAGTTTCACAGGTTCCAGGAAATATGGGCTGCCACCACGTTTTTAACATGGGATTTGGGATCTGAACTCAGGACCTTCTGCTTGTGAGGCAGAAGCTTAACCCCTGAGCCATCTCTCCAGCCCTTATTTGAATTTCGAATGTGATGTGAGCTTCCTGTCAACCTAGCAGACTGGGGATTTGTACTCAGGTATGTTCTGTCACATTAAGTAGTGGGGGGATGGGTGAAGTGGGGGTGTGTTGTGACTATCGGAGTCCTGCTTCAGATCTGATCTGTCTGTATTGGGTCTCCTAAAAGGTAAGGGGGGGGGGAGAAATGCACTACAGTTCAAATGACATAGAGTTTCTTTAAAAAGTAAATATGGGTTTGGACAGAAGGCTCAGGGGTTAAGACTCTTCCTCACAAGCATTAGGTCCTGAGTTCAGATCTCAAGGTTCCACATAAAATTCCAGATGGAAATGATGGCAGCCTGCACTTCCAGTCCTGGTGGGCGGAGCCTGGGAAACCTGGGATCAAACCAAAAAGGAGGTAAAAGCAATCTAGGGTGATTCCCAAAGTCACCCTTGGTCCTCCACGGGGACACATGCGCCCTCTCTCTCTCTCTCTCTCTCTCTCTCTCTCTCACACACACACACACACACACAGAGTAAATATGGGATAAGTACAGTCTCGCCTTCGTGCTCGCAGGAGTTTATGCCGTAGAAATGAACGCTGTGTCCACAGGACGCCTACATGTGACTCACGTTCTACACATAATGTTCCCAGACTAAAAACAGTGTAGCTGCCCTTGCACCTGAGAATGTTTCATATGCTGTGCACCCCTGCCACAGACGACCACTCAGCAATAAAGGGGGGCAATCTGCTGATACCTACAATCACCTGGTGAATCGCCAGGATCATTTCAAGCGTGTGGGGGGAGGGGGAGCCTCCCAAAGGTTACATATGCCATGTTTCTATTTGTGTAACCTTTTGAAATGAAAACATTACAGAAACAAAGAGCAGATGGCGGGCTCCAAGGTGTTGTGGAGGCCTCCGGAGGAGGGGGTGAAGGAGCTGGAAACCTGTGCTTTGGCTGAATAGCTGTGAGGATCCTGAGTGTGCTATTGTGTGTGTGCAAGACGCCGGTGCTGGGAGCGACTGGAAGGCCACAGGAACTTTCCATGAGAACTGCATGGACTCTACCACAACTAAAAAAAAATCTTAGTTTAGGGGCGCGCTAGCTCAGGGATTAAAGTAAACCCTTTGCCTCACAAGCAAAAGGACCCGAGTTCAGATCCCATGTTAAAATGCCAGGCTGTGTGGCAGCTCTTGTAAGCCCAGCTCTGGAAGCTGGCAAGCTGGCCAGGCTGATTTGCCCGAATGGTGGACACCCAGCCCCGCCAATAAGGTGGAAAAGAGATGGAAGATGATTCCAGATAGCACCCTTGGGCAGCCACGAAAAGACACTCAAATGCTGTCATGCACAGACACAAGTACACACACACACACACACACACACAAATACTTAGAAAACAAAGTGTCAGTAAAGGCACACTGAGGTGACACTTGAAGACGTGTTTATCTAGAAAACAACACCCCAGATTGAGGCTCTACAGGGGAAGGACCAGGGCTGACTCTGGGGCGCAAGAGCTCTTCGTGCGAACCCTGAAGATGCAGCCGAGTCGTTGCAGGACAGGTAGGCACGCGAGGTCCGGGCCTCTACTTTTCCTGGACTCGGGAAGGGGGGCAGTAGGGTGTGTTGGGGGACACGATGCTTGGCGGCGCTGGCTTCCTCGCTTGTCCTGGGCCTGGGAGAGCCCTGGTGCCTTGGCTTCTGCCCCATCTGCACACGCTCCCCTGCGTCTCTGTCTTAGACGGGTTTTCTTCCCTCCAGAAGTGCAGTCAGACTTAAGTAAGACCCGCCCGGATGACATCATCCCAACTACTTACTTCAGCAACAACCTTGTTTCCAAATAAGATCACATTCTGGGGGATTAGGCTGTCAATAGATCCTTTTGGATGACACGGTTCTGCCCATGGACAGGCCACAGTTGGAAAGAGACCAGAATGGGAAAGGACTGGGCAGGTCCCAGTGTGGGATTAGCTGTGATATGACATCATAGCAGCTTTTCTGAGCTCATCTCCGCACCCTGGGTCTGCTGCGCGTGAGTCACTCCCATCAGTACCTTTGAAAACAGACTTTATTTGGGGTGGTTTTGTTAGTGGTTTGTAGGTAAAAACTATTTTCGTGTTCCTAAAGATTACATCATTCTTTACTGGTGGCGTCATCTCTAGAGTCGCACAGGCTTCCTTTGAGTGGCTGCCACACCTCCCAGGGGGACGCATGTGGGTAGGTAAGAACAGATCATCATAACATTCTCAGGGAACCAGCAGAATCACAGCTGGCTTGGGCAGACAGTGGGGAACTACCCAGATTACAAGCAGAGGGGTGACACAGGGGTCTCCTGGGGCCAGGCAGGAAAGCAAAAGACCAGACTGAGAGGGAAGGAATGTCCTTCAAGATGAGGGAGTAAACGTTATCTGATGCCTTGGAGAGATGAGGAAGAGCCCATCTGGCTGTAGATCAGCGTGCGCTAGGACCAAGCAAGGAGTCGGGCCGTAGAGATGACCCCACACTCTTCTTAGAAGGCCTTTCTGTGCAGGGGGTGGGGCTGAGAACCTGAAACTGACCTAATGATTTTCCCATTGAAGTCTCTAAAGTCCTTCCACTCCTCAAGACCCTGGGGGAAGAGTTTCTGCAGTACCCCAAGAACAACTAAGGTCAGGGTCTGCTTGGAATCCTTCCATTTGCCGTGGAATTCATGTAGATGCTGCGGCTAAGTACTTGAACAATCTTCTCCTGTGCAGACATAAGATTTTTGCTATTCAGACAAGCTATTCAAACCAAAGACTTGAAATCTCACAAATGATCCCATAAGGACTGGCAGGATGATTTAGGGGGTAAGGATTTAGGGGTAAGGACCTGTTCGAAAACCTGCTGATCTGAGTTTGATCCCTGGAAGCCCACATAGTGAAAAGAGAGAACTGACTTCCAAAAAGTTGTCCTCTGACCTCCACCCTTACGCTGTGGTATATGTGTGTGCACCTCTTTCTCTGTCCCCATAATAAATAATTATTCTTTTAAAAAGCAATTCATACTGTCTTTTGAAGATGTTTTTGTGCTTCTGATCATCAAAAGACCAGATCACGCTCCTGCAATTTTGCTGTTTTACTTTACTATGAATACTTACTCAATCTCAATTAACAAGGTGCGTTGGTGTTAAAAGAGTGAACTGAGGCCAGAGAGATGGCTCAGAGGTTAAGCCTCTGTCTTGTGAGCAAAAGGTTCTGAGTTCGGATCCCAGATTCCTTGGATGCCAGGAGGAAATGTCAGCAGCCTGTACTTCCAGTCCTGAAAGGCAGAGCCTGGGAAACTCCAGAGCAAAGCAAAGAGGAGGTAGAGCAATCCCGGGTGATTCCTGAAGTCATCCCTGGGCCTCCACAGGCACATATAGTACCTTCTGATACACACACACACACACACACACACACACACACACACACGCAATAAACAAATCTTTAGAAAAAAAAGAATGAACTGCAGGGCTAGCAAGGCTGCCCAGTGGGTGGCAGGGGTATTTTAGGGGGTTACCACCCTTGATGCGCAAGCCTGAGGACCTGAATTTGAGCCTCGAGGCCCCTGTAAAGGTGGAAAGAGAGAAGTCCTTTGACCTCTACACATGCACCATGACATGTGTGCACACATGCATTGTATGCATACACATACCCACACTAATAAATGAAAATAAAATTCAAAGGCTCGTAATAAAAGGCTTTTACTTGGACACACATATAGGTAGGACTCTAGCCAACGAGAGTGAAGAGGAGAGCAGACCCTCTCACACCAGGAACGAGACAGGACAGAACTGTCTCAAGGGATCATTTCAGACCACCAACAAATTACTCCTACAGAAAACATGGAGATTCCAGGAAAATCATGGCACTCTTGCTGGTCAGCGAGCCCCTGAATCTGCCTGTCTCCACCCCCTCAGCACCGGGGTTACAGACATACAGGCATGTTCAGCTTTTACATGGTGCTGGGGATCCGAACTCAGGTCCTTATGTTGGACTCACAAGTGCTCTCGCCCTCTGAGCCATCTCCCCAGCCCACAGAGAAGTTCCTTACTGTTCATAGACTGAGTGGAAACATCAAGGGATAGACGCTGCAGGATGGTAGATTCTGCAAATCAAGTCAAGGCATGTTATCAAAAGATAACAGAACAGCAAAAAGCAAGGCTCTGGGGAGAAAGGTGAATCTAAACTCAGTCTTATATGTTACCTAAGAATCTATATTTCAACACAGCATATGAGTCAATCTGCACGCTGATTTTTATTGGGGGAAAGGGCCATGGAAATGATCTCTCAGTGGCCCACATGTTGAATTTAGCAAAAACTTCAAAGCTGCTATTTGAAATATGTTGAAAAAAATAAAGAAAATCATGTTTAAAGAATTTAAGGCAAAATATTATGAAAAATGACTCAACAAGTAGAAATATCAATAAAGAAATGATTTTTTTAAAGAACCACATAGAAATTCTGGAGTTGAACAATATAAACAGCCAAGCAAAACATTGGTTATATGGGATCAGGGTAGACCTGACATATCAGAAGAGTTAGTAAATTTGAATACAGATAAAATGTTAGATCTGAAAAAAAAAAAAAGCCCCAGAAAAAAAGAGTGAGAGGAAATGAAGAAAATGCCAGAGAACCACAGGATGACGTCAAGCAGACAAATTCACGATGGGCGAAAGACCAGAGAAGAAAGAACTGTAAAGATACGATGTCAGAAAATTTCCCAGATTTGAATGAAAAGTGTTAATCTGAGGTATGAGAATCCCAATAAACTCCAAATTGGAAGAAATTTTCACCTAGTTGCTTTAAGTTATTGAAAATCAAATGTAAAGAGAAGATCTTGGAAACAATAGGAAAATTATCTCTGCAGAATTAAAAATACAAAAAAAAAGAGCTAAATTCTCATCTGAAACAATTGAGGAGGGGCTGGAGAGGTGGCTCAGGGATTAAGCCTCTGCCTTGCAGGCGGAAGGTCCTGAGTTCGGATCCTAGACCCCACGTATAGACCCCAGGCTGAAGTGGGGCAGCCTGCTTTTCTGGTCTTGGTAGGCTGGAGCCTGTGAATCCTGAGGCAGAGTAAACAAGGAGGTGAAGGCAATCCATGGTGGTTCCCGAATTTGCCTGTGGTTCTACACACACATATACACACACACATACGCACATACACACACCCACATGCACATATGCACAATTGAATAAAAAAACAAGAAAAAATTGAGGAAAAAATGTCTTGGGATGATTTATTTCAAGCAGTAAAAGAAAAAAAAAACCTGTCAACTGAAAATTTCTATATCCAGCAAAACTATCACTCCAACTTCAAAGTGAAATGAACACATTCTCAGATACACAAACAAGGAAATACTGCATGGACAACAGACCACCCTTACCAAATAATAATAATAATAATAATAATAATACTGCCTTTAGTATGGCAGTCAGCTTTCTATCAATGTGACAAAATGCCTGAGATAACTAACTTACAAGGAGAAAAAGCGCTGTGGTGTGGCAGTTCCCTACAGATGACTATTAGCCATTTGATTTTCAATAACCTAAAGCAACTAGGCGAAAATTTCTTCGAATTTGGAGTTTATTGGGATTCTCATACCTCAAATTAACACTTTTCATTCAAATCTGGAAAGTTTTCTGACATCATATCTTTACAGTTCTTTCTTCTCTGGTCTTTTGCCTATCGTGACCTGCAGTTATAGTTCCATGGAATGAACAACACAGTAACAGCTACCATAGGGTGATGGCAACAAGGCTGTTACCACTCTCTTCTGGGGGGGGGTCCTACTCCCTGCTGGCTTTTACTACTCATGGTCTTCAGGAACGCTAAAGTAGACAGTAGGTGAAAGGTAATTGTGTGTGTGTGTGTGTGTGTGTGTGTGTGTGTGAACTTGATAATTCAAGGTTGAGCTCTGGGTACAACTGACAAGAATTACTAGTTGAGGTACCACATTAGCAAGTCTGCAGGAGAGTATCTAATTTGATGTGGGGAGACCCGTCCTACAATGGGGGGACCATTCCCTGGGCAGGCGGGTAAGGTGGCGGGAACTAGCCTATTTTTGCAGACACATAGTCTAGCAAGTGAGAGGTCTGCCCCCTCTCTGAGCAATGTCTGTGATATGATGTGGCCGGTTCCCTCGGCCACTAGTATTAGGATGAACCCTCCTGCCAAGCCAGACTTTGCACTGTAATGGAGAGACAGAGGACCATCAGCAAGAATAAAGCCCCTTTGTTCCCCTGTGCTCTTTGGGAGTGAGTTTGTTGGTGACATGCGGACAAACTGTGGTAGTAACTGAAGGCAGGACCCCACAGAGGGAACCTTCCTGAGGGTGTCCCCCGTGCTTGGGCGGGACTTGGTGATACCTCTGCTAACTCCTTACTCAAATTCTTCCGTGTAACCCAATTAGCTCAATGGCTCACCCCACTAGACTTGGGCGGAATCGTTTCTGTGGTCAAGGCTCTACCTGTGCAACTCCCCAGCAGTGACACACCACAATCATATATTGTGGCCCAAAGTTTAGAGATTCAGTTCACGACTGGTTGGCGCTATCGTCATTTGGTAAGAATGCGACACCATAAATCGCCCTCCTCATGGCAGGTGAGAGAGAGGGAAGAGCGGAGGTCCCACAGTCTCCTTCGGGGCCACTTCCCCAGTGACCCGAGGACCTTCCTCGGGGCTCTAGAGTGCAACTGTCCCACTGCTTCTCAGTGGCACAATCCTGGGAACAGCCTCTGACACAGGACTGTGGAGGATGTTTAACATCCAAGCTGCAACGTGCAGAAAGAAAATCACTTCCACAAAAAGAGGACGACCTGGAATGTTAAATATGTGCCTATCAGAGACTTAAGGAACATCAGTATCCATCAGTTCTGTGGCTGGCATAAAAGTATCTAAAGCAACTGTATTTGGGTTTATAACTCACGTGGACATAGTAACACATGACATTAATGACACAGATGCGAGGGCAGAGGAAATGGAATTGTATGGGAACGAAGCTGCTATATTCTTATCAGAGCGACTTAGTGTTATCAGTCATTTCACACACTGCAAGAGACAAAGTAGCTGACGAAGCAACGCAGGGAAGGAAGGGCCTGTCTGAGTCTAAGAGCACTGTCCCTCACGGAGGAAAAGGCTGGTGGCTAGAAACTTCTGCACAGACTGCCCACAAGTCTGTTTCCATGGAGATGCTAATCCTGTCAAGTTAACAATATTACCCATAGCTGTTTTAGCTTAACACGGATTGTGATATGTTAAAGTTCACATGTTGATGACTAGAGACAATACTAAGACAAGAACTCAAAATTATTGCTTAGAAGCAGTTGAGGAATATAAAAATCACTAACATGAAGAGGGTGTAATGGAGGAATATAGGAATGAAAGACATGAAGCTAACAGAAAGCATGATAAAATGACACATAAACCTGATGCATTGGTGACTACATTAAGTGTAGATGGAATAAATATCCCAGCCAAAACTCGGAAGTTGTGACAGTGGATAAGAAAGCAAAGAAGCAAATATAGTTATGTGCTATTCATAAGACATATACTTCCATATCAAAGATGCAAAAGGATTGCAAGCCAAAGTCCTTGCCACATAGATTAACACAACACTGACTCTAGTCAGTATAGTAAAACAAACAGATCGAGCAAATGTGTTATATGCAGACTGGGAAAAAATGATAAAAATGTCTGTCTTCACAGAATAATCCAATATATAGGAAAATGTGTGTGTTTATTTATGTGTATATTGGTAGCAATCTTGGTCTTGGCCATGTTTTAGAAAACTAAGATCAACATACAAAATATAAAAATGTTTCTTTGGGGGCTGGAGAGGTGGCTCAGGGGTTGAACCTCTGCCTTGCAGGCGGAAGGTCCTGAGTTCGGATCCTAGACCCCACATATAGACCCCAGGCCGAAGTGGGGTGGCCTGCTTTTCTGGTCCTGACAGGGTGGAGCCTGTGAATCCCAGGGCAAAGTAAACAAGGAGGAGGTGGGAGCGGTCCATGGTGGTTCCTGAATTCGCCCGTGGTTCTACACACACACACACACGCACACACACACACAATTGAATAAAAAAACTTGTAAAAAATGTTTCTTTACACTAATAATGAACAGTTCAAAAATTAAATTAAGACAATGCTGGGAACATATATGAAAACTGACTCTAAATGTACTAAGGGCTTCGGTATAAAAACTACAAAACATGTAGGAGAAAACGTTGTATGAAATCTCTGTAATTTGGAATTGGGTATAGAGCTCTTAAGTACCATTTGGAAAGCACAGGTTGACGGTGGGAAGAAAGACTTCATAAAGTGGACTTCAAACTTATTTTCAGCGCGCATGTACTGGGCACATGTTATTGGTGATTCACTTACATAGTGGATAAAATTCTCCCCAGACTGCTGTGTCCTGGCCTCCTGCCCTCCTCTGGCCCCTCCAGATCACTTGGCCACTCTCCACTTCCCTTGCACAGCTTACGAATATGCCGGGAGATAGAGGCTCAGCTGCCGTCCCCGGTAAAGCGCATCTTTGGTTCAGACCGAGAGTCATCATCCATCCAATCTCTTTCTTCGAGATAAAAAGCGGGGTCCTGGGCTAATGAGGTAACTCAGCAGGTAAAGGCGCCTGGTGCCATGCCTGAAGATGTGAGTTCAACTCCAGAACCCACCGGGTGGAAAGAGAGAGCCAACCCCATGGTTTGTCCTCTGACCTCCACGTGTGCCGTGCATAGACACACGATCAAATAAACAGATACAAGAAAGTCAAGCAAACATGTTGTTTTCTGTCATCCTGCCATGACTTGTGAGAGAGATCAGAACGTTTTCCATGATATTTACTTACAGCCCGTAGCTGGGACTTGTAAAAACCAGCACGAAACTACAGTAGCCAAGAAGGGAGGAGAAATGTGGTTTCCCGGACGCTGCTGAAAAGAAGGAATTTTCCTCGTGGGGCAACTTGCTGGGAAACTGAAGGAGCCGCGGGTGGGACACGTGCTTCTCATCAGCGGCCTGGTTCAGACAGAGGCTGGACCGCTGGACCCATTTCTGTATTAATTACAGGCGCTGGCTTTAAAGACACCACCAGTGGATGTCTGCAAGCCGCTGTATAAGGCGTTTGCATGTCTTTGTTCAGTGAGGCCCCAGCCCACCGGCCACCAGCACTGCTTGCTGCTGCAGAGCTGACCACCAGGACAACTAAGACGCTCTTGCGCCTCTCACCCCCCCCCTTGCTTTCGGGTCCAGCTCTCTGCATCTCCGAATCTCTCTGCTTCCATCTTTCCCTTGCTCATTCTGTTTTTCCTTTTGCAATAAGGAAAGGGAACTTTTACATTTACCCACCCCTTCCCCGACAAAAGCCAAAGACTGAAGCCTGTTGTGAATTATGTAAAGCACGCACTGCCATTTCTTGGATGCCCTCAGTACCCTCTAGGGGCTCCCCAACCCTCTCTAGCGCCTCCAGACTCGGGAGCTTGAGATGTGCTTCCAGTCGGGACGAGGCCTACATTGTGACGCTGCAGGTGAACCTCGCTCAACCCTTCCTCTTCCTCCTCCTGTTAACCATTGGCTCAGAGATGTTCTTGGGAGCACTGAAGGGAGCTGCGGCAGATGAATGTCACCTTGCACCCAAGGGGGAAGACCCTGTGTGCTCGATCCCCAAGAAGATCACAGTTCTAGGCCCTGGGAAGGTGTCTGAGGTTCTTATACCAGCCCCCCCCCATCACCTGGTGGCTGGTGACGCCCTGAACACTGTCTGCATATCGCAAAAGGAGAGTTATGCCTTCTTTGCAAGACGTGAATGAATAGGAGGAGGGAAATGCATGTCGTAGGCCCGGGTTTTTGTTCAGTATTAAAATTCAGATCGAACAAGAGGGTGCTCCAATCTGATCAGATATGAGTGCTCCAGTGTAGGTAAGGAGAGTGCTCCGATGTCATCAGAGAGACAGGAGAGCGCTCCGATAGAGACGGGAGAGCACTCCTATAATGTCTCACTAGCCCTATACTCAGATGTCTTATTCAAACTTGCGCTAATTTCACAATTCTTACAATAATTGCCACTTCTGTTTAGTTATTCCTTCACATGCATATGCAAATGAAAGTGTGACGCATGCACATCCCCGTGCATATCAAGACATAGAAGCAATGCCTTGCTGCGTAGTCACACTAAATCCCAAATGTGTATACAGCTGGTATATACATTCATACAAATGGTAGAATGTAAGGAAATACATGAGAAATACAGAAGCGTTAGTATTTGCAGAAGGATTCCCAGATACTTTTATGATAAGAAGATTTAGCAAACAACGAATGAGCAGCACATGGAGATGACTGTGAGCGTGTGTTTGGCAGTCAGACAAGGCCAAGGCAAGGTGGGTTTACTAACAGGCAATTCATGTCTCGTTGAGCTATGGGTGCAGAGAGGTTTATGTACATGGCGTTGGTGAGCGGCCTCACTGGTCTTGTGGTGAGTGCTAAGTCGCGGGTTCAGGCAGGGTTAATGTGCAGGAGCCTCATCTTTTCCTAGACAAAGGTCTCATCTCCTGACTTCAGTGGAGATATTCAGGAAAGAGAAAAAGACAACTTCTGGGGCACCTCAGAGAGCCCACAACAAGGCAGACACGTGACTCTGTCGCAGCCTCCACACACAAGGTCTCGTGGGATGATGATGTTAAAACATTGCAGAAAGAGGTGATTGTACCCAGAAATCTTGTGAGGATGAAACAAGAGGTCCTCAAACACGGGACTTTTATTACCATCACGTCCCTCTTTGAGAGACAAACTCGTGTAGCCCAGACTGGCCTTGAGATGCTGTGTAGCACCATGAACTTCTGATCCCCGCCCTCCCTTCACCTCCCGGCCCTTCTGATCCCCCCCTCCACCTCCCAGGTGTGGGGATTACAGGCCTGTTCCTGCCTATACCCAGTTCATGCGGTGCTGGGGGTACCAAGCCCAAGTCTTGGGTGCCAGCCACCAAGTGCTTCAATTACAGGCAGTGCCACCGCACCCGGTGTGTTGAGGTGCTGCAGGTCTCGAAACCAGGGTTTTGCGCATGTGAGCCAAGCACTCTCCCAGCTGAGCTAGTTACTTCCCTAGCCTCCCAAACCCCCTTTTAAATAACAGGCTTGGACAGAGAATTCTAGCCATAAGAAATAAGCGTTAAGAAGACACTTTGCCATCAGGGCCGCATGGGAGACTATATAATTTGGAAGAATTTAGAATGTGGAAACATAAATTTGCTGTTGTGTAAATGATGAGAGTTCCCAATATTCTTTTAAGTGTCTCTTCTCAAGTGTGAATCAGAAAGCAGGGTTAGCTTTACAGTAGAAGAGAGTACCTAACATAAAAAACAGAAATCAAAAAGAATGATTTGAAGAAGGTATTGGGAGCTAAGACAAGGTAGAAGGGAGAAGAAATGCTAACAAGGATAATTAATATTTTGGATGGAGGAGGTTCTACTGCCATGAAATAAGGACACAGGGCCACAGAAAGAAGCAAGGATTCTCTTGGAAATTAAAAGTTAACAGTAGAAACGAAAGATCCAACAGGAAATGCAGGAGGTCAAGTTGAGAAAGTGTGGAGGAAGTAGACCAAGAAGCTGCTAGATGGTTAGGAAACTAGAAGGAAAAGGATTGTAGTTTCTCGTGCTGGCCCAGAAACCTGTTTCTGTAATCCAGAAGAAACGTTCAAACGAGAACATCAGAGGGAGGAAGCAGGGAAGAGAACAATCAGAGAAAGGGAAGCAAAAGAGGGAAGAGGATGAAAGGGAGGGACGGACAGAGGGAGGAGAAGAAATGGAGGAAAGGAAGAGAGGGGAGCGTAGGGGACGCGGAGGTCTACGACCCCCTCATGAAGCTGGATGGCATGGTGCCATCTGAGGTGGGCGCTGCAGGCGTGACTGTCCCCACCCTGTGAGGGATGATTAACATCTCCTGCTTACATGGTTTCAGGCCGTCACATGATCCGCTTGGGACGGTTCTGGAACAAGGTATTTTCCTGCATGCTCCTCCTTGGTTGTCTTAAGACCACCGAGGCGTGTGCCTGCAGATCTATGAGCAACAAGCTGCCGCGGGGTTGCAGATCCTGACCACAGTTTATGATCAACTGTACTTGGAAACAATACGTGTGCTCCATAAATTCACCATGTGACACTTCTATTTTCCTTGTGGTTTCATAACGTGTAACCTGTTCTCACAGTGTGCTCCTATTAGCCATTCTGTAAACAAGAACTTTTTTTTTGCTGTACTGTTTTCTGGTTTTGGGGATACAGATTAGTACTCACTACAAATAAACTCAGCTTGGTTGTTGCAATTCACCTGCATGGTTGCTGATAAATGACCATTAAACAGCTTAAGGGAAAAAGGGTTTATTCTGTCTTATGATTACTGGTTACAGTTCTCAGTCCAGCTTGACAGGAGAGCACGCACCAACACTAGGGCCGACGGAACTGGCCACACATCTCTACCTAATGGCTGAGAGAGGGACGATCCTTACTTGCCAGACCAGCATGTCTGCCAAGTGAACAGAAGAATGCCAACTCTCTCAACCAGCACCCCATGATTTATTCCAGGGCCTAATCCCACCCACCATGGGCTGGACCTTCCCCATCAGCTAGACAATCTTCTTCAGGTTTGCTCTGGGCCTAACTCAACCACTAATTCTCTACAAATGTGCCCAGAATTCAAACCCTCAACTGTCAAGTTGACACCTGTGCCTGACTGTGACAGCTGTCGATATCCTCGCTCCCTCCCACCCTGCTGGATCAATTCCTACCACTCCCACTCATGTTCCCAGCGATGATTTGATACCTAACCTTTCTCCCAGGAAACTAGGGTCCGTGGTGGCGGTCGTGGGCCCTGGCAGGAGAGGGAGGAAGGAAGAAGTATAGAAGTGAGGAAGGAAAGAAGCAGCAGAGCAAAAGAAGGGTGAAGAAGAAGGGGGAGGAGGGATGAAAGAAAACAAGGAAGGAATGAGAAAGGCAGAAAGGGAGGAAAGAAGAAAGGAGGAAAAAGGAAGATAGAAAGAGGGAGGAAAGAAGGAAAAGCAGAGGAAAGAACGGATAGGAAGGAAAAAAGAAGCAGGAGGGAAGGAAGGAAAGAAGGAAGGAAGGAATAAAAGAAGGAAGGGACAGAGAAAAAAGAAAGAGGGAAGGAGAGGAGGAGGAAGGAGGGGAAAGCAGGGATGTAAGAGCAGAATGGGAGGAGACTCCAGACAGTCAGTAATGTGCATAAACACTATGTGTGCAAATGGAATCTTGAAGGAGAGGCGAGAATGGCAGATGAACAAATGACCAAATCTTTCCTAAAATTTTGCCAAATGTTTTACAAACTCCAAGTCTAGAGATACAATGGACTCAATGAATCCTAAGCATTAGAAACATAAAACTACACCAAGGTATGGAGCTGAATTACTCAAAACCACGCACGGAAATGTTGTAACGAGGTGTGTGGGGGGTGGGTGTCACAGGCTAGAGCAACAGGTTCATGATGGAAATGACGCAGCAGGAAGATGCCACATTTTCAAAGTCCTAGAGCACGTTAAAGCCTGGCAAAGGTCTCTGTTCCTCCTCCTCCTCCGCTTGCCTTCTTCCCTCCCTTCTTTTTGAAAAGGAATAAAGCCCTTCCTGGACAAATAAAAGTAGAAAGATTCCATCACCGGAAGACCCAGGCTGCACACTACACAGCGTTTGGAGGTTTAATTCAATTGTGCGTGTGTGTACGTGTGTGTAGGTATGTGTGTGTGTGTAGAACCACGGATGAATTCAGGAACCACCACGGACGCCTCCACCTCCTCCTTGTTTACTCTGCCCTGGGATTCACAGGCTCTGCCCTACCAGAACCAGAAACGCAGGCCGCCCCTGCTTCCACCCAGCGTCTATACGTGGGGTCTAGGATCCGAATTCAGGACCTTCTGCCTCCAAGGCAGAGGCTTAACCCCTGAGCCACCTCTCCCGTCCTTCATTTTCCCACTCTTATATCGAGATCATGGACTGCTTACAGCCAGAGGAAGAGCTATATGTGTGAAGGTCAGAAGTAAAATATTTAGCAATGACCCCACAAAGATCTACAGGGAAGAGGGAGCACAGGGGGTTAGATTCTCCTATGTGAGATAGGGTGACATAATTTAGCACAGTACTGGTATATGCTATGATCTTAAAGCACACATGAAATAACACGTGTGTTATTGTGTCTAGTAAGGCAATAAATGAGGTAAACAGGAGAGCATAAAGTACAACCAACACCGAGGACGGCAGACAAGCAGGAGAGGACCAGAGAACAGCTGGTTCACACTGGTGACAGATGCCAAGACAGGAGACTCTCACATGGTCAGGTGGAGAATCACAGTAAAGGTTTAATTGGCGGATTGGATTAAAAAAGCCAGACTCAACTATAGCCTCCCCGAGGGATGCTATTTAAGACAAAGGCATGTTGCAATAAAACACATGTAATTATCCATTATCAAATAGCTGAGTCAATGTGTTAATGAAAAGCACACAGGGCTAATTGACCTAATTGTGAAGACACCCTGAGGAGCAAGGTATCATGGGAGCTAGTAAATGGAGTTGGGGAGAGAACACACACCTAAAATGTCTCCTGGAGCCCTACGTGGTCTTTGAAAATAGTTGTCTCAACTCTAACAAGGGCAGAGAGGGAGGATCCCCTTAAGAACACTGGTTTCTTTATTGATAAAAGTAAAGTAAGACTCTGTACATATGTGAGAATCAGTTGGAACAAGAGACTAAAGTTAAAGGTTAAGCTTAAAAATAATCAAAGATTTTAGAGAGAGAGAGAGTTGCAGTTACTTTGTGTGCTGTCGATAATTCACTACGAAACAAGGGGCTTTATTCCGGGGCTCACAGTTGTCCTGTGAAAGTTCTTGGTCCAGCTTGGCAGGAGAAGGAGGAGCCCACGGCAACAGCAAGGGTGAAGGGAACTGGCCACACCCTCTCCCCAGGGACTGCGGAGAGAGGGACGACCTCACTCACCAGACAGCATGTCTGTCTAAATATGCCGAAGAATTCCAACTTACCTGACCAGCTCCCTTCATTTTATCCACTGCCCAGGGAATATCCCACCCAGCGTGGGTGGGTCTTCCCATCATTTAGACAATCTCCTGCAGGCTTGCTTGGAGTTCAACTCCTATGTGTATGTGTGTGTGTGTGAGTGTGCGTGTGTGTGTGTATGAGTTTGTGTGTATGTGTGAGTGTGTTTGCATATGTATGTTTGTGAGTATTTTCTTTTTTTTAAATTTTTTTTTATTTATTTATTCAATTGTGCCTGCGTGTGTGTGTAGAACCATGGATGAATTCGGGAACCACCACGGACTCCTCCACCTCCTTGTTTACTCTACCCTGGGATTCACAGGCTCCTCCCTACCAGGACCAGAAACGCAGGCCGCCCCCGCTTCTGCCCGGCGTCTATACGTGGGGTCTAGGATCCGAACTCGGGACCTTCGCCTGCAAGGCGGAGGCTTAACCCCTGAGCCACCTCTCCAGCCCCTGTTTGTGAGTATTTTCATATGTGTGTGTGTGTGTTTGCATATGTGTGTGTGTGTTTGCATATGTGTGTGTTTGCATATGTATATATGTTTGTATGTATGTGTATTTACATATGTATGTGTATGTTTGCATATGTATGTTTGTGTGTTTGCATATGTGTGTGTTTGCATATGTATGTGTCTGTATGTTTGTATGTGTATGTGTATGTCTGTGTGTGTATATATATGTCTGTATGTATGTGTATGTCTGTGTGTGTGTCTGTATGTGTGTGTATATATGTGTGTGTCTGAATGTATGTGTATGTATGTTTGTGTGTGTGGGTCTGAATGTCTGTGTGTATATGTCTGTATGTGTACGTGTATATGTGTGTGTATATCTGTGTGTATGTGTGTGTGTCTGAATGTATGTGTGTATATGTCTGTATGTGTACGTGTATATGTGTGTGTATATCTGTGTGTATGTATGTTTGTGTGTGTGTGTGTCTGAATGTCTGTGTGTGTCTGTGTATGTATGTTTGTGTGTCTGTGTGTATGTATGTTTGTGTGTGTGTGTGTGTCTGAATGTATGTGTGTGTATGTCTGTATGTGTGTGTGTATGTCTGTGTGTATGTATGTTTGTGTGTGTGTGTGTCTGAATGTCTGTGTGTGTGTCTGTGTGTGTATGTATGTGTGTATGTTTGTTTGTGTGTATGTATGTTTGTGTGTGTGTCTGAATGTATGTGTGTGTATGTCTGTATGTGTGTATATGTGTGTGTATGTCTGTGTGTATGTATATTTGTGTGTGTGTGTCTGAATGTCTGTGTGTGTACGTATGTTTGTGTGTCTGTGTGTATGTTTGTCTGTGTGTGTGTCTGTGTGTGGTGTGGCGAAGCAGCCAGAGGAAGGTCTGGCTTGTTCTGCTCTCTCTCCCGCTCTCCTTGAAGCTGCAGCTCCTGGTTTTCAGCTGCACTAGCAGCCAGCAAGTCCAGCTCTTCCTGCAGGGCTGGGTTAAAAGTGCCTAAAGCTCCACCTCGCTGTTATTTTATAATCTAAGCACTGCCAAACTCAGCTTATGGCCAAAATATTAAATAGACAAAAGTTAAAGAACCCAGATGCTACCCGAACCCCAAATCCCAAGACATGCAGACCAAAGAGGCAAGATGGGCAGTGTTGGTTTCATTCCAGTAGATCAAATGACAGGGTCGTAAAAGCCTAGTTCCCCTGGCTTCATTTTGAGAGAGAGAGTAGCTTCTATTGGCAGTTTTGGAACAGAGCAGCCAGGCTGGGAAGGTCTCTGAAGGTCCATCCCCCACTGCTGGGATTGTCCTGAAGGAACCCACCCAGCCAGTCAGGAACTGGCTCCAATTCCCCACAGAGATAAGGTCCCCAACTTGCCCCAGCCCTCAGTTTATGAAAGCATGTGGAGATGAGCGCCTCAAATGTAGAAGAGCAAAGGAACCCTCCAATGCAGGGAAGTCGATTCCTCGAAAGAAACAGCTGGATCCTGCTAGAGGATCCAACCAGATGCAGGGGACCAAAAGCCAATCAGATTTGTAGAAACCGAAAGTAACCAATCAGGAAAAGCCATTCTCTCTCCCCACCCTGGGCTTGCCCAGGTTCATAAATACCCCTGACCCTGCTAGCCATTTTTGGTTCTCTTGCCCCTCACAGATTCCATGTCTGGTGTCCATGAGTTCCTTTCCACTCCTTTCCATTCTTTCTCTCCTCTGATAACTCTGCTTTAATCCTTTACCACATGTTCTGGTCTCAATTTTCAACTCCCGAACACAAGAATTTGGACATTAAAACCCCTACAACATTTTAAAATGCATGCTGAAGAATACCATGGATTTTTCCCCTAAGATTTATGAATTTTGCAAGGATGCAAAGTGTGCATAGCAGAGTGGGCTGTGGAGGCACAGAATAAGCAGAAGTGGACCCCAGAGATGGTTAAGCAATTCGGGGTTCGTGTGGGCTGGTGAAGACAGTGTGGGTGCATGAGCAGTGTACGCCCTTTCAGAAAAGAGGTTTATGACTAGCTAGGCCTGGCGCTTGGAGAGAGAGAAAATGAGTCAGAAAACTTGGCCAAGAAAAGGCAACTTTGAAGGGGAACTGAGTTTATTTTCTCTTTCCTTCCTATGACTGTCTCGCCCTGGCTCCAGAGGAACAAGGGAAAGAGGAAATGAGTTGCAGTTAGATTCTTAAAAACTCAATAAAATCTCCTCTCAAGGGAGTTTGCATCTAGCCCAGGCTGAACCTGGCGCGTATCTCGATTCGTTTCACTTACAGCCAGGAAACAAGAGACGGTGTAGTTGATCTACCTGAAGAGCACATCACTTTCAGGCAGTTTGAGAACAGGGCCATGCTGGGAGGGTCTTTGCAGTTACCCCTCCCACTGGTGGGATTAGCCTGAACACAGTTTACTAATCCGGAGGAACTAGTTCTAATCCCCTGCAGAGATAAAGTCACCAACTTCCCTGACCTCTGACTATGAAAGGATGTAGAGATGAGCTTCCTCCAAAAGAAATGGCTTGATCGTGATAAGGTCAGGCACAAAGACCCAGACCGATGAGGTGTAGGAGACCAAAAACTCCAATCAGGTTTGCAGAAACTGGAGCTGACTACTAAGGAAAAGCCGCTTTCCCGGGCCTGCCTAGCCCTATAAATACCCCAACCCTGCAAGCCATGGCTCTCTCGTCCCTTCATGGGCTCCATGTCTGGAGTCCATAAATTGTTTTTGGCTCCCTCGCCCCTCACAGGCTCTGTGTCCGTGAGTTCCATCCTTTCTCTCTTCCAATATAATCTGCCTTTATCATCTATACAGGCTCTGGTTTCAATCTTAACTCCCCACTCTTGATACAAGAACCTGGACATAACCCCCCATGCACAACAACTTGACTGGGGGGTCTCCCACCAAGACCCAAGCAGAAATGCTGTGAGACCCTTCAGAGCCCCCCAGGCCTCCTGTAGACTGAGCTCATTCACATGTTGCCCCTCTGACCCTTTTCAGCCTCCATTTCCACTACACTCCTGAAATCTGAAGGTCAGCTGCACACGAGCAGGCTGACCAGCATTTGCCAACAGACCAGGGGTTTCTTGGCCATCTGTCCCCCATCTAAGTGACTGCTCCAAAAGGGCACACATTGCCTACAGCATTCATTCCCTCATATTTTCCTTTGAGCATTTAAAAGAATGCTTTATTTGTTGATTTGAGAGAGAGAGAGAGAGAGAGAGAGAGAGAGAGAGAGAGAGATGCACGCCATGGTACGCAGGCAGAAGCCAGAGGACAACTCTCAGAAGTCAGTTCTGTCCTTCCATCAATTGGGCTTTTGGGGATTGAACTCAGGTCTCCAGGTTTGGGAGCAGGCACCGTACCCACTGAGCCGACCCCTTGAGCATATGGAGATGGTATTTCATTGTCTTCCAAATTCCAACATTTCTGCCCGGAAGTCAACCATGGTTTAATATTTTTAATCAACTTTCAAAGCTTGTCAGAACCCCCAATATCTCAGAGCTGCCCTGCTGGAGATGGTAAGCCTGCATGAACACCAACCTACCCCCAGCCCCAAGCCCCTCTTCCCACCCCATCCCTGAGCCCCCGGAGCTGCTATGCCAGAGACCGTAAGCCCCACATGCCACACCCAGACCCCCACAATAAACTCAGGAACAGACTAAACACCACAAGAACTACCAAAGGGCGTGACAGACCACCTCAGCCGACAGAAGACCACAAGATTCACACTTCTCAGCAGGGGGCAGCCATATCTTACAACCATAAGATTCCATCCAAAGGGCGGAGCCTGTGAATACCGGGGCAGAGTAAACGAGGAGGAGGTGGAGGCGTCCATGGTGGTTCCCGAATTCGTCCATGGTTCTACACGCGCACACACACACACACACACACACACACATGCACTGCACGCACACACGCGCACGCATGCACAATTGAATAAATAATAAATAATAATAAAAAAGAACCTTTAAAAAAGAAATTAAAAAAAAAAAGATTCCATCCAAATCCACAGAAGCTTCCCGACAACCAAAGTCAGATAACCTCACCTGACTCAGGAGAGCCCAAAATACACACCGAAGAAAACAGTCACAGACTCAACACAGGACGCTCAAGTCACAGCGTAAAACCACAAAATAGGGCTGGAGAGATGGTTCAGGAGTTAAGATTCTGCTTCCAAAGCAGAAGGTCCTGAGTTCAGATCCCAGGTAAAAACACCAGACAGAAATAGTGGTGGCCTGCATGTCCTACTCCAGTGGGCGGAGCCTGGGAAATCCCAGAGTAAAGCAAAAAGGAAGTAGAATCAATCCAGGATGATTCCCGAAATCACCCTTGGCCTCTACAGGGACACAGAGCGTCCTCTGATACACACACACTAAACGAACGAATGAATGAATAAAGTTTTTTAAAAGTCACAAAAGATGCTAAATTAACAAGAAAACGTATCTACTACAAAAAACCACCAACTCCCTCACAATAGAATCCAATCAAAATAACCTCCCAGATACCAACCAGGTAAGCAACTCAAGATAATAACTTCTGGGCTAGAGAGATGGCTCAGTGATTAAGACTTTACCTCCTAAGCAGACCCTTTGGCAACACACACACACACACACACACACACACACACACACATAAAATATAATCATAAATAAAAATAAAGTAAAGCCCTTTACACCCCACCCCGCTCCGCCGGTCGGGACGCGCGCGCGGTCCAGCCGGGCCTCACCCCGCGCCCTAGGTAAGTCAATGCCCCGTGCACCGCCCACCAGGACCCCAGGTCAGCCCACAGGGACCCGGATCCGACTCCCACCATCCAGCCGGAGCCGCGTGCGGGGCCGAGGGACGAGGAAGACCTCCCCCTGCGCCTGGGCCCCGTCCCAGCTGCCCTCGGGTTAAATAGCTCCACACCGACGCCCCCATCCTCCCTTTAACCCACTCCGCTCCGCCAGTCGGGACGCGCGCGCACGCGCGCGCGCGGGGTCCAACCGGGCCTCACCCCGTGACCTAGGTAAGTCTCCGCCCACGCCCGCCCACCAGGACCCCAGGCCAAATAATTCAGTTTAGTGAAATTGAGAGATCTTAAGAGTTAAAATGACAATGCCAAAGTCAAAGTGCAAATCCATGAGAAGCAACACTCAAGTAAACAAATTTCCCACTGAAGAAATTAATCCCATAATATTAGACTCCAAACAGAACAAACCCGGGGAAAAAGGCCAAGAAAGCCTCACCCAGGATAAAGACTTTCAAAATATGATCATTACCATGTTCAATACTATGAAAGAGGAAATCTGGGAGGAACTACATAATCGAATCAATCGCTTTGAAGAGGAACACAACAGACATCTGGAGGAGTTGAGAAAAACAGTGCAAGAAACAAAAAGTGGCATAGAGCAGTTAAAACAAACTCAAGCAGAGTTTAAAACTGAGCTAAAAGACAAGTTATCTTCAACCCAGAACGCCACAGAGAGTCTTATCAACAGAACTAACGAAGCAGAAAACAGAATTTCAGACCTTGAAGATAAAGTGGGAGTACTAACCAGCTCAATGGAAGAGGTTGTTAAAGCCAAAAAGATACTTGAGAGAAATATCCAAGAGATATGGGACACCCTGAAAAAGCCTAACATGCGTATTCATGGAATACCAGAGCAAGAATCTCAAAATACCACCCCTGAGGAAATTTTTCAAACGATCATCAAGGAAAACTTTCCTCATCTAAAAAAAGAGAGGCCCATCCATATACAAGAGGCATTCTGCACCCCAAACAGATACGACCAAAATAGAAGCACGCCACAACAAATAATAGTTAAAACACTCCACATTCAAGATAAAGAACTGGTGCTGAGAGCTTCAAGGGAGAAAAAACAAGTCACTTTTAAAGGTAAACCTATTAAAATAACAAATGACTTCTCAGTCGAAACAGTAAAAGCAAGAAGAGCTTGGAGAGACATACTTCAAGTATTGAATGAGCAAAAATGTCAACCCAGGCTGATTTACCCTGCAAAACTATCAGTCATGATCGAGGGAGAAAGAAAAATTTTCCAGCACAAAGACAACTTTAAGGGATACATGTCCACCAAACCAGGCCTTCAAAAAATACTAGAAATGATACTCAAGCGTGAAGAAAAAAACAGGCATATCCAGGAGAACAGAAGGCAAATATAACACCATTAAAAGCGAAGCAATATACTTATAAAAGCTACTAAACATAATAAATGTCTGGAATTAACAATAGTTTCTCCATTATAACACTAAATGTTAATGGACTTAATTCACCGATCAAGAGACACAGATTACAAACTTGGATTAAAAATCACAATCCATCAATCTGCTGCCTGCAGGAAACCCATCTCACCACAAAAGATAGGCACGCTCTAAAAATAAAAGGCTGGTCAACAATTCTACAAGCAAATGGAAGCAGAAAACAGGCAGGGGTAGCCATTATGCTATCAGACAAAGTGGACTTCAAACCAAAGAAAATTATAAGAGACACGGATGGATACTACATTTTAGTCACAGGTACAATTCACCAGGAAGACTTCACAATACTGAACATATATGCACCCAATACGGGCCCCTCCACATTCATTAAGAAAACCCTACAGCAGTCTAAAGCAAGAAATCAACCCCCAAACGGATAATTCTTGGGGACTTCAACACCGCCCTCTCAACATGGGATAGATCAACAGGTCAAAAGCTTAACAGAGACACTTTGGAACTTAATCAAACCCTGAAAGAAATGGACCTTACAGATCTCTATCGAACTTTTCACCCACGCACCAAAGAATACACATTTTTCTCAGCAGCACACGGAACTTTCTCCAAAATCACGTTGGGCCACAAAATGAATCTACACATATACAAGAAAGTTGAAATTCTAACCTGTGCCCTATCAGACCACCACGGCCTAAAGCTGGACATCCACAACACATCAAACAAGAGAAAATACACTAACTCCTGGAAACTTAACACTATGATGCTGAATGAGAACTGGATTCAGGAAGAAATTAAAAAGGAAATTCAAGATTTCCTGAAAGTGAATGATAACGAAAATACAACTTACCAAAATCTCTGGGACACAATGAAAGCTGTTCTAAGAGGTAAGTTCATAGCTCTTAATGCCTACATCAAAAAAATGGAAACATCAGAAATAAACAACTTAACAATGCAGCTTAGAGCTTTAGAGAAACTAGAGCAATCTGATCCCAAAAGTAGTAGAAGAGAGGAGATTAGCAAAATAAGGGGAGAAATATCTGAAATAGAGATTAAGAAAACGATAGAAAAGATCAACCAGTCAAAAAGCTGGTTCTTTGAAAAAATCAATAAGATTGATACACCCCTAGCTAAATTAACCAAAAGCAAGAGAGAGAAAACCCAAATTAACAAAATTAGAAATGAACATGGAGTTATCACTACTGATACCCAAGAAATCCAGAGAATTATAACATCATATTTCAAAAACTTATACTCTGTGAAGTTTGACAACACAAAAGAGATGGATGAATTTCTAAGTAAACACAACTTACCTAAATTGAATCAGGAAGTTGTGAATTATTTAAATAGTCCTATAACATATAAGGAAATTGAGGAAGTAATCTCGAATCTTCCCACCAAAAAATGTCCTGGACCAGATGGATTCAGCACAGAGTTCTACCAGACATTTAAGGAGTTAATAACACCAATACTCCTTAAACTGTTCCATCAAATAGCAAAGGAAGGAACACTACCAAATTCCTTCTATGAAGCTAATATCGTTTTAATCCCAAAACCTAATAAAGATTCACTTAAAAAAGAAAACTATAGGCCGATCTCCCTGATGAACACAGACGCAAAGATTCTCAACAAAGTCTTAGCAAAACGGATTCAAAAACATATTAAAAAGATCATTCACGGGGACCAAGTAGGCTTCATCCCTGGCACACAAGGTTGGTTCAACATACGCAAATCAATAAATGTAATTCATCATGTAAACAAGTCCAAAGTCCAAGACCACATGATACTCTCGATAGATGCAGAAAAAGCTTTTGACAAGATCCAACAGCCTTTTATGATCAAAACGCTAGAGTCAGTAGGAATGGAAGGAATCTTTATCAATATAATAAAAGCTATATACAACAAGCCCACAGCAAGGATTATGCTCAATGGGGAACAATTGGAAGCATTCCCACTTCGATCAGGAACTAGATAAGGCTGTCCACTCTCACCACTTCTATTCAATATTGTACTTGAAGTCTTAGCTGAAGCCATAAGACAAGAAAGGGACATAAGAGGGATTCAGATCGGCAAGGAAGAAGTCAAACTATCCTTATTTGCAGATGACATGATCTTATACCTGAGTAATCCCAAAAACTCCACCAGGAAGCTCCTGGAACTAATTGAGAAGTTCAGCAGGGTGGCAGGATACAAAATAAATGTGCAAAAATCAGAGGCCTTCCTATATGCCCAGAATGAAAGAAGTGAAAAAGCCTTGAGAGAAACAATCCCATTTACTATAGCCCCTAAAAAAATGAAATACCTTGGTATAAATCTAACCAAGGAGGTAAAAGACCTTTACAATGAAAACTTTAAAACCCTAAAGAAAGAAATAGCAGAAGACACCAGAAGGTGGAAAGACCTCCCTTGTTCCTGGATTGGCAGAATCAACATCGTAAAAATGACCATCCTACCAAAGGCAATATACAGATTCAATGCTATACCAATCAAAATCCCAAAGCAATTCTTCAAAGAAGTTGACCAAACAATCTCAAAGTTCATATGGAGGCACAAAAGACCCAGGATAGCAAAAACAATTCTGAGTAACAAAAACACATGCTGGAGGTATTGCCATACCAAACCTTAGTCTATACTACAAATCCATAGTTATAAAGACAGCCTGGTACTGGCTCCAAAATAGACACACAGATCAATGGATAAGGATTGAAGACCCAGATATAAGCCCACAAAGTTACAGCCATTTGGTCTTTGACAAAGGGGCCCAAAGAATCCAATGGAAAAAGAACAGCATCTTCAACAAATGGTGCTGGCAAAACTGGATCTCCACATGCAGAAGATTAAAGCTGGACCCGTACTTGTCACCATGTACAAGACTTAATTCCAAATGGATCAAGGACCTTGATTTAAGGCCAGAGACTTCAAAAACCATAGTTGAAAGGATAGGGAACTCCCTCGAGCTGATTGGGCTAGGCCAACAGTTCCTAAACAGACATCCAATGGCACAGTCACTGCTACCAACTCTCAACAGTTGGGATCTTGTGAAATTAAAGAGCTTCTGTTCAGATAAAGAGATTGTAACGCGAGCTCAAAGGCAACCCACAGAATGGGAGAAAATCTTCACTAACCACACGTCTGATAGAACTCTGCTGTCCAGAGTGCACAAAGAACTTAGAAAACTAAACACCAAGGAAACCAATGGCCCAATTAAAAAATGGGCCCTGGAACTTAAAAGAAACTTTACCAGGGATGAAATTAAAATGTCTAACAAATATCTGAAAAAATGCTCCACTTCCTTAGCTATCAGGGAAATGCAAATCAAAACTTCCCCGAGATATCATCTCACCCCGGTCAGGATGGCAAAAATCCACAATACAAACAACAACAAATGTTGGAGAGGATGTGGAGAGAGGGGAACTCTCCTACATTGCTGGTGGGAGTGCAGGCCCATACATCCACTCTGGCGAGCCGTCTGGAGATTCTTAAAGAAATTAAAGATTGAAATGCCATATGACCCTGCTATTCCACTTTTGGGAATAACCCCCCATGCAGCAGAGGTTCGCCTTGATAGCACAAGCACCGACCATGTTCATAGCAGCACTGTTTACAATAGCAAAGTCATGGAATCAACCCAAATGTCCAACAGTTGACGGGTGGATAAGGAAACTGTGGTACATCTATACAATGGAGTACTACTTAGCCATCAAAAATGATGGATTACTGGAATTATATTAAGTGAAGTATCCCAGACCCAGAAAATTAAGCGCCGTATGTACTCCCTAATAGGTGGCTCCTATTACCAAACCCACCCAGCCCACCTAGAGACAGTAATTGCAAGGATTATGAACAGGAGGGATGGGGTAGGAGGGCCACACCAGAAACAAGGAGAGAAGGGACCATGTTACAGCAGGGAAAATAGGCCTCTACCAAGGACCCAAATAAGTAATGAGACATCTGATTAAGTTCACAGACTTTTGTTCCTGATCATTTACTACTGAGGGGGTGTGATCTCACCAGAAGAGGAGAGCATATAGTCTGGCAGATAAAAAGTAACCATTTTGCAAATGGGTGATAGACCCCTCCTTTACTGTGGTTTCCCACTTTTATTACATCTACCTTTGAATGTGCTTTTATCACAAGACTCTAACAGCTTTTTGTCTCTGGCCAGGGGGTAACATACAATGCCCACCAGGATGGAGTGAAGGGCATTGCAGGAGCAGCAAAACTGCAAAAGAAAATCAACAAACCACAATCCAGAACTTCAGAGACTCTATATCAACCACCTAGAACTAGGCCAGCTTAATCTCTCCCCATCTTGAAGCTCAGGGAAATTTGCGGAAGAGGGGGCGGTAAGAGTGTAAGAGCAAAAGGATGGGAGGAGCAATGATATATAAGATACTCTATACTAGTTAGGGCTGAAGCAATCATAATTGGACTTTGCATGCCCTGCGCATTGTCCAACACACTGTTGACCTCACAAAGTCTAGCATCTGCTAAAGGCACCAAGATCCTTGGAGGCAAAGGATTGGCAGCCACAGCAGTGTTCCTATACCTAAGGGGAACACGGGAAAGGGTTCAGGGAAAGGTCACTGGGTCCTTGTACGTCATCGGAGAGGAGGGCCCAGAGGAAAATCAGACATGCACAAGAAAGGACTCTCTGGGAATTGGGGCGGGAGGCACTGGGGGATGGGGAGGGAGAGAGGTGGGGAGGGGGAGCAGGAGGTATGGGGGGAGGAGGAGGGAGGGAGGGAACTGGTGTACCTAATAAGTTTGTATGAGCTGAAATAAAAAAAAATAAATTAAAAAAAGAGATAATGTCTTTCAAAGGACTATTATCAATATGATCCACACACTGGAACAGAACTACAAAAGGAATATGCCCAAGTGGCAAAAAAAGGAAATGAATAAGCCATATGACCTAATATATAACAGGAAAAAAATCAGGAAAATGAAAAAGGAAATAGAGGAAACAAGAGCAAGCTTAGGACAGGTGACAAAAGTCCAAACTGGAATTCTTCTGGAATTCTAAGCTGACTGAAAACCCAACAGACAGCATCACATGCAGATGACCAGACAGAAGATAGACTAGCAGTCATGAAGAGAAGCTAATGGCCTTTCAATTACAGAAGCTGGAAAAAACTGAACGGAATATTCAAGAACTATGGGACACCATGAAGAAGCCTAACCTACCCACTTATGGAATCCCAGAACAAGAACCCCAAGGAGAAATTCCAGCTCAGATATTTCAGGCTATCATATCGAAGCTTCTCAGTTTTAACTGTCCACAACACGTGTCTGTCTCTCCCTCCTCCTTCCAGTGGTTTCTTTGTGACTCATGTCTGTGTTCTACATGCTGTCCGTCCTCTGACCCATCATCCATTTTCTCCCCCACACCTGCCTGTCTTACCTTATTCAGAATTATAGAATTTCCTTTGACTTCCCCCCCAAATATTCCCCCCCAAATAATCTCATCTTTCATCTCCCAATGACCATAGCAAACACAATGATTTTAAAGTCCTTTTTATCCCCTATATCTCTGTGGTCTGCAGGCTTTTATCATTCTTAGTTATGTGGGTTAGTTCCCTTGTGTGTCTGGTTAATTATTGCTTCTTCCAAGTGAAAAGCAATCATTTGGAAGTGTGGGGTTTGCAGCATTGTGCACATGCTCAGTGTTGTGCAATCACTATCTCATTTAGTTTCAAGATACTTGGATGATCCCAAGAGAAAATTGCGTCCACTGAGCAATCCTATTTCTCTGTCCCACAGCATCACACACCTCCTTTTGGCCCTCTGTCTTCTTATTTAAAGTGGGATTCTCCGTGGCAGTGTGTATCTGGAGTCTTGCTTTGCCTGGTTCCCCTGTACTGTGTTCTGTAAAAATGCTTAAAGCAGTGAGTTGGTGGAGATTCATCCTCTCATCTTGAGATCTACTTTCATCAACACTTGCTGTCCAAGATCTTGAAAACCAATATTTCCCAGTTTTTATCCATCCCCTATTTTTCTTCTGAGTTGCTTCAGATGAAATGATCAACGATCGGGGCTGGAGAAGTGGCTCAGGGGTTAAGCCTCTGCCTTGCAGGCGGAAGGTCCTGAGTTCGGATCCTAGACCCCACGTACAGACGCCGGGCGGAAGCGGGGCGGCCTGCGTTTCTGGTCCTGGTGGGCGGAGCCTGTGAATCTCGGAGGCGGTCCATGGTGGTTCCCGAATTCACCCGTGGTTCTACACACACACATACGCACACACACGCACACACACATACATGCACAATTGAATACATAATAATAATAAAAAATTTAAAAAAGAAATGATCAACGATCTCTTTTATATCACCTTAGTTAAGAGCAGAAGTTGGCCTTTCTCTTAAACATAATTTATGTGCTGCTGTTCACTGGTTAAAATGATCCTCTTCTATGTGCAGGAATTCAGTGTTTACTGCAGCCTTCTCTGAGGCGTGGACACGCTGATGTAGCTTAACCAAGACAACGGCCATCCTGAAATCACTCCCCCCTCACGTCAATGCACCAAATACCCCTGCTCCTTCCACGCTAACCTCCTTTGTCCACAGTCAGCCAGCACCAGCTGGACGCCAGTCTTTCCCCAGAAGCTGGGATAGCACATGGCGTGGACAGTTACAGATGACCTGGTCATCGTTCTGAGCTGTAGCAGGTCTCTCGCTTAAAGCATGGACCTGACGTCACACCTGCCATCCCTGCCCCACACGCACCCAGAGAACCCCTGGGTGCTACGCAAACCTTGGAACCCTATGTGCGTGTGTGTGCGCGCGCGTGTGTATCGGAGGGCACTGTGTGTCCCTGTGAAGGACCAAGGGTGACTTCAGGAATCTTCCTGGATTGCTTCTACCTCCTTTTTGCTTCACTCTGGGATTCTCAGGTTCCCGCCACCGATTCCATCTGGCATATTTACGGAGACCTAAGAACTCAGGAGCTGCTTGAGAGGCAGAGTCTTAACCCCTGAGCCACCTCTCCAGTCCCGACATTTGTTTTAAAATCCAGCCTCCTAACTTTCAGTTACTCTAGACTTCTGAAAGCTGTCTCCATTTACCCAAAGGCGTTTTTCAGTTCTTCTCTCCATTTTCACCCCCTAGTCTCTGCTGCTTCTTGGTGAATCTTGTTCCCTGCCGCCCAGTCCACACTTGCCTGAGATTCACTGGGAAACACAGTCGTCCCGCCATCAATTATCCCACCAGAGGCAGACACCTGCGTGAGCTCCTCCCCAGAAGTTAAGTCTTTATCTCAGAAAGTGGGCTCCGGAGCCGCTGAATCCCGCCCATCAAGAGCACACCCTCCCTGCTCTCCTCGGCCTGGCTTCTGGAAGAACCGTCCCTGCTTGCTTCCCAGCGTCCTCCCACCTGGCCCCGTGTGATTCCCGCCTTCCTCCCCAGCCTCCCATGTGACATCGCCCTGTACAGCCTTTCAAGTGTCACCTCCAGGGGCAGCACATGATGCTGCAGACGCAAGTCCTTTCCCTAGCTCTCCATTCTCCACCGACCCTCCCTGCTGGCAGCCCCGAGGGATTAGTCCCAATCTCTCTTCCAGAACCAAGGGCTCCCATCATGCATTGCTCCCATCATGCATTGCTCCTTCTGACTGCGGGCAGGGAGGACATGACTTCATCCCAGGACAGCAAGTCTTGTGTTCGAATGCTCGGGAGGAGAATCAGGTCAGCTGAAGAGAAGGGCACATGAGAGCACACACCACCTGCTTCTAGCGAGACGTCAGAGTGTCGATAAGTGCCCGGAGCGTGGCAAAAGCAACACATGCCAGGCAAAAAGATTCCCATGGAAAAATTATTAGCACAACTGACATTTCATGCAACCACAGGCCAATCTATCAAACTGGAATGCCAAGTCAGAGAGGCGTGACCTTAGCACTCGGCCCTTCCCCCCTGGGGGGAGAAAGAACCTCAGATGTGTGGGTTCCCATGGATTTACATCCAGGTAGTGGCATGGGACCAAATGCCAATAGGACTGGTGGTCTAAACTCTCTTCCACATTTCTGTCCCATAACCAGTCTTGGCCTGAAAATACCCTTTGCTACCTCCATGGACTTCTTTCCAGAAATCATCCCTCCCAGAAATTATCCTCCATCTTGCCTGAGATCCTCTGGGAGTATGCCCATCCTCTGCCAGGCCTCTGGTGACTCCGGCAAGTCTTCTTGCATCGAACAACACAGAGACTTCTCAAAGGCAGGGCTGGTCCCGAAGGAATCTAGCAAAGTGCTGGGAACAGGAAAATCTGATTGCACTGGGCCTGGGAATTCTTGCAGGAAGGTGGCAATGTCTGCCATGCCTTTGGGGAGGGGTGGCGTGGGAAAGGCCTAGGTGACTCAGCTCTGTCTCTGCCATACCTGTCAGTCATGAAGTGGCACTAAAAAGATCTGATGTGACACGCTGCCAACTGCTGAACAAGGCAGTCTTCTACCCTGAGTGACCCGAAGAGTCTGGGGAGACAACTGTCTCTTTTCCTGACCCAGTTTGAACCACTTCCACCCTGGGGACCTGGGAGAGACTCGGTGATGGAAAGAGCAGGAAAAGAGAGTCTATGTAGGCTGAGTAATGGTCCACCCCACTCAGCTCAAAGCGAGTGTGTGTGTGTGTGTGTGTGTGTGTGTGTGTGTGTGTGAGAGAGAGAGAGAGAGAGAGAGAGAGTTACCCCTCAGTTGCTATGATAAAATACCCTGGGGGCTGTTGAGGCGCACAGCAGTGGCTTGCATGTTCAGAGCCGCCTTCCCCTGGCTGGCTCCAGGGCACCCGAGGTGATTCTCACCATCTTACAGGTGGGAAACGAAGTCATCCAGGGCAAGTTCACGTGCCACAGGTGGCCTGCTCAGGGTCAAGATCACAGACTTCGTGACCCCTATTCGGGTGTGTTTCCGTGGGCTTGGCAGTGAGCGCCTCCGCCCATTCAGTATCTCGCTTGCCTTTGCCTGAGGTTTTGAGACAGGGCCTCCCCACCCCACCCCGGAACTCGGAGCTCGCTGATCTGCTACACTGATTGGCAGAAAGTCCCGGGGATTCTCCTGTCTCTGCCTCCCCCTCCCAGCACTGGGATTGCAGCTGCAGGGGCAGCTGGGAAACGCCCGCACCCCTTGCCCACTAGGCTCCACTCCTCAGACTTCCAGGGCAAACACTTCACCAACTAAGCCACCATCTCCCTTGGTTAGGACTGGAGAGTCAAAGGTGAGAAATGGGTTACAAACTATTTGTGGCTAAATGATCCCGCTTCCAAAAAGTTAACGATTCTAGGGATAACTAGGCTTGCAGCAACACTGCTGATAAAATTAGTGACTAGGGACCCCACTTCTGGGTAGACAGCAGGAAGGACTGAAAGTAGGATCAGGAAATGTTCACAGTCTACCACTCCTGAAAGCTAAGAACAAGGTTACTCTAAAAGGGCATCAGTATATGTGACGCTCATAAATGGGTTATGAAAATGTGATTTATTTTTAACAAGGGATTGGAAACCTAGCACACACTACCACACAGATGCACCTGGAAGACATCATGTTTGTTGCAATGAGCAACCCACGAAAGTCAGACCCTGCGTGACTCCATTCACATGAGGTTAGTCAGACATAGAAGGCTGAGTGGTGGTTGTCAGGCCCGTAGGGAGCCGCAAGTCCACAATCTGTTTTCTTTTTCTTTTGTTGAACTTGGTTTAGTCCCCCCCCCATACACTTACATTTGAAAGAGAGGATGTGCATGTTTACCGTGATTAAAAGTCATGTAGTTCCATCCATTTTCCCAAAAACACCATTTTGTCCTTTTTCTGTGTGTGTGTGTGTGTGTGTCAGAGGACACTGTGTGTTCCTGTGGAGGCTTGAGGGTGACTTGGGGAATCTTCCTGGATTGCTTTACCTCCTTTTTGCTTAACTCTGGGCTTTTCCAGCCTCCGCCTTCTAGGGTGGAAAGTGCGGGCCACCTCCATTTCTGCCTGGCATTTTTTGCATGGGATCTGGGCTCCACACTCAGGGTCCTCTATTTTTGAGGCAGAAGCTTAACCCCGGAGCCATCTCTCCAGCCCCTATTTCATCCGTCTCTAAGACTGAGAAATAGTTTCCTTTTTCAGCACTGGTGTGGAGATTGTTCTTATTCCGTCCCTTCCAGCTGGTGCTGGGAATGCTAGGGGCGTAGCTGACATTTGTCAGGGGGGTCTCCACAGCTCACTTTCTTTCCACACCCACCTGTTGATGGTCACCTCATTCCATCTCCTGCCTGCACGGCTGTGGCAAGAGCCATGATAGGCATGGGTGAGCAAGGGTCTCTCTGTAGGCCGCCTTTGACCGCTCTGGGTGTGTGGTAGTGTTGTAGTCAGAGCACATGGAAGTTTGGGATAACTCTTCTAGTCCTAGCATTAAGATATCGGCAATAATTGCTCGACTCCACCAAGATGGAAGTAGGAAGCAGTCTGCAGATGGAAGCACAGCTGAAACCCGTTCTCTGCGCGCCCCCTTGTGGAGAAGAGGGCAGAAAGCACTTTGGCTAACAAAGTTGTTACTGTTTTTACTGATTCCTCTGGGACACAATCAAATAGTCGAGTTTATTCTTGACTACTTAATGGCATCGAGAAGTAGTTTTAGATACATTCAAACTGTTGTGAGTTAACATCTCTATCAAATTCCCTTAATCTTGCAGAACAGGGGCTCTCTTCCTACCGATGGCGTTGCCTCGTCCTCTGCGCCCCAGCAACACGCTTCTCCTTGCTGCCTGGCAACTCTATCGCTCTGAACCTCAGAGAAATGGATCCTGCAGTGTCTGCGTCTTGCCACGGGCTGCTCATTCGGTACAGTGTCCTTGGTCCCGACAAGGTCGCCACACGCAAGAGCCCCCTGCAGCGACAGTCACTTTCACAAGACCTGTGCAGTGCTTGCCTGTCAACATTTCACTGTAGATAAGGGACAATCTCTAGAGACACTCTTGAAGCGATGCCAGACAGGAGAAAGGGTACTTCTGGACTCAGTGACTCGCCCACTGGTGAGTCATCTGGCATGCGACACGGGCATCCCAGATGAAAACCAGTGAAGTCACAAAGGGCCTTTAAGGCGGAAGAGGGAGGCTGAGAGACAGAGGCTGAGATCTCAGTGTGCTACGTTGCTGGGCCGGAAGACAGAAGGCGCTGCTTGCCCAGGAGTGTGCATATGCATGTGCGTGTATACACACACTCACACACACACAGAACTTAGTTCTCAACTCACCTCCATATACATGTTCTCACACCATTCCCTGGAAACTGTTTTGGGAAGGGACCAGGAATATGTTACTACCTAGCCCAGGGAGAGTCGTCAGTGAGGTGGCGGGCTGGCGGCCCTGGGGGACCCTCTGCTGGCTCTGGGGCCCTGGCGGCCACAGCAGTCCCTGCTTGTGACGTCATTGGCACCGATCTTTCATCCTGCAGTGTGCCCTGGAACCCAAGAGGTTGGGCTCCGAACACATGTGCACACGAACCTGCTCATGCATATGTGCACACGTACAAACTCACACATGTGCACCCAGACACACGTGCACAAACAAGCATATAACACACACACACAGAGGCACACACAAATATCATCAATAGTTGCCCTTACTAAGAGACAGCTGTGTCCCAGTGAAGATGTTCACTTTGCCACCCAGAATGATTTAGATGGATGAGAAACCAGTAATGATTGTTCTCTTTCCTCACAGCCAGGATGTCAGATGAACTTAGAAGAGGTGCAAGATCATCCCTCAGGGGGATGGAGGAAGGGAGGTGGGGGATCGCAGAGGAACAAGAATGTCTCTGGAGGGAACCGAGCAGGGGTCCTAAGGTGCTGAAGAGATCGATGGCGGGTCTTTCCAGAATATTCCTTCTCCAAGTCCCCGGTTCTTGTGAGATTCAAGCTGCCTTCGCACATCTGGCAGCTCTGGTTGAGACCGAACGTGATCGGGCAGCTCTGGTGCTGCCTGGAGAACGCGCCTGGGCTTTGAGTCCACAGCTGTGTTTGTAGAAGTGTCCAGGGAGCCTCCCAAGCACCTAAGTGGGAGGTCACCGTGGTTTCCTTTCAATGACACGTGTGTGTGAAAGAGTATGTGTGTGTCTGAGTGTGTAAACTATGTGACTATGTATATATGTGAGTGTATGTGTTGTGTGTGAGCATGTGTATGTTTGTGTATATGTATGTGCATGTGTGTTTGAGTGTGTGCATAAATATGTATGTGCAAGTGTATATATGCGTGTGCATGTGTTTCTGGGGTTCTAATCCAGGGTCTTCTGCCCTAAGCTTGCATCTCCCACTGAGCTTCATTCCCAGCGTCCTTGCCTTTTTCAGTGCAGTGGGTTTTTTTTTAACTTTTATTTATTTGTGTGTGTGTGAGAGAGAGAGAGAAAGAGAGAGAGAGAGAGAGAGCACTGTGTGTCCCTTGGAGAACCGAGGGTGACTTTGGGAATCATCCTGGATTGCTTCTACCTCCTTTTTGCTTCACTGTGAGATTTCCCAGGCTCCACCCACCAGGACTGGAAGTGCAGGCATTTTTTTATGTGGGACCTGGGATCCGAACTTAGGACCGTCTGCTTGTGAGGCAGAGTCTTAACCTTTGAGCCATCTCTCCAGCCCCCACTGCAGTGTCTTTAATGATTAATGATGTCACCCAGATGTCCCCACGTTTGCCTACCTTTTTCCTGTTTCTCAAAATCAAGAGTGTCTGACTGATGTCAGAATTGTGTGTATTCTGACAGCAATCCATCCATAGATGTGTTTTACAAACATTTTCGTTCTGTCTCTTAATGATGACTCGTGTAAACCAACAGGGTCAAGTCTCTGCCAGTGTCCCTCCTAGTCCCCTGAGAACGCTAACCCGAGGCCCAGGCTGCAGCTCTCACGAGTGCATCTGTTTTCCATTTCAAAATACTTTTATATGGTGTACAGCAAGGGTGTACAAATCTAGCAGATTCATCCTTAGGGAATATCCAAAGTGTCACTTTATAAAAGCCTCATATAGCGAGGGAGCCAGAGACCCCTGAGGCTTGAGTCAGAAGAACCTTCCTTCGGGTGGGGAGCGATGGGTGCCTTGTGCACCATGACAGTTTCCATCCACCTGGGTGCTTGGGCGGCTTCCAGACTTGCAAGGTTCAAAGTGGTCCTGGGTGCGAAGTACTTGAGGGCGTCTGATAGGTTGCAAGTGAAAACCCTCCTTAGAGGAAAGACCCCCCTCACCCCAATGATTCCTGCAGGTAACACTCGAGCTGACCAGGGAGGAGCTGCATGTCCCTCCACGCACACGCTCGTGCACCAGCCACAGGGGGCCGTGGCAGCAGAGCATGCTTGTTTGCCCTCTGGAACTTGCTTTAACTCCCTAGAGTACGAAGAAAATCCACTCACTGGGAGGCGGCTCCCAGGAGGCCCGGTGCTGCAGAACTGCACCCCAGAATGGTTGCCAGAGAAAGCAGCTGCTGTGAGCGCCCCCAGCCAGCTGGTGCCCAGCCAGTTGGCAGCCAGGAAGGGGACCGGCCCCTGGCAGAGCCCATCCATCCCCTCCTCCACACACGGGAACATTGCCATGGAGAAAAGGCTGGGAAAGAGCCGTCAAATCAAGACAGAGCCCCGGTTACATCATGTCTTTCCTGAACTCTGGTCTACAAGGCGCCTCATCAGACCACTTCATTTTCTACAATGAGATGAGACTGCAGTAGGCCTGAGTCCACTGGCTGCATCCTTTAAGAGGACACACAAAGCCCACCTGAGAACAGAGGCTGGACCATCAAGCCAAGGGGCCGAGGACTTCTGAATTCACCCGAAGTTCCAGAATCGGTTCCCACAGCCGGGGGAGCTGACCTTGCTGGCTGTTACTGCAGTCCCTCCCCCCCAGGAGATAATAGCTTCTGGTCACTTTAAGCCACCATTGTTGTAGTGATTGGTGTCAGACCTGGTATTTACTTGCAGTCTTTGCCAGGCCTGGAGAGAAAGACCAGAAGATTCTACATGGGACAGACCACTTACCACATGAGGTTATAGAACCTGAAGCTCAAACAGGTCTCCCTCTCACAATACATTTTAGATGTTTTTTAGTATTGCTAATGCTTGTGAAAGTTACACACAGGTGTCAATTTGACAGCTGCAAGCTGAGCTTGAGGCACAACTGCACAGAATTGATGGTTAAGGCAAGTCCTTGAGCAGGCCTGCAGATTCATTGATGGGCAGGCCCCGCCCAGGCCCATTCACTGGATGAAGCATCTCACCAGCCCATAATTTATTTTAAAAAAAATTTAATTTAAATTATTTTTTAAATTATCTTAAAAAGAACTTTCACATGCTAAGTGTAAGACAGGTTGCCTATTTGGTGTGTGTGTGTGTGTGTGTGTGTGTACTCCGGCCGCTGCTGGATGGAGGTGAGAGGACAACTTTTGGAAGTTGATTTTGTCCTTCAACACGTGGACTCTAGGGATGGAACCCAGGTCATAGAGCTTGGTGGCGAGCACCTTCACTCACTGAGCCCAATGATCAGTTTTTATAGTGCATAACTTACATGTTCTTTCTTAAAGGGTAAAACGTGTGTCTAAAAGGAACGCGCCCCTTCTCTATTTGAGTTAATAGTGTACGCAGCAGAACATGGCGTGGAAGGAGCACATCATCCCCACGGCTGTTTGGGAAGGAATTTGAATTAAGCTTTGGCATCTAACATCTCAGTGGACCCTGCGCTGGTAGCAGAGAAGAAAGAGCAGAACTACACGATGCTGTTGTGGCCTGTTTTTTTCATCTGTTATAGGTCGGAGCTTCCTGTACAAGTTCATTGAGAAGAGACATGCCACTTGAAAAAGCCTGGAAAGCTCCATTTCCGGTTAAGATAATGATGCCTCCCACAACCTCGCTATGATGTCAGCACGTTACCTGTCTTCTGTAAAATAAAACCTGAAAATGCGGGATGGGGTTGCGGGGCCTGAGGATGTAGCTCGTAGGTAACTGGAGCGCTTGTCTAACATGCACAGAACCCGGTTCACTCCCCACCCCGCATAAACCGGGCATGGTGGGCATGCCTGTAATCCAGCAGGTGGAGGGAAGGCACTGGAAGGCCATCCTCCACTACGTGCTGACTTTGGGGCAGCCTGGACTACACGAGACCCTGTCTCAAAAGGGGTGGGGGAAGGAGTCACCATCTACTTCTCCGGACCCTGAGGATGCCAACCTGCACCTCCAACTGCATATTCTGGCGAGTAGGATTTCACGGTGGTTCCCTCCCAGGCATGCTGCTTCTGCCACCGGGCCCTTCTTTCTGCAGGTGCTTCCTTTGGCGGCCAGTCCTGGTCTCTCTGCAGATCTTCCAGAAGAGTCCCGGCCTCCTCTCGGCTCCCCAGTCTGTGCTCCCGCACCCGGGCCTGTGCTCCAGCACCCAGTTCTGTGCTCCAGCACCCAGTTCTGTGCTCCCGCACCTGGCTCTGTGCTCCGGCACTTGGCTCTGCGCTCCCTCGCCCGGGCTGCGTTCTTGCACCCGGGCCCATGCGCCTGCACCAGGGCCCGTGCTCCCGCGCCCAGGCTGCAGCTCTCAACTGCTGCACCAGCAGCTCCAGTCTGTTCCCCGCAGCGCTGCTCCGCCTCGGCCACTGGCCAAGCAACTTCAGGCGACTCAGCCTCCTGGGCCCTGGGAAACCTGGGGGTCAGACTGCCTGAACCATTGGGGCGGGGAACGCTGGGTGACTGCAGGCCTGCTCCTCTTCCTCCATCTCACACTGAGAACCCCCCAGGCAATTCTGGAGTTTGCAGAAAAGTCAGGGGCATCTTCTCCACTTCGAGACCACGCCGCCTGTAACAGCTCAGGACTGTGATTAATCCTCCAGGAGGCTCAACGCCCCAAAATAAACACACAAGTGGAGCCAAACAGGGAAAATGCTCCTTAGAAACAACCCTGGACAGAAAGTTCTGACCTGACCCTTAATACAAATCACTTTTGAGTCTTCAAGAGAACCTAAGGGCCAAGGTCATGAGCACCCCTGCACCACAGCCCTTGCCCAGGCCCATTGGAAACAGCACAATCGGGGTTCAGCCAGGAAGGCAGAGAAACTGCTAGGGAGCAAAAACAGAGCAAACCCAGCCTTGCTGGGGGTCTGGAGCAGGCTCCGGGACCCACCAGCTTCCCCAGCTTGCTGCGAAGAGCTCGGAGGAACATTCTTCCAGGAAAATATTTTTGGGTGGTCTTTCAACTTCTGATAACTGGTTGCGGTTCTTAGTCCAGCTGGAGCGGCCTGCGTTTCTGGTCCTGGTAGGGCGGAGCCTGTGAATCCCGGGGCAGAGTAAACAAGAAGGAGGTGGAGGCATCCATGGTGGTTCCCAAATTCGTCCGTGGTTCTACACACACACATACACACACATGCGCACGCACATACATACACACACACACACAATTGAATAAAAATTAAAAAAAAAGAGAGCTCATCCCCACATCAGGAGGCATGCGGGACCTGGCTCATCATACCACTGCTGAAAGAGGGGCAAACATCACTGCCAGTGTGCCTGTCCGACTGTGCCAACTAAGTGAGCCAGCTAGAGAAATGGCAGCGGCTTGTGCTCATGGAATTTGCTGCTCTCACCAGCTCATTCAGGTGCTGAACATCTCAGCAGTCCCCGTCATGATAGATAAATAATAAAAACAAAAAAATAAAAATTGCAACTGTAGCCACAAGGAAAGGAAATACTCAAATGCTTGGAGGATGAAAATCATGTGCCAATAAAATTAATACTCAGGACTCCCCAGCTCCACAGGTTAATTGCGCCCTCAACCAGCACCTCTCCCCTTTCCCCACCCGCGCGGGATGCATGCAGTCCAGCCAGGACACACAGTGCCCTAGGTAACCCACTAGTCCCAGCTCCTCCCACTAGCCAGTTGGAGCAGGCGCTGCCCCAAGCCCGGGAGGACCCCTGGGCCACTCTCCAGCTCCACAGGTTAATTGCGCCCACGACCAGCACCTCTCCCCTTTCCCCACCCGCCCCGGATGCATGCACAGCCCAGCAAGGACACACGGTGCCGTAGGCAAGCACCCCCTGCTCACCTTCAAACCCCAGGTAACCCACTAGTCCCAGCTCCTCCCTCCAGCCAGTCAGGGCAAGCGCTGCTCCAGGCCAACTAATTCAGTTCAGTCAAAAACATACAGAAATTGAAAGAAGGTCTTAAGAGATAAAACGCACACACACATATACATACACACATGTGCACACACGTATACATGCACAATTGAATAAATAATAAAAAAATTAAAAAACAAGACAAAACGACAATGCCCAAGTCAAAGTGCAAATCCTTGAGAAACAAAACCCAAGAAAACAAATCTCCCACTGAAGGAATTAACCCCAAAACAATAGACTCCAACGAGAACAAATCCACAGAAAATAGCCAATATTATTAAAGAGGAAATCCGGGAGGATTTAAATAACCGCATCAACCACTTTGAAGAGGAACACAACAGACACTTGGAGGAGTTGAGAAAAACAGTGCAAGAAACAAAAATAGGCATAGAGCAGTTAAAACAGACTCAAGCAGAGTTTAAAACAGAACTAAAAGACAAGTTATCTTCAACCCAGAACTCAACAGACAGGCTTATCAGCAGAACTAACAAAGCAGAAAATAGAATTTCAGACCTTGAAGACAAAGTGGGAGTATTAACCAGCTCAATGGAAGAGGTTGTTAAAGCCAAAAAGATACTTGAGAGAAATATTCAAGAGTTATGGGACACCCTGAAGAAGCCTAACATGTGTATTCATGGAATACTAGAGCAAGAATCCCAAAATACCACACCTGAGGAAATTTTTTCAAACTATCATCAAGGAAAACTTTCCTCACCTAAAAAAAGAGAGGCCCATCCATATACAAGAGGAATTCCACACCCCAAACAGATATGACCAAAGAGAAACTCACCATGGCAAATAACAGTTAAAACACTCCATATTCAAGACAAAGAAATGGTGCTGAGAGCTTCAAGGGAAAAAAACAAGTCACTTTTAAAGGTAAACCTATTAAAATAACAAATGACTTTTAATGGAAACAGTAAAAGCTAGAAGAGCTTGAAGAGATGTAGTTCAAGTATTGAATGAGCAAAAATGTCAACCCAGGCTGATACACACTGCAAAACTATCCATCATGATCGAGGGAGAAAGAAAAATTTTCCAGCACAAAGACAACTTGAAGGGATACATGTCCACCAAACCAGGCCTTCAAAGAATTCTAGAAATGATACTCAAGCTTGAAGAAAAAAAAAAAAAGCATATCCAGGAGGACAGAAGGGAAGTATAATACCACCAAAAACTAAAACTGAAACAATACACTTACAAAAGACACTAAACATAATAAATGTCCAGAATTAAAAATAATTTCTCCATTGTAACATTAAATGTTAATGGAAGTAACTCACTGATCAAGAGACATAGATTACAAACGTGGATTAAAAATTACAACCCATCAATCTGCTGCCTGCAGGAAATTCATCTCACCACAAAAGATAGGCACATCCTAAAAATAAAAGGCTGGTCCAAAATTCTGCAAGCTAATGGAACCAGGAAACAGGCAGGGGTAGCCATTATGCTGTCAGACAAAGTGGACTTCAAACCAAAAAAAATCATAAGAGACACAGATGGATACTACATTTTAGTCACAGGTACAATTCATCAGGAAGACTTCACAATACTGAACATATATGCACCAAACGTCCCCCCCCCCATTCATTAAGCAAACCCTACAACGTCTAAAGCGAGAAATCAACCCCAAAACGATAATTCTTGGGGATTTCAACACTGCCCTCTCAATATGGGATAGATCAACAGGTCAAAAACTTAACAGAGACACTTTGGAACTTAATCAAACCCTTACTGAAATGGACCTTACAGATCTCTATTGCACTTTTCATCCACGCACCAAAGAATACACATTTTTCTCAGCAGCACACAGAACTTTCTCCAAAATAGATCACGTATTGGGCCACCAAAGGAAACTCCACATAGACAGGAAAGTTGAAATTCTAGCCTGTACCCTATCAGACCACCATGGTCTAAAGCCTGACATCCACAACACAACAAACAACAGAAAATACACTAACTCCTGGAAACTTAACACTATGATGCTGAATGAGAATTGGATTCAGAAAGAATTAAAAAGGAAATTCAAGATTTCTTGAAAGCGGAGGCTGGTGAGGTGGCTCAGGGGTTAAGCCTCTGCCTTTCAGGCGGAAAATCCTGAGTTCGGATCCTAGACCCCACGTATAGATGCCCGGCGGAAGCAGGGGTGGTCTGCCTTTCTGGTCCTGGTAGGGCAGAGCCTGTGAATCCTGGGGCAGTAACAAGGAAGAGGTGGAGGCGGTCCATGGTGGTACCCAAATTCGTCCGTGGTTCTACACACACACACACACACACACACACACACACACACACACACACATGCACGCACACACACATGCACAATTGAATAAATAAAAATTAAAAATAAAAAAAAAGATTTCCTGAAAGCAAATGATAATGAAAATACAACTTACCAAAATCTTTGGGACACAATGAAAGCTGTCCTAAGAGGTAAGTTCATAGATCTTAATGCCTACATCAAAAAAATGGAAACATAGACATAAAAAACCTAACAATGCAGCTTAAAGCTTTAGAGACACTAGAACGATCGGATCCCAAAAGCAGTAGAAGAGAGGAGATTAGCAAAATAAGGGGAGAAATATCTGAAATTGAGATTAGGAAAACTATGCAGAAAATCAACCAGTCAAAAAGCTAGTTTTTTGAAAATCAATAAGACTGATACACCCCTAGCTAAATTAATCAAAGCAAGAGACAGAAAACCCAAATTAACAAAATTAGAAATGAAAATGGAGTTATCACTACTGATACCCAAGAAATCCAGAGAATTATAACGTCATATTTCAAAATCTTATACTCTGTGAAATTTGACAACACAAAAGAAATGGATGAATTCCTAAATAAACACAACTTACCTAAATTGAATCAGGAAGTTGTGAATTATTTAAATAGTCCTATAACATATGAGGAAATCGATGAAGTAATCTCGAATCTTCCCACCAAAAAATGTCCTGGACCAGCTGGATTCAGCACAGAGTTCTACCAGACATTTAAGGAGCTAATAACACCAATACTCTTTAAACTGTTCCATCAAATAGCAAAGGAAGGAACACTACCAAATTCCTTCTCTGAAGCTAATATCATCTTAATCCCAAAACCTAATACACTTAAAAAAAAAGAACTATAGACCAATATCTCTGATGAAACAGATGCAAAGATTCTCAACAAAGTCTTAGCAAAACGGATTCAAAAACATATCAAAAAGATCATTCATGGGGATCAAGTAAGCTTTATCCCAGGCACACAAGATTTATTCAACATACGCACATCAATAAATGTAATTCACCATATAAACCGGTCCAAAGTCCAAGACCACATGATACTCTCGATAGATGCAGAAAAAGCTTTTGACAAGATCAACAGCCTTTATGATCAAAACCCTAGATACAGTTGGAATGGAAGGAACCTTTATCAATATAATATAAGCTGTCTACAATAAGCAAACAGCAAGGATTATACTCAATGGGGAAAAACTTGAAGCATTCCTGCTTCGATCAGGAACTAGATAAGGCTGTCCACTCTTACCACTTCTATTCAATATTGTACTTGAAGTCTTAGCTGAGGCTGTAAGACAAGAAAGGGAGATAAAAGGGATTCAAATTGGCAAGGAAGAAGTCAAGTTATCTCTATTTGCAGATGACATGATCTTATACCTGAGTGATCCCACAAACTTCACCAGGAAACTTCTGGAACTAATACAGAAGTTCAGCAGAGTGGCAGGATACAAAATAACATACAAAAATCAGTGGCCTTCCTATATGCCCAGAATGAAAGAAGTGAAAAAAACCCTGAGAGAAACAATCCCATTTACTATAGCCCCTAAAAAAATGAAATACCTCGGTATAAACCTAACCAAGGAAGTAAGAGATCTTTACAATGAAAACTTTAAAATCCTAAAGAAAGAAATTGCAGAAGACACTAGAAGGTGGAAAGACCTCCTATGTTCCTGGATTGGCAGAATCAACATCATAAAAATGACCATTCTACTAAAGGCAATATACAGATTCAATGCTATACCAATTAAAATCCCAAAGCAATTCTTTAAAGAAGTTGACCAAACAATTTCAAAATTCATATGGAGGCACAAAGACCCAGGATAGCAAAAACAATCCTGAGTAACAAAAACACTGCTGGAGGTATAACCATACCAAACCTTAGTCTATACTACAAATCCATAGTTGTAAAAACAGCCTGGTATTGGTTCCAAAATAGACACACAGATCAGTGGATAAAGGTTGAAGACCAAGATATAAGTCCACACAACTACAGTCATTTAATCTTTGACAAAGAAGTCCAAAAAATCCAATGGAAAAAGAACAGCATCTTCAACAAATGGTGCTGGCAAAACTGGATATCCATATGCAAAAGATTAAAACTGGACCTGTACTTGTCACCATGTACAAGAATTAATTCCAAATGGATCAAGGACCTCAATATAAGGCCAGAGACTAAAAAAACCTTAGTTGAAAGGGTAGGGAACTCCCTCGAGCTGATTGTTCCTAAACAGACATCCAATAGCACAGTCACTACAACCAACACTCAACAGATGGGATCTTGTGAAATTAAAGAGCTTCTGTTCAGATAAAGAGATTATAACTCGAGCACAAAGGGAGAAAATCTTCACTAACCGCATATCTGATAGAACTCTATTATCCAGAATGCACAAAGAACTTAGAAAACTAAATATCAAGGAAACAAATGGGCCAATTAAAAAATGGGCCTTGGAACTTAAAAGAAACTTTACCAGGGACGAAATTAAAATGTCTAACAAATATCTTAGAAAATGCTTCACATCCTTAGCCATCAGGGAAATGAAAAGCACAACTTCCCTAAGATATCATCTCATCCCGGTCAGGATGGCAAAAATCCACACTACAAACACCACCAAATGCTAGGAGAGGATGTGGAGAGAGGGGAACTCTCCTACATTGCTGGTGGGAATGCAGGCTCATACAGCCACTCTGGTGAGCCGTCTGGCGATTCTTAAAGAAGTTAAAGATTGAAATGCCATATGACCCTGCTATTCCACTTTTGGGAATAACCCCCCATACAGCAAAAAAAAAACCCCATACACCTCAATAGCACAAGCACGACCATGTTCATAGCAGCACTGCTTACAATAGCAAAGTCATGAAATCAACCCAAATGTCCAACAGTTGACGAGTGGATAAGGGAAATGTGGTACATTTATACAATGGAATACTACTCAGCCATCAAAAATGATGAATTAATGCAATTTTCCGGGAAATGGATGGAATTAGAAACAATTATATTAAGTGAAGTATCCCAGACACAGAAAATTAAGCACTGTATGTCCTTCCTAATAGGTGGATCCAAGTACCAAACCCACTTAGAGACACTCAAAGATAAATCTCTGTAATACCTACAGTAATTGCAAAGATTATAAACAGGAGGGATGGGGAAGGAGGGCCCCACCAGAAACAAGGAGAGAGAGGATCATGTGACAGCAGATAAAATAGGCTACCATCAAGGACTGCAAGTAAGCAATGAGACATCTGGTTAAGTTCACAGACTTGCCTTCTTAATCATTTGCAACTGAGGGGGTATGATCTCACCAGAAGGGGGGAGGGCATATAGTCTGGCAGATAGAAAGTAACCATTTTGCAATGAGAGACTGACCCTCCCTCCACCTCACTGTGGTCTCCTACTTTTATTCCATCTACCTTTGAATATACTCTTATAATAAGACTCTAATTTAACAGCTTTTTAATCTCTGGCCAAGGAGTGATATCCAATACCCATCAGATGGAGCCAAGGGCATTGCAGAAGCAGCAAAACTGAAAAAAAAATCAACAAACCATAATTCATGATGTCAGAGACTTTATATCAACCACCTGGAACTAGGCCAGCCTAATCTCTCCCCATCCTGAAGCTCAGGGATATTTGTGGAAGAGGGGGTGGTAAGATTGTAAGAGCCCAAAGATGGGGAGGAGCAATGATATGCAAGATACTCCACACAAGTTAGGGCCAAAACAATTATAATAGGACTTTGCATGACTTGCACAATGACCAACATATCATTGATCCCTCAAAGTCTAGCATGGACTAAAGCACTAGGATCCTTAGAAGCTAAGGATTAACAGCCACAATAGTGTTCCTATACTTAAGAGGAACAAGGAACGTTCTGCACACTTGGCATGCTGCCTGTACATGCTGAGCGACAGGGTGTGGATGCTGTTGCGTCCTCTGCTTAGTGTTTCTGATGCAAGCAGAATGTTACTCAGCAGCACTCCCTGACAATACAAAGTCATGGTTGACATACGCTACAGAGTTAGGTCAGGTACCCAGTCTCAGCGGAGTTTTGTGGAGTGACAGAACTATTCTTTTTTTTCCAGTCCATACTTATTTTAAATTTTTTAAAATTTTTTCCCACTCATAGAAACTTAATAGGTACCCTGGTCCCCTCCCTCCACCCCTCCACCCCTCCCTGACCCCCTTGCTCCTTCTCCCCCCTTTTCCCCTTCCTCCCCCCCTTTCTCCTAGTGCCCTCTCTCCCCCCATCCCTGGAGCATCCTTTAATGTGTATGTCAAACTTTCCTCTGGGTTCTCCTCTCTGATGAGGTGTAAGGACTCAGTGGCATTGCCTAGAGCCCTTTCTTGTGTTCCCCTTTAGTATAGGAACACTATTGTGGCTGTTAATCCCTTGCCTCTAAGGATCGTAGTGCCTGTGATCCATGCTAGACTTTGAGAGGTCAATGATATGTTGGTCATTGCGCAGGTCATACAAAGTCTTATTATGGTTACTTCCACCCTAACTTGTGTAGAGTATCTTGCATATTGTTGCTCTTCTCTATCTTTAGACTCTTACAATTTTACCGCCCCATCTTCCGAATATTTCCCTGAGCTTTAGGATGCGGAGAGATAAGGCTGGCCTGGTTCCAGGTGATTAATGTAGGGTCTCTGATGTGACAGAACTATTCTTTTTCATGGTTTTGGGGGTAATTTCACAAGTCTGTGTGTTGAAACTCAAAATTACATGCTAAAGGAGCTCAATTTACTGTATGCTAATTTTTGAGTCCAAAAGTCTATAAACAGAATGTTTTTTTAAAGCCAAAGATTGATCCTTTGAAAAATTGGCAAATCTCTACTGACAACGATTAAGAAAGAGAAACCAGAAATTACCAATCTCAAAAATGGACAGGGGACATCACTCTGGGTCTTGTGGACAATCAAGAATGTAAAAGCAATATGAATAACTTTGCCAGTGGATTTGACAACTTCCTAAATTATATGCTTTTTGAAAGACACAATGATTTTCCCACAGGACCAGCTCATATGACCAGAACCGAGCCACGTGGCCATTTCTAGTTGGCAAAGGTCACAGATACCCTCACACATCACCACCCTTGCCTCTGGCTAGGTACATTGTGGCCCTCCCCAACCAATGCAGACACTCGGGGCTCCTTAGGAGGAGGAAGGTGCTTGAGATGCATGGCACTACTGGGTGCCCATCCTTGCCATCCAGACACATGCACAGCGTACATCTTAAATAAAATGAAATCTTTAATCAGCACACGTAAAATTCAAACCTAAAGACAAATCTGTCAAATAATGTTAGAGAAAAATCCACACGAGTTCATTCTTGAGCGGAACCTAGTAACACCAAGTCTGAAGGGCCTGTGGGAAAATTTTCTCACTTCTTCCATTCCCAGACTGCCCAGTTGGCTCCCCTACAATCAGCCTCTATTCAAGCGCTGGTGGTAATCTGTTTTTTCTCCTGTGGCACTTCCAGAGTGACGTGGAAATACTTTTCTTGTCATTTCTTCTTCCAGCAAGATAGTGATGTTAAAAGAATCGTAACTTCATTTTACTTGTTCTAAGGCTCCAGCAGCCCGGGCCTTGTTTGTTTTGCTATGAACTAAGGCATGAGCTGTGTTCAGGCCTTGACTTCGAGGTCTAAGTGGGCAGCTGCATACAAGACTGTCAGCTGCTAACCATCCAGGCTGCCCAGAGAACAGGATGCTGCCCTGTGTTGACTGGATACCAGTTGTAAGGGGCTCAGAGAACCATGTTTCCAAGTAGGAGCCTGCAAATGTGAATGGGCAAACTGGTTTCTTGTCACTAAAATGCTTGGAATGAGAAAATGGAATCATAAGTAAAGCGTGCCATGCAGTTTCATGTTTCTGCTTATTTGTGGTTTCTTGCTATTAATGTAAAAACTCCAAGCAGCAGATCAGAATGTCTGCAGACTCCTAAAGGTTAGGCTGCAAAAACAGCCAAGCCTGGTCCTGGCTGCAGCCAAAAGGAAGGGTGAGAGGATGGACTAGGGGCTTCCACAAAGAGATGAGCGAGCCCCGGAGCAGGCAAGAGGCGCTCTGGCTAGAGACTGCGCTAACCCAGCAGAAGCACTGCAGTCTCTTTCCGGAATGAGAAGCTTCCGACCTTGGAAAGTTCTGGACCGCCCGCCCTCCACCGCTAACCAGCCCTTCCACACAGGGCTCTTTGTGGCTTGACATGTGACCTAGCAAAGGCGCAGGGGGGCCAGCCCACAACGCATTTACTCAGTAAAAATGAACCGAGTTCTCTGTGTACCAAGCTGCGTTGTGGGAGCTGGCGGCCGTACCACCAAGTTTCTTCCTTTAGGGACTTACGACACAAGCAGGTAGACAAATGAAACCATTTGGCAGCGTTACCAGCACAGCACCAAGGAAGCACGGGCTTCCCAGAGGGAACCTGTGCGTAGGCGGCAGCACAGCTGGCCCGCGGAGCAACGTAAGCCTTCCACGTCATCCTTGCCAGTCGGAGGCCTTTAAACAGGATTAACGCGATCTGCTGTATGTTTTTATGCAATTACATCTGCACTTGCTTTTGGCCCGAAATAACAAGATCATACATAATCTGTAAATTCACCGAGACATCATCGTCAACCGGTTACGTTTTTTTCTGATAATCCTCACAACATCCAATCTTTGCAACACAGCCAGTGGGAGACGAAGTTTTGCACCACGGGTGGGTACCAGTCTTGCTTCCTACCTAGGGAGCGCGTGCAAGTATTTGTGCTTCACTCTTTTCGGCCGTCAAACGGGCGCAAGGAAAGTTCCTGCGCCCTAGGGTTTGTGCGCAGAACATCACGCTGCACGTAAAAAACTCAGCGACTCTGTTGGACACACCGATCCGCCGTCAGAATAACGACTCCGGGGGTCCCGGGCCATGCGCGCGCAAGCTCGTGCCCCGCAGCCTCCCGCCCGCCGCGCTCTCGCTCGGTTCCCCGTCGGTGGCGCGGATCCGGGCGCCCCGGGTCGCCAGGGAGGCGCGGGCCGAGCGCGGCCTCAATGCAGCCATTGTCGTCAGGCCGCACCTCCCCCCCGGCTCGCCGCGGTCGCCATGGCAACGCGGGGCTTCGCCTCCCTCCGCCTCCTCGGGTCTGCGGACCGGAAGCCGTCGGCGCCGGGGCTTGTGGGAAGCGGCTGCGAGCGGCTTATCTGCGTCTGCCCGGGACGGTGAGGCTGCGGCAGGGGCCCGAGCCGGAGGTGGGCGCCGCGGCGGGAGGAGACCGCGGGGCCGGGGCCGTGGGAACGGGCCGCGCGGGCGGCGGGCGGGGCCGAGCTGGCGCTCCGGGGCGCCCTGGAGGCCGCAGCTCAGTTTGCGGCGGAAGGCCCGCTGCGACGGCCCGGCTGGGCGTCGGGAGGACCCTGAGTCTCCCGGGGCCTCGCGGCCGCGGCGCTCCCTCCGTCCCCTCCCCCACCGACCGGTTTTGTTCTATTTCGAGGCCCTGGCGTCTCGCGGAGGATTGTGGGAATCGTTCCGGGCGGCCCCCGCGCGCGGCCTGCTGGGACTTGTAGTCCCGCCGGCCGGGGCGGAAGTACCTGACTTAGTGGCTGTGTGTCCGGGCGCTGTGTGGTCCTCCGCGGTGAACGCTGGGAGGAGGGCCTTGGGGCGGAGGTGGGAGATCGGGCGGGGCTCTGCAGCGCTGAGCAGGAGATCGCGGGGGACCGGGAGCCCACCCGGCGCTGGGGACGTCAGCCACGCCTCCCGACGTCCTCCAGTCCCTCGGTCCCTGTGCGGTACCAAATGAGGAGTTCTTGTAGGCGTAGTCGTCGGTGTGGTCGGGTACTGGGAAAGAAACCAATGACCCTGTATAAGCCCGTCCCACTCCGGAGGGTTTGGTCGGGTCTGGGTGCATTGCCTGCTTGATAAGGTGTTTTCTGGTTTTTAGTCTTCATCTTGGTAGGTTTCAGTAAGGGTTTTGTAAAGTTACCGTTTTTTTTTTTTTAATTTGTGGGCTCTGAATGTGTGACTCATGCTTTACGTGTACACAAAGGCACAGGTGTGGCTTTGCAAATACTAAAGAAAAAATTGAAAATAGGTCAATAGAGTTCCCCCAAAGGAAAATGTGGGAAAACTATTGACGTATCCACTGTAAGGAAAAGACTACTGCTACCGCTAGAAATTGTTAAATACGTTTTCTCTGTAGAATGTGATTGGATTGTGCTTGTTCTAAATGTGATTGTATTTATGATGGGTTTGGTGACTGAATAATAGTTGCATATTACAGTTAATTTTCCAATATTATATGATCAGCCAGTGAGCAGTTCACCTGTTTCGTGCTGTGGTTTTTCTGAGACAAGCTCTCATGGAGCCCAGGCTGGCCTCAACTTGATGTGTCACCAAGGGGACCTTGAACTTCCATCCTCCTGCCTACACCTCCTGAGTGCTGGGATTACAGTCGTGCACCACCATGCTCAACTTTGTATATATCCTCTTGAAGTAGCTTCTCTTGACTTCAGGGGACTGGCACGCTTTTTTCTGGAAAGGGCCAAATAGTAAATATTGTTTTTTTTTCCAATCTTATCTGAAACGATCAAACTTTATTAATTCTACCTTTTAAGCGTTTCAGATTATTCTTGGTTTGAAGGTTATAAATAGGCTAGTTTGCTACCTCCAGCAATATTTTAGTCAATATGGGATATTGTTTGGAATTTTTAATCCAATAAAAAAAAATCTTCCTTTTCATATTTTGGGATATTTGTCATTTATATCTTACCTTTTGCATTTTAGGGGTGTCTGTGAAGGAAACTGTCTTGTGGAGGCTGTGTCCCACGCTCACTGTTTTTCCTTGAAGTACTGTGATTCAGTATGTCTGCACAGCCAGTGGAAGAAGACTCCATCCTCATCATTCCAAATCCAGATGAAGAGGAAAAAATCCTGCGTGTGAAGCTGGAGGAGGATCCGGACGGTGAAGAGGGGTCGAGCATTGCTTGGAATCACCTGCCTGACCCGGAGGTGTTCCGACAGCGCTTCAGGCAGTTTGGCTACCAGGACTCGCCAGGGCCCCGGGAGGCAGTCAGCCAGCTTCGAGAACTTTGCCGCCTGTGGCTCAGGCCGGAGACGCACACGAAGGAGCAGATCCTGGAGCTGGTGGTGCTGGAGCAGTTCGTGGCCATCCTGCCCAAGGAGCTGCAGACGTGGGTTCGAGAGCACCACCCAGAGAATGGGGAGGAGGCAGTGACAGTGCTGGAGGACTTGGAAAGCGAGCTGGACGACCCCGGGCAGCCGGTGAGACCCCCCCACCCCAGTTAGAATTACGCCTGCGGTGCCCCCCCATGTCTGTGTGGCTCTCCTTACCCCGGGCTCGCTGCACGTGGCGTGTTTGTGTGGCTTCTCTTGCCTGTGTTTAGTTCTTTCTCAGCTGAACCCACATCTCCTTTCCAGGTTTCTCTCCGGCGGCGGAAGCGAGAGGTGCTGGTAGAGGAAATCGTCTCTCAAGAAGAAGCCCAGGGCCTGCCCAGCTCCGACCTCGATGCCGTGGAGAACCAGCTCAAGTGGGCTTCCTGGGAGCTCCACTCCCTGAGGCACTGTGGTGAGGACCAAAGCTTATGGCCCTTCCTGCGCTCACCTGTTCTAGTGGCTTCTTTAGAGTTGATTGTAATCATCCGCTCCTTTCCTTTCCTGTCCTGGAGACTGCGCAAAGCAGCCGCGCTTGAGCTGAGCCAGCGCCTCCCGCGGGCCGCGCCTCCTTCGTCACCTGTTCCTTCCTGTCATGTGCCCCTTGCTGTTCATGCAAAGGCTCTTGAGACCTTTTTTTCACTCTGTCACCAAGCTCTTCCTGAGTCCTTTTTTTAATTCAGATGATATGGAGAGTAAGTTCTTCACTTTTTCTAATTTATGCAAAACAGGTTCCTTCACTATAATATGGAAAGTTAAAGTATCATAAATGTAATAATTAAATCTGACTTTGGGTTTCCAGTATATCATTAAGTAATGATGTACACTTGTTTGTACAATGTGTTCCTAAAATTGGTGGATTTCCTTTCCTTTCCATGAGCTTGTGTGAAGTTAATTTGGGACTCGTTGCTTACGGTTGGTTGGTAATATCAGAGTGCCGCAGAGGAAGGTTGAAAGGGAATGGCGACAACGTGTAGAGCTTCTGATTAGAGAGGAATCTGCCAAGAACCCACAGCTTTGCTGTTTCCTGACCTTCATTCGTTGTCATGAAGTTTAAGAACACCATCCTTGGTGCTCAGAAGTGCCGGGACTGCCGTGCTCAGTGCTCAGAGGTGCCTGGACTGCTGTGCTCAGTGCTCAGAGGTGCTGGGACTGCCGTGCTCGGTGCTCAGAGGTGCTGGGACTGCCGTGCTCAGTGCTCAGAGGTGCTGGGACTGCCGTCCTTGGTGTTCAGAGTGCTAGAACCATCGTGCTTGGTGCTCAGCGATGATGGCTCTTTGATTGGCAGGAAGCTTTCCTCCTGAGTTTTAATGGCTTCCCTGTGTAATCGCATCTCAGCAGTGTAGCAGTGTCTGCCATCAGCGAACATCTATTTCTTTTCTTGCGTTCGTCCTCACTTAGCTTTCATGTGCAGCCTCCCTGTCTTTCAGGGATCCGGGCCTCTTGGTTCTTTGAGAGCTTGCAGTCTCCCTCTTGGCTCTCACCTGACTCACCCGTGTCTACTCCATAAGTCTTCAAGTGTCAGGAGCCTTGGGACTGAGCCTTGTTCTCACCTCCTGCTGTTAGCTTACGAGTTCCTGTCGTGAGTAGGATGCTGGACACATCGCACTGAGACGTAGAAGAGTTTTTTTAAGTACCATGAAAAATGCCAAATTAAGGCACGTGTCTTTCCTAGGAAAGCTTTTGCTGAAGCTTTTAAATGCCTAGCTTCAGTTCCACACGACACTCTTGGCTCATCTTTAGCTTCTCCTTATCTGACTCACTTAGACGGTTCCATTTGTTACTTCTTTTCCAAAGCAAAGACCATTTCATTCGCTTGCTGCTATTCTATTTCTTCCCAGAGTTTTACTCTCCCCTAGCTCTACCCGTGTGAGCCCATCCTAGAATCTGTTGTTTCTCACCCATTTCATCGTGCGTTAGTTACCTCATTAATATCAAAGTCATTTCATTTTTTTCTCGTGGGAGTAGGCAGCCTTATGTATTCTCAGGTGTACACTAGCTGTTCATTTGAAATGTCATGTCTTTGAGTTTCTTTTCTCCCTGCTTAGGAGCTGAGTGATGTTTACATTTCTGTTTATTTCAGATGATGACGTCAGAACAGAAAATGGAGCCCTGGCTCCAAAGCAGGAGCTCGCCTCAGCCACAGAGTCTCACGAAGTCCCCGGCTCTCTTGATATAGGTGTCCCCCAAATTTTTAAATATGGCGAAACCTGCTTTCCCAAGGGCAGGTTAGAAAGAAAGAGAAATCCTTCCCGGAAGAAGCAGCACATATGCGACGAATGCGGGAAGCACTTCAGCCAGGGCTCGGCCCTCATTCTTCACCAGAGGATCCACAGCGGGGAGAAGCCCTACGGCTGCGTGGAGTGCGGGAAAGCCTTCAGCAGGAGCTCCATCCTCGTGCAGCACCAGAGGGTGCACACCGGGGAAAAGCCTTACAAGTGTCTGGAGTGCGGGAAAGCCTTCAGCCAGAATTCTGGGCTCATTAATCACCAGAGAATCCATACTGGGGAGAAACCGTACGAGTGTGTGCAGTGTGGGAAGTCCTATAGTCAAAGTTCAAATCTCTTTAGACACCAGAGAAGACACAATGCAGACAAACTTCTGAATGTCGTGAAAGTTTAGGAAACAGCAAAAGGTGAAAATCAGCACTCAGGTCTCTGTCTTCAGATGTGAAGACAGAATTAAAAACGCGAAGTGGAAAGAAGGTCCCGGTCCTGCTGACTTAGCCCACGGGATATGGGAACTGTAACAGCACCAACAAAAAACACTTCACTCACCATCATTATATTTTGAAAGAAATGGTGTTGCACTGACCTAGAAACTGAAATCTTAAACTTAATTCAGGTGTTAATTCCCAAATTTTCAATGTGACGTTTATATCCTCTATTTTTCCTCCAATAATAAGTTACCTGATACTTGTCCCTTTCTTAAAGTTTCCTTTTTTACACAAATACTTTATTTCTGTGTTGATCGTTGAAACGTTTGTAAGGGTACATTCCTTTTTACTTTAAAGGCAACATGGGAGTTATAAAGTCTGAAAATGCAGCATTTAAAAACCTTTAAGAAATTACTTCCTTGTTTGCATTTATGCAATTTGAATACATATTTGAGAAGGTAGAAGGTAAAGGATGACCAGAAGCTCAAAGTAAAAGGAGCTTTGAGATCTCAGATAAGCAGTGGTGATAAAACTTGATGAAATAAAATGGGGTGTCTAGATTTGGGAAGATACCCAAATATTTTGCTTCAGGCCCTGAGGTATATCAATTGAAGTACAGTCATTATTCTTTAGGAAAACTTTAAGAACTTCATTTTATCTAATTTGTTTGCATACTAATGAAAACTATTTTCCTTTGATTAGTAAAAAGTAGACAGTCTACAAACAATTGACAGTTGAAAGGTCAGCAATGAGTACTTTGTAATGAAGGGCAGCGTTGAAAGGCAGATAAGAAATTAAAACAATTCTGTTTGGCTTTTAGAAAACACTTGCCAGATCTAGTTCATTATTTTAGGTAGGCAGCAAATATCATGTTTGCTATTTTTATTCCTTTGTGCGAAAGGCTTGCGCACCAGGCCAGAGCGGCTATGCATTCGTTAGTAAGTGCTCTGTACTCGAAGGCACTGTGTTGGGTACTGTCGCTACCACGGTAGGTAGCTGTTCTTCCACAGGAAGTCGTCGGGTCTGGTGCAAAGCAGTTTCTTGCAGTTAGCCTCTTTTCCCACCACCATTCCCAGCTCGCCTTTGAAATGCCCAGAGCTGTAGTTCTTGCCACTGTGTTGTGTTTGGAAGGAAAGAATTTGGCTCAGAGAGGTAACCAGCTCTCTAGCATTCTTCAGAGGTGAGTTTGAGATACATTCTCTCAGTGGCTACATGTGAACACACATGGACTGTTCTACTTTAAACACTAGCTATTAACAACTAGATTAACTGTCAGAGTTGATTGAACCTTTTTACTTTTTAATTTTCAGTCTTAACAGGTTTTTGAAAATGGATTAAAGTAATACATTGTAGTAGTAGGATTTTATACTCCTTGGCTGAGAATCCCAAGTACTGTGGGTCTCCTGTTGAATGGAAAACTCGGGAAGCTAAAACACTGACAGTGAGAAGCTTTTTACAAAAGACGGGCCCCATGCTGAGGAAGATGGTCCGTGCCAACACTTACTTCAGAGCGGGCTGTCCTGGTGCTTGGATCAAGTTTGGAAGCGGAAGGTGAGACTTGCATGAGCCGCTTGAGGAACAGCAGGAAGTGCCAGGCCAGCTGGTGGGACACTTATTCATAGATTTTCTGATAACAATTATAAGAAATGTGCTTTATAGATTAAGATTTATTGAAGTATAAATATGTAGTAATGATATAATGTATTTTTAAGTTATACAAGAAAATGTAGGGACTTTGGGTCTTTTTCTCTGTGGCTGAGAGGGAAACAAGTCTAGTCAATAAAGCTGTAAACTCCTGCTCAAAGATGAGTGATTTGGAGTGGGTCGACTTACTATGACGGGCTTCTTTCCAAGTAGGTTTGTGCTGGCACATTTGGAGGTGGCGGGGTGACCGGCCTTGTGTCAGAGTAGGTAAGGGGGAGTGACCTCAGGCGACTTTCACACTTTGACCGCTTACCTAAGGACAAGGACTTTCTCCTGGGGAATGTGTCTTAAATACCAAAGGTGTTTGGTAATGTGAAAGCACAGAGCTGAGCGTTGAGTTGGCATATATGTCTTGTCTTGCCAGCCGCTGCCTGCGTGTGTGTGTTGGGGAGGGAGGCCAGCACAAGGCTGTGGAAAGGGGGCTGGGCCGGGTGGTACTTGCCAACCCTAGTCTGGCTAAAGTTCTCGAGACACCTTGACATTCAGCAGTAACTAATGGCTTCACCCAGGCGTTCATTTCTATATACACAGATGGTTATAGCAATCTGGTGGCTGCCCAGCAATGCGGCAGGTGCCCAGCAGTGCTCAGGCCAGGACCTGTGTGGTTGGCAAGGAGTTGTGCGGGGGCATCCACAGTGTGATGACCTGCCTCAGCTGTGGAGTGTTTGGTTTTTGTGAGTGGTTGTCCTCATCCTCAGCCAGCTGACACTGGACTGGTTGGCGTATGCCTTAGGGTTACACGTGCTGGAATAGTGTTCCTGCTGAACAGCGGGTTAGCCCGCCTAATCTGTCTAGATGTGTACACTAGGAAACCCATACTCCTGTGTGACTTGGATATGGCCAATTTGACCTACAACACAAATCTGGTTCCGTGAATTCCGAAGCCAGCGACGCATTTACTGTGCCACTGAGAGGTAGCTTTGAATCCTGGTTGAGAAGTGCTACGGGTGTGTTTCACAGTTAAAAAAATGTGACAGCTACTGCACATGCTTATTTGGATTTTTCATAGTTGTGGAAACAATGAAGGATGTTTCCTTTGTCAGACCTACCCAGAAATGGCGACACTTTGATGTGCCCTTTTATATTTAGGCATATACATGTTTAAGCAAAAAATTGGTTTTTGAATTAGGTATAGACACCAATTGAAGCGCTTTACCCTGGATTAAATCTTAGTATTCAACAACCTGAGTTAAATACCTATTTTCATTGCATATGGATGTTCTGCGCTGAGACTTGCCTTCCCTCTCCAAATTGATGTAGACATTTTCATAGTTGCATATGATTCCACTGAATGAATATACTCTTGATTCATTAACCAAGCTCATATTGGTGGGTTATTAGGTTCTGTACAGATGCAGGTGTGGCTAGCATCCTGTGCATATATTTTTGCTACCTGTGTGTGTTTCTACAATATGGATCAGTAGAAATGGGGGAGAGGAAGCACTGGGACATGTTGAGGAAACACCGTTGAAAACGACTGTTTCAGTTCCAGGGTGGGAGGAACCTGTCTTCCTGCATCACCCTGGAGTTGACCTGCCGGCCCGGGCCACAGCTTTTCCTCCAGTGTCCTTGGTGATGAGTGAGAAGAACATTCTTGTCATGGGCTGGTTTGTCTTGTGAGCGGCTTCTGTCCATTTCCCTTATTGAAGTGACCACCTTCTAGACAAGGCAGACAGAAGTGGGGAGCCATGTCCCCAGGGCTTCCGGCGACGTTCCATTCCAGTTGATGTCTGGTACAGGCCCTTTATGTCCACGTAACAGAGACTTGAACACTATTTTTAAATAAACAGGACTGTATGTATGAGTTTTAGAGTACCTTTGTATCATACATTTCAGTCTGTAAGTTTCTATAGTGATGAGTTTAAGGAAATTAGATATCATTATTTAGTTCCTCCTCTTTCCTTTGCTGTTGCATTGCAAGTCAACATCTCACTCACAGTCTGCGCTGTGGAGCTTCTGCAGGCTGGAGCCCTGGCGATGGGTGGGCGAGCTCAGGTTCCTGTCACTTTCCTGGGTTCGAAAGCTCAGGAGCATTTTTTTTCACCAACCATATGGAAAGTTGCCGTTTTCCCAGGTAGCCTTCCCTACACGCCACAGTCAATGTCGTGGGTCGGGGAGGAGTCCCTTGTTTTGCATTTCCCTGACATAGAGCAAAGTCGGAGTGAGTTTTGGTTAATGGTCATTTACAGCTTTGCCGTGGACTGATTGCTCCTTTACCACCTTCTGTTGGGTTACATGTGAATGCCTGTTTTCGTTGTTGACCATCTTTCCTCATTTTTTGGTGACAGAACCTTTTTTATTATGCTGAACCCATTCCATATGGCTCAGGAGGGACATGCTCCTAGTCCCACGCTTCCTAGCCACAGCGATTAAAGCGTGTGTGTGTGTGCAGAGAGCCCTCGACAGAATTGCCGGGACCACTAGAAAGAAGGCTTGATAGAAATTCTAGAAACTACCTGTTGGAGTTTATCTGAGGAGAAATGGCAAGAAAACTAAGTTCTGATACCATTTTTCTGGATGCCCTAGATCTAGCCGTGCCTGAAGTCTGCCCTACCTCTGGACTTTAAAGTTTTGTGAGCCAATAAAGTCCCTTTCTTGTTTAAGGTAACTGGATTTGTTTTCTTTTCTGATTAATATAGATTACTTGTATTTTCTTATTGATTTGTAGAAAACCTTTGTAACTCTAAATTCTAGACGTCTGCTTCCTGCATTATGTAAGTTAATAAAGTTAGTGAGGCCTCCATGGTTTGGCCTCCGTCAGCCTCTGCCATGTGTCGCTTTGCTGTGCTGCTGCCCGCTTCACGCGCACACGTGCACGTTGCATCCTAACGGCAAGGGAATGGGTGGGCTCGTGTCCCATCCTGAGACTGGGCTGTGTGCTGGGTGCTGTGCCTCCCTGATAACTGCTCTGCGGCCGGTCTCCCCGGACATCTGTGCGTCGTCCTCACGCCCCTCGCCATCAGCTCTGTTGGCCCAGCCTGGTCTCTCGATCCCTCCTTTTATTCTAGTCTGCAGTCTGGAAGCTGTGCAGGCCCGAGCCTCGTTTATTTCGTATAATTGTATAATTTATAAATGGCCAAATACAAGGTTATGGAAAACAAGTGTTAAGATGTTCTCGGATCACGGCATCGGGTGACTTCTGGGTGATTTTTCTTTCTAAACCTTCCTTTTCTCAAACGTCAGTTGCTCAGTGAATCTTCCCTGCTTAACTTATCTAAATTGTATTGTTTCTTGAAAATACATAGTTAGAAAACAGCCCTTGTTGCGCTTAGGTCAGCTCGTTGACGATGACTTCTCCTTCAGGTCAACTGCCCCTGCTGCACAGCCACTACTGCCATAATCCATGTCTCTTGTCCCCAGATTTTCTTCTCTTTTAATCACTCAAAAACTTTTGGCCAAAATGAATTTACAAGGAGAGCGGTCACTTGGCCGATGAAACGCTGGAGAGATTCTCAGCAAAGGATGTTTAGGAGGGACAAACACCTGCTCAGAGTGAATAGTTTCCAGGTCCAGGACGGGAGGAGGTAGAGCAAGTCAAGGGGGGCTTGGCAGAGATGGAGCGGGGGAGGGGAGGGTGGCGGGGGGCCAGCATGACTAGGTTTTACAGGACGAAAACTCTGCCAAGTGACAACTTCCCCGAGAAAGGACCTAGTTCTCCGGAAGATTCCAGGCGGTTGATTACTTAGGAATGAGTCCTCGAGGTGGCGCAGCGGGCACAGCTGCTTGGCGCCCAGCCGGGCACCTCATCCTGGGAACCTATGTGGCTGGAGGACTGACTCCCACAAGTTATCCTGTGGTCTTCATGTGTGCATGGTACACACACACACGCACACACACATGCACACAGAGTAAATAGGTACACGCCAAATGAAAGTAGTTTGAAGAAACAGGTGGGGAAACCCACAAGGCCAGAGCAGAAAGCCTATGTGCTTTGACATCCTCCACGGTGGTCTGCAAGAACAGTTTTGACTATGAGACATCACACTAGGAAGATGAACACTTCAGGAATCTTAGGTAAAAGATGTGGCTCAACTTCCTCAATGCGCAATGGCTACGGCACTGAGGTTGACACACTTGCGTTTAGGTCCCGGAGTCCTGCGGAGACAAACGACCTCCAGACCAAACACTTTTGAAAGAATTTAAAAGACTCAGGGAGACAAAGCAACAGGCATTCCTCGGACAGCCCTCATGTATATTTCTGTTGAGTCTCAGATCTGAGCCCCCAGTAATGCTTACCATAAAGCCAAAGGTAGTGGCATGTGCCTGTGGTCTCAGAACTGGGAGACAGAGACAGAAACTGTACTAAACACACACACGTCTAGTGTCCAGTCAAAAGTAAAAGTTATGCAAAGGCTGGAGAGATGGCTCAGGGGTCAAGACTGCCTCACAAGCAGAAGGACCTGAGTTCAGATTCCAGAGCCCGAGTGGAAATGGTGGTGGCCTGCACTTCTGGTCCTGTTGGGCCGAGCCTGGGAGGAAGAGGCAATCCAGGATGCTGTGTGTGCATGCGATCAGTAACCATGGGAACGCTGCACATCATACAGTCATCAGAGGTGTGTAAATCAAGGCCGGAATGGATCCTATACTTGGGATGGCCCAAATCCAGAGACTGGCTGGCCACAAATGCCAATGCAGATGTGAAGTGAGTGCCCTCCACACACTGCTGGTGGAAAATGAAAGTGCCACCTCTCTAGAAGACACTTGGACACTGGCCATTTCTTACACAGTCAGAAGTAGTCTCACCAGATGGCTGAGCAGTTGCAACTCACTGCTATTTTTACTCAAGCCGAAAACTTATTTTCACACAAAACCTCCTCACAGATGTTATGGTAACTTTTTTATAACTGCCAAAACATTCTTAAATAGGTAAATGGCTCATCTGTGGCAACTGCAGACATTGGATTACGCCGTGCTAAAAGGAAAGGAACTCTCTGAGCTACTAAAAGACACAGGAAACTCGGATGCGTATTGCTGAGCGAAAGAAGCCAGTCTGAAAATGGCTACACACTTTGTGATTCAAACTGATGACAATCTGGAGAAAGGAAGAAATGTGACTGGTGGGGCCTGAGGAGGATTGGGAGAACACTAAATTCTAGACTGAGACTAATCTGTGTGATGCCATCACTGCAGAATTTGTCCAAGTCCACGGAATGCACAACACTGAAAGCGAACACTACTGTGAACTGTAGGCCTCGGGTGATAATGGCGTGCCACAGGCTCATCCTTTGTAACCAACAGCACCCTGGCAGAGGACATCCATGACGAAGGCGGTGCTGCGGGTGCAGGAGTCGATGGGAAGCAAAGCCAAGTGCGTGGAGAATCCCTGCACAGTCTTCACTTTCACCGTCTACCCCAAACTCCTTTAAAATAGTCTCTCAAGACAGTACTACTGGGCTGCAGAGACTGGCTCAGGGATTAAAACTCTGCCTTGAAAGCAGAAGGTCCTGAGTTTGGATCCCAGGTCCCACATAAAAAGGCAGAAACGGCCATGGCCAGCACTTCTGGCCTATGGCAGAGCCTGGGAAATCCCAGAGCGAAGCAAGGAGATAGAAGCAATCCAGGATGATACCCAAAGTCATCCTTGGGCCTCCACGAGGACATACAGTGCCCTCTCTCTCTCTCTCACACACACACACACACACACACACACACACACACACACGACACACAAATAGAATATTAAGACCATACTACAAATAATTGAAGTAGTGCTTAAATAGTAATGCAACATCAGTATTATGGAAAGGAGTTCTCAATCTGCCTACTTCAGTCTACACCTTAAGAAGACAGCAGTAAATTAAACATTGGAAATCAAAATAGAACAAAATTCAAAAAGCACAAAGTTAATTCCAGAACTAGAAGCTGATTCCCTGTATCCTAGGCTGTGGTAGAAGAGTCAAAACAAGAAAAAATAGGCTCTGGGCAGGAAGTCAGAGGAGCTCCATGGAGGACAGCCACATAATACACAATCATGTTTCCTCAAGCGATGAGATCTGATGGATGCAGCAACCAGTGAAATCTCTGGGGAAGCAGGCAGATGCGGCGGAGTCACACCAACTCACTCCAGCAAGAGCAGTGGAAGCCTCCAGAACTTTCTTCTCCAGGACGCCGGCGCTGGGGAGCAGGCGGGCCCTGGGGAGCAGGCGGGCCCTGGGGAGCAGTGCTGGCAAACCTGGGAGCTGAAGACGTTGAACGCTCAGCAGCCCACTGAGGTTCCAGGTCTGTGCGACCCACCGGGCAATGACCTACAACCTCTTCCCTTAGGCACCAGCTCCCCAGAACACCGAGCCTGCCGCTGAGGCCAGAGCTCCCATCTGCACCCTGTGCGCACAGCTCTGATCTGAGACGCAAAGGGTACCAAGCACAAGGGCACCAAGCGCGAAGGGCACCAAGCGCAAGGGATACCAAGCGTGAGGGGCACCAAGCGGAGCGGGGCTCACGCCACTTGCTGCAGCTGGGCCGGGACCTCGCCGAAGTCCTGGTTCGGCTCTTCCGGGAGCAGTGCGTGCCCCGCATTCTGTGCTTAGGTTTGAACTGCGATTGCAAATGGCAGCTTCTCCTTCGGTGCAGTCTGACACACGCAACGCTACAGGAAAGGAAAGAATTGAAACCCACAGGGGATGAAAGTCTGACTGGTGCGGCCCTTTTAGTGCACTTGGCCTTTTTGGTGCTACATTGTTTCTAAATTATTATCTATAGAAATTATATATAGAAATATCATTTGAATTGTTTTTTTCTTTTTTTATTTCCGCTCATACAAACTGAATTGTTTTATTTTTAAAAATGTATCTGTGATAATTAATCTTTGGTAGTCAACTTGACTATACCTAGCGTTAACTAAAATCAGCTGTCAGATTACCTGAAGAGATTATCTGGATAAATACATTTGCAATACAAAGACCAGCTGTAGATCTGATTGGAACCTCCCAGTAGCAGACCAGATAAAAGGAACCACACAACAGAAGACTTTGAAGAGAAGCTCTCTGAAGCTGTGCTAGAAAACTCTCTTCCCTCCTGCCGCCCAGATTCTTAGACCCTCCAGTCCTCCAACCCACCAAGCCTTCCACGTGACTGAAGACTCTCCAGGAATCCTCCAGCCTTCCACCGTCACTGACCTGATACTGGACTGAGCAGCTACTGGCCACCATCATTGGACTACCTCGGCCATATCTATAAGCCTACTCAATAAATTCCCTTTTTATATATACATTCATTCTGTTGATTCTAGAGAACCCTGACTAATCACTATTTTTTATTGAAAACTTTATAGGTATATTACCTATTGCCAATAAAGATGTCAGAAATAAAAGCCTATGAATATTTCCACTTGAAAAACAAGTCCAAGATACATACTACACTGCACAAAATAAATCACATAATTGAGCATATAGGGAAAACTCCTCTCTACACCCACGTATTTCTGATAGCAGATGTGAGAAGCTTCTCAACACTAGTCAATTTTCTGATCAGCAACTGGAGTTCCAGTCAGTTCTCTGCCTACAGCACTACAGCAGCCAGTCTGCATGGTTGCTGATAAATGACCATCAAAGGGATTGTTCTCTTACTGATAGTCTCACCACACCAGGGCTGAGGGAACTGGCCACACCATTTCTATATAACAGCTGAGAGAGGACGATCCTTACTTGACAGACCAGCATGTCTGGCCAAGTATGCACAAGGATGCCGACTTTCTCAGATCGCTCTCTCTATTTTATTCCAGGACCTAATCCCATCCACCATCAGCTCTCCCCAGTAGCTACACAATCTCCTGCAGGTTTGCTCTGGACCTTAAGTCAACCACTAATTCTCTACAAATGTGCCCAGAGCTCAAACCCTTAACTGTCAGATTGACGCTTGCGCCTAACCATGATACACACTGTAGCAGAGCCCTCGGCCTCACGTGTCAGCCCCGAGACTGTGCTGCCACTTCAGAATATATATCTGTTTTCTTCACTAGAGCATTTGATGGGTTTATATGTCAGAGGGTCCCACAAACACTGATAGGTTTGACCATTTGATAGACTAGCTCATTGAACTCAGAAACCAGTTTACTTACTGTTATAATACTTCATTATTACAACACAACTTGAGTGTCCAGCCGAGTTGTGGGGGAGGGGAAGAGCTTCCATGCTGCCTCCAGGATCCGACCTTCATTTCAGCCACCTGGATGCTCATAAGCCCATGCTTTTCACCACATAGAGATTAAGAAATCACTGCTCACTGATGATTGGACAGAAAGGCCAAGTCCATCCCTAAGATGTCCAATAAATAACAGCTGGGGGATTGTTGTGGA